>CM053570.1:55101580-55588941 GCA_028646485.1 Cryptoprocta ferox
CTGGCTTCATAGAATGAGTTTGGAAGTTTTCCTTCTATTTCTATTTTTTGGAATAGTTTGAGAAGAATGGGTATTAACTCTGCTTTAAATGTCTGGTAGAATTCCCCTGGAAAGCCATCTGGCCCTGGGCTCTTATTCATTGGGAGATTTTTGATCACTGATTCGATTTCTTCACTGGTTATGGGTCTGTTCATATTTTTAACATAAATTTTAAAATAAATAATAATTTAATAAGAAAAATCATTCTTCTACTCTAATGTTTCTCTAGGTTGCTTGATAAATAGCAAAACAGAATATTATTGGTTATAGTTCCATTCTCAAGGCAATTATAATTGGTTACCAGAAATGTTAATGAGCGATAAAATGCCTCCCAAAATATACAAGTTCAGAAGATAATAAAAAGGGAAAAGACCTAGGTAACTCAAACTCAACTATCAGTCCTAGAATTAAAATTTCAGGTAGGAAAAATCTATCATAATCATAAGTTCACAGCTGATTATAGGTAATATTCTTCATATCTCTATCATTCTTAAAGTGTCAAAAAGAATAAGAAATTGAACTCTTTGAATTTCACTGATTAAAAAAAATTGAAATATTTTCTTACCTGCCTCTTGTACGTTTCTAACTGTGTACGTGCTGCATTTGCCTTCTTTAATTCTTCTTCTAAGCTGACTGTGTTATGCATATACATCATGTTTGTTTCTTGTAACGTTTTCACCTGCTTGCGAAGGTCGTTGAGATCTTGTAATTTCTGACGATATATCTCGACAGTTGATTCTAGTTTATTTGCTTTATCAGAGGTAGCCCTATGATAATAAAGACTGCATGTTACTGGGTAAAAGCTAGTAAATGCACATAACATTTTTATTCTGGCTGTAAAATTAGCCAGATAAACAATCAATTGGGTGAAACAAACAAAGAAGAAAATCAGAGACCCAACAAAAGAATTAAACTTTGTGAGAACTTTGGAAAAAGACTCAAGTCCAGTGTTGAACCTTTTTAATAAAAGTATCAAAACAAAAATGCCTTAAATTTGACACACTAAATTATCAAATCATTTCATACAGCACAATGTATAAAAAAGAATGGTTTTACAAATGCAACCAAACGTCTAAACTTCTCTGAAGTTTACAAGCCAATTGTGCTTTGTGTTTAACATTTAGTACAGTTTTGTTCTAAGTAGTTGATATCCTAAGGCAGTTAACTCAACTAATAGTTTGTTTGACAAAGCACTTCCCTTTAGAGTTGTGCTTACCTGGCCAACTAGAGCAAAAATAAATACATGAACCGAATCACTTTCCATCACAGCCAGGTTCAAATGAATAGTAGAAAGATTTTGTTTCAAATGGACATAAAAACTCTGCAACAAAATGGCTAATTAAGAAAATTTAACAGAAAAAGCTTAGTCGGTTAAGGGTCCGACTTCAGCTCAGGTCATGATCTTGCAGTTTCTGGGTTCGAGTCCAACATTGGGCTCTGTGCTGACAGCTTGGAGCCTGGAGCCTGCTTCAGATTCTGTCACCCTCTCTTTCTCTGCCCCTCCTCTGCTCGTGCTCTCTCTGTCTCTCTCTCTCTCTCTCTCACACACACTCTCAAAATTAAACATTTAAAAAAATTTTTAAGAAGAAAATTTAACAGAAAATATAAAAAGTACATGGATAGTCTGTTGCTTAACAATTTATAAGCAAAAACTAAATATAAATTTTATATTTTCTAAGACAATAAGAGAATGTTGGGATAACCCTGAAATAAATGTTAAGATACTTACCTATATCTTTTATATCAAATGCCAAATGGATTGTGAGAATCCTTTCCTTCATGTAAAAAGTTCACAAGATATACTAACAAGTACAAGGAGGTCAAGCTGCATGTATCTAAAAGTAATTGAGCTTACACAATTTTAAGAAAAACATATCACCCCCCTCATTGGGCTCCGTGCTATCACATATGCTTGGGATCCATTCTTTCTCTCTCTCCATCCCTCCCTGGCTTGTGCACATATGTGCATGTGCTTGCTCTCTATCTCTCTCAAAATAAATAAGCTTAAAAAAAGAGAAAAAGGTATCATTTTGGGTTTACAAATTCTAATATGAAATTGGGCTAACAAGAATTGAATACTATCCTTAAACTGCAATTATTATCAACAAGCATAAAATAAGTAAAGACTAGGAGTCTGGAAAAAACTGATCAGTACTTGATATACAGAAATAACCCTAAGAATCCCTAATTAAAATATGGAATACTGATATGACTAAATAATAACTTAGAAGCAACGTAATTATATTTAGACATGGCATACCTAAGGACATCTATTTCATCTTTCAGGGCTCTTGTTTCTTCAGCAAGACTAGTCAGTTCATCATTCCTATGTTGGAATTCGATTAGTTGCTTTTCAAGTTCTTCACAGTGAACACGATAATCATCTTTTGCAGCTTCAAGCCTTGCATAAAGAAAGTATTTATAATGTAATTTCCATTATTTTTTTTCTTACTGAGATATGAGCTTAGCAAGACATACCTTTAAAATGTTCTTTAAAATTCTACACTCAAAAGAAAAACTAAAAGAATAAGAAACTTCTGGCTCCTGGATTTAAAACTGGCTAAGAATAAACTTAATGTTCTGAATTTTCATTTTCACTTCTGAAACATAGTGCTTGGTTATCACTAGTTCTAAAAGGCGTTTTAATCTCAAAAGGTGAAGAGAAAATGTATAAATATGTATTAAAATTACTCGAAAATATACATGACATGAAAAATGGTAAAATATTAACTCTAAGTAGACTATGATAAATTATGGATAAATACTTCAAACTCTATAGCAAAATCAAAAAGTAAGAAGATGGGAGGGGAGGGGGGTAGTCTGGTGGCTCAGTCAGTTAAGCGTCTGACTCTCGAACTTGGCTCAGGTCATGATCTCAATTCATGACTTGGAGCCCTGTGTCAGGTTCTGCACTAATGGTAAGGAGACTGCTTGGGATTCTGCCCCTCCCCAACTCATGCTCGTTCGATCTCTCCCTCAAAATAAATAAACTTAAAAAAAAAGGGAAAGACAATACAGTCTTTAAAATCAAATATTAAAAAAACTTATTTGATTTACCTAAAAGAATGCAGGAAAGAAAAAGGGACAAAAGAATATATATGACAAATGAAAAACAGCAAATTGACAGACCTAAATACAACCATAACAAAAATTACATAAAAGGCCAATAGATTAAACACACCAATTAAAAAGGCAGAGACTATCAGACTAGACAAAAAAGCAAGGCTCAAATATACGCTAATTATAAGGAATATTTTAAACATAAAGATACTGATTAAAAGTAAAAGGATTTAAAAACACCATGAAAACAATAAACAAAGGAAATTGGAGTGGTTATGTTAACACCTAACAAAATAAATTTTAAAACAAAAAATGTATTATCAAAGATAGAAATATTTCATAATTATAAGAGGGTCAATTACTAGAAAGCCATATCATAAATGTATATATACCCAAAAATCGTTTAAAAATACATGAAGCAAAAACTGATAGAATCAAGTATAGAAATCCACAAATCCACAATCATTGTTAAATACCAGTCTCTAATAAATGACAGAAATGAACAAAAAAAAAACTAAACATAAAAATAGAGATCTGAACACTATTAACCAACTTGATTTAGCTGATATATAAAGAACATGTCAGTCAAAAAGCACATGGAACACCCTTCACAACGAAACATGATGAGCAACAAAATAAGTATTAATAAATATCAAAAGACTGAAATCTCATGAAATATGTTCTCTAACCGTCAGAGACTTAAATTAGAAATTAGTCACAATAAGAAGTCTAGAAAAGCCTTAAATACTTAGAAATTAAACAACACATTTCTAAACAACCAACAAGTCAAGGTAGAAATCACAGAGAAAATTAGAAAATATTTCAGACTGAATAACAACAGAAAGACAACCAGTTACATTTTGGGAACACAGCTAAACCAGTGCTTGGAGGAGAATTTACAGTTTTAAAGGCTTATATATTAGAAATGAAGATAGGCTTAAAATCAATCCAAATTCAACCTTAAAAGGCTAGGAAAAGAAGAGCAAATTAAATCCAAAGTAAATAAAAGGAAAAAAAAGAAACAACAGAGATATACAACTAATAATATGGAAAGATAATAAAGTGTTTGGATAGATTAATAAAACTGATGAAACCCTAGTAAGAGTGATCAAGAAAAATGAGAAAAAATACAAATTACCAATATCAGGAATGAAAAAGCAAGTATTGGTATTGCTCCTACAGTCATTAAAAGGACAATAAAAGAATATTTCAAACAACTCTATGCCAGTAAATTCAACGACTTAAATGAAATAAACATATACCTTGAAAAGCAAAACTTATCAAACTGACATAGATGAAACAGAAAATCTGAGAAGCCCTATGCCCACTGATGAAATTATATTTGTCAATAATGGCCCCTTCACAAAGACAACCATAGGTCCAGATTGCTTTATTGATAAATTCTATCAACCATTCAAAGAATAATATAATTTCTACATAAACTCTTTCAGAAAACAGAGGATATAATTCTTCCCAATTACTCTATGAGACTAGCAGAACTTTGACAACCTAAAAAAGGCATTACAAGAGAAAAAAGTTACAGACCAGTATCTATTATGAAGATAGCCAAAAAATTTCTCTCAATATATTAGCAAATGAAAACTAGTTATATATATATATATGTATATATACACATATACAGAATAATAAGTATGACCAATGCGGTCTAACCCTGAAATATAAGATTGCTCAACAATCAAAAAATTAAAAAAATCATAATGAAAGAATGAAAAAGAAAACCACACTGTCATTTCAAGACATAGAAAAATCATTTGATAAAAATCAACAATTAGTGATAAAAACTTTTAGCAAGCCAGAAATAAAAGGGAACTCCTTCAAACTGACAAAGAACACATTAAAAAACTTTACAGCAAGCATCATACTTGATGGTACTTAACATCTTCCTCCTAAGACTTGGAATAAAGTAAGAGGTCTTCTCTTGTTCAATGCAAGAAAAATATAGTGCAGAATAAAAGGAAAATGTAAAGCTCTATTAATAGATTAGATGACTATGGATGCCTTAGAATTTTCTATATAAACCAATTCCTAGAATCAATAAGTGAAATAGGAAACTTCAGAAGACATAAAAGCTTCAAAATACAAGCTCAAGTTTTAATATATAAAAATGAATTGTACATATTAGCAGCCACTTTTCAGAATAATTTTAATTGTATTTGTAATAGGATCTACATGGGAATAAAGTTAACAAAACACATACAAAACTTCTCTGCTAGAAATAACACAATATTGCTGAGAGAAATTAAAGACTTAGACAAATAAAGATACATTTGTAGACAAAAATTTTCAATATAGTTAAGGTATCAATTTTATACAACCTAAATCATAATCACAAAAGTTTTTTTTTAAACAGAAGCTGACTGGCTGATTCTCAATTTTAAGTGAAAATGAAAACCACTTGGAATAGTCAAAACAAATTTTCAAAAGAAAGAACAAAGTTGGAATACTTATACTGCCTGATTTTAAACCTATTTTAGAGCTAACGTAATCAAGACCCCTTCGTATAGGCATAAAGACAATCTAATCAATAGAAAACAACTAAAGAGCCCAGAAAATGACCCAAATTTTATGATACCATTTTTCACAAAGATACAAAGCAATTTGGAGTAAGATTAAAATCTCTTCAATGATGCAACTGTAAAAACTAGAAATCCATACAGAAAATAAAAGTAAAAATAGGGACGCCCGGGTGGCTCAATTGGTTAAGTGTCCAGCTCTTGATTTTGGTTCAGGTCATGACCTCACGGTTCATGGGATGGAGCTCTGTGTCAGGCTCTGAGCTGACAGCACAGAGCCTGCCTGGCATTCCCTCCCTACTCCTGGTACTCCTCTGCTCATGCTCTCTCCCTCTCAAAATAAATAAACTTTAAAATAGTAACGAAATAAATAAAAAAATAAAAAATAAAGCTTGACTTCCATACCTTACATTATGTTTTGAGAAAATGAAATTCAAGATGGACCGTAGCTTTAAAACTAAAAGATATGACTGTGAAGTTTCTAGAACAGCATAATTGAGAGTTACCTCATGGCATGGAAGTAGACAAGGATTTCTTGGACAGTACACAAACACTAATATTAAAGATATTGATAAATCAGACTTCATCTAAGTTAAGAACTTTTCCTCTTTGAAAACACCATTTAAAAAATGAAAACGCAAGTCACAGAATGAGTGAAATATACTATGCATATACCTGGCAAAAGGATTTGTATCCAAATTTTTAAAACTTCTACAACTAATTGAGAATGATAAACAACCCAATTTAGAAACAGCTCAACAGTGTGAAGAGAATTCACAAAGTAAGATATATTGCGAATAAGCACATAAAAAGGGGCTTATCACATCATTTGTTATCAGAAAAATGCCATTAAAGTCATAATGAAATACTACTACACGTTTCCTGAAATATTTAAAGTTAAAAATATTAAAGTTAAAAAAATTAATAAAGTTAAAACGACAGACAATAACAAATTATCCTATGCAGACAGAACAACTAGAGCAATAAGCAGCAAACTCTGCTCATGGAGTATAAAATATTATGGCCACTTTAGAAAATGGTTTGGCTGTATCCTTTACAATTAAACAGAGAGCTACTGTGTAACTCAGCAGTACTGTTCTATATATTTACCAATGAGAAATAAGAAAAAAATATGTCTATAAAAAGTCTTGTATTATAATGTTCAGACTAGTTTTACTTATATTAACCAAAATTTGGAAACACAGATGCCCATCTAAAGGGAAACGGATAAATAAAAGTGTGGTATAATGTAGAATAACTCCAAATATTTGAATATTACTTAGCAATAAAAAATAATGAATTACAGATACATTCAAAACATAGATGAATCTCACAAAAATGGTGAGCAAAAAGAAACCAGTCACCAAGAAGTTCATGCTACATGATTTAATTTATATGATGTTCTAGTTCAGAGAAAACTAATCTATAGTGGAAAATAATCAGAAGAATAATTAGCCTCTGGGAGGTAGGGGTTGACTGGGAAGAAGCATAAAAGAAATTTGTTCAGTGACTGAAATGAACTATATATCGATAAAGGTATGATTACACAAATGTATGCATTTGTTAAAACATTAAATTGGACTCAGTATTCATTTCACAACATGTAAATGTTACCTTGTAAAAGAACCATAAACATACTGAAGTCTAATAATATCTTGCTTTATTACAAAGGTAAGATTAGAAATTCTTAAATTACTTTTTATGTGTTTTAGGATTAAGTATATGAGTAAATATATTGAGGAAAATGGGAGCCAGGTTTCTCACCACTGGAGGAGGTGACAATATGGAAATGCAAATCAGAATGAACCCCAAAGGACATAGGACTAAAATGAAAGCTGTCAATATGAGCTCACTGTTCATACTGAGAGAGAGAAGAATAAATGCAGACGTATGTATATTCCAGTGTGTGGACACAGGCAAGTGTGAGCATCGGATGGTAGGAACCTGTGCTAGTGTACTTCCTAGCTCTGTACTCCAAAGTGGCCTAGAAGCAAGGACCAAAAAACAAATCTGGAGCACAGATCTTTGTTTCTAAATAACACTCTCCACTAAAAGGAATTAGGAATCCTTGGAGAAATGGCTGATTGCAGAGTCTGGAAAGAAGGAGAATGAGTCTAGAATATTCTGTTGTGCAGGAAAAGTAAGAAAGTGCTCAAAGGATAGCAACAGGTTGAAAGGATGCAGGGGCCAATTGAAAGGCCTCCCAGTGGTCAAATCTGGGACAATTCCAGCATCAAATAACTGAAATCATCAGTATTTCATTCAAATAACTGGAATTCAGAACAGTAATGGCTTCATAATCCATTGAGTAAGAATAATACTAAAAGCAATGCATTATCCTGGATTGGATTCTGAAACAGGAAAAAAAAAAAGCTATAAAGGACAATGAGACAACTATTGGAATTTGAATACAATCTGTGGATTAGATGGTAAAATTGTATCAATGACAAATTCCCTAATTTTAATCACTATACTGTGGTTTATAAGAGAGTGTTCTTGTTTTAGGAAATGTATGCCAAAGTATACAGGGATAAAAGTGCATGGCTTCAATGTACCCTCAAGTGGTTCAGGAAAAAGTATATGCATCTTTAAGAATATGTAGACAGACTGCTAAAACAACTGGAAAACACTGCAAAACAATTGCAGAATCTGAGTAGAAGGTATAAAGGAGTTCTTTGTACTATTCTTGCAACTCTTTTTGTGTTTAAGTTTGAAATACATTAAAAACAGTAACAAAAAATACATACAGTACAATTAGAGTGACTATTCTCCAGGCCTTATAGTCCAAGGCTCAGCCACAAGCACACAAGAGACCATGTTTATCAAAGGTAAGATGTACACCACCTTTTTTTTTTCAAAGAAGAAATATAAAAATTAAAATGGAAAGCATCTCTTTAGCTTAAGATTCCCATTTTTTCCATTTATTAGCAGCTTCCCTCTCCTATGTATACCCCATTCTCCCCAGGCCTCAACCATCACTCCCTTAAACTCCTATGGGACTTGCCTATAGCCTTTATTTGGCCCTCATCACAAGTTATTTTGAACGCTTTTGTTTATATACATATCCCACTTGCCTAACTAGTTTGCAAGCCCTGTGAAGGCAAGAACCACTTACACGATTTTATACTTTCAGAGCTTAATCAGTGTCCTAAGCATGCTATAAAACTATAGCATGCTATAAAACTAAAAATGCTACCTGAAGTTTTCTTCCTGTAATTGTTCTAGTTGTAACTGTGCATGAAAATACTTTTTCGCAACCATTGTATTTGGATCATCAAAAGAGCCATCCAACTGGTCAAGTTTTTCATTCATCATCTCATTCTCAGAAACTAATGAATTCTTTTCATCTTGAAGAGCAGTCACCTAAAAACAAATATGCAAATATAAGCATCAATAGCAAAAAAAAGCTTAAGAGTCCAGAGTCCCACATTACTATTGTGACTAAGTCATTAAATTAGCTTGGTCAGTCAGACAACATAATTTCTAAGGATCCTTCCAAATCTGGAATTTTGGGTCTAGAAGGTGTGAGTCAAACAAAAAAAATAAAAATAATTTGATTAATATAGAGAAAACTGAGTTAATACATACAAGGAAAATATCTTCAAAATGTTATGCTTGCCCTAGTTTTGGTAAGAAAATGTTTCTAAGTCTTTAAAATCTGATATACTGATAAGCTTTGAAAAATTAATTTGTTCCTCTTTTAGTTATAGATTTACTATTAGGATGCTGTTACCTAGTAAGCTAAAAGACACACACATATGCACAAAGTTATTTTAAGTTCATAGCAGAAAATTATTAGTTCATATCATGTCTAAAGAGACAAGCACATTGTTTGGTTAATGAATCAACAAAAAGCTGAACTGAATCCATTTGCACATTGAAACTGCGTATAATTTAAAATGGCTAAAAATGTGTAATTTTATACATCAATATCAGTACTTGATACATTTTTACTTACATATTAATGCAACAGGCATTGTTTGATCCTTCGGTTCTTTTTTCTTCCATTTAAAAAATCTTTAAAAAAAACCTTTTAAAAATGCTGTAACCTTTTATAAGATCGAAAGTTTACATATGATTTTATAAAGATTCACTCGAAAAAAAGTTGACCTATTATGATTTTCAATATATGACTACATAGGTTTGTGATTATTTTTCCAATAGATGTAATTAATTTAGCTGGGTTTTGTGAATCAGACTATATACTGACACAGTGAGCTAGTAATAGGAAATTAAAAGCAAGTGAGTGCCTTAAACACAGTATAGGCAAGTTACAAATACTGTCCTCCACACAAGCAACACAAAGGCTCAGAAAACTGTTCCCAGGCAGACTACAGGAGAAAGCAATTTCTCTCCCTAAATTCAATGCATGCATCTATTCTTGTCATGCTAGCAGCTTAGTGACTATTACTTGTCATGTACAATCCTAAATGATGGAGATATGAACAAGAATGAGAGTTTGTACCCTTAGGATCCTTATGGTAAAAATGTAAATAATTACATAACAGAAAATGTTGAAGGTGCTTTGATGGAAGCATACCATAGGGTAGGGGTAGGGACACAAAGAAAAGAAAATCTCATTCTAGCTGGAGGGAAGAGGCTGTAACAAAAAGATCCACAAAAGAGAAACAACACTCCCAGTCTTCCAACCTGTGTAGGAACCACATAAATAAGTTGAGGAGTAAGGGAAAATTCGGTTTTCAACACCTGGTGGGTAACCAACCTGGTTGCTATCCATGTTTCTCAGTGAGGCTCCAGAGCTATCTCTAACCACAGACGCAGAGGAGTGGGTAGTAAACATGCAAATTCCTTGCACACCATCCCTCCCATCTATGACGTAGAACGACCAGTAGTGGTTCTAGACATCTCCTTTAATATCCATGGTGATATTTTCTTTAGGTGCATTATGTACCTGTCTTTATGCCTCTCTGTTTTTTTTCTCTATTTCTTTGTTTCTCTCTCCTTTGCTGCTGTCTCTGAGTTATTTAAAAATGAGACAGAAAAAGTCAAAAAGCTAAAAAAAGAAGACTCATTTTCTCACATTATCCAGATTTAACGTAACATTTGTGTCCTATTTGCTTATTTAAAAATATATATGGGGTGCCTGGATGACTCAGTTGGTTAAACATCCAACTCATGATCTCAGCTGAGGTCTTATCTCAGGGTCATGAGTTCAAGCCCCACAATGGGCTCTGCACTGGGCATGAAGCCACTTAAAAAATAAATAAAGAAAAACTTCATCACATTAAAGTTTGAAAATCACTGCCTCAGATATAAACTTATCTTGTACAATAGTGGACAGGAGCCTGTCTTCCCTAACATACAGGCAACAATGACTGACCACTGCTACTGCCCTCCTACTGCAATAAGCGCAGGACTGTTTCTGACTGCTGCCCGGTGTCATGAATAGTGGCTAGGAAAGGCAGAGTAAGAGCACCTGGCAAACATGTCGTAACTGGCCTGAAGGTCCCATGACATCCTGATTGGAACAGAGTTTCTCAAAACTTCATGTCAAAATACCACGTGGAGATTTTTCTTTCTTTTCTTAAAGTACACATAATCAGGCCTGCCTCCTGACTTACTGAATCAGAATTTATAACCACAATTTGCACAGAACCAACACAGTTCTATATTTAAAAGGATTCAAGCTGCACCAGATCCTTCACTCTTGCATTCTTTATTTTGATAAAAACATGTTTGCTAGCTAGACTGAGTAAACAAGAAGTTTTTTCAAGAATGGTTAAGGAGTCTGCATCCAAGCCTTTTCTCTGGCTATGGTGCCTCTTCCCTGACTAAGCACGCCATAGATGCTGCCCTTCCATGTTCTGCTATTGAAGCTGTAGGGAAGCCTGATTGTCTTGTCTTTCTGGGTGATCTGCTTTTTCTATCTGAGCAACCAAGGACTTGTTTTTTTTTATTCATGAAATTCAACAGCTTACCTAGGATAAAGCCTAGTGTTTAATATTATTCAGCGATTTCTCTATATCTGCAATTTTTTTTAAACCTCACTTTGTTGTCTTACCACCCAATCTATTTTACTGATGTGTTCTTATAAAACTGTTACACACATAAAGCAAACATTATTTTTCTAAGCTTGGCTAAAGTCTTTTACATGCTCTTTAATCTGCAATGTCTGCACAGATGTTATGCTTTTATTCTTTTCATCTAACTCATACTTTGTTGGCAGTCAAGATACCCTAGGTTTTCCAGCATGGTTTGAAGACTTCTCGACACCCTCTCGACTGTACTGAAGATGCAGTATGTCTTCCTTTCTCAGTTATGGTTGAGGTGGTTTTCCCTCCACATCACTGTACGGCTTGTGAATGGTCAAGGAAGGGGGGGGGCGAACTGAGGCAGTACGCAGTCTTTACAAGACCTGGGCTATGCTCTCGCTTCTGAGGTTTAACTACTTCTTATCAGAGTGGTGAGAAGTGGATCCCATTCCCAGGGAGGGGATCCTTTGGGCATCAGACCATCCCCCCAATGCAGTGTGTAGCTCTACAGGCTCTGTTTCTATCAGAAGGAGTCAAGGCTCTTAGCAGCTTAAGTGTTTTAGCAGCTCCTCCCCAGTCCAGTGAAAGAAAACAAAAGAATCGAAGGATGACTTTCCTTCGGATTGGGTAGACTTCAGAGAGAAGCATCAGGACGTCTGAGGACCCCCTGCATGGGCCAGGGGTGAAGAAGGAAGAGCAGATGCCTGCTATGTTGCACTTCTGTCAATGTCACATGACTGCTTCCTTCCTTGACTATGGGCTTTTTAACTTCACTAGGTTATGTCCTTTTTCTTGTTTACCTGTCCTTGGTGGATTTCTTTGCAGCTTCTTTTTCTTTTTTTTTTTTTTGCTATATTTTGTCAGGTATTAAAAACAATCCCCCTCTGCTCCAATTTAAAAATGACTCTCAAGTGACATATGATTAAAAGTAAAGGTTTCTGAAAAACAAATTCCCTTATGGGGCGCCTGGGGGGCTCAATCAGTTAAGTGCCTGACTTTGGCTCAGGTCATGATCTCATGGTTCATGGGTTCAAGCCCCACATCGGGCTCTGTACTAACAGCTCAGAGCCTGGAGCCTGGTTCAGATTCTGTGTCTCCCTCTCTCTGCCCCTCCTTTGCTCGTGTTCTCATTCTCTCTCCTTCTCTGTCTCAAGAATGAATAAACATTTTAAAAAAATAAAAAAAAAAAGGTCCCCTATAAAATTGGGATATATGTCATGTATACCTATTTGGATTCCATGTTGTTAATAAATTACTTTTTATTCTAATTATATAATCACTCATTTCATGTGTGCAGATAATCTGAGGGTTGACTCTGTTTTAATACTAGAATCAAAAATGTTAAAAGTTGAGTTGTCTGTACTTCTCTGCTAAAATCAGGTGATCACATGCTCTTCACTGTGTTTAACAAGCGCATCTTCTAACATAGAATTTTGTGTTCTTTATTAAATAAGAATTTCTAGAAAACTGTACAGAGATCCTACATAACACTAGTAATGCCTGAATAATTCAATCCTCTGTTCTTTATAGGAGGTATTCTGGAAGTTGAATAAGATCCTATTTGGTAATAATACATCTCAGACACTTTGCATGTGTGTGCACATGTATTGTGACACAAGTGTGGTCAAGAAACATGAAAGAAGGACAGAAATTCCCCTAATTTTGAGATAATGGCTTTGTTCAAATATAAACATTAACTGTGTTCAAACAAAGAGGGAGGGACTGATTTTTTACAGATGAAGTTACAGGACCAGAATTGCAATGCTGTCACTGCCCTAAGCACCTTGACCGAGTCACTTCTCTTTTCCTTATGTGCAAGCCCTTACGGGTTAGAAATATTGCTCAGCCCTGTCAGTTTAGCTCTTTATCTCATCAAGCCATGATGATGCTCTCACAACCCTTGTTCCTGGTCTTCATAACTTTTCAGGGAGTAAATTATTTGTGTAACTCATTATTTGAACGAAATGTGCAGTTTACATATAGCGTATTATGACAGTACATTTACCCTTTTACATCATTTTTCAAGACTTACTGCATAACTTGTGCATTTGCACTTTCATATAACAATAACAACAATACATACAAATACATGTACTGCTTATGTGTGTCAGGTGCTGCTCTAAGTGCTTAATGCATAGGAACTCATTTAATCCTCATAATCACTCTGGGAGATACACACTATCATCACAACATTTCTCAAAAGAGAAAACCAAATTATAAAGAAATTAAGTAATTTGCTTGAGATGATACAACCAGCTAGGTTCTGAATATAGGTGGCTAGTTTGACCATCTACCCTATTAATCATTAACTATTGTCTCTCATGCCGAGTTTATTTTGCTAACATGTACACACACATGAATATAAGAATTATATTCACATGTATTCAGATACACATACATGTTAGCAAAACAAATTTGGTACTTGTATTTAACTGGGAGGGGGAGAGAAGCATTTCTAAATACTTCCATAAATGACCTCACTTAAATATTTGCTATATGCAGCAGATATTTTAATTTCTCCTTTTTACAAAAGAAACTAAGGGCTCATCTAAATACTTGAAATTCCATAATTAAAATGAATTTCTCAAAGAAGTAGTTTGCAATTTTCAACTCTAAAAGAAAAATAATTAGGAAATTCATACTTGAATACTCAAGCCTATAACAAATACTTTAAATTTTCCCTCCACAGAATGTAACCCAACCTCCAAAACACTTTGCCAATGAATTATTTAAAACAAAACCTTTGTAAACTTAGAGAGGAAACTTTTCTCAGATTGGTTTCTTTTCCGCACCTGCATATCCAGTTCTTGGCACCTTTGCCTCAGTTCTTCTTTTTCTGCTAGTGCTTCTTGAAGTTCTTCCAAAGCCCTTTTAAGCTAAAAGAGAAAATGTTCTAATTCTTAGAAAGCTGTGTTCTGACACAAATTAAAAAATAGATGTAGGTACATATATACACTGATATTAAAAATGGTTATTAAAATTTATTAACAAGTCTACTCTCTTTAAGTCTCTATTTGAAACTTTCTAGGGTTACTGTGCAAATTAGACAACATAGGACGAGCACTCAGCACAGTGTCTCTGGGATGTAGTGGACACTCAATAAATAAGTGACTGCTAGTCAGAGTGAAGGGGAAGATTGTAAGGTAGTGACCTGATGCAAATAGATAGTCATGTGAGATAGCTGTTTGGTCACGGGAGAAGGTGCTGATTAGTATAAAATCCTGTTGAAGACCTAACTGCAGATGGAAATCATGCATCTATAGTGACCTCGATTCAAATAAATGGCTGTGCTTTTCTCTAACAGAGCTCAGCTGCACAGATGCAGCAGTAAAGAAGGCATGCATTATTGTTTCAGTCTGCATCTCCCCGATGATCGGTGATACTGAGCATCCTTTCATGTGTCTGTTGGCTATCGGCAAGTCCTCTTTGGAAAAATACCTACTCATATCTTCTGCCCACATTTAAATTGGATTATTCATTTTTTGGGTGTTGAGTTTTATAAGTTAACTATAGAGAACACACTGATGGTTACCAGAGGGGAGGTGGGGGGGTGGGGGAAATAGGTGATGGGGGTTAAGGAGGGCACTTGTGATGAGCACCGGGTCATGTATGGAAGTGCTGAATCACTAAATTATACCTGAAACTAATATTACACTGTATGTCAGCTAACTAGAATTTAAATAAAAACATTTAAAAATTTTATCTATTAATGAATAAGTCTCAATTTGTTTTTGTGTGACTATTTACATAGTCTCATTAATATTTAAAGCAAAGGTCCCACAGAAATAAAATTTAGGTGAATCTTTAAGAAAAAATTTTGTTTTTTGGTTCAATGTGCATTTTTAAAAAATCTGAAGTTTCATTAACATAGAATGCTATATTAGTGACATAGATCATACGGAGATTCAACACCAAAACGATGGTCAGCTGCTCTGAAGTAGGTAGCAAGGCCTTAACTGTGTTGTGTGCTGGCAGGAGGGGGCCTCTTCATCCTTGTCACAGGGAAAGCTAACCTTCTCCCCTGTCACACAACACTCCTTATGAGATGTTCAAACAGCAGAGTATTAGAGGATGTTGTTTAATTTTGTTATACAAAACGTAGAAGAAACACAGTGTTTAAATTCAAATAAAAATTTCACAGAAAAGTTTTAGTTTGAAATACTTGGTGAGATGCCTGGTGACACTCATGAAAAACAGGTGTTCCGAAGTAGAGCAGGAAAAGCGCTAGATGCAATGGCCTCTCCTTGTGCCCGTCCCTACAGCCCAGGACGGTGCCCTCCCCCATGCGAAATGGCATGCAGTAGAACCAGGGAAAGGAGCCTTGAGCACAGGGCATGGAGCTGTTTCTTCACAATCAGGAGAGAGGACAGCAACATGACAAAAATTATCTTACTAGATAAATTACAACTTAGCAGAATTTTTTATACTGTCTGCTATTTAACTGTGCAACCATCTAGAATGAGCCACACACGTAATTAGAAGGTACAGAAGGAAAGTTCAATGTCACTCATCTCTTTGAAGATGATCATAAAAACTTCTGGAGACCAACACTACTTGCATTCATGAAGGAATTCATAATACTATTCAACTGAGATATTACAGAAGAAACAAGCTACATTTCATGGAGGAGAGTATTCTTGTATATGTTCTCCTATGTAAGCATTATGATAGTAATTGCCTAAGGAACTCCAGGACTGTTTTCAATATTCTCCCCCCACACTAGGATAGTTACCTGTTGCTCTAATTCTCCGACAGCGTCATTTGTGGGACAGCTCAATATTTCTTTGCTCATCAACTAGGAAATTAAAGTAGCAATGTTAAGTACAATAAAGAGACATTATGAAGTAGAAATAGGTTTACTTGAAAGGGCAGTAAAATGCTTTATATTTAGTTTTCTCTTGCCATAATTTGATGATCCTTAGAATATTATTTAAATAAAAACTTCATTAGAGGCTTAAGCTAAATAACACAACATTCAACTATTACATCAGTGGGGACATCAGAAGTAAAGTGTACTTGAAATACACAGATGCATTTAAAATCCTTGTATACTGTGGGGCACCTGGGTGGCTCAGTCGATTAAGTGTTCGACTTCAGCTCAGGTCATGATCTCAGTTTGTGAGTTTGAGCCCTGCGTCGGGCTTGTGCTGACAGCTCATAACCTGGAGACTGCTTCAGATACTGTGTCTCCCTCTCTCTCTGCCCCTTCCCCACTTGTGTTCTCTCTCTCTCTCAAAAATAAATAAAAATCAAAAATAAATAAATTGTATACTGAAAAATTACAATCCAAGTTCTAAAAGATCAACTACTGAATAACACTGAACACATAAAATAATAATAAAAAAAGAGATTCTCCCATAAAATAAACACTTTTAAAACACAGCCTTTAAATGAGTGATACGGCAAAATTCCTAATTAGAGAAGTCATTTTAAATGTAGGAGTTACAATTATACGAAAAAAAAGATCTTATGAATAACTTTTTTGCATATGAAAGGCAGATTTATGTACTGTGATGCTTTAATTTTTTTTTTGTTTTTGTCTTTATATTAATGTTTATTCAATTTTTGAGAGACAGAGAGAGAGAGAGTAAGTGGGAAAAGGGCAGAGACAGAGACACAGAATCCGAAGCACGCTCTAGGCTCTCAGCTGTTCAGCACAGAGCCCAAGTAGGGCTCAAACTCATGTACCATGAGATCATGACCTGAGCCAAAGTCATATGCTTAAATGACTGAGCCACTCAGGCACCCCTGTACTGTGATGCTTTAAATTCAAGCCAACAATGCAAACTCAGAGCACACAAACTGCTAACCTCCTGTGAGATGCCTCCTTCCAAATCATGTCCCTGCCAAACTATTGTAGTCACTATTCCTCACTCTACCTCCCCTTGGGCATCCTCTGCACTCTACTTCATCCTGGCCTTTCAGTCTGATGTTAAGAATCAACATGTATCATATGAATTCTGAATCTCTCTGGTTCAACATACACAATTAGACTGGTTTGATCCCAGGCTACCTGGCTCCTAAACCTATCATCATATTGGCTCATAGTTTCTCCATTCTGAAAATAAAAGTAAGATACATTTACATACATGTTTGAATTCTTTCAAATTTCAAGAAAGAGTGCTCTAATTGGCAGAAAAAGAAGAAAGAAGAAGTAAAAATTCCTATCTGGTCAGAGGTTGTTTATCCTGTTTAGGTGAAGTTATTTAAGGAAACCTGACAGGGGCGCCTGGGTGGCCCAGTTGGTTAAGCGTCCAACTTTGGCTCAAGGTCATTATCTCGTGGTTTGTGAGTTTGAGTGCCACGTTGGGCTCTGTACTGACAGCTCAGAGCCCAGAGCCTGCTTCAGATTTGGTGTCTCTGACTCTCTCTCTCTGCCTCTCCCCTGCTTGTGCTCTCTCTTTCTCAAAAATAAATAAATATTAAAAAATAAGGGAACCTGACAATATTAATTTATCTTTTAAAATACAGAAGTACTAAAATTGGGCTTGAAGTCTTTTTAAGATATCTGGGGAAAGAAAAGAAGGGAAGGCACACTAATTTAAGGTAAGTAAATCTGTGACAAAGGGCAAGTTTATACAAGTAGAAAAATATACATCCATAAGATTTATGTGATAATTTTTGTATCATTTGGTTTAGGATTTTCATACATATGCAAACATGATAAACACTCACCTCCTGAATAGCAGTCATGACCACATGTTGAACAGACTCTTCCAGTGTCATTATATTTTGAATATGTTCTGTGATTTAAAAAACAAGACAGCTGATAAAAAAAATCTACTCTTTCCCATGTTACTTGAGACATTTAATTAACAGCATAAGAGGTCATTTACCACAGATACTTTTTTATGCAAGTATATTTTCCCACAAGAAATGTGTCCACTAAAATTACACAAGCAGAACTAAATACCCAAATTTTAAATCTTATTTTTCCTAAAGAAAACCTCCAATTTTCATATAAGAAGAGAAAGAGAAGAAATTATGATTAATCTTAAAACAATTATAACAATTTCTTCCCTCTTCTTAGATATTCAATATTATGGGATGAATTCCTACATATAAGTGAATGTTAAATCTTCTGCACAGAGAGTTAAATCTTACCACCTACATAGTTCATTTTAAAAAGGCTTTCAAAGAAGGGACCTATACAGCCTCCTGTAAACACGTACTCAACATTCATCAAGTCTCATCTCAAGGAGATCCTTATGTCTTACCACAAACACACATGCAATAAGTTGATTCTGTCCCAATATGAAGTGAGGAGCCATAAGAAAAAGTGTTTCATATATTTGCATAATACATTTTGGTTATATGTTCTCCAGCTAAAACAATTTCCATATAATTCCAAATTTCCAAAAAAAATATTATTTTCAAATAGCTTTATTGTTTAGATGATTGTTCTGGAAAACCCCTGAAAGCTCTCTCAATCTTTCTTTAATTTATGAGGCCAAGAACTGGACAAAGATTCTGATAGATTCTGGTATGCACCTGACCACTAGGTAGGAGTGGGAAGGGAAGGGAAGGGGTAGAGTTAAGTAGAGAAAGCACAGTCAAATGCAAGGATTTCTTTTAACTGGATTTTCTGGATAACAGATGGTTTCAAGTCTGCTTAAACCTTCAAAAAAATTATCTCTTTTCCCACCAAGATAAATAGGGTACTATTAACCAAACAAGTTCATTCTTTCAAGACTGAGACTACTGCAATACCTTGGAATCATTCTGAAATCAATTCTCATGGCAAAGTATGAAGGTGTGGAAGCTGTTTTATATCTTGGATGCATTATAAGTTTTAATTAAATTACTGTAAGTTTTTCTTTCATTTATTTGCTCACTCCTAAAAACTGAGAGCCCACATATCTCCAAAATTAAATCCAATTAGGTAACACTGATGTATTTAACAAGACAGTAAAACTATTTTTTTTAATTTACTACTTGCTAAACTTTTATTTATGGATTCAGAAATTGCATTTACTTTTAAAATTCTGGGGACAAAAATGCTATTAATGTTTAGAACTAAATTATGAAAATACTATTAAAATTCATGGAAGGTAAAAAAAATCACAACATGGGAAAATTACACCTGAAAATGTCAATTATAACTTAGAACAGGAAGAACTGATTAATTCACCAGAAAAGAGATGAAGTGAGATAAAAGAATACATATTAAATAGGACAGACAAAATACAGTCAAAGCCAACAGTTGGTTTTTTGAAAAAGACTATTAAAACTGACAAATGTGGAAAAGATGGCCGAGTAAGAGGACGCTGAATTTGTCCCACAGACACACCAAGACAACAGCTACAGCTACGCAAAACCAACTCTGAAAATGACCTGAAGACTAGTGGAACAGACCTTCCATAGCTAGTCTCAGAGAGAAGGCTACATAGAAAGGGTAGGAGGGGCAGAGACCTGGTTGGGAACCAAATGTCCAGTAGGACCAACCACACACAGGAGGGGCAACACAAGGATGGAGAAGGGAGCTCAGAGCCCACACTGGGTAACCTGGGTCTGATAAGTCCCTATAACATCTGACTTAACACTGGGGGCTTTAAAAAATTAGCAAGGCCAAGGGAGTTTCCTATTCAAGGCAACAGGAACAGAGCACCTCCCCCCTTAAAGAGCCAGCACACTAAATAACAGCTCTAGGCACAGCACAGAAGCAGCAGTTTGCAAAGCACTTGGGATATACAGGAAGGAGATTCAGTGACTAATCTCAGAATGTGTGCATGAAGGGCAGGATCTGCAGATTCCTCCCAGGGAAAAAAGGGCTGGCTAGTGCCATTTTTCTCTCCTCCCCCACTAAGGAGATGCTTCTGGGAGCCCGTTCTAACACTCTCCTTCTAGCTCACTAATGCCACATGCTCTGCCCTGGTGCTACCCTGCAGACATGCCCTACCCAACCTTGCTCACCTTGGCAGGCAACCCTGCAAATTAGCTCCTGCCCTGCCACATCTGACAGGTAGCCCTGTGCCAGGCCTCCACAGTACTCCAACTCTGGGGAGGTAGGTAAATAATCCCAAACATGAGTACAGCTGCAGTTCCTGCAGTGAGGCCTCTTACTTGGCTACACAGGGAGCAAACCCTGCCCTTGAGTTAGACTTACAGCTGTGGCACAGAGACTAACTGCAGATGGCTAGGCTGACTGTCAGATCCACCCACCAACTAGCCCATGGAAGCCTCAGCCTGGCCTCTCAATAGCACTGAGAACAAATCCTGCCCAGTGCACAGCAGGCAAAGCAGGCAAAGCAGGTGACTGCAGCTAGCTGGACTGAAGGTAATCATGGCCCAGCCACAACTATAGGGCACAGGCAGCCCATGTAGGGAATATTTCTGGATCACCTAGTTCTGATGACCAGGAGGGATTGTGCTGTAAGACACTACAAGACCTTTTCCACGGCAGACCACTATTTTTGAGACCAGAAGAAGTAGCTGACAGACCTAATCTACACAAAAACAAACACACAGAGTTAGACAAAATGAGGAGACAGAGGTGTATGTCCCAAATGAAAGAACAAGACAAAATCATCATTAAAGAGCTAAATGAAATAGAGATAAGCAATATGCCTGATAAAGAATTCAAACTAACAATCATAAAGACACTCACTGGACTTGAGAAAAGAGTGGATGAACTCTGTGAACTCTCTCTTTCAAGAGATGGAAAATATAAAAAACAACCAGTCAGGCTGAAAAATTCAATAACCGAAATAAAAAATGCACTAGAGGGAATCAACAGCAGATCAGAGGATGGAAAAGAACAAATCAGTGATCGGGAAGACAGTGACAGAAAGCACCCAAGCTGAACAGCAAAAAGAAAAAATAAGAAAAAAAAAAGTTAGGGAACTCTACAACATCAGCAAGCATAACATTCATATTACTCGGGGTTCCCACAAGGAGAAGACAGAGAGAAAGGGTGCAGAAAATTATTTGAAGAAATAACAACTGGAAACTCTCCTAATTGGGGGAAACAAATATCCAAGTCCAGAAAGCACAGAGAGCCTCCAACAAGATGAATACAAGGAGGATTATACCACAATAAATATAATTAAAATGACATAATGAGAGAGAATTTTAAAAGCAGCAAGAGAAAATAAAAATGTTATATATAAGGGCAATTCCATAAGGCTATCAGTTGATTTTTCAGCAGAAACTTTGCAGATCAGAAGGAGGTGGCATGATATATTCGAAGCACTGAAAGGAATAAACCTTACAACCAAGAATACTCTACCCAGCAAGGTTTATCACTGAGAAGTGAAGGAGAGATAAACAGTCTTTCAGACAAACAAAAGTTAAACAAGTTCATTCATCATTAACTCAGCCTTATAAGAAATTTTAAAGGGAATTCTTTAAGGGGAAAACAAAAGACATAACCAGATGCAAGAATATTATGAGGGGACAGCATTTAACAGGTAAAAGCAAACATATTTTAAGGGCAGTAGATTAATCACTTATAAAGCCAGTATGGAGATTAAAACACAAAAGCAGTAAAATGATTTATATCTACAAAAATTAGCCAAAGGATACAAAAAATAAAAAGATGTAAAATATGACATTATACATAAAAAACATGGAGAAGGAAGTAAATATTTAGTGCTTTCAGAATGTGTTCAAACTTAAGTGACTTAATATAAGTATCAACATAATATAAATTGCCAAAAGCACAGGATGTTATATATCAACCCAGTGGCAACCACAAATCAAAAACCTGTATTAGATACACAAAACATAGAAAGGAATCCAAGTAAAACTCTAAAGAAAGCCATCAAACCATAAGAGAAGAGAGCAAGAGAAGAAGAAAGGAACAAAGAACAACTACAAAAACAATCAGAAAACAACAAAATGGTAATAAGTATATACTTATCAATAATTACTTTAAATGTAAATGGGCTAAATGCTCCAATCAAAAGACACAGAGTGACATAATGGATAAGAAAACAAGACCCATGTAGGAGCGCCTGGGTGGCACAGTTTGTTGGGCATTCAACTTTGGCTTGGGTCATGATCTTGCAGTTTGTGGGTTCGAGCCCCACATCAAGCTCTGTGCTGACAGCTCAGAGCCTGGAGCCTGCTTCAGATTCTGTGCCTCCCTCTGTCTCTGTCCCTGTCCCATTCGTGTTCTCTCTTTCTCTCTAAAAAATAAATAAACATTAAAGAAAAGGGGAAAAAATTAAAAAAAGAAAACAAGACCCACCTATATGCTAAATCTATATGAGCCTACAAGACACTCACTTCAGACCTACAGACACAAATAGACTGAAAGGGAAGAGATGGAAAACAATATTCCATGAAGATGGAAGGAGAAGAAGAAAAAAAGCCAGGATAGCAACACTTAGATTAAGAAGACTTTAAAACAAAGACTGTGGCAAGAGACAAAGAAGGGCATTGCATAATAATAAAGGGATCATTCCAACAAGAGGATATAATCATTGTAAATATCTATGCACCCAACACAGAGACACCTAAATACATAAAGCAAATATATTAACAATCATAAAGGGAAAAACTGACAGAAATATGATAATAGGAATTAGCATCTTACTAACATCATTGGACAGACCATTCAGACAGAAAATCAACCAGGAAACAGTGACTTTGAATAACACATTCAATCAGATGTACTGAACAGATATATACAGAACATTCTATCCCAAAACAGCACAATACACATTCTTTTCAAGTGTACATGGATCATTCTCCAGGACAGATCACAGACAAAACAGGATACCAAACAGGGCTCAATAAATTTAAGAAGATGAAACTAATAATAAGCATCATTTCCAACTACAATGGTATGAAATCAGAAATCAAATTTTAAAAAAACTGGAAAAAACCCCACACATACAAGGAAGCTAAACAACATGCTACTAAACAACCAATGGGTTAACAAAGAAATCAGAGGAAATACATGGAGACAAATGGAAATGAAAACACAACAGTCCAAAATCTTTGGGATGCAGCAAAAGCTGTTTTAAGAGGGAAGTTTATAGGAAGCCAGACCTATCTCAAGAAACAAGAAAAATCCCAAACAACCTAACTTTACACCTAAAGAAACCAGGAAAGGAATAACAAAGCTTAAAGTTAATAGAAGAAAGGAAATAATAAGGATTAGAGTAAGAATAAATGAAAGAGACTAAAAAAACCATAGAAAGGAAATGAAACAAAGAGCCAGTTACTTGAAAAAATGAAACTGATAAACCTTTAACCAGTCTCATGAGGAAAGAGTAAAACAAAAACAAACAAAAAAAAAAAACAGAATCAAATAAGTAAAATCAGAAATCAAAGAGGAGAAATAGTAACTCATACCACAGAAATACGAAGAATTAAAACAGAATGCTTTGAAAAATTGTATGCCAACAAATTGGACAACCTAGAAGAAATGGATAAATGCCTAGAAACATACAATTTTCCAAAATGGATTCAAGAAGAAAAAAAATTTAGACAGACCTGTTACTAGTAGTGAAATTGAATCAGTAATTTTAAAACTCCCAATAAACATATGTCCAGGACCAGCTGGCTTCACAGGTAAATTCTACCAAACATTTAAAGAAAAGTTAATACCTATTTTTCTCAAACTATTCCAAAAAATAGAAGAGGAAGGAAAACTTCCAAACTGATTCCTTGAGGCCAGCATTACCCTGATACCAAAAACCAGATAAAGAGTCCACTAAAAAAAGATAACTACAAGCCAATAACTCTGATGAACACAGATGCAAAGATCCTCAAAAAATATTAGCAAACCACATTCAATAACACTTTAAAGATCATTCACCACAATTAAGTGAGATTTATTCCAGGAAGGCAAAGGTGGTTCAATATTCACAAATCAATGCGATACATCACAATGACAAGAGAACTAATAAAAACCATATGATCACATCAATAGATGCAGAAAAGCATTTGACAAAGTACAATATCCAATCATGATAGAAACCCTCAACAAAGTAGTTTTGGTGGGAACATATCTCAACATAATAAAGGCCATTTTAAAAAATCCCACAGGTAGTATCAGACTGAATGATGAAAAACTGAAAGCTTTTCCTCTAAGGTAAGTATCATGGTAAGGATGTCCACTCTCACCACTGTTATTCAACATAGTACTAGTGGAAGTCCTAGCTGCAACAACCAGAAAAGTAAGGAAGTAAAAGACACCTAAATTGGTAAGGAAGAAGTTAAATTGTCACTATTTGCAGATGACATGCTACTGTGTATAGAAAACACTAAAGACCCCACAACAAATCTACTATAACTAATAAGTAAAGTGAGGATGGAGGATACCAAATATAAAGAAATTTGTGTTTCTACAGACTAACAATGAAGAGCAGAAACAGATATTAAGAAAACAATCCCATTTACAACTATACCAACAAAAAATACCTAGGAATAAATTTAACCAATGAAGTGAAAGACTTATACTCTGAAATCTATAAGAAACTGATGAAAGAAATTGAAGATGACACAAATAGAAAGATATACCATGCTCATGACTGAAAGAATTAATATTGTTAAATGGCCATACTACCCAAACATCTATAGATTCATTGCAATCTCTATCGAAATACCAAAAGCATTTTTCAAAGAACTAGATCAAATACTCTTAAAACTTGTATAGAAGCACAAAAAAACTTGAGAAAGAACAACAAAGCTGAAGGTATCACAATCCCAGGTTTTGAAATATACGACAAAGCTGTGGTAACTGGAATAGTATGGTACTGACACAACAGGCCCAAAGATTCATGCAACAGAATACAGAGCCCAGAAATAAACCCACGCCTACACAGTCAATTATCAATGACAAAGGAGTCAAGAATGTACAATGGAGGGGTGCCTGGGTAGGTCAGTTGGTTAAGCATCCAACTTCAGATCAGGTCATGATCCTGTGGTTTGTGGGTCTGAGCCCCATGTAGGGCTCTGTGCTGACAGCTTGGACCCTGAAGCCTGCTTTGGATTCTGTGTCTCCCTCTCTCTCTCTGACCCTCCCCTGGGCTCGCTCACTCTCTCCCTCAAAAATGCATAAACATTAAGAAAAAAAAAAAGACTATACAATGGAGAAAAGACAGTCTCTTCAATAAATGGTGCTGGGAAACCTGTGAGACCTAAATCATAGAACTCCTAACAGGAAACATAGGCAGTAATCTCCTGAACATCAGCCTTAGGAATATATTTATGGATATGTCTCCTCAGGCAAGACAACTCACTGAATAGAAGATATCCGCAAATGATACATCCAATAATGGGTTAATATACAAAATACATGAGGAACTTCTACAACTCAACACCAAAAATACAAACAATCTGATTAAAGAATGAGCAGAGGACCTCCACATCTTTCCAGAGAATAAATACAAATGGCCAACAGATACATAAAAAGATGCTCAACATCACTAATAATTAGGGAAATGCAAATCAAAACCACAATGAGATATCACCTCATACCAGTCAGAATGGATAAAACACAAAACACAAGAAATAACAAGTGTTAGCGAGGATGTGGAGGAAAAGGAACCTTTGTATGCTGCTGGTAGGAATATATATTGGTACAACTACTGTGGAAGACAGCATGGAGGTTCCTCAAAAGCACAGATACAGAAATACTATACAATCTAGTAATTCCACCACTAGGTATTTAGCCAAAGAAAATGTGAACACTAATTTAAAAGATACATGCACCCTTATGTTGACTGCAGCATTATTTATAATAGCCAAGATATAGAAGCAGCCCAAATATCTGTCAATAGATGAATGAATAAAGAAGATGTAGTATATATACATAAAATAGAATATTACTCAGCCATAACAAAAGAATGAGAGCTGGCATTTTCAACAACATGGATGGGCCTAATGGGTATGATGGTAAGTGAAATAAGTCAGTCAGATAGAGGCAAATACCATAAATGATTTCACTTATATGGTTGTCAAAGAAGGAGTGGGATAATGGGTGAAACAGACACAGGGGATTAAGAGGTACAAACTTCCAGTTATAAAATAAACAAGTCACAGTGATGAAAAGTACAGCATAGAGAATATAGTAAATAATATTGTAATAACATTGTATGGTGATACAGGGTGACTACACTTATCATGGTGAGCAATGAGTAATGTACAGAAGTGTCAAATCAATATGTTGTACACTGGAAACTAATATAAAATTGAATGTCAATTATACTTCAATAAAAAACTGACAAATGCGCTAAAATTAAGCGGAGATGTTATAAATAACCAGAAACAAAACATTAATAAAATAAAAAGGATCACAATAACAGAAAATTTCTAGATTTATAAATTAATTGCTATTTGTCATTTTGCAATTAAATATTTATGAAAGTGTTAACTTTCCATGAGCAAATTTTCCTTACTTTTGTGAAAAACCCCAATATATACATCTTTGACATCTCTAAGTGAGAAATAAAAACCTGTGGAGAAATAATCATTTGCCCTAGAAAAAAACAGCTAGTTGATGATAGAGATGAACTAATAGCAAGATTTTCTGATACCCAGTCGCTGTCCCTTTTTACTAAGAAGCAATTAATTTCTGGGGCACCTGGGTGGCTCAGTTGGTTAAGCATTCAACTTCCACTCAGGTCATGATCTCATGGTTCCTGAGTTTGAGCCCCACATCGGGCTCTGTGCTGACAGTGCAGAGTCTGCTGGGGATTCTCTCTCCCTCTTTCTCTGCCCCTTCCCCACTCACTCTCTTTAGCTCTCCCACAATAAATAAATAAACTTAAAAAAAGAAGCAATTAATTTCATATATTTTATTTTTCTCTTTCTTGAATTTAACCTGCTTCATATTTTTACTTCATTAGATGTTGAATTTGTTTTCTAAAATCCTGCCTTAAAGTTTTTTACAAACTTAAGCACCCAACATATTCTCATAAAGATGATGTACTAAGACCAAGCATGAATGAATCATACAAAAAACGTCAGCATCAAAAATCTCACCACCCAAACTGATGCAAGCCTCTGAAGGAAGTAAAATTCAGTCTGTTCAATTCATTATTTTTTTCACTACATGCAACCAAAAGTAATCTTTTTTTACTCATTAGAATATGGATCACTGTTTTTGGATATACCAATATAATAATTCCATTTGTGGCATCAGATTGCTTAACTGGAGGATACGCTGGACAGAAATTCTTCTGAAAAGAGCAAAATGCCATCTGAAGAGGCTTGGATTATAATTTAATTATCTGCATATTTATTTATAAAAATATGATTCAGTTCTGTCTTCTATCAGAAAATGGATCAGATGAACAAGTACAATTTTTACTGAAGTTCCACTAAGTCCTAGCACGATTTATTATAAATTAAATTAATTAAGCTAAAACACATTTAATTTAGTCACTAAATATAAATCTCAGAATCTAGGTACAAATAAGATTTGTAACTTTTTAAAGGCAGAATTGGGATAGAATTAAGATCTCCTGGGTTACCTTTCCAGGTGATTTGTGGCAAGATGCAACAGTAAATTTTTATGCTACTTTCTATAACAATGTAGGCTGTTTCTAGAAAGTAAATATTCCCAGATTGACTTTGAATTCACTGAAATTCCCTTACCTTGCTTCTTTTCACAATTGACGGCACAACCTAAAATAAGCTGGAGCAGCCTCCCAAGCTCCACAGAATCTGAACATTCAGTTATTTGGTTCAAATCAGGGATGAGTTCTTCAGAAATCTGCTGCCCCAAAAACTGCAGTAGTAAGACAATAAAGTATATTACTCATTTTTGTAGGCTACAAAGAATTTATTACATTTAATTATCACAAGGAAAACAAGTTATAAATAGGATCAGGAGATAAATTAACAAACTGATATATCCATAATAATTTACCAAAACCAGTCAGCAAAGTTCAAGCAGCATCCCAGAATGCTGAGCAACCAACCAACAGCAACTAAAATGGTTTTACATTGAATATCCTTTGATCCCACTGTCAAAGGTATTAAGAAACCCCTAGCCTGATCTATTATGACAAAACTTACACCTTTCCAAAAATAAACAGATTTTTGTCAGCCAAACGATATGCATAATATTTTGATGCATGATTGGATAACAGAAAACCATAATGTAAATCATCACACTTACAAAAGAACAGCAAATGTAACCAACCTACTGGATTAATCTTTCCTTATCCTTTTTTTTAGGATAATAAAAAAGTTTTCTTGACATTAAAAAAAAAAGTTCCAACATGAGTTTTAGGCATTAATAAATTGAAATTTTTCAGTCTTAAAATTATTTGGAAAAAATTCCAAGTGTAAATATGTGACAACTTTAAAAAACAGAAACCAGGGCGCCTGGGGGACTGTTGGTTAAGCATCTATCTAACTCTTGATTTCGTCTCAGGTGGTGATCTTACAATTTTGTGAGGTCAAGCCCTGTGTTGGGGTTCTGAGCTGACCTTGCAGAGCTGGCTTGAGAGTCTCCCTCTCTCTTTGCCCCTCCCCTGCTTGCACTCTCTCTTTCTCAAAAATAAAGAAAAAATTTAAAAATTAAAGAAAATAAAAATAGAAACCAAATATTTTAATGGAAAACCAAAATCAAAAGCTTCCAAACATAAGCAATAAACTTTCTTATATCAAATAACCCTATTAGAAAACTTGCTATGGTACTGAATAAGAAAAAAAAAAAAAACCTACTTGAATAATGTACTATTTAAAGTAACTTTAAAACTACTTCCATTTTGCTTTTTTCAATTCGCTTGCACAAAAGCATGATTTCACAGTATACTTTTGCTGCTGCTTGCACTGAGAAGAAATGTCAAAATAATACTTCATAGGAAATACTTCAACTTAATTATAAAGTCAATTTGTACAGACTTTGCATTGTATAAAATCAGTCATACAGAAATTATGGTAATTCTATTGCAGAAAATAACCAATTTAAAGAGTATCAATATAGAAGGAACATTATTTTACAAACCAATATATTAAGTTTAAGCCTATTCATGTTCACAAAATTTGAGTGTTCTGAAAATGGCAAAAAAACAATATATTCCCATTATGAATTAGATTTCAATAAAATGTTTTAACTAAAATCCAAGTTATTTTTTTGGTGTCAATATAATTATCATATATGATTTGGTATTTAAACAAAGTGATATGTTTTTCATACCTCATTGTAATAACTCATAATTCCTTGAAGTACCTTCTTTAAATTACTGGCCTAATGGAGAAAAAATAATAAGAATTCAATAAATTATTTCACATTAGTAATGAAAGAAAATTTATTCCAATGTAAAAGACATCAGAATTCTGGCCTCATAAAAATAACAACAAAAATACATACTAGAGTTTTATAAGTACAAGTAGATGATAGTTTTTAAACATGAAAGCTTTAATCGGAGTTTAAACGTGTCTTCATGCTTTTGTAGGTTAACCAAGGTGATTCTATTTAAAGTGAGCCGCAATGAAGAGAAGTACCTACTTAGATTGATCTTTGAGTATGTCCACCTCCAGTCATGAGTGAGTAACAGGGTTTCTACTTATTCTTTTGCCAAAAACAACAAAAAACAGGACAAAATACAAAGAAACAATTGTTTCCAAGCTTTAGCCACTGGGCAGGATGGAACTCTAATTTGTGAGAGAAGGAAAACAAAAAAGATGAGCCCAATTCTAGTCCAAGATTTCTCTCTGGAGAGGATTTTCATTCCATGGAATGGAGTGGTAGAGCTTGAACAAAGCCTGATGTTCTCACTAAGTTGAGTAGTTAGACATCAGAAGTTCAGGAAGGTCAAGGTAGTTAGAAATTTGTAGGACAGACAAATGAAGAGGTGAGCACTATGGAGGAAAAGAGCTGCAGAAATCTGCACAGTGGTTTATCTCTTTCAGCTGAATACTAATTCGCATGTGCATGAGTGAAACTCAGTGAGATTAAACAAAAATAATTTCACTTTTTTTCCATTTTTTCCCCAGTCAAGAATAACTCCCAAGGAAAAAACAATCCAGAGCATTTACACTGAACAATTCCCAAAGATTATACAAGGCCAGAAATGGTTGAAATTCCCACCAGCCAGAGTGAAGAGACAATGCTGTATAGACAAGTATTCACTAAAGACTTTGAAAAGGTCACACCTTAGTAGTTGGTCTAAACTAGCCCTAAAAGAAAAATAACCCTAGATCTGCCTCCCATCCCCCAAAGTTCAGAAGGATCAAAATGATTCATAAGTATCTTAACTGCCTGCAAGAACAAAGTCCAACTCTGTTTAAAGGAAAACAAAAAATCCAGCACTCAACAATGAACTTCACACTGTCTAGCATACAATAAAAAACTACTACATATGTGAAGAAGCAGGAAAATATAGATCATAAAAAAAAAAACATGGATAATAATGAGGAGAAAACTCGGTCAATAGAAATGAGCCAAGAAATAAGCAATGCAAGAACTAGTAGATAATAATATTAAAACTGTCAGCTTAAACATAATATTCAAGGATTTAAATGAAAATAGAAATATAAGAAAAGAAATGGAAGTTTTTCTTAAAAAAAAAGAAAAAACAGGAGCTCCTGGGGGGTCTCAGATGGTTAAGTGTCCAACTTCAGCTCAGGTCATGATCTCACGGTTCATAGATTCGAGCCCCGCATCGGGCTCTGTGCTGCCAGCTCAGAGCCTGAAGCCTGCTTTGGATTCTGTGTCTCCCTCTCTCTCTGCCCCTCCCCTGCTCATGCTCCATCTTTCTGTCTCAAAAATTAAAAAAAACATGAAAAATTTTTTTTCAATAAAACAAAAAAAATAAAGAGTTGGTCTCTGGATAAAAAAAGGAAGACTGTTAGAATGTGTGCATGAAAGACCTAATATAAAGATACAGATTAAAAGAATAAAAAAAGATACATTAAAGCAAAAAATAATCACAAAACTAGAGTGGCTCATTAATACCAGAGAAATTAGACATCAGAACTAGGAATATTGCCAGGGATTAAAAAAGCCTTTCATGATGATAAGTAGATTTATCCACCAAGAAGACCTTTACAACTTAACGTATATAAACCTAACAACAGAGATTCAAATTACATGATTTAAAAGTTAACAGAACTGAGAGGAGAAATCGACAAATCCACAATCATTGTTAGAGATTTAAGGACTCCTCTTCCATAACTGATAGAATGGTCAGACAGAAAAAATGACAAAGATATAAAAGATGCAACAGTACTATCAATAAATTTGACATAATCCATCTGCAGAATACATGTTCAAATGCACATGGAACATTCCCCAAAACAGACCATATGTTAGGTCATAAAATAAGTCTCAACAAATGTTAAAGAATTTCTCAGTACAGAGTTATGTTTTCAAATAAAAATGGAATTAAATTAGAAATCAATAAATATAAGGTACCTTAAAAATCCTCAAATATTTATAATTTGAAATACCTACTTTTAAATCACATGAGAAATTAATGAGTATTTTAAACTGAATGAAAATACAAACACAGTGTATCAAAATGTGTGAGATGTGTAAGACAATGCTTAAATTAGGAGAAAAAAGGGCCTAAAACTTATGATTTAATTTCCTACTTTAAGGCATAAAAAAAAGAAGAGAAGATGTAGAGAAAGGAAAGGAAATAATAAAGAGAAGAAATCTATAAAATAGAAAACAAAAGCTAGTTCTTAAAAAAACCCAATAAACTTAAAAAACATCAAACCAAACTTCTCAAGAAAAAACAAAACACATAAATTGCCAACATCGGGAAAGAAAAAGGATACATCACTAAAGATCACAGAGTTATCAGCATATTATTAGCAAAATAACACAGTTAAGAACAACTGTGTGCCAAAAAAATTGGACAACCTAAGTGAAACACACAAATGCTCTATAATACACAACAAAACTGACTTAAGAAGAAACAAAATCAGTTTGGTAGTTTCTTATAAGGTTAAATATATACTAACACAACTGGATACAATCACATTCAGGAATTCATCTAAGAGAAGAAATTAGATATATGTCTATGCAAAGACTCACATTAAATATCCATTGTAATTGTATCCATAGTAGGTAAAAACTGAAACAATTCCAACATCCATCAATAGGTGAATGGGTAAGCAAACTGTAGACTATCCATGTAATGAAATAATACTCAGGAAAAAAAAATAATAACTCCTAATACAGGCAACATGGATGAGTCTCAAAAACATCACACTGAAAGATGCTAGACACAAATAGTAACAAAGAGTATATAATGTCTGATTCCATCGACAGGGAACTCTAGAAATCCACAGTGACAGAAAGCAGATCCACGGGGCCAACCAAGGAGTGGGGATTAAGTGGGAAAGGGCGTAAGTGCATGCTCTGGGTTAATGGAAATGTTCCACATCTAATTATGACTGTAGTTACCTAAGAACATGCAGGAGTCAAAACTCAAACTGTAAAAAATAAAATGCACCCTTAAATTAATTATAAAAAAAGATTTAGTCAAGTTTAGTGCTAATTTTAAAACCACTGTTTGGATTAAGTGCTTCTATTGCTGCTTCTGTATACCTTTATTCTCCAGTTGTCACCAGTATCTTCTTTAATTCGGCTTAACCAAGATTCATCGAACCAAGCTACATCGCTAAAATGAAAATATAAATGCAAAACATTTAAATGTTTTTGTTACATGGAAAGCACCAAATTAAATCAATAAAGTTATTTTATATCTTAAAACCTGTCCTTAAAAAGAATGGTAAATATTATTTAACTGAACCCACTGAATTTTTAGTGATTCCTAAGGATTTCTTTTGGAATTTCTCATAATAAGTTACTTAACTCATTACCATCTTCAATTTAATAAGCATTTACTAAATATCTCATACTAGACACTCTGGTAACAGGAAGATGTAAAAGTCCCAATCTTAAAGGTGGAAAAAAATGAAAACTAACATTTTAATGTGTCTACTCTGTATCAAGCACTGTGCTTGATGTTTTTCCATATTGCAACATTTCAATATTGTAGTAATTGGCAAAAGATTATGATTATTCACTATCTTACTCTTCAGGGAACTGAGGATGAGAGAAGCTATGTAATTAGCCCAAAATCACACTAGTATATGGCAAAGCCCAAAATTATTTGATTATAACTGAGTAGAAAGAATGTAATGAGAAGTCTACAAGGACAGTTTAAACTCGTGAAGTCATATTAACATGGGAGGCCAGAAAAAATAATTGCCGTGTTGATTTTTTATGTGTTTAATAAGGTTTTAAAGAATAACATTTGACTATAGTGAACTACACTAACAGACCATACATATTCTAAACAAAAATTTGGATGCTTGCTCTGAGTAAGGAACTGAGCAAGATTAATATGAAGATGAATAATTTACTACCATGACTCTCAGGGAAATAGCTATTAAAGCCGAAAAGTAAAGAGCACAAAAACTCTACTCAAAGGAGACATGCTTTAAGAGTTAAACACTGCAAAATCAAAGAATATGCTAGAAGAAGTCTTCAAGGTCTTGTCTAAATTTTCACTTTACACATAAGCCAACAAAAGTGAGGGAAAAAATTAAAGGGATCCTTTTCCAAGGCTTGGATTTAAAAAACATAAAGCTGAAACTAGAACACAGTGCCTAGTTTTTCACAAATCATTCTGCCTCAGATGTTCTAATAACAAAAGATACCGCTTTGACTGGGGTAACCAAAACTGACTTCACCATTTCTAATTCATCTATGTGGAATATGTAGCCATTTTCTTTTAAGCAAATTAATGTTAATTATATTCAACTTTTCCCAGATGCTAAGGCTACAATTACCAAAATAATTTGGCTAAATATATGAATGGTGTATTTCTAACCAAGCATTTACCTGAAAAGTCTGATTTAGTAATAAGTCAAAACTGTCATCTCAGATTAAGTACAAGAGGTAATCCAGTTGTGATGATTAATTTTATGTATCAACCTGGCTAGGTCAGGATACCCAGTTTTTGCTCAAACATGCTTGGATAATATGAAATATTATGAAAATATGAAAGTATTTTTTTAGGTAAGATTAACATTTAAATCAGTAGACTTTAGGGGAGTCTGGGTGGCTCAGTTGGTTGAGTGTCTGACTTCAGCTCAGGTCATGATCTCACAGTTCATAGGTTCGAGCCCCGCATCAGACTCTGTGCCAACAGCTCAGAGCCAGGAGCCTGCTTCGGATTCTGTGTCTCCCTCTCTCTCTGCCCCTCCCCTGCGTGCATTCTCTCTCTGTCTCTCCCTCTCTCATATAAATATTTTTAAAAAAATTTAATAAAAAAAATAAATCAGTAGACTTTAAGTAAAACACATTACCCTCCATAATGTGGGTGTGTCTCATCCAGTCAATTGAAGCCTTTAAGAAAAAGACTAAGCGCCCTCAAGAAAGAGTAAATTCTGCCAATAGATTGCCTGTGGACCCTGGCTGCAAAATCAACTCTTCCCTGGATCTTTGGCCTGCAGGCCTAACCTGTGGATTCTGGACTTGCCAGCCTCCACAATCATGTAAACCAATTCCTAAAAACAAATTTCTCTGTCCCGTGTGTGTGTGTGTGTGTGTGCATCCTGTTGTACATATCCATGTCTTATTGATTCTATTTCTCTGGAGAACCCTGACTACTACACCAATCTTCTAAAAGATATCATCATATAGGATTCTAGAATTATGTTATAATTACCTCTAGAATATGGATCTAGACATAACCTCTTCTAGCTTTCCTCCTTTTACCTTGTGTTCCTCCTCGTCTTTCTTTCTACTCCAAATCAACTTCAGCCCTATGTCTTAGTCTGCTCAAGCTTCTATAACAAAAGATAACAGAATGGGTGGCTTACATAACAAAAATTTACTTCCCACAGTTCCAGAAGCTGCAAATCCAAGATCAAGATGGTATAGCAAGGTAGGTTTCACTCTAAGCCCTCTTCTTTAAGCTTGTTGGTGGCTACTATCTCTCTGTGTGCTCACATGACCTCTTCTTGGTATGCTCACAGAGAGTGAGCTCTCTGATGTTTCTTTTATAAGGATTCCAATCCCATCAGATCACGGCCCCACTCTTAGGACCTTATTTAACGTAAATTTCTTCTCAGAGGCCTCATCTGCAATAGAGCTATAACGCTGGGGGTTAGGGCTTCAACAAGGAAATTTGGAATGGATACAAACATTCAGTGTATAATACTCAGAGAAAACTTTCTAACTTCTCTTGCTTTCTTCCTTTCCTTATAAACAAGTCATCCTTCTTAAGCAATTATAATGGCAGCCAATCTTTCCCTCACTATTAAACTTCATGTCCAACCTCATAACTCTCTGGACGCATCCTTCCTTACATTTTTGCATTGCTACATCTACATGTCGTAACTAAATTTCTGGCCCTAACAATTAGCTCCTTTTCTCATACTTTCCAGAACTTCAGTGAAACTGAAGGGACACCAAATAAGGGGACACAAGACTGAGGAAGCAGAATATGGTCCAACTGTTTTCTAATAAAACTAAGTAATAATGACTATAAAGTTATTTTTTAACTCCACCCATAGTGTTTGTCTTCAACAATTTTACCAACTAAATACAGGCAGTAATTAATGCCTACTGGTTACTATACACAACATAGTTGTTTTGCTTCAACAGACACCCTGACATTATTCTCCTTGAATAATCAAAAGGCCTACTGTGCTTAACACATCTAATTGTGATCTGTACTTAGGGCATGAACAACTGGCCTTTTATGTATTAAGACCCCAAAGTAAGAATCTAACAGGAGAAGAGTCAAGATACTAGATTTCACTGATTACGACTGAGAGCACAGGTGTTAGAGTCAGGCCAAAGCTATGCCAATCGTGGCTTTGCAATTAATTCATTATTTGATTTTACAAAAGTTATTTCACCTCTCTAAACCTCTGTTTCATGTATAGACTGAGGAATATCTACCTCACAAAACAGTAAAAATTAAATGAAATAACATATGTATAGGGTATATAACAATGTCTTATTAAATACTCAGATGTTGTTATCACGATTTATCATTTCAAATGCTCGAATATCTGACTGAATGAATGAAGAAATAAGTGCATGATACTTGAGGTCTCTGGGTTTCTACATTCTTGGTCTCACTCTTCCCTCTTGCAAAAATGTCTAGTCAAGACAGGCAAAAGAAATAAGCAGAGAAGTTATCTGTTGTTTAAAGTGGCCAGGGGCGCCTGGGTGGCTCAGTCGGTTAAGCGTCCGACTTCGGCTCAGGTCATGATCTCACAGTCCATGAGTTCGAGCCCCGCGTCGGGCTCTGTGCTGACAGCTCAGAGCCTGGAGCCTGCTTCAGATTCTGTGTCTCCTTCTCTCTATGCCCCTCCCCTGCTCATGCTTTGTCTCTCTCTCTCTCTCAAAAATAAATAAATATTTAAAAAAAAATTTAAAGTGGCCAAAGTAAGCCTTTCTTTTGGGGAAAGTCACATGCTATAATATTTATAGTTGTTATGTGTTGAATCATATCTCCAAAATAATATGTTCATCTTCTAACCCCTGATATCTGTCAATTATTTGGAAATAGGGTCACTGAAGATGCAATTGATTTAAGATGAGATCAAACTAAATGACTAATATGACCGGAAGAGGAGAGGACACAAAGACATGGACATAGAGGGAAGACAACCACATGGAGAAGGGACAGAGACAGAGCCATGCTGCCGCAAACTAGGGAATAAGGGGGTTGGGGGGGGTGCGGCACCAAAAGCTGGAAGGAATGATCCTCCCATAGGGGCAACAGAGAGAGCATGGCCCAGCCAGTACCTTGATTTAGGACTTCTAGCCTCCAGAATTAAGAGAGAACCAATTTTTATTGTTTTAATTTTTTTTTAATTTTTTAAAAACATTTTTTATTTATTATTGAGAGACAGAGAGAGACAGAGCATGAGCATGGGAGGGGCAGAGAGAGGGGGAGACACAGAATCTGAAGGAGGCTCCAGGCTCTGAGCTGGCAGCACAGAGCCTAACACAGGGCTCGAACTCAGAAACCGCGAGATCATGACCTGAGCTGAAGTCGGATGCTTAACTGACTGAGCCACCCAGGAGCCCCAATTTTTGTTATTTTAAACCACCCATCTTGTGGTACTGTTATGGCAATCCTAGGAAACTAATGCAGCTGTAATGATAGATTTTCCCCATGTGTTTTTTAAATATCTACATAGATTTTAAAAAGGGATATATATATTATGTATTCAGGCCAAATATCATAATTAAGAAACTGTAAAACCCTAGCTATAATCCCATGACTCCCCAAGTCTAAGCTATACACCTTGGGCATTGATTTTTAAGATTTTATTATTTACCATACTTGCCTCAGGTAAATAATAATTATTCATTAAATTTTGCTACTTCCTTAGAAAGTAAAATTTCCCTTCTCATCTTCAGTAACAACTCTGATGTGATTTGATCTGAGTCATAACAGCAATCAATGCAATTCATAATAGAGTGTAACATACAAAATGCTTTTAAGTGTTCAAAGAAATATGGTAAAATAGCCCTTTTAGTAGGAATATGATATACTGCTTCAACTAGAGAAAAATGTATGCTTCTAAGTTTCACTATCCAGATCCAGACTTCTGGAAAGCTATAAAACTAGAAGGGGATTCAAAAAGAAAACTAAAGTTTAAATAATTCTCAGATGATAAGCAGACTTAGACAGCTAAGTCCATGCCAAAATAGGCAAACAAAGCAAAAAAGAGGTTTCAATCCAATTTTAGATCACTGTCACATGTTTTATGAAGAAACAGTTTTCTGATTGTTCGGCTATTTTATTATTCTTGCAGAAAAGCTATTAGAAGACAATAAGAGACAAATGAGAGAATGAAAAGAAAAAAGGAAAATCAGAGAGACAGAGGTTCGGCAGTAACAGCAGAATCCAACAGATTATGGAAAATGAGTTAGTGATAAAGGGTAGAGTTTAACTAAATTTGAGCTGACCCTACTCTAAACATCAGGTATAGGGAGTCAAAGAGCCACTGCATCCTATCATGGTAAAAACAGGTCTCTTTTATTGTACTGTAGTAGAAAAACTACCAGAGCCACCATAATACATATAAATAACAGCTTTGGATGGCACTGTTGAAGTCAATGAATGCATACCAGCCTTACATCCATACCAACCACAATGTAGCTCCATCTACACCAATACCCACAACATACTGCAATGACAAAAGGCAAGGGGTACACTCAAACAATAAAAAATAATGCAACTTTTCCAAATCATCAATAAAGGGTCATATCCAGAATGCTTGGTTCTGACCAATTAAATCACTTTGAAACTAATTAGGGCATAAATAAATAAAATGTTTAAGAAACATGTTTGAGAAAACAAGGGAGGAAGGCATATTTTAGAATGACTGCCAGAAACAAATGTTAACATGTTAAGTTTGTCTCTTAAAGTGTTAATCTTAAGCTAACCATAAAATGTCTATTCAAATCAGATCATGTTGAAAATTCCAAGTAACTACAATTTTTACATTTTAAGTTGTTTTTCTGAGGATGGTAAGGGATTTCTGCAAACCTATCTACAGGGTTTTCAATGTCAATCACATCAAACCTTGACAAAATGATGGCAACCACTGAAAAAAACATCTCATTATAAAACAAATAGCAGAGCTAGGATTCTGGTCTCAATGAAGATACGTTATCATAAAAGTAAACTAATACAAAATCAATGTGACTATCAATTAATAAATTGGCCCTCTTTGTTCCTACTAAGGGTAGAGCGCATATTGCGATGTTATAACTGTAATCATTGCACAATGTTTGGCAAAAATTAAGAATTAATGGACTAAAAACAAAAGAATTAATGGACTTAGGAACTTTTGATACTATATATCTAATGGGCCTAACCCAAACAGAATCATTTTATCAGTTAAGATTCCCCAATATTTGTGACTTTAAAATTCATTTATACCTCATTTTATTATTGGTGGAGTCATATAAGTCCTACTTTTAACTCAAATATAGATTTTAAAATTTAATATTTTTTCCAAATCCAGTATTTTATATTTCACTATCTCTAAAATAATAATCTCCATGCATTGATCCCTTCCAATGACAGTAAAATACCTGAAAAAATCATAAGCAATTATACCATTCATTAAAATGGTTTCTTTTCCAGTTACTATAACTTGTGAATGTGACCAGGACAAGTTTAAAATGAAAATCACCTAAATAGATAAGAATTCTGTTTGCTCATTTAATTAAGATGTACATCTGTGAACAAGCAAGGAATAATCAAGTGGTAAACTTTTTTGTGCCCCAGATGTAATAATGCCTTGGTACCATATGCCTGTCATGACTCAATAGGATAAAGTTTCAGCAACTTTTAGAATACAGGTCTAAGTTTTCTTCCTTGGTATTGGGTTTACAGTTCTTTCAGAAAGAGTCTGGACCACTACTTACATTTGATGAAGAACTTGTGCCATGGCAACTCCGTTAGTCAGCTGTTTGACATCTTGACAAGGTGCGGCAGTATTGAATGTCTGCAGCTAAAATGACATTGGGCAAATGACTTTACTGCTCCTTTACCCTTACAGGGTGGTGTTACCAACTCCCCTCCCCAAACGTATGACCACTACAGAGAAAAATAACTACAAATTGCCCTTGTTTTGTTTAAATCCAGGCTGTGCCAAACAAATGAAACTATACTAGTAAGTTTCCATGGCTGTGTAATAGTCTTACAAAAATAAACACTTAACAATTCAAATAATCACACCTAAAACAGTCAAATATATTGATGCAATGTATGAAGTACTTCAGAGTTTCTGAAAGCCAGATGTACAGATCTTAAGATAAAGTGTTATTTTGTTCATTGTTAGGAGAATAACATCAGAAAGAACTTTAAGTTAACCTATTATTTCAGGTTAAAATTTCACTCACATCATTTGGTAGGACAAGAAAGGCTAGAAATGTCAAGTCTGAAACTACTTAATTAACCAGTGAGCTCTGAAATAAGGCAGGCCCTCAGCCTGCCATCCAACAACTAGTCTCAGGGCATGAATGGTCCAGGGTCCACCCACCACAAGTTGTTTCTATCTAGTTTGGCTTTACATATTATTCTTGTCAAATCTCTATTTGTTAAACATTCATGTACATAGTAAAATGAGAAGTGAAACTGTGGCATCTTTTTCTAATAAGCAAATACAAGACAGAAGAATTTTTGAAAAGCAAATTACAAGAGAGCTACAATGGTTCATATACTTCCTAGAAATCTAATCTCCACCCATAATGATCTTAAATACACTATGATTCTCTCTTCCTTCACATATTCATCTCTTTTACTATTCAATTATAATTCCTCAATTTACCACTTAACTATCTTAATCTGACATAAGTCTCTTTCCCCCATGATTCACCTTTAGTGGTTCTATTTGAGATTCTACAAATAACTCTCCATGATCCTAATAGGACATGGAAGGATGACACACACAAATAACGCTAGTTACAGTTACTTTCAAAGTACACAAAGTATCTGTGTAGTAACAAAAGTAAAGATACTCTACTGAGATCCTACTCTATGTGGGCACTGTAGTACAGAATGGGGTTACAAAAGAAAATCACCCATTTTTTACTCTCAAGCAGTTTCAATCCAAAGTTAAGGAGAGGACAAAAAGTCACAAATTATTTTTAGAAAACGCCATTCCCAGTCTCATGACTATAGTATGCACAAATCATTTTGAAATAGACAGGAGTTAACTAATTAGGGCTTGTATTTAGGAAATACTTCTCAGAGATGATTTCTGAACAGAAGGTCTTGAGTAAAGAAAGGACCAAGGGAAGGAAGTTTCGGGAAATAGGAACATGATAAGAGCACAAATACCTGAAAGAAACGGTATTTTTAGGCAACACACAGTTCAGTATTACTGGATTTCCAGTGCAAAGAGGAATGGGGAAGATGTGACAAAAAACTGGGGGAGGGGGGTAAGAAAACAGACATGGGTCAGGAATCTGGAGGGCCATGACAAGAAGCTTGGACTTACCCTGATCATCCTTATAATGGGAAACAGCAGAAGAGTTTCTATCTATCTCACAAGATGGTTGAGAGAATTAGCACACATAGCGAACTTAGATCAGCACCTGGTACAGGCTCAACAGCTGTTAGCAATTTGTTAGGATCTGGGGTTCCTCAGAGTCTGGGGTCTAAGAACAATACGCATCAGAATCTCTCAACATATTAAATCAGAAAACCCCTAAGTGATTCTTTTTTGTTGTTTGTTTTTAAGTAGGTTCCATGCCCAGTCTGGAGCTCAATGTGGGGCTTGAACTCACGACCTGAGCTGAGATCAAAAGTCAGACACTTAACCTTCAGAGCCACCCACATGCGCCCCCCCCCCCGCCAAGCAATTCTTATACACATCAATTTTTTAGAACCAATACTCTGGGTGATGATGAATCACTGAAGAACAGGAAGAAAGAGAGTGATAACTTCAGCATATTTGGGATAGCAATAAGACTGACAGAAAGAAAGGAAGAGAGTAACTTTTACACCTGAGTCCATTAGAGGGCAATGGTCTTGTTGATAAAACAGGTGGCTTACAGATAGGGTAATGCTAACTAAGAGGACAGAATAAATTCACGGAATTTAAAACATAAAATAACAAAGATTTTCCAATTAAGTGGATGTACAGGAAAGAGAAACCCCAGAGTTTAGGGCATCTTTAAAAAGAAGATAATCATATACTTTCAGGTAAACTGTGGCTCCCACTTTTCAACCCTTCCTACTTACAGTTTATATCATTAACTTTTTACAAAATGGATAGGATTATTTTAAAAGAATGATTTGAGAAGCACAGAATATTAGCAAAATAGTAAAGAAATGTGTAAATAGTACATATACTAAGTATTGCCTCATTGCCCACCAAGTCCATATTAAGATAAATTTCTCCTTCTTTTAGACATGGATTTAAACTGGGGTGTCTCAGGGCGCCTGAGTGGCTCAGTTGGTTAATCATCTGACTGGGCTGAAGCCCAGGTCATAATCTCGCGGTTCGTGGATTCAAGCCCAGTGTCGGGCTCCGTGCTGACAGCTCAGAGCCTGGAGCCTCCTTCCAATTCTGTGTCCCCTTCTCTCTCTGCCCCTGGCCCGCTTGTGCGCGCTCTCTCTCTCACTCTCTCTCTCTCTCTCTCTCTCTCTCTCTCTCTCTCTCTCTCTCAAAAATAAATAAACATTAAAAAAAATTTAATTGGAGTGTCACTTGAAAGTTCTTAAACTAGCTGCAAAATAAATTAGATAACACAGAATGTAATTTCATTTGGCCAAATAGAAAGGCTTTATAACCAAGAAGAGTGAATAAATCAAAAAGTTCAGTGTGGGTAGTGACGCCAAAGCAGAGGTACAAAGGAAAATGTCCCTTTCACACTATGCTTCACAGAGGTAAAGAAGCAGAAGTTTTTTTAGTGAGTGGCCCAAAAGGGGCAGACAAGGTTTCTATCAGTAACCACAGGGTTCTGGCAAATAATCATCCTACTTTCTTCTTTAAGTAAAGCAAATAATCAAAAATGTGCAAATGTTGTTCCTGAATTGCTTCGATATGTCACCAAAACCAAGGAAGAAAAGGGGATCTTCACAACTGACAGCCAAAAAACTTCAACTTTGGGTCAGCTCTATTCTCATATAATCTCCTTCTCTAAATACTCATTTCAGAAAGGTTATTATTTTGAGTTTTAAGATTTTCATAAAAATGATTCAGTCTTTAATATTTTTTGTTCATTTGGACATATATATTTGGCATTAGTTTTTCCTTCACCTGACTGTCAAGGTCAAAGAACACAGGAACTAAGAAAAACATTAAAAATATGGTTCAATTCTAATTTTATTGGTGAAAGTAAAGTCCCAAAATTTTAATTCTCCAAATGTTACAAAGCCAAGGAGTGGAATTAAATTTATTAAATTTACCTTCATACAAATACTGCAAACTTTCATACACTCCCTCTAACATGTAAATGGTGCCCAAATTTCTCTTTCAGCCCTAAATTTTTTGCTAAGTAGCAATAAAACATTTCTAAGAACTAATTATCTTAAGATGAGTTCCAAACCATAAAATAAAACTTTTTTTTGAGGGGGGGGGGAGAAGGAAGAGAGTGTGTGCTGGGGAGCAGGAGAGAGAGAATCTTAAGCAGGCTCCATGCCCAACACAGAGCCTGATGTGGGGCTCAATCTCATGACCATGAGATCATGTCCTGAGCCAAAACGTCCTGATAATGTTCTGAGCTGATGAGATCAAGAGTCAGATGTTTAACCAACTGAGCCATCCAGGCGCCCCATAAAATATAACTTCTTAATAACCACCAAAAGAGGTACTAACCAGCTTTTCTTAATGACCTCTCAAATTCTACTAATGGTGGTTCTATTGTCCTAGAACACTGTTTAGTGCTAAAAGAACAGAGTTTACTACCAACTCTCTTCTCACCTCCAGGATTTGCCCCATCATAACTTTTTAATCTTATATCTCCTACTACTCCCCCTCAACATGTAACATTACTTACTACGGTAGAAAGCACATTAAGAGATGAGAGATATCATGACAAGGATGTGTCTTCACTATCTCTTTTTGATCTACTGCCAAAGAAGACCATTCACATTATTTCCAGGGGTTGTTTCCTATGTCTAGAAAATTCATTCCCCCTGATTACTACATGCTGAAATTCATCAATCTTCTATCATACAGTTAAAAGTTTACCCCAGGTATCTACAAGAACCTACATACTTAGTGGTGAAATACTGGTCTCTGAGGTCAGGACCAAGACAAGGATATTGACTATCACCACTTTGATTCAATGTTGTATTAGAGATCCCTGCCAGTTGTTGTTCCTGGGGATAGAGCAGAAAACAGATCATACAGGGTCTCTGACACCTAGGAGCAGATAGGGTGACTTCAGAAAGTGTTAAGTGTTATAAACTCATAGAAAGGGGTAACAGGTTATAAAGGGATAGGACTGGGATAAGTCATTCACTGTTACTGATTCTGAAAGATGACAATAGATACAGGAACTGAATGGCGAGAAGAAGCCAGTCACTCACTAGAAAGAGAATATTCTGGGTAGAGGAAAGAATAATTAAGAAGCCCATATTCCTCAAGAAATAGTCAGTGTAGCATGGTGGGCATGGAAGACTGGGGCATCGGGAGAGTTTGGGAAAACCTAGGGATGTGAGGTGACATCAACAGTACAGTGACTGGCAAAGGCAAAGTAAGACACCAACGCTCACTGGGAATCATCTGGAGAGGTAAAGAGAAGCCAAGAGACAGATACCCAAGAAACTAAAGCAGATGATGATCTCACAAAAGAACCATCAAGTAAGATAAGGATAATACAGACTAGTTAACAGTTTGCCAAATCCAGTAGGTGAAGGCCTTAGAGAAAAGAATCTCATGTGCAGTGCGTTGAGAAATGAATGAAAGTTCAAGTATCAAGGATGAGTATACAAAACTCAAATAATGTGATTGCATAGGAAAGGGGAAATAGAGTGTGGTTTTAACAGGGAGTGGTGGCCCTTTGTTCTTTCTTTTTAAGATAAGGAAGATTTGAGTAAGTTTATGTGTAAAGAGAAGGATCCAAAGGAGAGGAAGAAGTGAAATGATGGAACAAAGTTTTAGAAGAGGTAGAAGGCATGGGATCTAGAGCTAGGGCCAAGATAAGGAGGAGATCTTTTTCCTGAGGGGAGAAAAGTTGGGGACTCAAACAGGGTACTGATAAAGGTTTGCAATGAGAAACGGGAGGGGAACTGTGTGGTCATTCTTAGTCTTTGTATAGCTGGGCATTGTTATGGGAAGAAGTAGATTTGGCTTAAAACATTTATAAAGGCAATAATCTGCACAATAATTCCATTTTCTCCACAGTGTCTTAGCAGCCTTAGAACTGGAGAAGCAAATAACCTACTATACTCTGTCATCTATAACATTTTTGCAGTTTTTAAGGAATTTTGCCTCTCATTATAAAAATGCATAGCTCTGCCTACCAGTCTAACAAAAAATGGAAAGTTCTTTGATTATTCTTGATATGTCTTCCTCAGTGCCTTGAACAAAGTAGCTCAATAAATACTGGTTAAAAGAATGGATATAGTCACATAATATTTTAAAATATTGCAATATAAGTCAAGAAAATTCTTTACTTCTCTACCACCTCATATAAGTCAATGACATCATAAAGATGAAGTTTACTATGAAAGTCAGATGTTTAGAGTAATAATGTAACAGATTAGGATACCCCCTTTAATTAGTCACTTGTTTTAACAAAACACAGCATTAAAAGTAATGTTGCCTTATTTCTTGACAGCCTTTAAATACAACATCTAAATCCAGATACTTACTCTAATGAAAATACAGATGAGCAGTTAGCTAATGGCTTTTAACTCAAAACCCAATATACCTGCATTCCACTTAAAACAAAAGCTATTTACCTCTAAACTGTAAAAGTTGCTTTAAATTATGGTTAATTCCAATAGACTTCATACACAGCCAGAAACCTTCTCTGATTTCTCATTCTTTTGAATTACTCAAATGAGGAGATTGCTAGGGAATCGGATCAACCAATTACCGCCTCCTGATCCAGTCTGTTTACATTCCATTATGCACACGCTTCTGTACACACAACCAAACAACTAGTTTGGGGATGGGCACCATCAAAAGCACCTTGTGGACAGATCAAGCATCAACTTTGCCCAATATGGGTTAGAAGCTACACCTGAATTGCCAGCTCTCTGATCGCTGAGCACCTCCAAAAGGTGAGACACATCCTTTTACTGACAGGAATACTGGGGGTGATCCTGCCTGTCCAAATATTACACAAATTAATTAGAAAAACCAAACACGCACAAAGTGCAAATGAAAATACCAAGTCTTTTTCTTGAAAGAAAATGCTGTCCACTCTGGGGGGGGGGGTATGGGGGGCAGTAAGAAAAAAGGAATAGGAACCCCCACCTCCAACATATCTTTTTCTCCACACAGGAAATACGAGGAAATATCCCTTCTAAACGACTTCTACAAAATCGGATGTTCTGGGATCCTGGAGGAGCTCTGATACAGGAACCAAAACCACCTCTTGGCCACCTGTGTCCAGAGCAAAGTGGTTTGTGTGGCAGGGGAGTTTCGGAGGGGGCCTTCGCTCCCAAATGGCACAAAGGTCCGTACAGAAAAGCTGTTCAGCAGACGGAAGGCTAAAGTGTCGGCAGTCCAGGGGGGAGAAAATGGGGGCAGCGAAGAGCAAAGGGGATGGACGCTTGGCTCCAGCCACAGCTGCCACAAGCAAGATGAAGGCAGGCAGTAGGACGAGCCTCCTCCGTCCCCACCTCCAGAGCTCCCTTTACCTTCCTCTAGTCCCCAGACAGAAACATACACACACCCACACGTACACACCTGCCTCCCGACCCGCAGGTGGCACTCTCGTGGTCAAGGGCGACAGGAGACTCGGGAGGGCGACGCACCGAGTCCGCGGCGCAGGTGGCCCGGCTACTCCTCAGGCTCACCTGCGGAGAACCGGTGGCCCCGGGCAACTCGCCTCGGCCCCTCGGCCCCCCTCGCCCCCTCGTACTCACCCAAATGATGAGGCTGTCGCATAACGGCAGCTCGGACTGCGGAAGCGGCTGCGTCTCTTCCATGGCCGAGGCCGCCGTCGACTACGCCGCCGCTGACACCGACACCTCCCTCCTCCCCGCGCTCCTCCAGGAGCCGGCGTCGACGACCTGCTCGCCGGCCGCGAAAGCTCGGAAGCCAGGCCCAGCGCCCGCGCGGCTCACGCGCGAAGCCTCGCGCGGCCGACGTCGCCGGCGTAACCCCCTCCTCGCCACCGCCCCCGTCCCCGCTCCGCCCTGCTCAGCCGTTCGCCCCCTCCCCGGTCTGGCCCGGCTGCGCGGCTCTGCACCTGAGCCCCGCCCCCCTCCTGCCCCTTCCCGCCCCCGCCCGCCCGCCCCTCCCCTCGTCCCTCCCTCCTCCCCACCTCCTTTCCACTCCCGCACACCTCTCCCCGCCGCACTGAGTGACCAGGGCGCGCACCAGTCACAAAGAAAGTAGGTGCCCGAGAGGGGCGTGCGGGGCGGGAGGGGGCGGGAAGAGCGGGGATAGGTTGCGCAGGAGGGATTGCTGATTGGACGCACCCTCTTGGCTCCGACCAATCAATGTGAGACAAGACAGCCTCCGGGAGGGAGCGCGAGCGGGTGGGAAGGGGTTTGTGACCTGGCAGGTGCGGTGGGGACCGGGGGCGGGGAGCGCGCGTGCGCGGCGGGACGCTGTAGCGGCTGAGGCTTATGCTACCCCAAGGGCAGAAGAGGCCGCGGGGCACCCAGCGTAAGTAGGGCGGGCTCAAGCATCTTCGCGCCTCCTTCTCCGCAGTAGGGCAGCCACTGGCTACACCTGTGGAGATCCACACTCTGCAGCCATCGTGTCTTCGCAAATAGATCCTACTCGAGAATAAAAAACACTCGAGACAGGGAGAGCTGATTTTCTCCTTGTCGCTCATTGGAAAAGGACATTTTCCTTTGCAGACATGGCAAAGAAATGTGTTTGTTGGGGGTGGAGGGATACCATAATGCTGCTTAAGTGAAATAAGCTCTCACAAGATCACAGAGATGGGCAATTTTATTTTCAATGGGGCGAAACGAAGACCATTTTCAGGTAGGAAAATGGAAAATGAAATGATCTTTTAGTTTTCAAAAACCATGGAAGATACCAGTGTACAATGCTTCCGATATTCCTCTGGCGGTTGAAAACTTGTCTTTTCTGAGAATGTTTGTGAGGGAGGGGGCGGTGTAGAGTTGGAAGCTCTCCAAGGTACTGATGTATGGCTTAGGCTGGTGAAATGGGTTGGGATATTCTTACTCTTGCTGTTGATTTCCATCACTTCACTCATTCATAAACTCATCAGTTCATGCTCTGTGTAAAAATGCAGCTGGCTCATTTATATTGCCACGTCTTTATATTTAGACATTGAAAGTTTAAAACTGATGGATAACTACAATTAAAAGCCCTCAAATGTAAATCAGTCTCAGTCTAAAAATACAGTACATGCATTTGCTATCAAGTCTCTTAACATCATTCTAGAACTTTCTTACCCCATGTGGAGTCATTTTATATTTCTGGACACCAGCGACATCAGTAATATGACTTAACTGAAAAGGAAAAAGAAAGTGAAAAGATCTAGGAATTGAAGGCCTTGTCTGAATCTTGACTTTACTCCCCACTGGCTATTGACAACTTTCTCCTATGGAATCCAACATCCGCATTTCTGAAATGATGCTAATGACACTGACCTGCCCTGTCTCCCTCACAGGGGCAAAACTGATAATGCATGTGGAAGAGTTTTATGAATTAAAAACTCCTTTTCAAATATGAGTTACTGCAATCATCTATGCTTATCACTAAGAGTCACAGGTGATTGAAGTATTCAGAATATTTAAGAAGAATAACGGAGGGAGGGCAACTGAGTTATCCTTCTGAGCTCTTGTAGGAGCAGAGAACAGATCCTAAGGGAGGATGCTCAGTTGTCTTCATGATACTAAATCTAATGGAAAAATATGTGAAACATATGGTCAGTGAATTCAGACAAGAAGAAATACAAATAATTCAAGCAAATGTGAAAAGATTAGAAAAATGAAAAACATGAATCATTGAAACAAAACAACAAAAAATAATGTTGAAAAGAGTGAGGGCACTTTCATACAAAGCTGGAGCAAATATTCTAGAAGAATTTTTCTAGTTTTCTATCAATATTTATCAAGAACTTTAAAATATCCATACTATTTAAACCCATGATTCTAGAATTCCACTTCTGGTCATAATTTCTATTGAAATAATCAGAAATGTAGTCAGAGTCATTATGAGCAATGTTATGTATTGCAATTCTGTATATACTGATCAATACATATCCAATAAACAAGAAAGGTTAACTACATGATAGTCAATGTATAAGATAGAATATTTGACAACTAGTAAAAATAATGGTTTGGAGAATATTTAATATAAATTTTTCATGATATATAACATTAAATTAAAAGTCTAGATATAAAATATAGATATAAAATAGATTTTAGATATAAAACAAAAGTATGAGCCATCTGATTTCAATATAATAAATATTATGTATTTAACATGTGCACACCAAGAAGACAAAGGAATGTTCATCAAACTCATTTTTATTTATGGATGATGTTATTTTCTGTAATCTTCTAGATTTTTCAACTTGCAATTAGCTTGTATTACTTTATAATCAGAAAATAATATATTAAAAGAAATGCCTAATACAGTATACTCTCTCCTTTTCCAACTGTTGACATTCATTTCTAAAAGTTGGCATTTATATTTGGAACATTTAATAAAATCGATTTTTAAACACTAGTTGTGGAGTTATAAATTGGCACAATCTTTCTGAAAAATTTTTGACAATATAGAGAATCTTTAAGATGTTCAAAGCTTTTAGGCCAATAGTTTCACTTCTAGAATCTATTCTAAGAAAATAATCAGATGCCAATAAATTTGTTGATTGCAGTGCTAGTTATCAAAGCAGAAAAGAAAAGAAAAGAAACAGCCATTAAATGAAGGAAGTCATTAAATACATTATGGTATATCCATACAATGAAATACATGTGGTTATTAAAACACTGTGAAGGAAGTTTAACTACTCAGAGAAATGCTTAACGAGTGATATTACATGATAAAATTGATGATAGAAATCTGTATACATAGTATGGATCTCTCCCTCTCTCTCCCCCCAACCCATGTTATATGTTTAAAATAATCTAAAATTTATGTATGGATCCTATTTGTGTATGCATGTGCATGTATTTATACATACCAAGAGAGAGAGAAGGAGAGACTGAGCAAAATAAACCAAAACATTAATAGTAATTTTGATGATATCTAGGATTGGAATAATGGGTTAACTAATAATAGTTGACATACAGTGTGGTATTGGTTTCGGGAGAAGAACCCAGTGACTCATCACTTAGATACAACACCCAGTGCTCATCCCAACAAGTGTCCTTCTTAATGCCCATCACCCATTTAGTCCGTCTTCCTACCCACCCCCTCTCTAGCAACTCTCACTTTGTTCTCTGTAGAGTCCCTTATGATTTGCCTCCCTCTCTGTTTTTATCTTATTTTTCCTTCCCTTCCCCTATGTGTATCTGTTTTGTTTCTTAAGTTCCACATGAGTGAAATCATATATTTGTCTTTCTGTGAGTTATTTTGCTTAGCATAATACACTCTAGTTCCATCCATGTTGTTGCAAATGCAAGATTTCATTCTTTTCAATTGTCGAGTAATATTCCATTGTGAATATATATACCACATCTTCTTTATCCATTCATCAGTTGATGGACAGTTGGGCTCTTTCCACAATTTGGCTATTGTTGATAGTGCTGCTATAAACATTGGGGTGCATGGTGCCCTTCAAAGTAAGAATATGGCCAGATCTTAATGTGGAATAATACATATAAGAATACACACACACACACACACACACACACACACCTGTGTATCTGTACAGAGTGAGATTGAAAAGAGATTTGGTTAAAATTAAGCACGGACTTGAGTATTTTGGAGACCTAATATGGTTTCTTATTGTGTAGGTGATCTTGAGCAACTCACTTCATTTCAGTAAGCCTCAGTTTCAGTCTCTGCAAAATAGAATAATACTTGTATATTTCTGTGTATTTATATATTGGTTAGTGATTTTTTGGTGATAAGTGGAAGAAATCAAGCCTGGGTAGCTTTCTGTTTAAAAAAAAAATTGTTGCAAGCGCATAGGAAACCTTATAGATTCAGAGGAATATCTGAAGAACCCAGCATGGAAAAGCAGGTCCCAGAGCCACTTATTAGATCTAGATAATGAAACCATGGAAGTCTTTTCAGGAGAACACCACCTAGATGAATATGCTTAAATAGTTGCTAAGTTTTTCTGATTCATTCTATTCAAGATTCAAGTTCCAGAGAAGACATCCAATTAGCCTGTCATGGCATATGTGTCCAACCCTTTTCCAGGAACAGAGTGTGCCCCTAGATTGTCTGTCCCACCAGTACTGCAGACCCAAGGTGAAATCATGGGGTGGTTGCCCTGTGTAGATGGAGGGTGGGGAAGATGGATGCCTGCAGACAAAAAAAAAAAAAAAATTTCTCCATGTAATTTCACACGGTTGCTGTGAAGATCAAATGCATATAAAATGCATAACAGAGATCCTAGCTCATAATAGTTGCTCAATACATTTTAGCTATTATACACATTGTCTTGGGTGTGTGTGTGTGTGTGCATGCTTATGTTTCTACTCATTTTTTAAAACAAATTAAATATATTAAAATATTAGGAGTTATTCATAATTATTAATAATTATTTTCCAATTTAATCAAAGTGAACAAATATTACCTTTTTAATTAAACTAAAAAAATAAAAATAAAAGTAAAATAAAAAACAAATAATTAAGAAAGAAAAAGAAAGGTCTGGATGAGATTTTAAACTAAATTGGGCTATGGGACGCTGGGGTGGCTCAGTGGGTTAAGCATCTGACTTTGGCTCAGGTCATGATCTTGCAGTCTGTGAGTTCAAGCCCTGCATCAGCCTCTGTGCTGACAGCTAAGAACCTGGAGCCTGCTTTGGAGTCTGTGTCTCCCACCCTCTCTGTCCTCCCCAGCTTGCATTCAGTCTCTCTTTCTGAAAAATAAATAAACATTAAAATTTTTAAAAAAACTGAATTGGGCTATAAGTAGATGGAGAAATGATAAAAGATAATCTCTGATTAGGTACCTCAAATAGAACTATATTAGGCTCTACTTGTGAAGAGAATATCTGTGCCTTGCACTAGCAAGGTGTAAAGGGCGTGGAGACATCATAGGTTTCCCCTGCTGATATATGGATACCTTGAATGGCTGAGAGTGTATATAAGCTAGAGGAAAACTGTGGCCTGGACAGGCACCGATCTAGACATTCAGACACAGCAGCCACTCTAGTAGAATGATCATACCAGCCGCAAATGCTACAAGTGGATCTCACGAGCAAATCACTTATTCCTGAAGCAAATTATTGCTCCCGCCCCCACCACAGGATCTTAACAGCATTGCTTAGGTGCAGCTGTAACTCCCATAGTCCTCCAAACAGAAATCCTACAGATGCTTTAGATGCAGAAGGAAGAAGGGAAGAAGGAAGGAGAAACAAGAGAATTGCAACATAGTCTAGATCTCAGCAACAGAGAGATAGAAGCCAGAATGATGTAAGATCCACCATAGATAGGGATTAATTCTAGATGATAGCCCATAGGAGGGGTCTACAGTCCATAATATCCAAAGAACTATAGCAGACGCAGGCTACATCCAATCAGCATCAAGGTCCACAGCCAGTTAAACACAACAGCAGACACTTCTAGATGGACAACTTTCAGAATCTGAGAGAGACTTCGGAATGATAGTGTCTAGGCCCTGGGAAAGATTGACAAGCCCTAGTTAGAGTTCTAGGGAAGAGAAATGGTGACCAAAAAAAATTGACATTGTGAAACTTCTTCGGGGTATCTGGGTGGCTCAGTCGGTTAAGTGTCCTGATTCAGCTCAGGTCATAATCTCACGGTTTGTGCATTTGAGCCCTACATCGGGCTCTGTGCTGACAGAGCCTGGAGCCTACTGAAGATTCTATGTCTCCCTCTCTTTCTGGCCCTCCCCTGCTCACACAATGTCATTCTCTCTCTCTCTCTCTCTCTCTCTCTCTCTCTCTCTCTGTCTCTCTCTCTCTCTCTCCTCTCTCTCTCTCTCTCTCTCTCAAAATTAAACATTAAAAAAAATAAAACTACTTCTTGTTCTTAGGCCTGTGATCCCAGTGGGCAGGAGTGTGTAGCAGTGCCTATCTCTTCTAACTACTGTACGGGGTTAAGGGAAGCAAGACCAATCACAGACACTTACCATGGATAAGCTTTGGCTTTCTAATAAAAACAAAGTCTTGGACAGAATTGACTTGGATACTCAGTAAGTCTGAACTTTTAGGTGACGGGATTGGGACAGACTTCATCTCCACAGATATTTCCAGCTGGGTTTCCTATTTGGACAGACCCTAGAGGCAGGGGATCAAGACTGTGGACTGCTTCTCACTGTATAAAAGGAAATACTTATCTATTCCTCACACTGGCCAGGAACTGAGTCCTGTTATGAAATTAATGCTTACTAGGAGACTGTATGGGACACAGAGAATTTTGCTTCTGGTGCCTTTATCGACTTAAGTTTACAAAATTTGTATATCACTTAGTGAAACTGCCTTGTAATACATATTAGTTCAGTACTTGCAAACAATGTTAACACTAACCTGGTGGGCTGCTCAAAGAGAAATTATTTGAAGGTTTCAATGCAGAAGGTCCAATTAAGGGTAAAGGCATCTCTGCTACTGGGACATGTATATCCATAGTACAAAGGAGTTTAAAATTACACCATGTGCAGACACATTGCAGGAGGGAGACTCTGAGATGGAAGATTAGCAGGCAGGAGGTTTATTAAGAAGTGGTGTTGGGAATTGAGAGCTTAGGAATTGGAGGAGAAGGATTGGAAACAGAAGTGCACAGAGGGAGAAAGCAAGCTGTGGCGCAGTCCTAATGAAAGTTTCAAACAATCCCTGGGGAGCTCTGAAGCTAGAGTAGCCCTTCCAGGTTGTCTGAGTTTGGATGAAAGGGGGTTAGTCTTTCTGCCTCCATGCCACTGAATCCCTGGATGTGAGCTGTCCTTTCCAGGACAGCGAAAGCAGGAAAGGTGGTGTGGCAGCCAAGGCAATTTACAACAGCATTCCCAGATGTTGGGGATCTGGGCATCACATCATGCTATCTTCTGAACAGCATCCACAGTCATTTTTGGTGAAGTCGGTAAGCCATCACTCAGAACAGGAAAGCGTGGCATCAGAAATGGACAGGCACCTCTAACTGTGGCAATAGTGTAACTGCAAAGTTAAAATGATCACAGAGGAAGACTGTTGGCATTCTTGTTTCTTACACTGAAAAAACTCCAAAATGGAAAGGGGTTGTAGTCATACCTATAATTTCAGATAGAGGCCTGGTGCCAAATAAGTAAATAAATGCCGTCTTGGAGGATTTAAGACTTAAATACCTGGAAACAAAAATTACAAAAAGATAAATCACAGCACAGAATAATATTATAGCTTGTATTATAAGCTGATGGAAAGGGATGTTTAGTTTGCCATTTACTGAGTTAAAATTAATATATCCATTTTATTTATTAGACATATTTAATTCTACCCCAGGGTGCCGAAGTGGCTCAGTGGGTTAATCATCCAACTTAGCTCAGGTCATGATTTCGCAGTTCGTGGGTTTGAGCCCAGTGTCAGGCTCTGTGCTGACAGCCCAGAGCCTGGAGCCTGCTTCAGATTCTGTGTCTCCCCTTCTCTCTGCCCCTCCCCCACTCATTCTCTCTCTCTCTCTCTCTCTCTCTCTCTCTCTCTCTCTCTGTCTCTCTCTCTCTGTCTCAAAAATAAACATTAAAAAAAGTTAAATCCACCCCAAAGTCCTAAGTGAAATAAAATTGGAAATAATTATTTTATCTTGTCTTAAAGTAACTTAGATGAGAAAAAATTAATAAAATGTATATATTTTTCAAATACTTAAAAACAATAAGTAATAGAAATAAACACTTAGTAAAATGTACTGATAATGTAACCAATCTAAAGTATCATTGAAACATAAATTCTGTTCTTCAAATTTCAGTTTAAGTGCATCACAAGACATGTCATCATTTTACACTCAAAGAGATGATCTGTGCTCGTTATTCCGTTGGTGACCTATTTTTTATGTAAAAAAATCCTTCTAATCCATCTAAGCAGATTTTTAAAATAAAGGCCAAACACTGACACATAGTGGCTAATCATTTAATTACAGATGTTTGTCTCTAAAAAACAAGTAAAATCTAACTTTACAGTGTAACTACCTAAGGTACCTTCTATTGTTTCCAAGGGTATTGAAATTTAATATTTCAAAATGAATTCTTTAATTTATATCAATGGAAAGTGGATAGAATCATGTTCTTGAGACAAGATTCACAGAAATAAGAAGAGAATGATTTCGAAAGAAGATAGGGAACTCTGTGTTAGAAATACTGTTTATATTTTATTATAGCCTGAGAAAACTGTGTTTGAAACCACTGTGGCTAACTAAACACAGGATTCTGAAACCTCTACACATGTATCAGCTGAAAATACATTAAGGAGATATTTGCAGGAGGAAATGTATCTTGCTCCCTCTCCATGTGTTACATAGTATAACTTATATAGAACATAATATATCTTAAAATACCAAACTGCTAGAAAGAAGAAATTATCAGGTCATTGAAGGACAGAAGAAGAGGGGCTACCTAGCCATGAGCAATAATAAGTGGGCTGTAAGAACAAAGAAGGAAGTGCCAGGAAAGATGTGTGAAGGGTTTGTTAACATGCGCAGTTGTAGGAAATACCGACAGTAGCAGGTGGCTACTGGAATTTTTGAAATTACTTAACCAAATAAACAAATACTTGATAATGCAATTTGGAAATATTTTCCAGAGAATGTCAAAAAAAGCATAAAGTAAAAAAAAAAAAAACAGAAACTGATCGGAGCTTAGCCTTATACAGAGAAAAGAGAAGCTGCACGTTTCATTGAAGCAGGGGACTTCACACTTTGATAATGTTTTATATGAACACAACTGGTAACCAAGAAGGTACCCAATCCTGAGGCTATCAACACCATCTAAAGTTTATTGAGTATTTATTAGGCGTTATGCACAATTCAAAGGGCTTCATTTGTGCTAATTCATTTATCCTTAACAATCTGACAAGGCAGTAATACTTTCTATTTTATAGATGAGGAAACTGATGCATCCTCAAGCTTATGTAACAAATAAGCTGAATACTTCAGAAAATCTCTTTCTAGATATAAAGAGGAGAATCCTCCTGCGGGTGGAGTGGGGATCAAAATGGCCTTTTTAAGCCTTATTGAAGTATAATCAATGCACAGAAATTTGCATACGTTGACTATACACATATTGGTGAGTTTAGACATGGGCATACACCTGAAAACCATCACCACAATCAAGGTTCTAAACATTTCCATCGCCTCTCAAAATTACCTTCTGTTCTTTGTGTGTGTTTTGTGGTAAGAACTGATTTTTAAAGAGGGGCACCTGGGTGGCTCATTTCGTCCAGAGTCCAAGTTTGGCTCAGGTCATGATCTCACGATTCGTGGGTTCGAGCCCCGTGTCCGCTCTGTGCTGGCTGCTCGGAACCTGGAGCCTGTTTCAGATTCTGTCTCCTTCTCTCTCTGAGCCTACCCCGCTCACGCTCTTGTCTCTGTCTCTCAAAAATAAGTAAATGTTAAAATTTTTTTTAAAAGAACTGATTTTTAAAGATAATCATGGCAAAATAAAATATAGCATGTAAAATTCTTCAGTCATTATTGTTTCTATATTCTCCCTTGTTAATGAAATATTTTTTCAGGCAGTCAAGTTTCTTTTTGTTCAACACTGTGAGGCAAGCAAAGCCATCACATCTAGTTGAGTGAAGTTAATTGTTACCTGTTAGAGAATCTGCTGACTGAATGACTAGAATAGATGATTCAGAGACCTTAAACATATTTTGACACTTTTTTTAATTGAAGTGTAGTTGACACACAATATTACATTTAGTTTCAGGTGTACAACATAGTGATTCGGCAACTCCGTATGTTTTGCTGTGCTCACCACAGGTGTAAACTTCAAACCTAAAACATAATTTTCCTTATAAACTTCACATGATATTTCTTTTTAAAAATTTTTTAAAAAACATTTATTTACTTTTGAGAGACAGAGAGAGACAAAGTGAAAGCGGGGTAGAGGCAGAGAGAGGGAGACAGAGAATCTGAAGCAGCCTCCAGGCTCTGAACTGTCAGCACAGAGCCTGACACAGGGCTCGAACGCCACAAACTGTGAGGTCATGACCTGAGCTGAAGTTGGTTGCTCAGCCGACTGAGCCACCCAGGTGCCCCTAACTTCACATGATTTTTCTGAAGAGTAACTAAATTGGCCATTTGAATTAAATACTGGCCTACTCTTGGGGGTTTATTTTTTTATGTACAAAGTTCTTTTTTTTTTTTGATGATAGCTACATTTTCTCTCTTTTCATATGTATATATTTCAAGAGTAACAAAATTAATTATCCTTTACCCTTAAATACTTCCAGCATCTATCTTCTAAGAATAAGGACATTTTCTTAAGATAACCATATATAATTATCATACTTGTGAAATTTAAATTTAATATTATTTAATATACAATCCTTCTTTAAATTTACCTAATTGTCCCCCCTTTCCCCCTTTTTTCCCCTCTGGGATCCAAAATCAAGGAGTCAATCAAACACAATATGGCCTTGTGTTTATGGCCATGTCTCTTTTATCACCTCTAATCTAGGTCAGTGCCCCAGCTGGGCGCATGCGTGCACACGTCTATGTATGTATTGTGATATTTCATGTCAACAACATTTTTGACTAGTCCAGTCCAGCAAGATTCGTCAGATTTTTTCTTCACGAGCAGATTTATTTCATGATCTTGTTTAGCAGAGATTATACTGTGAGCTCAGTGCATCACTTTGGCAGGAACATGGTATTGGATTGTCCAATTATGGGAGTTGTTAAATTTGATCATTTGGTTAGGTTGGCATCCATTAGATTTATCCACCACTGTAAAGATATTTCTCCCACTGTAATTAATAAGTTATTTGTGACTGTGAATATATGGTTCCTCAAAAGTTTATCACACAATGCTTTTAGCATCCATGTTAATTACTGCCTGAATTAATTATTACTATGGTGGTCATAAAATGGTGATTTTCTATTTCTGTTATTCCTTATACATCTATTAGTTGGTATTATTCTGTTTTTTAATAATAAAAATAGTTTTCCTCTTCTGTCCATACCCACCTTTAATTTTTTAAGTGCAAATATGGATTCATAAATTTGTTTTTATTCAATGTGATATAATCCATTCTTGTCACTACTCATTTTAATCATTACACTGTCCCAGATTAAGCCAGTTGGAACCCCTTCAAGCTGGTCTCTTGTCCTTTCTGCATAGCTCCCCTGTTTTTTAAGTCCTTCTGTAATTCCTGGGGCAAGATGTTCCAGATTTCCTTAATGTTTTTCGGTCCCTATCCTGGAATCATCCATTTCTCCAAGAGACCTTGGCTCCATTTTGTGAGAAGTGATGTTTAGTATGGCTGAATTTCTGTAACCAAACCAGGTTCCATTTTATAATTACAATATCATTCCTTAGACATTAGATTTTAATTCCCTGTTAAATAAGGACATTCCTGTAAAAATTCAATATTGAACCTCCTAGTCATTTATTATACTTTAGCATTTACTACCCCATGTATTTTATAAGGGATAGGAAGCTCAGAGAGTGACGATACTGGACAATGGAGAAGTGAGAGGGAAGAAAAGAAGGCTGGCATCAATTTTTTTTCTCTTCCAGGCACCAATACGCATGACATAAATTCATCCTCACATAAATCCTTGCTTTTTGCAACTGAGGAAGTAACTTGTTCAAAGTTACTGTGTAACATACTATCTGTGTATGGCAGATATCCCAGAACTAACCCCTTTTTAATTTAATCCCAGAAAACTCATCTGTGCCTTCTATTACACCATGCCATTCTGCAAACCAAACAAGGAGGTCTGTGGGCTGAGAAGACAAAGTTCAACCTCTTCAAGGTTTGGGAAAGGCAAGCTGTGAGCATGCTGCGTTCCTATTTCACTTGAACTTATTCATTGTGACTTAAATGCCCAGCAACCTTCACAAACATTGTCCTTCGGTTGAAAAAATACCTTCAGGTGTTTGTACGGCTCAGACTCAGGAAGTCTGTGGGAAACCATTCTACTTCATTTGCTTTCAGTGTTGATTCAAAAAGAACAGATAAGCATATCAGATTGAATGCTGTCTCAGTTGGATTATTCTTTACAACTATTGCCTATTGCCTATTGCCAGAAGTTAGTGCTAGAGGTGGGAAAGCTTGCTGCAGGCTCGTAAGGGAGAAATGAGGCAAGCTGCCTGAAAAACAATGTTGGGTACAAAGCCCAGAAAAACATGTTTTTCCCCCTTCTCCTTATTAACTTGGTGAAGTTCCTGAACTCTCTTGGTTCCCAGTTTCTCACTATAAATGGGGATAATAATAGCTTGCCTGCCTGAAGAAAGGAGGCATGATATCTAGGGCAACATCAACAACCACATTTTAAGTGTGTCCTATAAATAGAAGATTTCCTTTGACACTGGAAGTGTGGAAAAATAGAAGGTAGAGTCTCTACCCTTACTATGCTTACCATGTAATTAGGGGTGCTGGACTTGCACATAAAAAAAGTCAAATAAATCACACAGAGAGTAGTTGTAACAAATCATGTGCGTGTCAAAGACGAGAGAAAGGATTAATCACCAAGGATATTATAAGCTTCCCAAATTAAAATAATAATAAAATGCAACTTTCTCTTTTTTTTCCTACCAATGTTCTAAAGAAAAGAAAGAACAAGGAAGGAAGGAACAAAAGGTTCAGTGAAAAGTGAAGGGGGGAAGGGAAGAAAAAGACATAGAAGGAGCAGTAAAGGTAACTGAATAGGTAAATATATATGAGTATTTTAATTTGGAACTCCTTAGTTTTCTTATATGATTTAAAAAACCTGTAAGATAATTATAAGTCTATGTTGATGGGTACACGGTGTATAAAAATGTAATCTGTGGCAATAACAACAGAAAGGGAAGGATGGAATTGTATAGAAGAAAACTTTTATATATAATTGAAACTAACTTTATTCTCATTCAAACTATATTTATATAAATAAAATTGTTCATTGTGATCCTGTAATTAGATGGTAAACCACTAGGAAAATAACTTAAAATGTGTAGAAAAAAATAAGAAATGAATTAACATTGTCTACTAGGAAATATATATTTCACACAAAAGAAGGCAGTTATGGAGAAAATGAGGAAAAATAAAAGATATAAGACATATGAAAAACATATAGCCAAATAGAAGTCCTACTTTATCAGTAATTGTATTAAATGTACATGGAATAAAACTCCAATCACAAGGAAAATAAAGGGAGAATGGAGTAAAAACCTGATTCAGCCACAGGCTACCTACGAGAGGCTCACTTTTGATCCAAAGAATGTTAAGTTAGCAATTAAAGGATGTGAAATATATTCCATGCAAATACTCACCAAAAGATAGCTAGATTGGCTATATTAATATCAGAAAAAATAGAGTTTAAGAAAAATAGTTATAACAAACAAAGAAGGACATTACATAATGACTAAAAAACCCATAAAGAAGATATACCAATTATAAGCACATAAACCAAGCCCCAAAATATGTGAGGCAAAAATTGACAAAGGAAAAAATAGAAAGTTCAACAATAACAGTAGGGCACTCATGTACTCCACTTTCAATAATGGATAAAACAATGAGAGAGAAGATCAACAAGGAAACAGAAAACTTGAACAACACTATAAACCACCTAGATCTAAGATATATATATCTTAGATGGCAGAATATACATTCTTCTCAAGTGCCCATGGAACATTCTCCAGAAAAGACCACATCTTAGGCCATAAAATAAATCTCAATAAATTTTAAAAGACTGAAGCCACACAATGCATTTCCTCTGACCACAATGGAACAAAATTAGAAATAACTGTAAAACTCCTAGAAGAAAACAGAGGAAAAGCTCATGACGTCTGTGTTTGGCAATGATTTCTTGCATATGACTCCAAAAGCACAAGAAACACAAGGAAAATTACAAAAGTAATTAAATGAAAAAACTTCTGTATATAGCAAAGGAGGCAGTCAATAGAGTGAAAAGGCAAACCAAGAATGAGAAAAATATTTTAAAATGATATATCTGATAAGGGATTAATATCCAGTACATGTAAGGAATTCCTACAAGTCAGCAGCAAAAACAAATAACCTGATTAAAATATAGGCAAAGAACTTGAGTAGACATTTCTATAGGGAAGATGTACAGTGGCCAATAGGTGAAAAGATGCTCAACATCACTTATTATTAGAGAAATGCATATCAAAACCACAATGAGATATCACTCACATGTGTTAGGATGTCTATTATGTTAAAAAATAACAAATGTTCATAAAGATATGGAGACATTGGAGCCCTTGTACACTGTTGGTACATGTAAAATATAAAATGGTGCAGTCCCTGTGGAAAACATTATGGGATTTCCTCCAAAAAAATTAAGATTAGAATTACCATCTGATTTAGCAAATATATATCCAAAGGCATTGAGATTAGTATTTCAATATTTCAACTCCCACATTCACAGCATTATTTCAGTGGCCAACATACAGAAATAATCTAAATGTCCATCAACAGATGACTGTGGTGTATACATACAATGGAATATTATTCAGCTTTAAAAAGAAGGAGGGGCACCTGGGTGACTCAGTTGGTTAAGCATCCAACTTCAGCTCAGGTCATGATCTCGTGGTCCATGAGTTCGAGCCCCACGTCTGGTTCTGTGCTAACAGCTCAGAGCCTGGAGCCTGCTTTTGATTCTGTGTCTCTCACTGTCTTTGCCCCTCCCCCACTCATTCTCGTCTCTCTCACTCTCAAAAATGAATCAATGTTAAAAAATTTTTTAAATAAAAAAATTAAATAAAAGAAGGAAATCCCGCCATATGTGACAACATGGATAAGCCTAGAGGACATTATGCTAAGTGAATTAAGCCAGTCACAGGGTATACTGCCTGATTCCACTTACATGAAGTATCTAACATAGTCAGACTCCTAGAAACAGAGAGTAGAATGGTGGTTGCCAAGGGCTGGAGAAAAGAGTAAAATGGGCAGTTGTTGTTTAATGGGTACAAAGCTTTGGTTATGCAAGATAAATAAGTTCTAGAGACCTGCTGTACAATACTAGCCCTATAGTTAATGATTGTATTTTGCAATTAAAATTTTTTAAGAGAGTAGATTTCATGTTTAATGTTCTTACTACACATGCATAAACACACATAAAAATCCTTTTGGAAGGAAAGAATAGAGAGAGGGAGAGAAAGGAAGGAAGAAAGAAAGAGCAGAAGGAGAGCTGGCAAATTCACAAATATGTGGAAATTAAACACATTCTTAAACATCAAATGGGTCAAAAGAGAAGTCACAGAAAATTAGAACATACTGTGAGATGAATTAAGGAAACACAACACCAAAACTTATGTAATGCAGTTAAAGAGTGCTTGTTTGGAGGGAAATTTATGGTTCTAAATGCCTACATTTTAAGGAAAGAAAAATCTTATATCAATAATCGAAACTTCCCAAGCAACTAGCAAAGAAAGAACAAACTAAACCTAAAGCAAGCAGAAGGAAGAAAGCAATAAAGATTTGAATAGAGAAAAATGAAATAGAAAATAGAAAAAGATTAAATGAAATAAAAAGTTGGTTCTTTGTAAAGGTAACAAAATTACCAAACGTTTAGCTCTACTAACCAAGGGGGAGGGGAAAAGACTCAAACTGCTAAAATAAAAAATTAAATGGGACACTGATGTTGACTTTATAGAAATAAAGTGATTGTAAGAGAATACTATTAACATTTTTAATGTGATATTTTACATTATTTTGTTAAACACACACAGCCTCTAAAAGGTGCACAGTGGCTCACACAGTAATGTACCCAGTACACAGCTCACACGTAATGATCTCACATAGCCACCGCCCATTTCACACCATATGCAATTACACCATGCTCTTTTACACCTGGTCCATTGCCAGCAAAGCCTGAAAGTGTATTCTTTTTTTTCTTAGTTTTTATTTAAATTCCAGTTAGTAAACACAGTGTAATATTGGTTTCAAGTGTACAGTATAGTGATCCAACACTTTCACACAAGCCTACTGTTCATCACAACAGGTGCACTCCTAAATTCTCACCCCCCATTTCCCCTATCCTTCCATTTACCTCCCCTCTGGTAACCATCAGTCTGTTCTCTATGATTAAGAATCTGCTTCTGGGTTTGCCTCTCTTTTTTTTCCCTTTGCTTATTTTTTTTTTTAAATTCCACATATGAGTGAAATCATATAGTATATGTCTTTCCCTGACTGACTTATTTTGCTTAGCTTAATACTCTCTAGTTCCATCCATGTCATTGCATATGGCAAGATCTCATTCTTTTTATGGCTGAATAATATCCCATTGTATATACATATATATACATATATACATATATCGATCACATCTTCTTTATCCATTCATCAACAAATGGATACATATATCAACAAATTGGATAACCAAGATGAAATAGACAAATTTGTCAAAACACACAAACTACACACACATCAACTATCAAAACTGATTCAAGAAGAAAAGTAAAACATCTGAATAGACCTAAAACAAATAAGGAGATTGAATCAATAATCATGCCCCCAACAAAGAAAAGTTCAAGACTGGATGGCCTCACTGGTAGTGCCTCCCGTTTGTTTTAAGAAATAACACCAATCCTTCTGGAAGTCTTCCAAAAAATAGAAAGAGGGAGCACTTTATTCTATGAAGCCAGCATTACCCTGATTTCAAAACCAGACAAAGACATCACCAGAAAATAAAATGATAGGGCAATATCCCTTATGAATATAGATGTAAAAGCCCCTAACAAAATACTAGCAAACCAAATCTAACAGCATATTTAAAAGATTATATCCCACAACCAAGTGCGATTTATCCCAGGAATGCAAGGATGGCCCAGCATAGGAAAAACAATCAATATATTTTACCATATTAATAGAAGGAAGGGAAACATCCACACAATCATCACAATTGATGCAGAGAAAGCATTTGACAAAATTCAATAATCTTTCATGATAAAAATACTCAGAAAAGTAGGAATACAAGGCAACTTCCTCAATGTGATAAAGTTCATCTATAAAAATCCCACTCAATGTGAAAGACTGAAAGCTTTCCCTAAGATCAGAAATAAGACCAGGATGTCTGCTCCTGCCACTGTATTCACCTTTGTACTGGACGATCTAGCCAGAGTGACAAGGACAGAAAAAGGACTAAAAGACATTCCAAATTGGAAAGGAAGACAGAAAAAGGACTAAAAGACATTCCACATTGGAAAGGAAGAGGACAAACTATCTCTAGTCACAGATGACATGAATATATTATATATACAAGTTTTTAAATAAAAAATTATATGCGCATGTTTATAGCAGCACTATTTACAATAACAAAAATGTGGAAACAACCCCATGTCCATCAAGAGATGAATGCATAAGTAAAATGTGGTATCCATATCCAGTGGGATATTCATCAGGAATGAGGTACTGATTCATACTACAACATGGAGGAACACTGAAAACATGCTACGCGAAAGAAGCCAGACACAAAAGGCCACGGACACGGAAAGCAAATTAGTGTTTGCAAGGTGCTGTGGGGAGAGGGGAATGGCCAGTGACTGTTCAATGGGTATAGTGTTTCCTTGTGGAATGACAAAGGCATTTTGGAATTAGAAAGTGGTACCAGTTGTAAAACATTCTGAATGTACTGAATTGTACACTTTAAGACGGTTAAAAGGGTGAATTTTGTGTTATTTGAATTTTACCTCAATTAAAAAGTACAGAAGAGAAAACATTTAATAATTCTTATTTTACGCCCAGCCTTGTGCTAGTCCTTTTCCATCTGTTTTCTCATTGATCCAAGGGGACATTTGTCCATAAACAGGTCATGACTTAATTGAAGAGAATTTGCAAACTGGACTGAAATCTTCAGCATTTGCTCTAATTCTACCTCCTCTATGAAGCATTCCCTTAGTTCTCCTAAAACAGAAAAAAAAAAAAAAATGGCCACATAGTATGTGATGCTTCTCCTTCTCCACCCCCTACGTTCTGATATCTGAACATAGTATGCTTTGGTTTTATTTTTACATTTGTTTTCTTTTACAATGTGACATGTTTATCGTGTCTCTTAACTAGTCTATGGGCTCCTTAAAATCAGGACTTGTCCTTTGTTTTTACATTTCCGTGCTCAGCACATAGTACATGCTCAAGAAAGGTTTTCACTGGCCAGCTGGAATTTCATATTTGGTTCCTGTAAGTATACTGCATTAATGGCTCCTAAAATAGCCATGTCTGTTTCACTTGCCTGTGTAGCACTCAGCATCTATTTCCCAGGATGAAACTAGGTCACATCTGGGACACATGAACAGTTTTAAGAAAAGTTCCCTCTGAAACACAAACCCGTAAGTGTATATCAAGTATAATCAAGCTGATCATGCCAAAAAATTGCAAAGGATTAAAACACTGCTTCATTATTACATTTTTGGTCTTGGCTCTTCTACTTCACTTAATAAGTTTTATAGCAATAGAATGATTTACACATGTTGGATATCAAAACAGGATGAACATGGCAAAAACCAAAGCAAAGTGTTTTACTTTATGAGTCTTTTTCTTTGTGAGTTCTCCCCTACACTGTGGTTATTTTATACAAGATCTGCCTGGTTATGGAGACACCTTGTACACAAAGCATCCAAAAGACCTCTCTGCTCTCCTATAAAAACAGGCATCAAAAGAGAAAAAAATATATATATATACACACACGTCAATAAAGAGGATCTGAGGAAGAGGGCCTCTCCTGACCAAGTTACATGTAAGAGTTTACTAAGAGAAATGCTTGGGATGAGCTGACTTTGGTGGTTTCTGGGAACAATAACAGAATTTGCTGGATTTCCACAAACCTTCTGTTGTGCCTGTGCTAGACCCTGTGAACAATACATTTTGGGGGCACTGGTTACTTTATTGTTTTGTGGCAAAATATTTATTTTTTGATGGCACATTATTTGAAAATTATGCAATGGGTTCAGTGCTGAGCACGGAGCCTGCTTGGGATTCTCTCTCCCTCTCTCTCTCTGCCTGTCCCCCACTTGTGCTCTCTCTCTCTCTCTCTCTCTCTCAAAATAAGTATATTTTAAAAAATTAAAAAGATAGGGGCGCCTGGGTGCCTCAGTCGGTTAAGCGTCCAACTTCGACTCAGGTCATGACCTCACGGTCCATGAGATTGAGCCCTGTGTCAGCCTCTGTGCTGACAGACAGCTCAGAACCTGGAGGCTGCTTCAGATTCTGTCTCCCCCCCACCCTCCCGTTTGCACTCTCTCTCAAAAATAAACATTAAAAAAATGAAAATTGTAAATCATTCTAAAAAGTGGTTAGGTATGTGAGAACACTAGTCATTCCATTAATGATGTTATACCCACTCACCTCCACCATACACCCAATAAAATGTCACAGAGAAAAATCATGCATTTGCCACATCATTTCTCTTTGAATTGTGTTAAAACTGAGAACAATATTTTACATCTTCATAAATGCTAGCATTTTGTTGTTGTTCAGACTAAATCAATCCTGAGTTTCTTTCTTCTGTTCACATTCCATATTAGGGAAAGGGGGTCATCTGATAGAAAGGATCTGAGTCCTGTGTCTCAAATTCTTGTGACTTTTTTTTTTAATCCTGCTCATACCCTTTTTTTCAGATTTATCAGCATTTATTGAGTATCTTTATAAACAGTGCCTGTGCTTGGCCTATGGTAGGGGCTCAAAACTGGGACTCTATTCCCTCCCTCTTCTTATAAATATTCATTGTATCAGTCAGGGCCCTGGCCAGAAACAGACTACTATATATTCTCGTATTGGATTCTGATGAGAATTTAATGGAATATTTATAGAAGTATGGATGCAGTGAGGAAACCAACAAGTGATCAGAGGGACAAGGCATCTGGAAGCTCTTACTACCCTTAGGCAAGGGGAGGCAGCAGTATTTTTGGAAACTGGCAAGAGCTGACACTATGGAAGCCTGCTGCCCATAGAAGCTGTAGTTATGGAGGGAGCTACCATTAGGCTTTTGGCATTGAGGCAGTGGGGAGAGGTTACTTCTTGTTGGCTGAACCAAGCTGGAAGCCAGAGGGTAAAGAGATCCTGGATGATGCAGTTTGCAGGGTCAGCCCATGGGAGGCAGAGAAGCAAGGGGAATCAATTTAGGTGACCACAAGAAAAATAAAGAGCATGCTCACTTTAGAATTTAACTTCGAAACAATTCATGAAGCAGTGTTATCCAAATTTTACAAATGAAGACATTGAGGTAGTCAAGTGTAAGTGATTTGCTTAAAGCCACACGGCTACTAAATGGCAGACCTAGGATTTAAATTCATGCCTTCTAGTTCCACTTCTGTTCTTCTGTTACCAAATGTCGGTCTTACACTTTCCTTATAGGACCTGCCTTATATTTTTTACAATGTGGATATTACAAATGATGGTGATTCCCATTTTTAATGTAGCTATTAGGAAGTTCAGGGTCAAATTTTAAGCCCCATTTGCTAAGGGTTGCAGGATTTTATGGCTTGCATTTCTTAGTAGCCTTCTCTTACTATTTGATCTTACTTTCCTTTTTCCCTGATTTCTTTATCTTTTTATATTAAATATTTTCTTCCATCTTTTTTGAAGTGGTAAAGGATAAAAAAAAGTGAATAAATGAGTATGTAACCATGGGGCTGTGCTTAATCAGCCTTTTTCCCTAATCCAGAGCCATGACTCACTATACAGAGACTGCCAACTGCTCACCTCCACCCTCACATCCACATACCCATGATCTTTGCTTTAGAGTTTGATTTTACCATCACAGTGTTTTTCAACAAAGTGCCCCCAACAGCCACTACCAATCAATTTGTCCTGGCAGGGGAAATGAAACCTATTTGCAATGTTTAGTGTAATATGACTGGTAAATTAACTGATAATACTGCAAGATATTTAATATGGAAATGCCCTATGGAGAGAGTGGCTCCTATGTTTAATAGCAGGCATCTTGGGAGCCTTTTACTCAAGCTCACTGTATGTGATGAGCATCAGTATAGACTGACTGCTTCCCATACTGCAAATACTCTAATAAAAGGCAGGCTGAGCAATATGTGAATGCACTCCCTCTCTAAGCAATTAATTTTTCTTCTCCAGACTCAAATTTGTGGCATTATTCCAAGGATATCTCAATGGTTATTTAAAAAAAAAGTGCTGTGCTATTTCTTTTTATCATCCTAGATAAGGCCTATTTGGCCTTATTAACAGAGTTAGCTCCACTAAAATTGTAGGGTCACAATTCCATTAAGTAACATCCTGAAGCAGCATTATACCATTCAGAAGAGAGTGGAATTCATTTAAGCAATTCAAGACTTGGATTCCATTCAAGACCATTTAGTGAAAGCTCCCAAAGGACCATTATTAAGAAGCCGTGCCCATAAGATTATAATGGCATAGAGCAATAATATAACTGTAAACATATTACTGATAATAGTAGTTTCTTAGAGTTCTATAAGTATGGGTAGATTATGTGTTTTCATATATATTATCTCATAACCAAAAACAAAGCTTTAACAAATTTCTTTTTAACACATATATATTCTCTGTGTGTATACAAATGTAGAATCAAAACAAGAGCTTGAGTCTGTAGGGAAATCTATCCGAATTCACTGATTGGGATCATTAATATGTTCTTTAACTCAAGAACTTTGCTCAACTTCCATGCTGTTGTATGAAACTCAGATGCATTGGCTTGTAAGCTTTGATTATGATGAATGGCAATGCCTTTACTTAAGCTGGTAGCCTGAGCATTTATTTTCTCTTTCTCCCCCAAGTCAAGTTTATGAGACTTTAACATTGACACAGATGTGACTATTTTTGCTTCTCAGATACATTCTATTATTTTATGTTTCTGAGAATTAAATTAATAAAATGTTCAGGATTCTGACCCTTCTTTAAAAAAAAATTTTTTTTAATATTTATTATTTTTGAGAGAGAGAGTGAGCGCGCGTGAGCAGGGTAGGGGCAGAGAGAGAGGGAGACACAGAATCTGAAGCAGGTTCCAGGCTACTGTCAGCACAGAGCCTGATGCAGGGCTTGAACTCAAAAACCATGAGATCATGACCCGAGATGAAGTTGGATACCTAATAGACTGGGCCACCCAGGCGCCCCAAGGATTCTGACCCCTCCTAAAGAGAATCTTCCTTGATGTTGTTCTTTTCCATTCTCTTTCCATTCCTGTGTTTGTTTAAAAGATGAACAATGAGCACGTAGATGATGTTTTGGCATTTTAAAGGTTGCTTTCCCATGTATTAGTTCACTATATTTCTATATAGTCCTGTGTAGTAGATATCATGATGCACACTTTCCCAGGTAAGATATTCATGTTCTAGTCTTTGGAACTAGACAAGCTCTGGTAGGGCCCACTGATCCAATGGTGTCATAGTCATTGGGGTTCATCATTTATTATTGATTCAAAAATATCTGTTTTTTTGTCTCTGTGTGTATAACACAATACCAGATATTGTGGGGGATACACAGATATACAGAACACCCAGAATATGTTTTTTATGCTCCAGGAGTAACTTAAAAGCAATATATTCCTTCCTACCCTCAGGCCTTCCCACGTGATATTTTCTCTAGAAGATTCTTCCTAACCTAGCCCAGAAGATTCTTCTGAACTTTTCTGAACTCTTCCTAATTTTTCTAATCTCCATGAAGAGGTATTAGGCTGTATTCACTGGTATATTCCCTGTCACCAGCACAGTGCTTTGTGAATGGCAAATCTGTCGACTAATTGTGTGAACTCAGCATAGGATCTTAGTATCTTGCTGTCCATGTAATAATTATGGTCTCTTGCTGCCCCAAGCAGTTGCAGCTCACATTTCTCTTGCTCTCAGGGTCCTTATTACCATTTATGTTTCTGACTCTCAAATAAAATGCTGAAAAACAGATGATACAGAAGGTCGGTCGCAAAAGTCTTTCCCTAAGACAACTTGTACTGAAACTCTGCCTGGGCCCACTGTCAGTCTAAAATAGTTAGAACTGATCAGAGAAAATACTGGGAACTCATCAGAGAACCTGACAGAAATCACCAGTTAAACAAAAAATTAACCTGTTTTTCACTTTTTTACTAGAAATAATAGAATCATGAATTACATCCTGTTTGCAAATCCAGAGTTTCAATTACATTATTAACATTCAGTAGATAATAATCCATGACAAATTCAGAATAAACTTACTTCTTTAAATGACTGAAACATAAATGTAAGAGATTTAATAGACAAAATATCATAACTCTATTATAATATTCTGAAGTTGTTATATAGATATAAGAACTATTACACATTTTTAACCCTTTGGAACTTTGGTCATCATCATCATCATCATCATTGTCCTCCTCCTCCTCCCCCCCTCCTCGTTATTATAACCTAATCTTCTACTCAAACATCTGTCCATTTTTGGCATGAACATTGGGCCAGGCACTTAGTGTGTGTTCATTGTTTTTGAGATGAATGCATATTCGTATACTATGAATGATAATTGACAAGAACTTTTTGGTGTACAAAAAAAACCAGTTTTCCAGCCATTATTCCAATTAAACAACATAACAACCCAGTGAAGAAGGTAGAGGAATGATTACCAACTCTATCTTAAACATGGGGGGTGGAGGGAGGAAGCAACCTCCAGGGATTGATTAATTTGTCTACATTCAGTCACAATTATTATGTGTTATGTGTAGAGTTGCATCCAAACCTAAGTCTTGAGACTCCAATTCCCTGCACTCTCCTGGCTTGACTTTCAAACTTACATTTATGTATGGGGGAAGGGCTGAGAATTCCTTAACATGTTAAATGGCGCTCAATGTATTTTCTAAATATCAGAATAGAGTTGGTGTAATTTCTTAAATTAGAGACTCATTAATCTAAACAGATAAACCATTAAAACAAATTTAGAACCTGAAAGTAATTTAATACCATTGTCTTAGGACTAAAATTAGAGGAAACCACAGGGTGTGTGGAACGAAAACAACTATGCTGTTAGTGAACTGTCAGCATCTCTTAGTCTGAAGGAGTGAATAATTATCAAGAGAGAAAACAAAAAATAAACCATAATTAAGCCATGGTTGTAACAATGTTCCCCTGGGGATAATTATTTGTCTTTATTGCATTCTATAGATGATGTAGAACCTTCTATTTTCATTTTTATAGCCATTTTTGATATGTGCAATTTAAAAGTTTGCTTTTTAATAAGCAAATTATTTTCTTAATGTGTTTTGTACTTAGTAAACATTTAGATTTTACATAAGACACTACAAACATTTTTAAACAACTAGCGCCTCATTATTTAACAACAGACCATTGTTTATTCATCTGGCACAACAATCAATAAACATCTAATAACTGTGCAGTAATTAGAACTGTTCAGGGAAACAGAACAACCTCAGGAGTTCCATGTGACTGGAATCTTCAGGATGAGGCTGGTAGTGGTGCTAAAGAGAAAATTCCTCTTTCGAGTAATAGCATGTGCCTCTTTATATCTTTGTTAGTTTTTACAAAGTACGTAACTGTCCTAATTTCAAAGGAGGTCTTCAATTTGCTTACAATGAAAGTAGGGGCATTTATAATAATAATAAAAAAACCTACAATCCAGCATCCTCTTAAGGTAACTAATGAGTGAAAGAGAAGGAGAGGAGATATATTTTATTATGAATTCACAGCTCAGGAAAATATAACTGTGTAGGAAACACAGTTATGAGCTTTTTAGCAACTGAGTAAAAAATAGAGAAACATTATCCCTCGTAAGAGTGTATGTTATAGATGAGGACTTGGTGAAATTCAAAACCCGGAAAGGTACGCCTATGGTGTGGGCCATGCAAATCTTCCTGAGGATGACTGCCCCCAGAGAAAAACTTGTAGGAGGTGGGGTGGGGGAGCTGAGGAAGTTGGGCTACTTCATATAGGCCTACATTTCTAGGTGAAAAAGGATGCATCTCTCTTCCCTATTTAAAACCTTTAGATCCACCTCACGCTGGTCAGAGTGGCTAAAATGAACAAATCAGGAGACTATAGATGCTGACGAGGTTGTGGAGAAATGGGCACCCTCCTACACTGTTGGTGGGAATATAAACTGGTGCAGCCACTCTGGAAAACAGTGTGGAGCTTCCTCAAAAAATTAACAATAGAACTCCCCTATGACCCAGCAATAGCACTGTTAGGAATGAACCCAAGGGATACAGGAGTGCTGATGCATAGGGGCACATGTACCCCAATGTTCATAGCAGCACTTTCAACAATAGCCAAATCATGGAAACAGCCTAAATGTCCATCAACTGACGAATGCATCAAGAAGATGTGGTTTTTATATACATGGGTTAATAGATATCCGTACATATATTTTCTAGCTCTTTCCACTGAAGGCCTAGAAGTACATCTAGCCCCAGATCTTGGTTTCTAATACCTTTCTCCAATTAATGGAGCCAGGGCTCCTTGGAGAAATGATTGATTGCAGGACTGGGGCAGAGAAAATGTAAGATGACTCTGGAGCATCTTGTGGTGACAGGAAACAAGGAAATCCTTTAAAAAGTGGGGATACGTGAAAAACACACAGTGATCAATCTGGCAAGAGCTCTGAAAGACCAAAGCTGGGATGGTTTGAGCCAGCAAAGAAATAATCATAGTATTGGATTATAACTTAAAGAATAAAATCAACATCCATGACTTCATCTTGATATAAATGACTGAATAAATAATCAGAGGAGGAGGAGGACGAACAAATGTTTCTTACAGGAGAATTACAGACAATAAATGTACCTCCAGGAGGTAGAACTGTAATCCTTTCCCCTTGAATGTGGGCTAGATTTAGTCACAGAATATGAAAACACAAATATAGGAACTTTACTGTAAAGAAATCTGCCATACAATCCCTCAACTAAACACTTAAGGTTAATATCACCAGTGACAAATCACATGTATAGCATGCATTCTTGACATGAGGTGATGAAAGAGACTCTTCGCCTTTATATTGTCCATCCAAGAAATCCATAACTCCAGTCTAAGAAAATATCAGACAAACCCATGCCAAGGGACTTCCTACAGAATACCTGCTAATTTTCAAAGGTGTCAAGGTCATGTAAAAACAAAGGAAGTCCGAGGAACCGTCACAGACTGCAAGAGACTAGACATGGTGATGATATTATCTATTACAACACAGTTAATAGTATTGTACCAATGTGGATTGTTTAGTAGTGATAAATATGTTATGGTTGTGTAAGATATTAACATTAGGGCACAAAGAGGGAATTTTCTGTGTTGTTTACAACTCTTTTCTAAACTAAAATTGTTTCAAAATTGTTTCAGGAGAGATTTTAAAAATATCTTCTCCATTAGAAGGAGTCTCCTGTCATCACTGCTGCATGCCCATTTCTAGTACAGGGGTGCGTGCTAGATAAAACTTTGGGTTCTGGAGCCTGGCTGCATGTTTGATTCCTGGCTCTGCCACTGGTGGGCCATATTATTGGCAAGTTTTGTAAGCGTTCCATGTCTCAGCCTTCCCATCTGAAAATTGGAGGCCGTAATATGTGTAAAACACGTACAGCAGTGCAAGTTATCACTGATGTAATTTCCATTTAATATATCAACATTGAATGAGAGAACTGAATGATGGAAGGTTTTTCTTTTTGTTTTTGTTTGCTAAGAGTGAGTCACAATTCTCTCAACATCAGAGTTTGGAGAAGAAGTTCAGGGGATGGAGTAGGCTGAATGGAATGGGGGGGGGGGGCTCCATGAGGCATAGTAGATGGTTGGCATCAGGATGGAAGATGCATAAGGCTAAACTGTGGGGAGTGAAGCATGGAGCAATATTGATATGGAAATATGTCTTTATGGTGGTGGAGGCTAACAAGAGCAGTTATCCTCTCTGGGCACACTGCCCTTCACTAGGTTTTCCACTCTTCTCGGCTCTGCTATGTGTTTGCAGGGGTCTGACCCTTGCATTTCTCAGCCTCCTACTTCAGCTGGTTTCAGCTGAATGTGGCCAAGGGGACACATTGGAGGGAGACTGTAGAGTAGGAGTAAGGGTGAGACCAGAGTTTTTCTCTCCTTCACTCTCAGTCTTGGGCAGCAATTCTAGCAGCAGCTACATCTCTTCCATGAACAGTCCTGCCACAATCTCAGCTTTTGGCTAAGCGCCAGTGACACCAACTTTTCTTCTGTCCCTCTAGTCCAGGGTCTTAGTGGCTTCCTTCTGTAATTACTTCTCTGGGTTCCCTCACTGTCTTTTATTTGGCTCTCAGTTCCTCTATTACCTATGTAACTTATTCCCCAGTTTTGAAATCCCTCTTATGGACGCTCAGGATGGCTTCTATGTTCTGGTTAGATTCTGACAGAAACAAAAGGCATGATGGAACTCCCTGTTTCCAGACTGACTGGAACCCTGGAGAAGGTTTTCCAGTGCACAGACAGACACTGCTTGTATCCCTAAGTGGCAATTATACAGTCAGTGTGCTGAGAACTTGCCTGGGCTTCAGGATATTTTGAAGTTTCGAAGGAGGTGCTGGTGAGAGCCTGTTTAGGATTACTCATACACCACTGCCTTCTGGGCAGTCCCACACAGAACTAACACAGTTGGTGGAGGGGATGGGAGAGTTTCAGAATCCCAGACACAACAACAGATCCAGTGACAGGTCCATCAGGGGTTATGTGGGCTGAAGAGCCTCCCCTGCTCAGAAGGATGTCAGAGTATTGGAGCCAGACCAAGGGTACCCATACCATTCTAGCCTCTGTAAAATCTGCTTACTCAGGCTGGGTCTTCATACAAAAAGATGCTATTTTCATCAGCATTTTGTCTCTGGTATTCATTTCAACCACCCTCCACTTGTGTCCTTTGCTCTCAGTCCTCTTCATCTGGGCCTCCATCTTTCACATCTATTCCTCACCTAGCTCTTGGGAATAAGAACTTGGGTTGGTCAGCTATCCTGCCCTGAACCTTAGTATCTCTTCCATGACATCAATCATTCTGGCATTGTCTTCCAGCTTCTCATACATCCACCACTTCGTTGAAGGACTCTGCTTCTACACCCCCATTTAGGACCTCACCATGGTCTTCCTTTTACTTTATTTTACCCTTGAAAATGGGAAACCAAACAAAAGACAGGATGGGAGAGTTGGTGATGAGGCTGGCAGTCACAGTCAGGCTTGAGTAAAGGAAAGAGGGATAGAAGCAAACAGTTGGCTCAGAGGCTGTTAGGTGTAATTAGAGCCTAGGCTCCAAGAGGGGCCCCGGTGGCTCAGTTGGTCAAGCATCTGACTTTGGCTCAGGTCAGGATCTCACCATTTGTGAGTTCAAGCCCTGCATCAGGCTCTCTGCTGTTAGTGAAGAGCCCACTTCAGGTCCTGTCTCACTTTCTCTCTGCCCCTCCCCTGCTTGTTCTCTTTCTCTCTCTCAAAAATAAAATAAATATTAAAAAAAATAAACAAAAAACCTAGACTCCAAGAGTGGAAGAAGTGAACATGTATGGAAAATCTAAAAGATTTCTTTTAAAGGAGGATAGGAATAGTAAAAATATTTAATTATAAAAACACATTATAGCTTACAATATAAACCTGAACAGGTGGTTACATAAACATCCTCGCCTATCTAAGGGACAGCTAGAGTGAGGGGGCTTTAGCTCTCTACAACTTCCGCCAGCTTTCCCTGTCAATTGTTTGATCTGGACACCTGACATTTTCTTGTTCTTATAGAAAGGACTCTGCAAAAACAGTTTTAGGATAAGCCTGCTAGGTTCTCCCTTCCACCATATCGAGCCCCCCTAAGAAATCTTTATACAGAAATTCTAGATTCCCTATTGCAAGCAGTTTATGTCTATCATATATTGGCTGCTGCACTTAAAATGTATATTTAATTTTTATTTTTAAATGTTCATTTATTTCTTTTGAGAGAGAGCATGAGCGAGCGAGAGCAGGGGAGTGGCAGGAGAGTGGGAGAGAAAGAGAATCCCAAGCAGGCTCCTCCACACTGTCAGCACAAAGCCCCTTGTGGGGCTCAAACCCACAAACCATGAGATCATGACTTGAGCTGAAATCAAGAGTCAGATACTTAACCGACTGAGCCACCCAGGTGCCCCTAAAATGTATATTTTAAAACACAACCATTTGGTACCATGTATTTAAAATGCTACCATTTAAAGATTCTGAAGAACCAGTAGTCTTATGCTGTACTCTCAAATAAGTCACAATCATAAATGCCTTCTTCCATTACCTGTAAAAATAAATCTGGCAGTATTCACTTCCTCAGAGATGGCTATTTGATGAAGAATAATGAAAATCTTTGTCACCACAGGCTGATACTGAGCAGTTATCTGCAGAGCCTAGACGGCAGATCATTTTTAGCTAAGAGTCAGAAAGAAAATGTATCTGAAGTGTGAAGAATGGGTTTCACATTCATACAGACCTGGTCTGAATCTTGGCTTCACTATTGATTGGCTCTGTGACCATTGGTCATTTATTTAACTTTGTGCTTCAGTTTATTTATCTGTAAATATACAGATAATAGTATGTCTCTTGCAGTGTTTTTTTTTTTTTTTAGAGGACTAAATAAGTAATACTGTCTGATATGCTCTACCTGGCATTTAGTGGCTTGTTACTATTGGTGATGGTGTTTTTAAGTGTATTTCCTGAAGGATAGTCTCTCTTATTCCAGGCCCCTCCCGGAGACAGCGTGAGGTTGGATCCACAGTTAGACTGCAATGTTTCTACATATCAGCTACACTTTAGAATGACTTCAGGAGACTTTTTCAAACATAACAATGACAGGCCATGTTACAGAGCAATTCACTCAAAGTCTCTGGAGGTGCAGTCCAAGCTCACCAGGTAATTCTAATATGCAGCTGGGAGTGAAGCTCACTGGATCAGAGGAACCGTGGATCTGAATTTGGATGATGTGATGGCTAATTTTATGTGTCAACTTAACAAGGCCATGAGATGCCCAGATATTTGGTTAAACATTATTCCCTGGTGTGTCTGCAAGGGTATTTTTGGAGGAGATTCGATCTCTAGACTGAGTAAGGCAGATTGCCCTCCCCATGTGGGTGGGCAGCATCCAATCTCTCGAGGGCCTGAGTAGAACAAAAAAGGCAGAGGGAGAATTTGATCCCTGCTGGACTGACTAAGCTGGGGCATTGTTTTCTCTTGCTCTCCCACTGGGCTCTCTTGGTCCTCCGTCTGGAATATACCACGAGATTTCCTGAGTCTCCAGCTGGCAGAGAGCAGATTGTGGGACTTCTTAGCCTCCATAATTATGTAAACCAATCCCTTACAATACATCTCTTTATATATACATATACATTTATGTACATATGTCTATATACATGTATATGTATATATATGAATATCTTTATCTACATCTATATATACTATTGGCTCTATGGCTCTAGAGAACCCTAATACAGATCACATTCTTATGATCCTGTGTGCTTTCCAAATGTGAGAAGACTACCCATTCTTACAGTTCGGTATCACCCTAGATTCAGGTCCAGGGTGGAAGGATTTGGCTGAATATACTTGCATAAATAGAATCTTATATACCGTATGTTGCAGAGTTATCTAGTGGGAAGTATAAATTAAGTCATGTTTATATTTAGGGGCAACTCATGGATGTGCATATATTTGATATATGTATGTTAATCCATTGAAGTCATTAACTTTTTTGATATAAAAATTGTCCTATCTTTGGCCAGTGGAAAACACTTCAGGTTGGCTCCAGTGTTATCTTAATATGACCTAATAATCTTTGATAGCACGTTTGATAGCACTTATCCAACGTCAGCTACTCTTATTATTAGTTATTCTTATTGGTACATGGACTGTCATATTCTTGAAAATGAAGGTTGTGATGAACGTATAGTCTGAGAACTAATGATTTTAAAACACCGAGTTAAGTTTTTATACAAATGCAAACAGCTTGTGAGGAGAGGAAAAAAGTAAGGAAAGGTTTAAGAGGGGAACACATTGTTATCTCATGCTACATTTACAGTCATAAAGGATTTTTTTTAACCACTTCCTTACCAACTCAATCACCTTGAAGACAAAGTCAACATTGTATTTATTTCCTGTAGATTTTATAACCTCCCAGAAGTTTCCTGGTAAGCCCCTGTATTAAAAAGAGCAGGTGATATCAAGGCCAATGCATGTTCCTGACATAAATAGCAGGAAGTCTACGAAGTGTTTGTTGTAAAAAAGAGTAGAACTGAAGCATATGCCTGAATATCTATAAGCACAATATGTTCTGCAGCACTATATAACACCTGTGTGGAACAGCCAAGCCATATGTTTCCGAAATCATACTTTAAAAATTACTATGTAGATGTCAAAAAGGAAAATGTGCATTTGCACAAAAAACAAACATGTGTTTGCTATTAGCATAACTCTTTATGGTTTCCTGAAATCTTTTTTAATTGTAACAAGTTTTTATCTTGCAGCATATGCCAAAATGTCTTCTAAAATCACTAAAGTATAACCAACTAAAATCTAAGAAGCATATTGTCAAAAGGGCGATATTAAAGTTTCTATACAGTGTTGGGATTTAACCAGCACACCTTTAATCTAACTCATGGAATTTAGTATTAAAAACTCCAGGTGTCACAAAAGAGCCAATGTTAGATCTGTTATCCTCTGATATTTGCTGGGTCTCAAGGGAAGAACGTTTTTCTCTTTTGGCCAAAGACTTAAACATAATGTTAAGGGGGTCTGTGTGTCCGTGTGGTTCGGGGTTAGAGTGAGCAGGGAGGGGGTGTAAGATGAAGGAAGGAGATGTTTTTGGCCTGCTATATGTGGGCAGGGAGTTTCCTACCCGCAGTGTACAATAGAGGGGAGGAAGACTTAAACGTTAGAATAAATGGAAATACTAGCTTTGAAAAGGTCACAAAGAAATGCAGGATTGTTAGTATTTGACACTTGCTAGCCCAATGGTTTGATCTACGGTCCTTTTAGGACCACAATTTAATTTAACTGAAAGGATAATTTAACTGAAAGACTTCTTAACAATGTACTTCTAAATTGAGGTCTTCTTTGAGCCTATTTTTAATGACTAGCATAGACATTGATAATTAGTAACAATCATTTGTAAGACATTATCTGATAAAGCAGTGAATATAGTAAATTATATAGTAAAGTAGTGAATAGCATTTTGTTTCTAAAATTAGGGAAAACAACCAAATTTCATTTAGTAGCCATTAATTTGCTGAATAAACCTCTTATTCACAGTTAACATGAAAGAAAACATTCATACAATTCTGGTCAAAACATTAGGAACTCTTGGTTAATTAGGGTCCAAGTTACTGGGGTGGTTCTATAGGAGTACAATGAGATGCTCTGTACAAAACTTTGATGGAATATGTCTGGGATATAGGCTTCACAACTTTCTTTCTCTCGTGGAGATTTACAGGACACATAGCATGTCAAAAGACTATTCTAAGATACTGTGTAACAACAAAGCCTGTTTAACTCACTGTTTCCCAAACTTAGTTGACCATGGTTCTTTTCTCCCAGGAAAACCTATTATTATTCTGGTAAGACATGTTGGCTTCCCTGCTCCTTTTCTGATAGAACCTGATTTTACTGGAATAGCAGCATATCCAGTCTCGGTGCCTCATGAGGTCTCTAGGCCAGTCTCGGCAGTCCCTAGTGTCAGCGAGGCACAATCTGGCTAGTGAGACCTAAGGAGAAAAAAAAGATGGCATAGAGAGAAGGTCTTATTATGCCTTGGATGCTGTTACCTGAAAAATAGATACCTCTAAAGGTTGCGGCATCTTGCAAATCAGGAAGTCACACACTTGAGGTCAAGGCTGGGGGAAGAGAAGGAAAAAGAGCGTGGATCTTTGATGCAGTGGTTGAATCCACAAGTCAACTTGATGACAGCCAGTCTCTGTATTTCTTATAAAGGAAATAAATATCATATAGGCTGCTATTGGGAAATCCTGGCATAGAATAAGGTAAGAGGGTGTCCTGCTGAGTTCCTAGGAGATTGAGCATTTAGTGCATGCTTGGAAAGGAAGCATGATGTGTTGGTTGTTCAGGGCACAGACCAAGGGGATTAACTGAGCTACAATTCTTTCCCTATGCAAGATGGAGCCTGCTGTTCTGATCATGGCAAAGTCAGCCTCATATGGGTCAGTGTTGCTCAAATAGTATGGGGTATATCAGTAAGGATAGAATAGATTATGCTGAGGTAAGAAACAACCTTAAAATCTCAGTGTTTTCGACAACAAAATTTTATGTCTCACTCAAGCTACATGTTCATTGTGGGCTGGTTGGGTACTCTGCTTTGAGACATCTTCACTCTGGAACCCAGGCTGAGGGAGAATCCCAATCTGGAAAACTGCAAGTTGTTCTGTAGCAGAAAAGAAGACTCTGGGGAGTTGTGCCCTGATGATCAAAAAACTTGGTCCAGAAATAACACCCGCCATTTCTCACAGCTCATTGAACAGAACTGGTTACAAGATCCCACTTAACCACAAGGCGGCCAGGAACAGGAAACAGAGAACACTGTCAATTGTTACTACTCACATCAGAATGGTTGGCAAAGCAATAGAAATTTCTAGTCAGAAAGTATACCTGAGTACCTTGGCTCTTTTCTGGGAGGTTTGCTGCGCAAAAGTAAGGCCTAGGTTGGTGGCTAGAGAATTACAGGGAACTGGATTTGGCATTTGCTAAATGTTAGATAATGTATCTAGAGTCTATCCAAGCAGCCTAAAATTCAAGGCAGGACTCTAGCCTGAGGAGGAAAATGAGAGGGCCAATGAGACACTTAGCCTTGATTTCTATTTACTAAATGCAAGGAGATAAGCTTTCCATATGGCTTAACTTGGAGACAGGACTTTCTGGGGCCAAGTGGGATGGGGAAAATGATTTTAGGTCAGAGAAGCAGGAAGGAGAATTTAAACAACCTGTGGTTGAAGGAAAGCCACGGAGAGTTTCAAAAGTCAAATTTGAAGGAAGTCGTGAGGGCAGAAAAAAAGAGAATAAGTAAACAAGGCCTGAGCACAGGAAGATTACAGGTGGAATGAAATGGAATGTGAGGTACGGACTTTGACAAATGGTTTAGGAATAATGTAGTGAACCATGTGAGAAGAGTCAACATTTATATTGCTTTGTGACCAGCAAAGGATAACTGCACAATTTCAAGGGATTGTGCCAGATTAGACAAATGCGTATTTGTATTTTAGGGGAGAAGCCTATGAGTTGGTGAGATTCCAGGGACCCGGTTAGCCAACGGCAAAAAGATGAATTCCAGACTCACTGGCTGGGGGAGGTAGGGCTGGTCTGAACTGGATACATATGGCCTGCCTCAGCTTGGGTTACCTCAGAGATGGAGCAGAGCCGAATCTTCAGGCAAAAGACCTGTAGCACCAATAGCTTAGCAGATCAGCAGGGTTGGACAGATGTCAGCTTTCATCATTTCTAGATGAGCCTTTCCAGACAGATCTATGTTACTGGCATCCTTGGACTTCCTGTTGTGCCTATCAACTCTGGTGCTCACTGGTGACCTAGCTCAAAATTTCTGTGAAATCTCTTTGTAAGAATGTCCCCTCTCTTGAGCCTCATGCTGGTCCCTTTGTGTGTCCACGGGGACCACTCCAGATCTCTCGACACAGTAAAGCTCAATAATGGTTGGTTGTTGATGATGGAACACAGAAGATTTACCCACAGAAACTGAATATTAAGTTGTCCAACTTGACCAGAAGCAACACTTCTAGAAAATAAGATAAAAATGGATTGGATGAGGAGAAAAATTCATGTTTGTTGCACTTTTACTTTCCACCAGGCACTGTGCCAGGCACTTTGAAACATCATCCCATTCATTCCTCATATCAGTCAAAAAGCAGATTTTCTTCTCTCCCACTTCCTAGGATAAGACAGAGGGACTCACAGGTTAACTGGCTTGCGTGAGTTCACATACCAGGTCAATTAGTAAGTAGTGAAGCTGTGATCTGAAGAAGGACACAGTGACTCCATGGCTCAAGGCTTTCTCACTTTACCACTATGCTTGCCAAAAGAAATAACACAGTACTTTGATCAACCAATGCGCATCAGAAGGGGCCTCCTAGATATTTATACATCTGCTAAAGAAGGGAACCATGGAGGAGAGAGCAATTAGCAAACTAATGAATCATCCTCTGTTGCACAAATAAGCTAATTGAATTTATTTAGGGAAAAGCTGTGGAGGGGTACCGCCTCCGTGTTCCAGCTACACAGTCTTAGGCCAGTTACTTCCACTCCTGAAGCCATGTTTTCTGTATCTTGTGAAGTGGGATCCCACTCCCTCTCAGGCGCCTCTCACCCAATGTATTATGAAGAGTAGCTGAGATACTGTATACGCAATCAGTATGAAAACTGTCAAGAAATATTCAAAGGGAAGGCGTCATTATTGGCTTTGCCTAAGTATCAGACAGTAATAAATAAAACATTTTCCATTTCAAATGTATTAAAATTGTACAGCAGGGAGCCAGGCTCACCCCAGATTTTAATAAGAAAACACTTCTAATTGAAGGCTTCAGGCATGACTTAAGTAAATAAAAATTAGGTTCATAGAAACACTTATTTTAATATGTACGTTGAAGAGATTTTCTGTGCAGAATGGAAATTGAGCACAAGATTCAGAGTGTGTTAATGAGAGAGTAACCTGAATTTCTTAGCAGTAGGCTTTGTTTTCATTTAAGTTACTTTTGTTTAGTAACTTCATACAGTTGTCAAATATTCAGAGGTACTGGGCAAAGAATCCTTTTTAAAAATGTACTTTTTCTTTTTAACTCCCTCTAGAAATTGGGAAAGGAAAAAAAAAGCTCTTTATATTTGACTCCCTCCTATTACTGTCAATAGCAGTTAAGTGCATTTATGGAGACACAAGGCAGCACAAAGATTCCTCTGTGATTCATCAGAAGGCCCATCTTAAGTATAATTACATTACGCAGTTCTGCTCAGTCATTAGCTTCTTATTTAGCGACAATGTCCTTCATTTTAAGTCCTTTGATGGTAATTATTTGTAACTATGCCCTTGAATTTTAAAAGCATGTGTACCGTGGCCCCGCTGAACAATGGGCATTTCTAAACGAGGATGCAATTGGCTTCCCCTAAGGGGCCATACGAGAAATGGTCTGTAACAATGCTGAAAACTTGCAAAAGGTTTCTAAGCTTGAGCTACAACCCAAAACGAAGGTGTGCGGCCATTCGTACGGGTGTGCAATAAAAAACTAAAAGCAAGTCATTAGGTACAAGACATGATTTTCTTAACCCTTGATGACCATGGCACATTTTAACATCTCTGAACTTGGCTAAATAAAGGCGCATTAACACGTATCATAGATTGAATGCCAAGTGAGACATTTTTAGTTCTACTAGTCGTCTCTGTGCAAATAGCTTGTGTTTATGCGTTTATTCATTTATTGAGCACCCACATGTGCCACGAACTGCTTAGGTGCAGAAAACAAGGTCCTAAGAGGATTGGTGCCCTAACAAGGAGCTCACAGGTCAGTGCAGGGAGACAAATAAATTCAAATAACTTGATTATCCTCAGGTGTGTGAGGAAGGGCAGCTCATGTTAATATGTTGATATTTCAGCTTCTTACCTTCACCAGCTGATTTGTTATCTGGGAGTTTCCAGGAGGTCCTTTTTTCTTTCTTTCTTTCTTTCTTCTTTCTTTTCTTTTTCTTTCTTTCTTTCTTTCTTTCTTTCTTTCTTTCTTTCTTTCTTTCTTTCTTTCTTTCTTTCTTTTCTTTCTTTCTTTCTTTCTTTCTTTCTTTCTTTCTTTCTTTCTTTCCTTTCTTTCTTTCCTGCTCCCTTTGGAACTTATACCCCTTTATCCCTCTACTTCCCAGTGAAACTGGCAACCACATTGACTATGCTCTGAATATAAAGGTCAGTGCCCTGTCTGGGTCTCCCCAAGAGAGGACATCCCTTCCAGATGCCTCACGTGGACCAGCAAACTCTGGCATTGCATCTGAGGGTTATGGCAGCTCTGGATCATGTCACACCATCCTGCCATTCTTGTCTTTTATTTCCCTCTCACCCTTCCCTGCTTTTGTTCTCTTAGACTCTTTTGAAAGCCCCATTTACATGCAAGTATTTGGGGTCAGCCTGAAAAACCTATAACGTGTTCCTCAGCAAAATGATTCGTTAAGCAACGCTGGCTTCAACTCGAAAGAAAAGCTGTCAGTAGGCAACAAAAACAAAAAAAAATCCCACAAACCATTTAGGCCACACTGTAATTCTTTTTCATAAAAGCAAAATGTACTTACACTTTACATGTGTGCATTAAATAAAGCCTCCTTTCCCAGTGCAAGAAGGTGAGCATTGGAGCCATTAACATTTTTGTTCTCAAGCTACACATGGTTATAGAAATCCATGCAAACATTTACATCTTCCTGAAGCACTGGCTTTATAGTAGGAACCAGAATTATTTTCTTAGGAATTAACCCTCTGGCCAGGTGGCCCAAAGAGAACACTGTAGAAACAGTATTTGTGGAGGGCCTGTTACTGCAAGGCTCTGTGCTAGGGACTTTACACATCGTTTTTTCATGGATTCCTTCCCACTAACCCTAAAAGGTAGGTAGCAGGATTATCCTGTTGAATGGGGAGAACTGAGGCCCAGGGGTTAAGAATCTTGCCCAAGATCTTTCAGCCTTTCTATCAGGCTGTTCCTCACTGTTGAGACACCAGAGGATTCCTAGGGTTCCCATGATCCTTGCCTAATCTGTGTGTTTTCCTTTATCTATAAAGCACAGGGAACCCAAGGTTACCTTTGAGTGGGAGAGCAGTTGCTTGAGAGCATGGGTCACTCACAGCCTGAGCACTGTCACCAAAGAGCAGGTGCTGGGGCAGAGTTCCTCTCCAGCTATGACATGGGGGGTCACCCGAGCTCTGCACCCAGACGGATCTGAATTTGAATGCTATCTCTATAAACTTGGGGACTCTGGGCAAGCTGCTCATCCTTTCTGAGCCTCTCTTTCTCAGCTGGAATATGAAGTTAGGGCTGCCTGCCTCTCAGCACTGTAGTAAGGAGTGGGGAGAACATAGAGGAAAATAGCTGGTAATTCTTCATTCCCCTACCTCTGTGTTCCTCCCCTGCACGGCCACTGCATTCACTTCTGCTTTGCCAGAGCGGGCCCAGGCCTGCCCTGGTTTCTGAGTCAGTGCTCATCAGCTTTACCAGTTTAAGCCTGTCTGGATGTGGTCCGTGACATCTTTCCTGGGTCCTACTGTACCCAACTTTTCCTCTGATGTGCTGAGTCCAACTCCCCAGTCCTTGTCATCTCCGGCCCAAGTGCTGGCTGGGGTCTAGCCAGCTGGGCTTGCTCCTGCTGCTGGACTGGACACACATACCCACCTTCAACCTGGACCATGTCCAAGATGTCCATATTCTTTGGATACCACAGAATGCCACTGTAGAGCTGGCCTTCACAAGTGGGTAGGGTCATCCTGCTCAGTAATTTTTGTTATTATTATTCTGAACAATTTCAAGGTACCAGGCCCTGCAAAAAATAGGCATGGTCCAGGCAGTTGAGCTAAGTGCTTTACATATATCATCTCATTTAATCCCTCTGGAATCCTGTAAAGTAAGTACTATGAATATCTTCATTTTGAAGATCAGGAGACTGAAGGTTAGGAAGGTTAAGGGTCTTTCTCAAGTGACACAGCTAATAAGAGAGAAAGCCAGGCCCAGAATCCTGAGCCAGGGCTCAAAGCCATTATACTATGTTCCTTTCCATCCTACCTGTCAACTTTCTGCTCCTTCCTCCTTTTCTGGGTGTTTGATGAACTCCACGGCAGCAGGTGTCCTTTTTATTGCAGCACCTCTTACAGTGTAGTCACTTGTCTCTGTCTCTTATTAAATGGGAAGATCTGGACCATACTTAATTTATCCCTGTGCTCGAGTGCTTTGCACAGTACCTGGCACAGCACAAGAACTTCAAGATGTTTGTTGACAGACTGGAAGTCCTAACCTCAGCAATTAGGCAACCAAAAGAAATAAAAGGCATACAAATTGGCAAGGAAGAAGTCAAACTTTCACTCTTTGCAGACGACATAATACTCTAGGTGGAAAACATGAAAGACTCCACCAAAAAAACTGCCAGAACTGATATGTGAATTCAGCAAAATTGCAGGATATAAAATCAATGTCCACAAATCAGCTGCATTTCTATACACCAATAATGAAGCAGCAGAAAGAGAAATCAAGGAATAGATCCCATTTACAATTGCACCAAAAATCATAAAATACCTAGGAATAAACCTAACAAGAGGAAAAAGATATGTATGCTGAAAGCTATAGAAAGCTTATGAAACAAACTGAAAAAGACACAAAGAAAAGGAAAAACATTCCATGCTCATGGATTGGAAGAACAAATATTGTTAAAATGTCAATATTCTCCAAAGCAGTCTACACATTCAATGCAATCCCTATCAAAATACCACCAGCATTCTTCACAGAGCTAGAACAAACAATTCTAAAATATGTATGGAACCAGAAAAGACCCTGAACAGCCAAAGAAATGTTGAAAAAGCAAAGCAAAGTGGGAAGTATCACAATCCCAGACTTCAAGCTGTATTACAAAGCTGTAATCATCAAGACAGTATGGTACTGGCACAAAAACAAACACATAGATCAATGAACAGAATAGAAAACCCATAAATGGACCCACATATGTATGGCCAACTAATCTTCGGCAAAGCAGGAGAAAATATCCAATGGAAAAAAAGACAGTTTCTTCAGCAAAATGGTGCTAGGAAAACTGGACAGGAACATGCAGAAGAATGAACCTGGACCACTTTTTTACACACAAAAATAAACCAAAATGGATGAAAGACCTAAATGTAGAACAGGAAACCATCAAAATCCTAGAGGAGAAAATAGGCAACAACTTCTTTGACCTCAGCCACAGCAACTTCTTACTAGACATGTCTCCGAAGGCAAGGGAAACAAAAGCAAAAACAAACTATTGGGACCTTATCGAAATAACAGCTTCTGCACAGTGAAGGAAATGATCAACAAAACTAAAAGGCAACTGATGGAATGGAGAAGATACTTGCAAATGACAGAGCAGATAAAGGGTTAGTATCCAAAATCAAGAAAGAACTTACCAACTCAACACCCAAAGAACAAATAACCCAGTGAAGAAATGGTTAGAAGACATTAATAGACACTTTTCCAAAGAAGACATCCAGATGGCTCACAGACACATGAAAATGCTCAACATCACTCATCATCAGGGAAATACAAATCATAACAACAGTGAGATACCACCTCACACCTGTCAGAATGGCTAAAATTAACAACTCAGGAAACAGCAGATGTTGGCAAGGTTGTGGAGAAAGGGGAACTCTTTTGCACTGTTGGTGGGAATGCAAACTAGTGAAGGCAGTCTGGAAAACAGTATGGAGGTTCCTCAAAAAAATTAAAAATAGAGCTACCCTATGGCCCAGCAATTGCACTACTAGGTATTTATCCAAAAGATACAAAAATGCTAATTCAAAGGGGCACGTGTCCCTCTAAATGATGTTTATAGCAGCATTGTCAACAATAGCCAAATTGTGGAAAGAGTCCAAATGTTCATCAAGTGACAAATGGATAAAGAAAATGTGGTGTATACATATAATGGAGTATTACTCGGTGATCAAATCCTACCATTTGCAACAACAGGGATGGAACTAGAATGTATCATGCTAAGAGAAATAAGTCAGTGAGACAAAGACACATATCATATGATTTTACTCACAAGTGGAATTTAAGAAACACAACAGATGAACGTAGGGGAAGGGAAGGAAAAATAAGATAAAAACAGAGGGTGAGGCAAACCATAAGAGGCTCTTAAATACAGAGAACAAACTGAGGGCTGATGGAGGGGTGTTGGGTGGTTGGATGGACTAAAATGGGTGATGGGGATGAAGTAGGGCACTTGCTGGGATGAGCACTGGGTGTTACATGAAAGTGATGAATCACTAAATTCTACTCCTGAAACCATTATTACACTATATGTTAACTAACTTGGATTTAAATTTAAAAAAATAAAAAGATGTTTGTTGACTGACCTGTAGTGGCTTTTCTTCCCTACCTGAAGTCTATGTGTCCTCTATCCAAACTCATCTGAATTATGGTGGCTCTAGAGTCAACATTAGTGATTACTCTTGGGTCTGGAATGGTGAGTGTTGTCTGTGTGTGTTTATGCATATGTTATGGTATCAACAAAGGAGCGTTCTTTTTTTTTTTTTTTCAAATACTTGTCTACATCGAAAGCTTTTAGTCATTATGTTTTTTTAGTTTCCTTTAATCTGGAAACTTTACACAGCCTTTCTTTGCCTTTATGACACGGACATTTTTGAAGAATATAGTTCATTAAAAAATAGAATTTGTCTGATTTTTTTTATGATTAGATTCAGGCTATGCATTCCCAGCCCAACTGATGCTGCGACCTCAGGCTGTCACATCTGGAGGCACATGATGGTCATCTACCCATCTGAAGTTAATTTTCATGGCCCAATCAAAATGTTGTCCCATTTCTTCCCTGTATAGTTAATGTTGTTTCTCTTCTGGTAACTACGAAACAATCTGGGAGGAGACATTTTAAGACTATGCATAGATCCTGTCACTTATTAAAATTTTCACCTGGATCCACTGATGAACCAGTAAGTATCTATTTTTAATATGATGACTGTAAGATAAGGGTCCTGCCATTAAATGCAGTTATCTGATTCTAGACTGGATCCAGGACAGGAGGGGAACTATGCCATAAAGGACATTGAGTTATCGACAAAACTGGAATATGAGTGAAAAATTGAATAAAAGTGCTATATAAAAGTTAAGTCTAAGGAAATTCACTCTCAAATGGCTCAACAATTCGTGTGTATGTACGTATATATGTATATAAATGTATGTGGAGAGAACATACAAATGGTAAAGCCAATGGGATGAATGTTAGAGGTAAAAGGTGCATGGTTATTCCTTGTACAGTTTCTATTCTTGCAACTTTTCTGTAGTTTGAAATTCTTTCCAAATAAGACGTTAACAATAAGCTTTCAGCCACCTATAAAATAAACATTAGCTGTCACACCTAAAGCCATGCCAGTCGTTCATTCAATGGCTGACACGGACTTAACCAGTACAAGCTCCCCCTGGACTGAATGGGCTTCAAGGTCTCGTCTTATGGGAGGCCCTAGAACCTTCTGTAAAACTTCTGTCTTTATGGTGGTGTCTGCAGAAACTGCTAACTACACCATGGTGGGATTTTGGAATGGAAGACTCTAGTTCTGGTTGCACATGTCTTGGGTATTTTTATTAAAAGACGATACAGAAATGATAAAGTGATACTTAAAAGGTCTTGATTATAAGATAAGAAGACAGAGGTCCCTGATGTAATGACGCGGAACCTTCTGGCACTGGCACCTGCACGCTCTGTTCAGTCTCCTTTCATGATTGCTGCATATTCCTTCTGGTGTTCAACCAACTTCAGGAATACTTGGTATTTCTTGTCATAGTATCTGTGGGAGAAAAATGAATATGCTGAATGATCTGAGACAAAACCATGATGCAGTTTCCCCTTATATTTAGAAGAACAGGAATGTATCTCTTATGAACATGCAGACATCTCCCATTTTGTGAATGCTTCTAGCATCCTGAGCAATGGATCAGCATGACTCATAGCTATTATCTCTAACCTACGTGGGGCGTTATTATCCTCAGCATAGAAGTGAAGACATTTGCTCAGAGAGGTGTATCTAAAATAGGACAGCTAAAGACTGGCAAGGCTGGAATGCAAACTGAGGTCTGTCTGATTTCACAGCCTCCGCTGTTAACATAATAGGAGGCCCAGGCTCAATACAGGCCCTTTCTCACTCTCAGCTTTCATAAATATTTTATTTATGACTAGCCCCAGGTTTAGGGACTGGTTTAAAAACCACAGCCTGACCAGAGAGGAAACTGAACATTTTCATCACCCTTACATTTCCTTTGCAGACTGCTTTATCTGGGAGTACAATCCTGTGAAAACGTCACTAAGGCCTTCCCTCTAGTTGTGCCCTGCCATCCAGGCATCCCTGGGTAGACCTTGCCTTCCCATCCTCTCCATCTGGGTCCTGGTAGACCTGTTATCCCTGGACCTGTTAGAATGTGGTGTTGGCCATGAGACAGCCTGATTCTGAAAGGGATAATAGCAGCTAAGACAAATTATACTTGAATACTTGCAACTTTGTCCCTACTCTACTTGGCTGGTGATGGGGAGGGGGAGGCTGACATGGGATGAGGAAGACAATTTCCTTCCAGAGGACTTCATTCCAGAACATTCCAGAATCTACCAAGCCATGTGTGACCCTGGGTTAAGTTACTTAATCCATTTGTATCTAAATTTCTTTATCAGTAAATGGGAATAATTATAGGATCGACTTCAATAGAGATGTTAGGTGTATTAAATGAGGTAATGCATGAAAAACACTGAGAATAGTGCCTGGATCTTAGTGTTATCAGTGTCAATTATGGCTAATACATTAAAAAAAATTAATATTCCAATATTATCACTCTCGTGCTCAGTTGCTTCTACTAAAACCCAGTCTATGAGCCTGAAAATTTATTTTTTATTTTTTAAATTTACATCCAAGTTAGTTAGCATATAGTGCAACAATGATTTCAGGAGTGCATTCCTTAATGCCCCTTACCCATTCAGCCCATCCCCCCTCCCACAACCCCTCCAGTAACCCTCTGTTTGCTCTCTATATTTAAGAGTCTCTTATGTTTTGTCCCCCTCCCTGTTTTTTATATATTCTTTGCTTCCTTTCCCTTATGTTCATCTGTTTTGTATTTTAAAGTCCTCATATGAGTGAAGTCATATGATATTTGTCTTTCTCTAATTTTGCTCAGCATAATACCCTCTAGTTCCATCCACAGAATTGCAAATGGTAAGATCTCATTCTTTTTGATTGCCAAGTAATACTCCATTGTATATATATATATATATATATATATATATATATATATATACACACACACCACATCTTCTTTATCCATTCATCCATCGATGGACATTTGGGCTCTTTCCATAGTCTGAGCCTCAAAATTTATTAATCATAGAATGATTTTGGGGACAGAAGTTTTCTCCTTCTAATGATACTCTATATGACAATTTAACATGAAATATTTCTTGTATTATATGAGATGGATATCCTCACTCACTCTGGAATATCAAAACTGCTTGAAGGGGAGCTTGGGTCAATAATCTTCCATACACTTGAAGATTTTCAATTTTATTTTTTACTTTTTATTTTGTTTTTCTTAAATATTTATTTATTTTTGAGAGAGACTACGAGCACAGGAGGGGCAAAGAGAGAAGCGGGGGGAGGGGGGAAATGAAGAATCCCAAGTGGGCTCCGTGCTGACAGCAGAGAACCCGACGTGGGGCCTGAACTCACAAACCGTGAGATCATGACATGAGCCAAAGTTGGACGCTCAATCGACTGAACCACTCAGGCGTCCTGAAGATTTTCAGCTTTAACCCTGACAACTTTGCAGCAGCTTTGTTCATGGTCTTATTCTTTGCAGAGTGGAAGAAGTATTGGCTTCACAGGCAGACAAGTTTGGGTGACTTTGGGCAACTTTTTTGTTGTTATTGTTATTTTAGAGAGAGAAAAAAAGAGCACGAGTCGGGGGGGGGGGGCAGAGAGAGAGAGAGAGAGAGAGAGAGAGAATCTTAAGCAAGCTCCAGGCTCAGCACAGAGCCTGATGTAGGGCTCAATCCCATGACCCTGGGATCATGACCTGAGTCAAAATTAAAAGTCAGACACTCAACCGACTGAGCCACCCAGGCACCCCTGGGCAACTTCTTTAAATGGTGTGAGTCTCAGTTTCCCTGCTGTACCATACCTACATCATAGATTGCCTGAATTTTAGACATGAAATACTCTGTGAGCTGTCAAGTGTTCACAAGTGTTCTTACATCCTTCCATTATCCTGGAATGCCAAAAGATGGATAGACTGTATTTTTCCTTTTTGTACACATGGGAAGCTGAGGTCCAAGGTACATTTTCCGCTGTGCCTTTTCCTTTATTCAAAAAAATTTTTTTTGCTGTAAAATATATGTAATATGATATTTATCTATTTTTAAGTGTACACTGCAATGCCATTAAATACATTCACACTGTTGTGTAACCATCACCACCTTCCATCCACAGCTCTCTCTCCATCTTGCAAAACTAAAACTCTGTACTCATTAAATGCGAATTCCTCATTCTCCCCTTCCTGCAGCCCCTGGCAACCACCATTCTACTTTCTCTATGACTTTGACTCTAGTACTTCATATAAGTGGAACCACATAATATTTGTCTTTTTGTGACTGGCTCTTTTCACATAGCATCATGTCCTCCAGGTCCATCCATGCTGTGGCATGTGTCAAAATGTCCTACCTCTTTAAGGGAAAATAATATTCCACTGTATGTATGTACTTTTCTTTATCCATTCACCCGACAGTGGCCACATGGGCTGCTTCCACATTTTAGCCACTGTGAACAATGCTGCTATGAGCATGTGGGTATAAATTTCTTTTTGAGATTCTGATTTCAGTTCTTTTGGGTACATACCCAGAAGTGGAATTTCTGGATCATATGGTAATTCTATTTTTAACTTTTGAGGAACCACCACAGTGGTTGCATCATGTCACATTCCTCCCAACAGTGTACAAGGGATCCAATTTCTCCACATCCTTGTTGACACTTGTTATTTTCTCTTTTTTCATTGTAATCATCCTAATGGGTGAAAGGTGGTATCTCACTGTAGTTTTTGATTTGCATTTCCATAATTATTAGTGATGTTGAGCATCTCTTTGTGTGCTTATTGGGCATTTGTACTTGATATTTAGAGGGATATCTATTCAATATCTTTGCCCACTTTTGATTTGGGTTGTTACTGTTATTGTTGCTTTAAAAAATTTTTTTAACGTTTATTCTTTTTTTTTTTTTTTTTTTTTTAGAGACAGACAGAGCATGAGTGGGAGAGGAGCAGAGAGAGAGAGAGGGAGACACAGAATTTGAAGCAGGCTCCAGGCTCTGAGCTGTCAGCACAGAACCCAATGCAGGGCTCAAACGCATGAACTGTGAGATCACGACCTGAGCTGAAGTTGGATGCTTAACCGACTGAGCCACCCAGGTGCCCCTGTTGTTGTTGAGTCTTAAGAGTACTCTGTATATTCTATGTATTAATCCTTTATTAGATATATGATATACAAATATTTTCTCCTATTTTGAAGATTTCCTTTTTACTCTGTTGATCCTGCCTTTTGAAGCACAGCTTCTTGTTTCCAGGGCACTTTTAAGTGACTATGTTTACAGATAAATTCTGTCTGGGTATAAGGATGAGATTGGGGATCTTCCTAAAAAACATATTGAACCAAAGTCACTAGATTATGCTCTCTGTGGTCCTAAATTTTAAAATCAGCTGAATCTCCTCTCTTCTTTATTCTCTCCATACTCAGTCAGTAGCATCTGTGTGGTACAGACCTAAGTAAATGTCTCATACAGATAATAATGTGACTTGAGGTACTGAGATGCTTGAAGAGCCTTTCATCAGGAAATGCTAGCTTTCTACTTGCCAACCTTGGGCTGCCTGTAGATGGTGCTAAAGTACCACATGTGCTGCCTCCCCAGAGGAGGGCTCCCAGCTGACAAGAAGCTAAGGATGCTTTTCAAAAGAACATGTGGATTTACTGAAAGAACTTAAAAATAGACTTCCCTCAAATGTCTTGGGAGGGTCAGAGAAGAGATGAAGAAGAAGAATCTTTCTACAAAAGGAGGAAGCTGCTAGCCGGTGACTCCCAAGACCACTGGGAACTCAGGCCTCTCAATATTCCTGACTTGGGCTCCCCCCCTGTAAAATGGCCTGCCTCTCTGACTCCAGTATTCAGGGAAGGCTTTATATTCAGAGGGTTAGCAATCCAACTCCATGTGGAAACCTTCTTTAAGAAAATGAAAAGGAACTGGATTCCTTTTTCCATGGACATTTCCAACTCTGTTAAGTACTGATCATGCTTCTTCAGTGGGATCAGCACCTTTGCCTGTTAGAGGGGTGGAATTTGTTTTTATGCTTAACTTCCAATACATCCCTAAAATTATAAAAGTCACTTGTACAACTGTCCTTCCATTTTCATTGTTTTAGTTTTTTTAATAAAGATTTTATTTTTTAAGTAATCTGTATACCCAACGTGGGGCTCGAACTCATGATCCCAAGATCAAGACTCGCATGTTCTTCACATTGAGCCAGCCAGGCACCCCTATCCTTCCATTTTTAAACTCAGTGCCAGTGACTTAATATAGATGTTTTTCATCTGTCACCCAGATTACTGAAAACGACTTCCATGTGGCCTCTGCTTTTACCCTTGGGTCTTCTAATTCATTCTCTGAGAGGGATCTTTCTAAAATCTGCATCTGGCCAGGTCCTACCACTGCCTCAAGTTCAGTATCCCCAATCTGAACACAGCATGCTGTTCCCACCTTTATAACTTTGCATATGTTATTCCCTCTACTGAGAATGCCCTTCTGTGTCTTGGCCTGTGAGACCATTTCTTTTAAGCATTCAAGACAGCATAGGCTTCGCCTCCTCTCAAAAGCTTTCTCTCGCCCCTACAGGGCCACATTCCTTTCTTCCTTGGGTTACTTTGTTACCTGGTAATACTTCTATTGTAGAACTTCTCTTTTTGTTCTGAAATGATCTATGTGTATATATAAGATTATGTCTTATTTCCCAGTAAACCCTGGCTACAGGCAAATTAGCATAATGTGCTGAATATAGCAGAAGGTTGGATATAGCAGTATTTTAAGAATTGGGGTTAATATACTGATCAAGGTCATGTTGTAGTCCTCAATGCCAAGAGATGCAAAAGGTAGAAGGACAGACAGATGCTATTGTGTCCTTTATAAGAAATCCCCCATTTCAGAACAAAAGACCAGATTTGCTGCTAATGACCTGGGGAAAAGATTAGTGGTCTGAGAGTTAAGAAGTCTGTATTTGACCCTCTGGTCTGGCCCTACCTAGCTCTGTGACTTTAGGTAATTAAGTATTTTCACCTCTCTGGGACTCAGTTGTATCAACTGTTAAAAGAAAGAATTGGATTAGAAGCCCCCAAGGTTTATTCTAGCTCTCCAGTTACATATCTTTGTATGTCCTCATTCCTCGGTATTGTGCATATAAAAAATATAAACTTACCTTTTATCCTCCAGTCTGGGAAACACGACTTTCCCAACTTTGCTCATTCGAGCCATTGCTTCCTATCAAATGGAAAACAACACAAAGAGCTGAGTTGGCAAGCTAAAATCAAAGTGAGGCTTGTCACATGCAAGAACATTCTAACTAGAATCCACTCCCCCTTAAGATATTCAGTTGGTCCATTTTTTTTTCAACTTCCCTTTGGTAGTAAGAATAAAACCCAATGAACATTCAAAGTTTACATCTATGGCCAAAAAGACTGGGCTTAATAAATGATTGAGTACTGAAGGCTCCCGGGCATAACCAACCCCAAAAGGCAAAGCACCTTAAAGATCACCTGCAGAGAGCAGGAAATTATTTTCCCTTCTCATTACCTGGACAGGAGGGCTTAAGAAGACAACATAATTAGCGACTAAGTGCATTGCTTACTTAAACTCAAGATAACATTAACCGAACGGAACCCACTTTGCACCTGCACTTTAGGATAATGTTTAAGACCTCTGTAGTTCACGGGTGGCTGGGGTGGCTCAGTAGGTTAAGCATCTGACTCTTGATTTTGGCTCAGGTCATGATCTCAGGGTTTGTGGGTTCGAACCCCATGTCGAGCTCCACACTGGCAGTGTGAAGCCTGCTTGCGATTCTCTCTGCCCCTCCCCTTCTCTCTCTTTCTCTCTCTCTCTCTCAAAATAAATAAATAACTTAAAAAAAAAAAAGACCTCTTCAGTTCAATGTCTGCTCTTTTTTCCAGCACTCTCTAACACTGTGAGCACAGATGTGAGGCCTGTGGGCTGAGTCTAATTTACTTGAGTTCTGGAATATGACTTCAGTACATTCTTGTCTTTACAATGGTACAACTGGGCAGACAGTGAATTGCAGTGTGTGGGTGGACATGGCTGATATGTACAGTATCAAGCTCAACCACAGCTTGTGTGGGTTCCATTATAGGAACGAGAGGGTTAGGTTTCCTTGGGCAGTCTCCCAAAGCTGGTAAGGTGATGGAAAAGTTAGGGGGAATGGAATGAACCCAAACTCTGGAGTCCAACAGACTTGACTAGGGAGACGGCAGGCAATGGCATCTCAGGCCATCTTCTCAGATAGGCCTGCCTTAGGAACAGTTATTAAACTCATACTGTTAAGGATGCAGTCATTCTGGGGTGATGTATGTGCAACTTCTTATTCCACATATCTAGTAATTACTCATCAAGTACCAGGCACTGTGCTAGATTTGCATATGACATACCCTTTGTCCTGGGGAAACATACATAGTAGCAGGGGAAGAAATAATTTATATATTATTTATATACATTTATTTATATTTATATAAGTTATTGTATTACATATTTAATTTACCACTGATTCCTTTCTGGTATGCCATGTATTTACTGGTTTATGTGTACCTTGTCTTCCCTCTCACTCCTTGCCCTAACCAGAATGCAAGCCACATGAGGCCAGGAGCTCTGTCTACTTACTACTTAGTCGGCACCTAGAATATTCCTAAAATAAACCAAGCCCCTTCTATGTATCAAGCACAGCATTCAACATACACAGGAAACAGAGATGAAGATCACATGGATCCTTTCATCAAGGAGCTCACCAGAGAATGGAAGAGACGTTTACTGTGATCAAAATAGAGTGAGATAAACACTTTGCCAGAAGTAGATAAACTTCTTCTCTGTAGTTATTTGAGGGTTAGGAAACTTGATACTTTTTCATCTGCTAATCACTTACACATACTTTCACTCTGGCTAAAATCTCTACCAACTCTTCCCCAAGGACGACATGAACATTCTGAATGAGTTATCTGGTTATCTAGTTATCTAGACCTCAATGGATTTCAAAGGGCTGACTAGGAAATAAGAGATGCTGAGTTTAGCAAGCAGAGTGACAACAAAAGAAAATGACAGTCATAAGAAAGGGGGAGATTTTCTAAATTACGAAAAATTACTGAAAAGGAAACCATGGTTAAAAGAACTTAAAAAGGACAATCTGGGTCCATTTTGTGGAGGGACAAACTTTTAAACACATATTAGTGAAATTGCTGCCATTCCACCCTATGAGGATATTTTAAGGGCTCCGCTCACTCTGTATTTTCCTTCATGGACTAAGTTCTGATTCCTTTAAAGTAAGCTCCCTATCTTGTGGAGCTGGCCTCAGCAATCCCCATTGCCAACGCTCTTGTTCTGTCCTCACTTCTTCTTTCAGAGCAGTGCTCTGCAGTCCTTTCAGAGTGGATTCTGCCTCCTCTTGCTCCTTGGAATCTTGAAAATTCCCTCAGGAAGTACTCCTCCTCTTACTTGACCTAGAGCCTTGGACTTGAGATGACATTCCAGGACTGCCTTCATGGGTGGGACCCAGGAAACTTGTATTATAGACGGTGCTCCATAAATGTCCCTTCCTTTCCCACTGAAACAGTTGTCTGGACAAATGGCAGACACCAGGGCTTTCTTTCTTTTTTCACATTACTTTTGCCTGTTTTTAAAATAAATTAGTGAGGGGGTGACTGGGGGGCTCAGTCGGTTAAGTGTCCGACTCCTTTGTGGCTTAGATCACAGTTTGTGGGATCAAGCCTTGTGTTGGGTTCTGGGCTGACAGCACAGAGCCTGTTTGGGATTCTCTCCCTCCCTCTCTCTCTGCCCCTCTCTTGCTTGCACATGTGCATTCTCTCTTAAAATAAATAAACTTCAAAAATAAAATAAAATAAATTATTGAGAAACAAACGCCAGCACTAGAGATGTTAAAGGTTTAAAAAGAGGTGTTTCTTAAACAAGTAGAGATTTAAACATTACACTTAGCTCAGGTATTGACTCCCCTGAGGAGGCTTTTTCTGACTCATCCCTGTAGCCTACCTCCCACCTAGATTGAATTATTTGCTCCCACAGCAACTTGTGCTACCATTTATCATAGCATTTATGACATGGCACCACGAGTTTTTGTTAGCACACCAGCCTCCCCGACTAGACTGTGAGCTCCTTAAGAGAGGAACTGTTATAAGTACTCCCACTGCCAGCCTCAGCATGTGGTGTATCGTGCGCACTCAGGGAATGTCTACTGGATGAATGAACTTAAGGGTCATACATGTGACAGAATGCTCAAATGCAAGTTTTGGCTGAGATCTAAAGTTGACAGATATAAGGTACCAAAGTGAGCTGGAAACAGACCACCCTGAAGAATTGGTGAAAAACAAAAAGGGTGGTTGAGGACCCATTAATCAACTCTTAGAACTTTCATCCACATGGAAAGACACACGAAGAGATTTTTAGGACCGAATTGTTGGATTATTGTGCATCAGGCCTACTTCTGGGGGAGGGGTGAGAGGAGCCTCCCCTTTCAGTAGCCAAGAGAGTAGGGCTTCAATGAGAACAAGAGAGACCCTGATATGTGTCCCTGAGGTTGTGGGATACAGTGGACGGAGCGAGATTCCTGTCTGGAAGAGAAGGGCTGGCTGGCAGCGTCAGTGTAGAAGTGAAGGAGCCAGTGCTGGAATCAGCCAGCACTGCCTGAGTCTGTTAGCCTCCAAAAGACATGGCCGTTTCCCATGGAGCCTAGGTGGCCCACATGTGAGAGAGTGGTCATGGATTGTGTCACATACTGTCTAATATGGCTACCTAATGAGGCAGAGGGGGTCTGCATAAGGAAGCTTGAGATGACCCTACAGGATGTCTGAGGAATGAAGAGTAAACAATCTATTAGAGTAGAGCAGCATTAACAAGGACAAGATATTATATGTGAGAAGTTTCCAAAAGTGGTGGATCTCCAAATAAACTGTATGATGGGGGCACCTGGGCGGCTCAGTCGATTTGGCGTCTGACTTAGGCTTAGGACATGATCTCATGGTTCGTGAGTTCGAGCCCTGCATCTGTGCTGACAGCACAGAGCTTGCTTTGGATCCTCTGTTCCCCTCTTTCTCTGCCATTTCTCCACTCATGCTCTCTCTCTCTCTCTCTCTCTCAAAAATAAACTTTTAAAAAATTAAAAAAATCTATGATGGAGCCTAGCTACAAACACCTGGTAGGCTAAGGGAGCTGATCAGATAAGAACTTGCTGCACCCCTGACCTCTCTTCCCTTCCACCCTCCCCCTAGGGACAAGAGAAATAACAAATATAAACAAATACGCAGGAGAGGGAGTGAATGAGGAAGAAAGAAGACTGATCACAGTTATGTCCTTTCACGTGCAGCAGACCCTAGCTGGGGAGTGGGGAGATGTCTTATCTTGGGATAAAAACTCATGTCATGATTATTATATATTCCTTGACATTCTAATTTCTGAACCAGTGGTATGTCTCACAACTTAAGGAGACCATAAAACTTGTATTACCCAAGACTGGCTGTGTACTTAACTAAGAAAGCAATGGAACTTCCAGAATGTTTAACCAGGGCAGAGGAAAATGAGCCCCACTGCACAACTGTTGGGGGGCAGTGGGAGTGAAAAAGACTGTGGTTTCTCATTTCTGTCTCCAGAATCGTGTTTGTCCTAAACACAAGTTATATACGCACAATAAACACTGGGGGAAAATATACTGGTACATCAACAGGTTCCCGGGCATGGGTGGTAATTTTTTTTCTCTTTTCTAAATTTTCTACAGTGGCGTATGTGGACTTGATAATTTAATGCTAATAAAAAAAATACTGCATTCTAAAAAAAAAAAAGTTTTGCTTACATAGGCACTCAAAACGACTCGTGCTCCTCTCCCCTGTCTCCTGGGAGGCAGGCCTCATTACGGGCATTAGACCCAATATGGAGACTGCCCGGAGAATCACTGCTGTCATCAGACACAGCCCTGCTGGCTTTTCTAATTTCTCCAAATAACTAACATTAAGCCAAAACCTCAGGAACCCACTGGCTGCAGTAAATCTGGAAATTACCACAGCATAACAATATGAATTTATTATGGGAATGCTGACACGTGCTAAATATAGTCACCCCCCCAACAATATATTTCTGTTCAAAAGGATTTGTTTGAAGTTGGCCTCCAAATTCATACTTCTTGTCAGCAGGCAGGAGCTGGGCAATCTTAATTTGCAGCACGCTACCCTCTTTGTTTGAGAGTCTAGACAGCACAATGAATACAGTGACTTTTCTCTTTCCTTTTGGCCCACACAATGAAAGCTTTTTAAAAATAAAAATATTTTGTAAAAGCACATTTTAATCAGTTCTTTTCTTTCTCTCTATAAGGCAGAGCTATAAATAAACCATGAAAGTTCACATTGGATCGTCACTTCTGAAAGCAAGTGAAGGCTTTCTGTAGGAAAAAATGGGGGCCCTGTACCATGGTCATGAAAGACTGCATTCATGGGGTGTGACCCTTCCCTGCCATGTCAAGGCCGAGATACGAGTCCGCACATACTGCTCACCACTTCTCCGGCTGCAGCTCCGGCAGTCACCAGGCCTGCGTGGGCATGGGACACACCCAGTTCTCATGTGTTATGGCCTGGCTTGGGAGCTAGCACAGGGCTTTAGGCTACCCTGGGGTGAGTTACCCAGGGAAATTAGGTTAAGGAAAGAATGGGACTTTTCAGCACTCATAGAGAAGATGGGGATTCAGTGAGTGGCAGACACACCGATGTTGGCAATTGGAGGAATGCGGGAACTGGTACCTTCTCCCCTATCCAGGAGAAGTGAAACAGTGGCCTTAAGAATTTGGGAAGGCTGTCAGGTAGTCCAGGCCTAGGTACCAAAGGGCACTGTAAGCCTGGCAGTGTCCAGAGGCATGGCCCACAGGGAAGAACCATGTCACCGGAGGCGTCAAGCCTAGCATAGTCCTAGTACTTACAAGTATGTGGTTAATGTTTACTGAGTCACTGAACAAAAGGGTGAAGGCGTGAGTAACAGGGGCAATGTAAGATCAGGGAAGCCAGTGTTTGTACAATGGCATACATGCTCTCCAAGGAGTACACAAGATGATCCATTAGGATTCCAGGAGAAAATATTAGAAGTGCCATTTATATGATTTCTAGTCCAAAGAAATTAGTTACACTTTACCAGCATTTAATATGCAGACTGTCAGCAGACTGGTCAGTTGGTCCACAGATCGGATAGACAGGAGTCATGTAAGATGTATGAGGTTTCTTAAAAGAAATACGGGATTACTACAACACCTAGGGGGTGACAGCATGGTGCTCGCCCCAGGTTCCCAGCATCCAAGGACTTGCTCCATGTTGTCACTTACGTGTTCCATGTTCGTGGCTTTATTCGTATTACCTAGTTCTATTTACACCAACCTTTGCAAAATGGGCAAGTGGCTGAAAAACATGCAGTTGATGAATTAAAGGTAATGGTGAGAATTCAGATCCAAGTGAATAAGAAAATGGTGATACTTTTATTAGGTATTAGCTCTTCATATTAGAATTCAAAAGCAATGAAGACCTGGTCAGATAAGACAAGAATTGGGAGGAAATAAAAATTATCTAGATATAGATATACAGGCACATACAAAATCATTCAGAAATCATCAAAAAACTAAAAATCATTAGAAACTCACCTGGCCATGGATATATAGTATACTTTTAGGTATTGCATAGTGTTAGTATGAAAGTATCATAATAGGCAGGTATTGAAAATATTTTATTTCAGCTATATTTCATCTCCTTTATGGCGTACGTAATGTACAAGCACAGTAGAATGAATCTATGCCTCTGAATTAATAAGTTTCCATGTATTGAGAATGCAAGCTCGAAATTTTTTTAAACTGATCCAAAAAGTCTGGCACCCATTGATTTAGCAATCAACTCCCACTGCCATTGCTATATTACTGGTTCAAGCCAATGTTTCCCAGGTGCTTACTGTGCTGTCCAACTCCCATTGCCATTGCTATATTACTGGTCCAAACCAACATTTCCCAGGTGCTTACTCTATGCTGCCCACTGCCCCCTTACTAATAGCTTTACGTAAGGGACATTTTTAATCCTCAACACGACTTTATGACAAAGATATTGTCATCTATGCCCACTTGTTGAATTAAGGAAGTGAACCAAGTGTAAGTAATCTGCCCAAGGTCATAAAGCCAATATGTAGTTGAGCCAGAATTCAAGCCCAGCTCTGATTCTGAGCCATTGCTTAGTCTCGCCCTCACACTCAATGCTCCTGTCTTCCCTGTAATGCAAAAAGCCTGGCCCGTGAGCGTTCAAATCCCATTTCTGCTGCTTATTGTGTGAGCTCGCTGGGTGAAAATGTGTGTGTGTGTGTGTGTACATGCATGCTATAACAATACAGTACACCGTACCTTTTTCCAGAGATGCTGACACACAACTCTCTGAAATACATGAATCTGCCTTCTTGACAAATTCTGAGTCATTTTACTGGAAAACAAGTTCACATGGTAATGTGTGGGCTGAGGCACATGACCCCTCCATAGAAAAACAGAAAGTATAGCAATGTGATTTTGTTCCTCCAGCAAACATGAAGAAATGGCTAGTTGTTCTTTTATTTATTTTGTTTTTTCTTTTTGATACAGTCATCTTTTGACCTGCACCTGGTATTCTGTGTAACCTCCATGCATTGATGACAACAATGTCAATTTAGAAGCAAGAAGGGATGAGAGAAAGGAAAGAGTGGGAGAAGTCTAATTATTAATCATGATGTGAAACTTGCACTTCATTTATAATTTTAAGTTCTATCTATCTATAATCAATATATCCACCTACCTATCTACTCACCCCACGGGGTGGTGATTACATGGGTGTATATATATATAGTTATCAAAATTCATTGAACTGTGTGCTTAAGATCTGTGCATTTCACTTTATGTATAGCAAAAATTATAAAAGACAAAAGAAAAAACACTGTATATGTATATAAGTGTATTGTTGGAATATTTATATTTAATTTCCAGTTATATAATGCCTACCAAAAAGAAATAGGCAAATGCAAATGCCCAGCTCTGAAATCTCAACCCCAAATAGACCTCAAATTAGCCTCTTGATCATAAAGGAGGGTGTGTGGGTAGGTTCTCCAATCCTACAGGAAATGGAGATGCTCGTGTAAAGATTTTGGGGTTTTTGAGATAGGCTTGGGATTGTATCTGGGCTCTGCCTATTTACTAGATGTTTGAACCATGCCTCAGTTTTCCCATTTATAAAGTGGGAATAACAATACCTCATTGTAGCGCTGCTGAAAATTCCAGTATCCCACTCTCTGACCACCATATCCTAACTATTAGGTCTCCTGATTTCCACTTTGGTGCCCTAATTGCAGCAGGGCCAGTCAGAATGATTTTTCAGAAAGGGAAAATGCAGTGCAGAGATTAAAATGATAGACTGACGATAGCAGACTGCCAGAGTTTGAAGTTGGGCTTTACTACTGACTGGCTAGACTGTCCTGGACAAATGATTTAACTTCTGTATGTCTGTCTCCTCTTCTGACAATGGGGATGAGAATAATAAACGCCTCTCCTTGACTGCTGTGAGGATCACATGAGGTGTTTCAGGCAAAGCACTTAGAACACTACCAGCACACAGGCAAATTTTACATATTTATTATCCTACTTGCGTGAAAACTCCACATGATCAGGGGTTTTTATCTGATTCATTTACTGCACTAAGGACTGTGCCTGGCCAGATAGGTAATCCTTTAAGTATTTGTTGAATGAATCAATGAATGAGGTAAATTAGATTTTGTCTCTCGGGGCTGTTTTTACACACAGTATTTCTGACACCAAATGTGTAGGTTTTTTCCTCACACCAATCAATTTTCCACCTCTCCAGACACCAACTGGGTGTCTTAGAATTCAGTTCAATTCTGACACTCCCCGGGGGTAGCGTTAGACTCTACAGGTTTAAGGGTTTGGTCCCCCACAACTACATCCCGCTTTGAATGCCAGTCACAGGGCTCTCCTGTACGTCTGACTGACTATGAATTGGAAGTTCCCATGGCCAGACATTCTACCTTGGATTGGATAATTTGCTAGAACGGCTCACAGAAAAGTTCACTGACTATTACTGGTTTATTATAAAGGATATGATTCTGGAACAGCCAAATACAAGAGATACATAGGCAAGGTCTGGCGGATGGGGGGCTGTGAAACTCCCATGTCCTCTGGGGTGCGCCACTCAAAGCTCTCCACACCCTGTTGTTCAGGGGTTTTTATGGAGGTTTCATTACATGGGCTTGATTGATAAAATCGCTGGCCACTGACTCAATCAGCCCATGTAGAAGCTGTCTGTGGCCCTGGCCACCAGCTCCCAGTCATCTCATCAGTATACAAAAGAGAACTCTTTTCATGCCAGAGATTCCAAGGGTCTTAGGAGCTGTGTGCCAGGAATTGCGGACAAAGATCAAAACTTTAATTTTTCCTCTATTACAGTCACTCTCACTATTTAGAGTGCAATGGACCCCCAGTGCTTTTTGAATGAAATTCAAATTTTGCAAAATGGCTTAGAATTTCAAGACCGTGCTTGTGCTGTTATCTCCAACCTTATTTCATGTCCTCGCTCACTGTGCTGGTCATCCTGGAAACTGTCAGCATCTTGCTATTGATGGAACATGTCAAACTTGCCCCTGCCTGCTCTTCCTCTCCCAAGAATGCCTTTCTCTTGGATCTCTGACTGTCTGGATCTTTCATATGATTTAGGTCCACTTCAAAAAATTTTTTAATGTTTATTTTTGAGAGAGAGACAGAGACAGAGAGACAGAGCACAAGCAGGGGAGGGGCAGAGAGAGAGGGAGACACAGAATCAGAAGCAGGCTCCAGGCTCTGAGCTGTCAGCCCAGAGCCTGGGCTCAAACCCATGAACCATGAGATCAAGACCTGAGCCGAAGTCGGACGCTTAACCAACTGAGCCACCCAGGTGCCCCTAGATTCCTCTTCAAATATAATCTTAAAGAAGCCAGACTTGACCACTTGGTTGAAAGAGTCCACTTCTCCCAAACATCTTCTATCAGATCATCTCATTTCCTTGTCTTTAAAACCCTTCACAGCACTTAGCATGACCTGAAATTATTACTGTTAATTTATTTGCATCCTCATTTACTGTCTACCTCTTCCTCTGTGGCCCTCACCTCACTTCTCCTTCCTGAATTTAAGCTCCATAAAAGCAGGGTCCTTGGCTTTCTTATTCATTGTTGTATTCCTAGCTTTTAGCAGGGCATTAAATGTTTGCTGAACGTATATACGTATTGAATTCCTATTTTAGCAAGGCACTGTGTATATCTTGTCTCGTTCGGTGCTCACAAACATTCTGAAACAAAAGTCTTATTATCTAAATTTACAACAGAGGCTCATCAAGGTTAAGTGACTTGCCTAAGCTAGTAAGTGGCTTCGGCAGGATTTAAACTTGCTTTAACTCATGAATAATACCAGGCCTATTCCTTGAGGAGCTCACAGTCAGTCAATAGGCAGATCTTCAGGTTAGTTCATGACAATTTATCTTCCCCTGATGACTCTGGGGCTGTGTAAAACCCTAAAAGCTCACTTTCTCCACTGTCAAAGACAAATTCAATTACAGTCATTCTATTGTGTTTACAAAAGCAGGAGGGTGGATTCATTGATGTATAGAAAGACTGTTCATATTAATTTTTGAAACAAACAAAATTATTGCCAGCTGTATGACACTGCGTAAGACCTTTCCCCTCCGTGGGGCTCCCTTTCCTTATCAGTAAAATGAGGGGGTTGGATTAAATTATTTCTAAAGTCTTGCCAGGTCTGCAATCTGTTGGTTCAATACACAAGTCTTTTTTTGATTAACTCTCAGCTGACAAGTAAAGCAGTTACTCCCTATGGTGTATTTTATTAGGGTTTTACTAGGCCCACCCTGAGAAGCAACACACCCACTATGTTTCTCCAGCAAGGGGCAGAGTCATTCCAAATTCAGTCACAGCAAACATGGCCTGGGGGAGTGTTTCTACAATAGGAAAGGCTATCTACCATTGCTGCAATATTCTGAGGGTGGGTCCTAATACATGGCCTGGCTGCTAAGGGGTTGGGTCCAAACACGAATAGGTGAGCAAGTATGCATCCTATTTACTTGAGCTTGACTTGCCTCTTATGGGTTTTCTAAAGCCAAAAATATCAAACTTCTTACTGAAATCATCAGACACTGCAGACTTTAAAACTTCAATAGCCATTACCTATCTAATAATTTTTAATTGACTGGGGAAAAAGGGTCCTGCCGCTTCTGGTTAGAGTTCTGCAGTGGGCTGGAACTGAAATGACAATAACTATAACTCAACAACAACAACAACAACAACAATAATAGTAGTAGCTAACATTTATTGAGTACTTACTATGGTCCAGCACTGTATTAAATACCACCTTCTTTAGATCTCCACTTGAAATATGAGGAAAATGCAAAGCTTTGGAACCTGTACTCTTAACCACTCACTGTAGAACAAAGGCTTCAGTGACACAGAGACCACAATTCAAATCCTACCTACCTCTGCCATTTATCATTCTGAGTCTCAAGTTCCTCATTCTGAAAATGGGAGTGTTAATACTTATTTTACAGGTCTGTTTTGTGGATTAAATTGCTTAAGTGTCTATAGCTATTATTATTATTATTATTACTACCACTATTTACCCATCAACTGGAACAAATCTTCCTTTCCCAGAAACCTTATGAAAAAAAGGCAAGAGTTGACAAGCATATGCTTGGGTGCATGTTGCCGGTTGGTAGAGTACGTGGGCTGAGAGGCTGTTGGGTGTCAAACATGGCTCTGCAAATCATTTCCAGACAATCATTCCTCCATCTGCAAGTAAAAAGCTCTGCTCCTCTGAGATTTATACCACCTGATGACAGACATACAATCATACCCACCTCCTGTACAGCTCACTGCTGTAACCCCTGGCCTCTTGCTTGCATCCCTATGTTAAATGAAACTAAGACCTTGATCACCTAGTCTCTCCATCTACCTGGATATTTGTCATTATCTTGGAAGACTTAAGCATCTATTTACAAGACTTATCCAATGCTTGAATCTCATGGTTGCAAAATGCTTCCAACTCTAGGATGGTTCGTCTTTGCTTTACTCCAGCACTCATCCCCAGAGCCAAACTCTGAAACTTATCATCCACTGGAACTGCTACACATTTGTATATTCCAATGCTCTAACAGCTACTTTCTGGCTTCAACTGCCCATCAGGCCAATTTTCTCATTTGTTCCATCATTCCTACCAAATGTCCTCCTTCACCTCATGGTAATTTCCCGATTCTCAATCCCTTCCTTTTCTTTCAATCCACAGACCCCTTCTTGCTCTAATTTCTTCAGTAGTGAGGGTAGAATCCACCATGTATTATATCAAACACATTGATGAACAGAAATTGCTACAAATACTCTCTTAGTTGCAAAACTCAATTGGTACCTTTAATTCACAAAAAGCATTTGGCCAGGATATGCTCTGTTTATGGCTGTACGAGAGATACCTTGTTTAGGACAGAGCAGGCCAAGGGGAGATTGCAACTCGAGAAAGTGCAATATCCTTAAAGTTCTCAGGGTCTGAATATCTTAGAAATTCATACTGCCTGCCTCAAAGTTAATTACATACAGAGAAGATTCTCTGGCCAACAGATCAGGAATCATAATTAGCAGCAACGAATCAAAACGTGACGATATTGAGTGTACAATGACTGAGCTGTAAGGAATGTTGGGTCAATTTTTTTGTGTTTAGGCTGGTAAATATCCAAATTATCTACGACACAGGGTATCTATCCACCCATGCATTCCTCCATACTCTTTAAAGCTCCCTATGTTGGATATGCAACTCTCCTGGGCCAAAGTCATATTAAAGGTGGGTCCTGGATACCCTGGTTTAGCCTTTGGGGCTGGCCTTTGACTGTCTGCAGTACAAAAGTCCCTCTGGCAAAGAAAGAATTCATTTCAAACCAACTTCTGGAGGGAAAAGATAGGAGAGAGGTTCTATTAAAATCCAGGAATTCAGGAGGCCAGGGAGGGTACCAAAAGACCAAAGCAAGAGAAGGGCTAGAGGGAAACTAGGAGGCCAGCAAGGCAGGGAGGAAGCAGAAATCAGAAAGAGAGGGAAAGGTGAGGAATGCAAGTCCTGGATAAATTGTGGTATCCTTTCAATTTGGTGTATAAGCTTTTTCTTTGTTCCCAATGACTTGCGGTTTCCCACTATTTTAGCACTGAGTACACAGAAGGATAAGCATCTGTTTACTTATATGTCTCCCCAACTGGACTATGAGATCCAAGGGGACGTAGGCCATCAATTAATCAGGATTCCTAGTAACTGATATAAAGTAACTCTTGAGTAAATGCATTCTGAGAAAATGAAAAAATGAATGACTAGATGGATTAGTGAAATAATGAATGAATCAGGAGTGTGGAATCTATAAAGCAACTTTGGGATCTCCCTCAATTGAGCTTTTCGGTTATTTCCTAACTGCCAGTTCAACATATTCTTCCTTGTCAGATGTTACAGTCAAGGTTATGGTTATGGGCTCTGAACCAACTAGATTGGAACCTTAGCTCTTCTAACTGAATGGCTTGGCCAATTTACTAACCTTTGTGCCTCAGTTTACTCATTAGCAAAGTAGAAATAAAAGAAACAATTACTCACAGAGTTATTGAGATAAAAAAGAAAAGGCATGCAGAGCATTTAAATTAGTACATGGCACAAAGGAATAGCTTAAAAATTGGGGTTATTTTTATTCTTATAATTATTATATCCATCTCTACCCCCATACTTCATAAGACCCTGCAATATTTTCTTGAGTGCTACTATTTAAAGACAGCACTTCCTAATCTTCTGCTACATGTGACAAGCTGCCTGGACAGGGGAGTGATAAAGAGCGTGGAACGAAGAAACCATCCAACACTGAACACCAGCTGATGCCTCTGGTTCATGAGGGGAAGGAAGATGAACAATGAGTAGAATGGGGGCTGTAGGGAATAAAAGTTTAGGAGCGTCTAGGTTTAGAAACATGGAGTTTATTTTTAGACTGGACTTCCAGGCCTTCTACCTAAAACAAACACAGAAAACAACAACTATGTCAGCTGTGTTTATGAATATGAGCTTGCTGTGGCTTTCACGAGACACAGAGACTTCAGTCCACTTCTCTCTGGTTACCAAATTATAGACAGGCACATGATGTACTGGAAAGAGAAGTGATCCGGAAATCAGGAGGCTCGGGTCTTGCATTAACCTTAGTGCAGCCTCTCTAATTTTGAACAAGTTGTTTCCTTTCATTAGATCCCAGGTTCATCTTCTCCAAAATGGGAAGTTTGAGCCAGATAATATAGTTTTATGGTTTAACAAATGGTTACTGAATACCTACTGTGTGCCAGGCACTGTGCGAGGCCTGTTAGGATACTGTGGATACATCACTGAGCCAGACACCACTGATCTCTGACCTCAAGGAGCTTCGAGTCTACTAGAGTAACACAGATGCTATAGGAGAGGGTCAGAGGTATATAAAGCTAGTCTGGGCGCTTAGGGAATGATCTATAAGTGCAAAAGGAGTTGACTCCATAAAGAAGGTTGATGAAGAAGGATCTAGGCTGGACGGAATACATATCTGAAGATGAGATATTATGGTGCATTCAGAGCACTGAAAGAAATCCAAGAGTAGACAGAATGAACAGAAAGAGTGACAAGAGATGAAGCTGCAAATGAAGGCAGGAGTCAGAATTTGGATGGCCTCTTAAATCTTTATGCTGAAGTGAAGGGGGAGCCATTAGAGGGTTTTCAGCAAGAGGGATCCTATTCAAGTTTGTAAAAGATAACATTGGCTGACGTTTAGATTAGAGAATGGTAAAAGTGAAGGCAAGCAAACCATTCAGCAGTCCTTTGGAGCTGTCCAGGAGAGAGATGACGGTGGTCCCGACTAGGGTGGTGAGTGTGTAATTACAGCCGAGTGGAAGAATTCAAGAGAGCTGAGATGTAGTTTAGAAAGTGACTGTGAGAGACTGAAGTGGAAAGGGAAGCAAAGGTGGGTTCACAACATCCTTGAGGTGCTGGCAGGAGAGACCATTTACAGATGGTGCCATGACTGAGCCAGCACCAATTTTGCAGGCAAAGGTGGAGATGGTGAGTTCAAATCTGAACAAATTTATATTCAGATGCCTGTGAGCACTTTAAGTGGACTTGTTATGTGGATAGCTACAGAGCTGCTGACATACAGATAGGAAATGAATTCTTAGAAGCGGATGAGATGAACGGAATCCTGTAGAAGACCAACATGTAGCATTGGGTGGCAGAGAGAGGGGAGCTGGCAAATGAATTGGGAAAGCAGTGTTCAGAGCAGAGGGAGGAAGATCACGAATGTATGTTGTCCGTGGAAGAGTGTTTCAATGCAGGGAGTGTTCCATGTTGCAAAATGCTGCTAAACGTAAAGCAGGGTAATGACTGAAAAGCGCTCTGTGCTGAGCAATGGCCTAGGTTAGCATTAGTAACTTAGGCTAGGACAATTCTGGTGGAACTATAGAGGTAAAGGGCTGATCATCCTTAGTTAAGGAAGCACAGGGGAGTGGCAAGAAAATCAGGACAGTGAGGACAGCCATCTCCTAAAACATTTTTGACTGTGGGAAGGTAATAACTGGAGGGACTGACAGGTAGAAGAAGGGATTTCATTAAGAGGACAGCGTGTGCAGTAGCACTGTCCAATAGAAATAATGGGAGTTATGCAATTTTAAATTTCTAGTAGCCACTTAAAAAAAAACTGAAAAGAATCCAGTAATTTTATTACCTTTTATTTAAGCTATGATACCTAAAATATTACCATTTCACAAGGGATCAGCACAATTATTCAACACATTATGTTCTTTTATTCATAGTAACTCTTTGAAATCGGGTCCACATTCTACCCATTTCCAATTGGACCAGACACATTTCAAGTGCTCTATAACCACATTCGACCAGTGGCTGCTGTATTGGATGGGACAAATCTGGAGCATGCGTAAATGGTGTCGAGAAGTAGCTTACCAGGAGTAAGAGAGGATAATGGATTGAGTGTGTTGTCAGAGGCAGTGGGGGATGGAGGAGCCCCTGATAATAGGCTCTTCCATCATAATAAATGTGAAGGAGACAAAGTTTGTGTCTGGAGATAAGCAGTGGTGTGCTGATAAATGTTAGCAACCGGCTCTAGCAAAAAAAAAAAAAAAAAAAAAATTAGCCATACTGTGGAGCATTTGCCAATTTCTCTAGTGCAAATACTTCTCCGTGGCCCACTTGAAGCTACTAATGTGATGTCCCTGAACACGGAGTGGGGAAGAGACATGTGTGGTCAGCTCTCATGCCAGTTGTGGGTGAACCAGCTGCAGCACATTGCTGGACATAAGCAAGCTGTATGACGTGATGGCAGGTGTCTTTCTAATGGCTTCTCTTTTTTCTTCAAGGTGGATGGTGGCTGAGAATAACTAGGTCATATGCCTGAACGTGAGAGGAAACAAATGGCTGGGAGGGGAGGTTTGATGTAGTTAATACGGAAAATCGGAAACTGAGCTGATATGTTAGATTCCCATCAGGAAACAGCTGGACACTCATAATGAGTAACTGAGGTAAAGCTTAATAATGGATTTTTTTTCCATGTCAGTTTATTTATTTTTTATAGTTTATTGTCAAGTTGGTTTCCATATAACACCCAGTGCTCATCCCAACAAGTGCCCTCCTCCACGCCCATCACCCATTTTCCCCTCTCCCCCACCCCCATCAACCCTCACTTTGTTCTCAGTATTTAAGAGTCTTTTATGGTTTGCCTCCTTCCCTCTCCTTAACTATTTTTTCCCCTTCCCCTCCCCCATGGTCCTCTGTTAAGTTTCTCCTGTTAGACCTATGAGTGAAAACATAATGGTATCTGTCCTTCTCTGCCTGACTTATTTCACTTAGCATAACACCCTCGAGTTCCATCCATGTTGCTACTAATGGCCAGATTTCATTCTTCTCATTGCCATGTAGTATTCCATTGTATATATAAACCACATCTTCTTGATCCATTCGTCGTCGTTGATGGATATTTAGGCTCTTTCCATGATTTGGCTATTGTTGAAAGTGCTGCTATGAACACTGGGGTACATGTGCCCCTATGCAGCAGCACTCCTGTATCCCTTGGGTAAATCCCTAGCAGTACTTTCTGGGTCATAGAGGAGTTCTATTGTTAATTTTTTGAGGAAGCTTCACACTGTTTTCCAGAGTGGCTGCACCAGTTTACATTCCCACCAATAGTGTAGGAGGGTGCCTGTTTCTCCACATCCTCACCAGCATCTATAGTCTCCTGATATGTTCATTTTAGCCACTCTGAGCAGCATGAGGTGGTATCTCAGTGTGGTTTTGATTTGTACTTCCCTGATGATGAGTGATGTTGAGCATTGTTTCATGTGTCTGTTGGTCATCTGGATGTCCTCTTTGGAGAAGTGTCTGTTCACGTCTTCTGCCCATCTCTTCACTGGATTGTTTGTTTTTCGGGTGTGGAGTTTGGTGAGTTCCTTATAGATTTTGGATACTAGCCCTTTATCTGATATGTCATTTGCAACTATCTTTTCCCATTCTGTTGGTGGCCTATTAACGGATTTGTTTAAAAGAAGGTTTAGGAAAGGAAACAAGTACCCCATGACTAGGAATAGTGGGGAACCATTAATACCTCCCTGGCCTGAAGGAGCAAAAAGAGGGAGAGACTCCCAACAGCCAGAGAGAAAGACAGAAGGAGAGGGTCACCTACATGAATGGTGGTCCATGGTGGATGGATCAGTTAACCTATGTCAACTCAGCAAGGAGAGAATGGATACTTTCCATCTCTCCTCCAAACTCCTGCTGGTGCCTCCTACTGGCCAAACCCAACTAAACACCAGGGTAAGGGAGGCTGCCCAGGGACAATATACAATGACAAAAGCCTGCCTTATGGCTGTACAGTGTTTTCTTACAGTGCTCAGTGGCCTTTAGGAAGGGATAAGTAGGCAGAAAGCTGAATTCATCCTGGATTGGGGTTCCAGAAGACAAAAACAATGGAAAAAAATTAAAAAATAAATAAATAGAATGGTCATGTGGACACTGATCATGGGGAAAGAGACAAGAGGGGCAAGAGGAAAATAAAACCAGCTCTTCAAAATGCAAAAGGCAAGGAGACTGAAATTCAAGGCATGAATGTGGCTTGCCCAAGGCAACAGGGTTAGTGGTGGGGTCTGGAGACATCTCTATCTAGCTTGAAAGCATTTTCCACTCTACTGATGCATCCGCAAGCAAATAAACAGTTTGACTGAACTGGGGAGCAGGGGCATATTTTAATATTCACTTAAGTTTTTAATTGAAACTGAAGCATTATTACAATTCTTTACTTCTGATCTAGAAGTTCACACACACTTGGGGTGCTTGGGTGGCTCAGTCAATTAAGCGTCCGACCTCGGCTCTGGTAATGATCTTATGGTTCATAAGTTCGAGCCCTGCATTGGGCTTTGTGCTGACAGCTCAGAGCCTGGAGGCTGCTTTGGATTCTGTGTCTCCCTCTCTCTCTGTGCCCCTCCCCTACTTGTGCTCTGTCTCTCTCTCTCTCAAAAATAAATAAATATTAAAAACAAATTTTTTTTAAAGTTCATACATACTTAAAAGCAAGAATCCCCTTGGATATTTTCACTAAAGAATCTCACCTCACATGCACATGCTAAGAGAGGAAGTGAGCTACGGTAAGGAAAAGACAAGGGTGTTTTTAGTGAAGTAAGAGTGGAGTCAAGTTCTCAGGCATGCTCTGTTCCTCACTCTATGCCTGCTCTGGCCTCCCTTTAAGGCAATACCTGACCAGGTCACCTTCTTATTTACACCCAGCGGTATGGGCCGATAGGGGAGAAAGTGCCATATGACTGCCCCTGTGAGTGCCACATGGATATAACACATGTGTATTCCCAGAGGCAGGCACATGGCGAATGCTCAGGGATGATGGGGTGAATGGAGTCTTTCAAGGGCCATGTTTGCTGTGTCACACATTACATGGTCTGACAACAGGATAAACAATTAGAAATCAGAGCTTCAAAGTCGTGAGCAGTCCCCAGGAATCACTGGAAACAGATCGGAATTCCTGATGTGACCGGAGAGCCTAATCTCTCTTGGCCCATTTATGAAATTTATTCATTTATAAAATTTGGCCAGTACCTGATAGGTCACTGTGAGCATTAAATCAACCCAGGGATGCAAAGCTCCTGATTCCTTCTATTCCCTCTCCATCTCTGCTTATTCTTCTTTAACTATTTCTTTCATTTCCCAGAATTATCACATTTTTCTGACGCTGTCTTCAATTCACTGAAGTTAGTAGTGGTTTTCCTACCACTTCCCAATCATGGTCACTCCTGTTTTTTTTCTTTTTGTTTTGTTTTGGCCACCTTTGGGCCTTGGTGACCCCAGGTGACCATTCTGTGGAAACTGCAGCATTTCGGATCATGGCTTTTTTCCCCTTCTTTGAATAAACACTGAAAGCTTTCTTTCCCACTTATTCCAACTCTCGTTTGCCATCTGGTGCCTGCGTTGGCCGCATCTGTGTTTGCTTAATGACTTTAGGCGAAGGCCGAGTTTACATATGGGAAGGAGGAGAGGGCTTTGCTGATTTCTTCCATATGTTCATTTATTCTTATATTATGATTTTTATAATCTCACCGGCATAGATCCCTTCAGACAATCCTTACAGTGTTCCTTGGGACCCGCTTCTTTGTGTGCTCAGCTGGGAGTTGCCGTGAGAACATTTTTTTGCAGAGCCTGTTAGCATAGCTCAGTGTGGCTTTTAGGTAGGTACGAAGGTTCTTCTGTTTGAATGGAGGCTACTTATTAGATATGGGTGATTCTGTGGAGTCAGGAGACCTGGGTTCTAGGCCCTTCTCTTCATCTGTAAATGGTGCAAATTCAGACAAGCTCTGTAATTCTCTGGCCTCAGTTTGCTCCCTGCAGATCAAAGGGTTTGGGCTAGGTGTGCCCTGACACCTGCGTGGGGCCACAGCCTTCCCACCCCCTTCCCTCCTCTGGTCCTGGGCTTCTGGCTTTTAAGGATTTCTACCTGAAGTCTCAATGTGTGCTTTCCTTCTTCACAGCTCCCAAGCAGAGGTGTGCATGGAGGAAAAAATCCAAGAAAGGCATCCCATCGTCTGCACAATGCAGGAATAAAGTGGATGAGCTCTACTTGTTGTTTTGTAAGAAGTTACCTTGATTTCTTTTTCTACAGTATATTTGGGCCCCAGCTTAGTGTGATGGCTCATGAGCTCTGGAAAGACACGGACCTGGGTTTGAAACCCACCTCTCCTCTTCCCAGCCTGTGGCCCTGGGGAGGTTTCTTAATTTTCCTAAGTGCTACCTTCCCTCTCTGTAAAACGGGAGTACCATGTGTCCTGCAGGGGTGGTGAGCAGGTAAGTGGTCATTAATCCTAGCACGGTGTTTTTCATAAAGCAAGCGATCACAAATGTTGGTTACCTCTGCACACAGTAGATTCAATGGTGAAATGCCACAGTATTGAGAATGCCTCAAGGGGGAAACTGACAACACTTAGGGAACATCACAAAATCAATGGATGCCAAACCTTGAACTAGAACTTGGGATTCCTGATTCCCAGGCGGCAGATCTTTCTCATGAGTTAAAGAGGGGTGGGAAAAAATGTGGGGCTGAGTCAAATTCACCGGAGACCAAATGATGGCTAAGGAAGGAAGGTAGCCTAACCTTTATTCCAGAGCGCTGGTAAGTGGAAGAGAGATTCCCAAGGTGGTCAGGAAAAGTGAATGGGGTGGTGGTAGGAGGGAGTGGACCTCTTTTTGTAAATGTCCTCAGATTGCTCTGAGGGTTTTTTCTCTCTCTCTCTTTCCCTATTCTGTCCCCCCTCCCTCTCCTTCTGCCCTTAGTCCTTCCTGACTAGTTTCTGTGCCCGCGAAAGTGAAACCCAAAAGAACAAAAATTATTTGATGAATGTTTTCGGATATGACCAGACCGACAGGTGAGATGGTGTTTGATAGTTTAGGCAGGAAAGCTTTGCTAGCTTATTTGAAAAAGCCAAATTAACCTGAGATAATTGAGAAATGATTTGTCGGGTCAGAGGCAAGTAGAGAACAAGAAAATATCTTGTCCATAGCCTCTTTCCGTGGCCCTCTCTGATCAGAAGCATGAGGAGAAGCAGTGTGGTAAGGGTGATCTGGGCAGCTGTCTCTAGATCTTTCCTCTGTCGAAGAGCAGTCTGAATCTGAGAGATGAGGGTTCTCTCCTGCCTCGGGGTAGGGGGTTTCCCAGTATGGGGAGGCAAGGAGGGGAGGATTTTGGCATTCCTGGGCCTCTCCTGCCTCAGTTACGTATGATACGTATGTAGGTATAATCTGATATATTTGTGCATGTATGCATACTGTATGTAATGGCTTGGCTGACATTAAAAGGATGTACAGGCTTTAGCATGCATCTAGCAGAGGACAGAACTATATAAAAGGAAGGAAAACGACACACTTGAGGAATGAGAAGGCCAGTGTGATTGGAGCAGATGGAGTGAGGGAAAGTGTGGATGAGACGGAACCCAGAGGCAGGCTGGAGCCACACCACAGGGACCTTGCAGTCTCCTTTCCTAGAGCACTGGGAGGCCAGAGGTGCCACAACCTGGCTGTCCTGTGGCATTCAGTCTGGCAGGAGCCAGGTGCAGAGGTCCAGGGGGCATTAGGGTGGCGCTGATATATGAGGGAGATGTACACAGCTATGAGAGGTGGTCAGGAGGCTTTGGTGATGGATCCGGTGGGGGTGTTAGAAAGAGTTGTCAGACATACTGAAGAACCCATAGATTTCTGGGCTCAGGCATCTGCCCCACTTAGGTAGAGGCAGAGTGAGAACTCGGACCTAGAGGTGTTTGCTTGAAGTTGCTCCTCTACATCTGAAAGGGCTCATTCAGGGTCTTTGAGTAAGGGACACTAAGCCTGGCCTCCTGTTCGGAGAACAACAGCTACAAGAAAAGAACACCACAAGAGAAATAATGTTGCAAAATTCCTCGCAGACCAGGCCAAAGCTTACATCAGCCAGTCATGTGCATTTTAAGCTCTATTATTCAGTAAGAAATGGATTTGTCCTTGTAAGTGCTACAAGATCTGGCACTTACACCTGAGATGTGAAGGCACTTTGTGTTTTTATTTTTTTCTTTTTAAAGCTGCAGATGCTATGGACAATCTGGGAGTTTAAAATTTTTTTAAATGTTTATTCATTTTTTAGAGAGAGAGAGAGAGCAAGAGTGAGAGAGCAAAAGCAGGGAAAGGGCAGAGAGAGAGGGAGACACAGAATCCAAAGCAGGCTCCAGGCTCTGAGCTGTCAGCACAGAACCTGACACAGGGCCCGAACCCACAATCTGTGAGATCATGACCTGTGTTGAAGTCAGACGCTCAACTGACGGAGCCACCCAGATGCCCCAATCTGGGAGTTTTAAATGCAACCTCTGGAAACCCAACCCACTCCTTGTCTCAGACCTTTCCATGGCGGCATCTCCCAGTTTTCTTAGGGTGGTGGACAGGAAAATACAGGTCAAAAGAGAAGATATGAGGCCACTGGCAAAGGCGGGACCCTTATGCACAGACATCTTGAAGTAAGAAACTATGGCTGCCTGGAATCCTGTAAGCCTCTATCTGGCGGGGGTGGGGGGAGGGAGACCGTGGTGGGGGGACTTCAGCCAGGAGTGACTGTGTGTAAGATCTGGGCAGGCAATTCACGAGGAGTGGGCAGTACTCAGAAGCTTTTCAAGGCCAGAGTGCGGAAGAACCTGAACACGCTCATCTCCCATCAGGTTCCTACTCAGGAAGCAGATTTTACCTCCACTCTGTGGAAGAGGTGGAGACAGAAATAAGAATCATCACCACACACAAAGCTCTCAGTAGGAGCAGTGGCTAACATTCTTGGGTGTGCTACGTGCTTGGCGTCATGTCAAAAGTGTTCATGCTTTTGGGGCGCCTGAGTGGCTCAGTCGGTTGAGCATCTGACTTCAGCTCAGGTCATGATCTCACAGTTTGTGGGTTCGAGTCCTGCGTCAGGCTCTGTGCTGACAGCTTGGTCAGAGCCTGGAGACTGCTTCGGATTCTGTGTCTCTCTCTGTCTCTCAATAATAAATAAACGTAAAAAAATTAAAAAAAAAAAAGAAAGTGTACATGCTTTATATCTCATCAATATTCACAGCAACTCCAAAAGATGAGTATTATCATTATTAACTCTACTTTACAGGGGAAGAAAAGAGAGGTGAACAGGGGATAAGTAACTTGCCCAAGAGCGCTCAGTTAATAAATAGCAGTAGGTCCAGAATTCAAACCCAGGCAGTAGGATCCATTCGCTTAACTTGGTGGCTACCAAAGGTCAGGATGGTAGGAGCTGTTCATCTGGGGTGTAGGCAATGAGGGGAGGGGGTGCACTGTCTCTAGAGAATTAAAATGTAATAATAAAAGCAGTTAAAAGATCCATTTCTTTTTTGTTCTCATATACATTAATTAACAATATATGAGTAGTAAAACTCCCTTCTGGGGCAAACCTCTCCTAGCTGATGTGTCCCCCACCCCTCCTAAGCCACTGGTGTAACCACTCTAGAAGGGAGGAATTACAAGTCACATTTTGCAGATTTCAGGTCCCATCCCAACACTCTCATTGCACTCTGCACAGCTCCTCTGCACCCTAATAACAAGTATGTTGGTTATATGTGCACGTATTTTTTTCTTGTTTGCCTCTGCCATTGGACCATCAACCCCATGAGGGTAGGGGCTGTCGGCAGTTCCTGCTGAAGTAGTGCCTGCCTTAACATGTTGGTGGTGTGCACCCAGAAAGATATTTGCTGAGTGAACAGATGGGTGAAGGAATGGTCAATCTAAAATGCCACTTCCTCCATGAAGTCTTCCTTGAGGGGAGAAGAGCCTTGCTCTTCAGAGAGGAAGGTGGAACAGGTGATATTGGAAGAAGCTGTCAGGATGAGCTGGGCTCTCCTTCCCTCCAGAGTGGCCCCGGAAGTTCTCTGCCAGGTGTGAAAGGCACAGGTCTTAGTGTATCTTTGAGCTTCAGGGCACCCGACATTCCTCTTTATGGAACCACCATTCCCAGGAAGAAAAGACTCCCCTCTTAGGATATATTTGAGAACTGATAGTTTCTGCACCTAAGGCCAGACACTACTTAATTGAGGCACAAATTTAGATTATTGTTAGGACGATCCTTAAGATCTGGATACAAAAGATCCCAGCATGTTCCTTAGAGAATCTATTTTGCTTTTGGCATGTTTCTAAGTTGCTAGATAAATATAACTCTGCAAACATCTCTATGACCTGGGATGTTGTTTTTATTTTGAAATGGGAGCATGTTTGTTTATAAGTTCGTTAAAACTAATATATATTTTGCTAAAGCACCACAGAGTCAGCATCCCTTCGGCAGGCCTCTTCAAGCCCATTTGTTAAACAAGACTGTAATCCTTTGTAAAACATTCTAGGTATCATGCTGTATCGTGTCCTCTTTTTTTTTTATCCTTTAAAATATATTTCTGTATTTCACCCCTAAAAATAAAATGATGTTCCAGGCAACCTTTCTGGGTGGTCCACCATGAGAGAAGAGTTCCCAGGTCTCCTCTGAGAGGCAGGTCACAGCGAGGTCAATCCTCAAGCTCAAAGCCAACAAACCAGGAGGGAGGCTGCATGAACTGCGTGATAAGGTGACAGCAGGGACATAGGTGGTCTGGTGTCACAGCCAGTCATGGAATGGTTTAGAATGTAACATGGAGTCTGGCAGAGAACAGGCAAAGATGAGGTCAGATGGAAAGTTTCCTGCTCCCCAAATTCTGCTATGCTAGCTTTGAAAAGTTCTTTGGGGTTGGGGGAAGGGCCCTAAAGAGGAAGGTCCCTGAGGAACGGCGACACCAAAAGCTTGCCTACGTCTCTGACTCACTACCTGGAATTTTCATCCTATAAGACAGTTTAATGAGGAGAGTATGTCCAGAAGATGAATGCTTATATATTTATTATGTCTGGCATGAAAGGATTAGTGGAATAGTCAATATATTACAAGGCACATGTTTGTTATATCAACTAGCTGTAAGATGGGGAAGCCTAGAGCAGGGTCCCAAAGGAGTGGGACATGGGAAAGAGAGGAGAGAAGGAGCTAGAGACAAGAAAGTGCTCTGTAATCCCTTCGTATCTTAAGGCGTGGGAGACAACTAGATCCCAAGGAGAGTGGGCTTTACAAGTATTTTTTCATTTTTCCCAATTATCTTCCTATCCTTTTCCCCTGCCCGCCCTCCTCTGCTTTCCTTCTCTCCTTCTTCCTTTCTCCTCTTTTCCTTCTTCCCTCCCTCCCCTCATATATGCTTACGGAACATCTACCATGTGCCAGTCACTATTTTAGGTTCTGGAAGTCACTGGTGAACGAAAATCAGCATGGTCCCTGTCCTTGGGAAACTTAGAGCCTTGTAGGGGAGATGGATGGTTGACAAGCATGCCCCAAATACATCCGTCATCATGCATTACAGTAAGTGCTATGAAGAAGAAAGACAAGGGGTTGTGTAAGGAACATTAGCTTGATGGGGGTGGGGGGTATCAAGGGATCCTTGTCCCTGGAAGTGACATTTAAGCTCAGAGCTGAAGGAAGAGGAAAACCTAGGTCAAGAAAAATCGGTGTGTGCGGAAGGGGCAGCATTAGAGTCAAGGGAATAAAAGAGACAATAACAACAATAATGGTGATGATAAAAGCAACAGATAAGATGTACTGAATAGTTACTATGTGCCAGTCACTATTCTAAACATCTAACAAGTGTTCATTAAACCTTCACACCAACTCTGTGAGGCAGTTTACCATGATTGTCCCCATTTTTCAGATAAGGAAAATAAGGACCAGAGACATGAAGGAGCTTGCCCATCACATATCTGGAGGGTAGAGAAACCTAGATAAAATTCAGGTAGTCTGGCTCTAGGAAAGGAAGAGACAGTGGAATAAGGACATGAACAAAAAGGCGACAGGCTGAGCTGTAGCTCAGCGGTGGTGGGAGAGGGCACGGCCAGCCACTCAGGGGCCATGTGATGAGTTCTAGAATTTTTCCTAAATGTGATGGTGGACACCCATTGCAGGAGTCTTCGGGGGGGGGGGAGGTGGTGACACTATCGGGGCTTTTCCGGGGGCAGAAGAGAAGCAGCCCAGAGCATGCACCCAGCTGGGAGAACCTGCCGCAGTCCAGGCATGGGGGGAAGAGGGGTTTGCAGGAAGTACCTGGTTATATAACTGATCAACTAGTAGAGCTTCTCAGTGCTTTCCTTCCCTTCTCTCTTGCTTCCCCTCTCTCTCCCCCTGTTCCCATTGCTCTCTCTCTCTCTCTCTCTCTCTCTCTCTTGTTGCCCCTCTCAGCAGAAGGCGGAGGAGATGGTGGTAAGACCCTAGCACCTGCTCTGTTTGCCAAGCTGTGGATCGACTTCGGCATTCTGTCACCTCCTTGCCACTTCTCCAATTCTGGATCATTCTTTCCCGTGCCTGTGAGCCTCGAGGGAACAGCTGCTGGTATCTAGAACCCAGCTGTTCTCCCAACTTCTCTCAAGTGTTTCTTAGTGTCAATGCTTCTAATTAGTTAAAATAGGAAGGGGGGTGGTAAACAGAGGAGCAAAAGAGAGACCTAATTTTAGCTGTAACCAAAAGGACTTTCTCCCAAATACACTGTGATCTCAAAATACTTAGCTAAGTGCATATGGACACGGTGGGGAGAGGATCTGAAGAGCTATAGAAGGAACAGTCAAAGCCAAATGGAACCGCCCCTGCCTTCCCAAACGTAGGACTGGATCGAAGAGGAAGGCTATGAAAACACACTGAATCCTTCCTCTGTGCCAGGCAGTGTGCGAGCACTTTGTGTGAGTCAACTCGGCAATTCATTTCCTCCTCCCAGCCAGAGGATGCTGCAGGGGCTAGATTTACCCTCCTCTTACAGATGAGGAAACTGAGGCTCGGTGCCGCTAAAGTTGTTTTGTCCAAGATGACACAGCTAACCAGAGGGCCAGGATTTAAACCTGGGTCTCTCTGACCTCAAAGTGCCTTGCAAGAGGAAGGTGGGGTCTCAAACTGAGCACAGACATAGGGTACGGGGTAAATGGCTTTAACAGAGATGCAGGGCAAAGCATCAGGATAAAAACCCAAAGGAGGCTGCCTCTCAGAACACTGAGTGGCATCGTTGGTTGGGACTGGCACGGATCCTTCAGGGCCTCAACTCTTTTCACTCTTGAAAGCCCTTCTAGCCCTCACAAGATGTCGCTAACAATTTAGAGGTAGATAAATCATTTCTTGAGTGCCTCCTACCTTTCACTACAGCCAAAAAGACCACTGCTCTCTGCAATCAAACAAGATGCCGTTTTGGCAAAGGAATCTGAACTGGCTAAGCCTACCCTCCCCCAGGCCGCCTTCCTAAGGTTGTGGTGGAATCTGGGCTCTGTCAGAAAATGGGCCACCTGGTAGGACTCATCACGTCAACTTCCTTCATCTCAGTTCAAGCTTAAAAGGCCTCTTCACTGGGAAGCTCCCCAGTGAGGTTTTCCACGCACATCTGGAGACTTTCCACAATAGGCCTTTGAAGCGGCCTGAAGTATTCCGGGAAGCCGGGCTCACTGGGCTGAGGTTGAAAGAGCAGAAGCCCACATTTATTTTTCTTTCCCGCCTTCTTTGACAAAACTCCCCCCAGTGGTTTGTGGGCATTCGCAAAGCAGCCCTGATTTTCGGCTTGCTACTTTTAGGGCTGGAGTCTTAAAGAAAAACAACAATGAAGCACATTCCAAGGAAGCACTGATGCCATAAAGATCTGTGTCTGTGTTTGGCTCCTCTGCCAGTGTCTGAGTCGGGCCTGAGTCATCCGTGTTGCAGAAAGAAAGTGAGCCCTGGACGGAAAACAGACTTGCTCCATCACTCAGCATGGGTGACATTTTGTCGAGTCACTTAGACTTTCTGACCTGTGAAGTGAGTTCAGAGTTCCTGCTTGGTGTGGAGTACTAACGGGTTATGAGAGGTGGGGTGAGAAAAAGTCACATCACGCATTGTCCACCATGGACTTTATCGGGGCTGCTCTGTCCTCCTAGCCAGGATCGCTCTCGCTCCCAGAGGCTATAGCGCCATTACTCATTCTCCACAACTCAGCTCAGGTGATGCTTTCCTCTTCTGGAAATGTTTTGCCTTCTTCTCACTCAGACTAGCTCAAGTATGTGTCTTCTACACTTCAACACCTCCCTATCCTCTGATGCACAGTCTCTTGTTTTTTCCATTTTAAGTGTCTATCTACCATGGCCCCCTACCGCCCCTGGAACAACTGTAGATGTAAGTTGTTTTCTTTTTCATTGTTGTATCTCCCTAGGGAGCACAGTGCCTAATACAATGATGTGCTCTGTAAAAATCAACTGATTAATTTATTTAACAAATATTTATTAAGCACCTCCTCTGAGCAGGCTACTTATTCTAGCTACTGAAGATAGAGCAGTGAGTAAAAGAGACATAGCCCCTGGTTTTTCATGAGTTTACATCCTGATATGCAAAGTCAGGAAATACATTGGCCCCTGAACACTGCAGGTATTAGAGGCACCAACACCCACACTGTTGAAGATGTGCATATAACTTGATATTCCCCCCAAACTTAACTACATTACAAGAAAGGAAAACCAAAAGCCAATATCTCTCATGAATATAGATGTAAAAATCATCAGTATAATATTAGTAAATCAAATCCAACTATGTCTAATAAGAATGAGACATCACAGCTAAGTGGGATTTATTCCAGGTATGCAAGGATGGTTCAACTATCAATAATGAATTCACCACATCCATAGGTTTAAGAATAAAATTCATATAATCATATGAATTCTGCCGATAGAGGCAGATGACGCATTTGATAAAACGCACACCTTAAAGTTCACTTTGTGCTACAATGTTCGGTAGTTCTAACAAATGCACAATGTCATGTATGCACAATGACAGTATCATAATAGTTTTACCAGCACCCCCCCCCAATTCCTGTGTCTCACCTATTTAATCCTCCCCCACTCTCCCTGAGCCTTTAGCAACCTCTGATCGTTTTATTGCCCCAATGATCTTGCCTTTTCCAGAATGTCACATAATTGGAATCATGCAGTATATAACCTATAATGGAATGTGCTGTATGTGACAAGCCATCCAAGTGTATTACAAACATATGAAAGAATCTCACTGAAGGTTGTGGAAGACAAAGGTACTGACCTAAGTAACTTTGGAAATGAGTAGAGTTTATACAGGGCAACAGAGACTGTACATCAGCACTATACTCTAGTTGATAAAGTTAACAATTCGAGTATTTCTACACTTGTATACTGGAATTGGACAATTAAGAAAATTGGTAGCAGCCAAGTTTCTCATTACTTGAGCGGGAGCTTACCGATATGCAAGAGGCTAGGATGATCCGTGTGATAAGAGATTATTGTTGGAGATAAAGTGTAAACGAATGGTTAGCTTAATGTGGACAGAGATGATTACATATATAAATATTTATAGATATGGGTATAGATACAGATTAGTACACATACAGGGATCTGCTCACACTGTCAACAGGGAGGGTCTAGGAAGCAACAACAGCTTGGTAGCAATGAGCACACTTAGTGCCCAGATCTTGGTGTCTGTTATCATCTGCCAGCAAAGAGAATTAGAGCTCCATGGAGAAGTGGCTGATTCTGGTGCTGGGGCAGGAAACAGACAAAATGAGCTTGGAGGATCTTATAGTGTCAAAAAGTAAGGAAGCAATAAAAAAGAACAAACAAAATTAGGGGTTATTTCAGAGAGATAAAGGATCCATCTGAGGAGTCCCAATGGCCAAAACCAGAACAAATAACAGAATAAAGTAGTACTGGATTACAGCCCAAAATATCACATAAATATCTCTGAGTTCATACTGTTCTAAAGCAACCGGATGAATGAATGAATGGGAAGAGAGAAGTGTCCATGAAGAAGAATTCCAAATTTATGCAGATATTCTACCCTTGAGGAAACGCAGTATAGCGTTCACTCCTTAAGTGTGAGCTACACATAGTGACTTCTTCCAAAAGGTACAGGGAAAGAGAAAAACAAAAAAGCATTCCACAGTGGAGAAACCTGAAAACCCTACCTCAGCTGGGGGACCAAGGTCAATACTGACAGTGGTAAGTCATGTTGATAGTATGTATCATGATATAATGTGAGAATGGCACTTTGTCTCTGGGGTCTTCTTCCCCCGAAACCTTAACTCTTGTCTAATCATGAGAAAAATATCAGACAAATCTCAATTGAGGAGCATTCTATGAAATATTTGACCAGTACCCCTCAAAGCTGTCAAGGTCATCAAAAATCAGAGAAGCCTACAGAGATATGATGACTGAATGAAATGCGGTATCCTGGACGAGATCCTGGAACAGAAAAAGGACACTAGATAAAAACTTAGGAAATCTGAATACAGTAGGGACGTTAGCTAATAATGCACCTATACTGGCTCATGCATCATAATGTATCTAAGTTGGTAACAATAAGGGAAAGAGGTCAATAGTAAGGGAAACTGGGATGGAGTTTATGAAAACTGTATCTTCATAATTTTTCTGTAAATAAAAAACTGTTCTAAAAAATAAAGTTTGTCAAAATAATATATATATACACACACATACACAAAATACACATACACATATATTATATCAGGTGCCTGTCAGTTCTAGATCCTTGATGACCAGGGATGAATGGAGCAGGCCGCCTGCATGGGTGGCCAAGAATGATGTCTGATACAATGATATCTGTGAAATGATATCTGAGCAGAGATCTGAAGGGAGTGAGGGAGGGACCCATGGAAGTATCTAGGGAAAGAGAATTCCATGCAGAAGGAATGTGCATATAGGAAGGCCCTGAGGCCGGGGGTGTGTTCAGTATACATAAAGAAAAGAAAGAAGCCAGGGTAGGTGGAGCACCTTGGGCCAGGAGCAGGTGGCAGAGTCAGAAAAGGGGGTGGGTGCCAGGCCAGGCGGGCCTTGAAGGTCACAGTCACAAGCAAGTCAATCAGTACAGAACAGGGATGAAAACTCTTCATCTTGAAATTTATTCTAGGTACTCCAGCCTTTTTTTGTTGTTGTTCCGATGTAAATGAAGAATCATCTTGATACACCCCCCACCAAGTACACAGAAATATTCTATCACAACAACGCCACCACTTCTTAGCCTGCAATTATGCTGACCCAACCCTCTAGTCCCGCAGAAGCAGTCTAGGGCAGGCCATCTCCTCTCTGAAACAAAATCTCAGACAGTTTCTAGGCAGGCAAAGTGAAATGAAGGCTTGAGGCCAACTTTTCACATAATTCAATTTAAAAGAAACTTACATATGCCTGAAATCTTTAGATAATGGAAAGAAAAGTGGATTTTCCTCTCTTCATTATTAAAGTAATTGGCTCAAACTCTCATTTCATTTTGTACTTGTAGGCACAACCCAGAGTCTGTAATTAGTTTCAAACCACCAAAGTAGAACCAGAATAAAACCTCAATTACTGAAGGACCTTTTTTTTCCCTTGACATACTTGGCTTTCAATGGCTAAAGGCAAAGGGCACCAATCCAAGAAGCAAGCTTATGACTGGGACTTGTTTAAAAAAACAAAATTACTTGCAAAGTATGTCTTGGGTGAGTCCAATGTGAGATCCTTACCAGCCCCCTTCCCCATCTCTACTCCTAGACCCACGTGATGAGAGACGGTATCCTGGATGATGATAAAGTCCGCACTCGTCAGAGGACAGCACGCCAGGCTCATCACTTGCGTGCCAAAACAGGCACAAAAGCTCTCATCGATAGAGGTGAAATCAAAACCACTTTTCTATGAACTTTCCTTTAAGCAGAAATGTACATAAATAAAGGCATTCTACTGCATGAGCATGGGAGTAAAATATGGACCATTCAATAGCAAGGACTTGATCTCAGAATATCTTGATCTATTTAAAAGTAGTTGGCATCATACTCAATTACTGGCCATGTCTTTGGGGAGTTAACCTCTCTGAACCTCAGTTTCTTCATCTGTAGAACGACAACTATGGCATCGCCCTGCAAAGCCCTTATCAAGATTAAATGAAATAATGTCCCTAACCACCTAGATCAGTGTCTAGCTTTAAATAACTGATCGACACGTGTTGCTTCCTTTTATGAACATATCCAGCCTGTTATCGTTGCCTCCTGATAAATGTTGAATACGTAACTGTCTGAATGAACTATCTCCAGGGAGTCATGAATGGTACTTTATGTAATGATACGTACTACAATGCTGATAACAACATTTATTGAGAGCTTACTGCAGGGCAGGCGCTCTGATACGTGCTCACACACATCACGTCACTGAGTTCAGACAATCCCCTAAGAAGATAGGCCTTCTTTCAGCTCTACTTTTACAAATGGCGCACTGAGAGGAGTTTTCCTAGGATGACACAGCTAGCGAGCAGCAGAATTGGATTCTGAGTCCACATCCTTCTGATTCCAGAGGCCACCCGCTTAACTCCTAGAGCACGTTCTGAAGTAGTTTAGACAGTATCTTTTTTAAAGGCACTTTTGACTTCTTTTGCTAAGACTCAACTAGGGTGAGTAAGTCTTCTTGTGACTCCCCAGAATAGCCTAGTCCATCTGGACTGGCAGCTACCAGGGACTGGCCTGGAGAAGCCGGCTGAGTCCTGTTCTGAGGAGCCAGCCTACAGCTGGTGGGGATGCCATGCATGTGGGCTGGCAGGGGAGAAGGATCCTTGCTGCTGGGCTGGAGTGCCATCTTGAATAAAAGAGGTAAAAGTGCCCCAAGGGAAAAGAAAGTTATTCCAAGAAAGGGAGCTGGGGGAGTGGTACCAGGTGCCAGTCCTATGGCTTACAGGAAGCTAGAACCAGGGGCGCTGGGAGTGGCTGGGAGCGAGGAAGCCAGGGGTGAGGGTCTGGGGTCAGGGGATGCAGTGAAGGGTTCCAGACAGGCTGTGGGAGATGTCAGGCTGTGGCTGGCCTTCTCAGGAAAGGTCCCTGATCCCATGGTGTAGAGACAAAGTGTCAACACACAGAGAAAGGGGTTGGAAGGGATAACTTTAACCCCAGAACACTCTTGTGGGTAAAATCACCCTAGAGACAGTGTGGAAGTGATTAAGAGCAGGGACTCAGGGACCTGGGTTCAAAGCTTAGTTTCTCTACTTATCAGCTGTGTGACTAGAGTCATGTTACTTAACCTCTCTGTGCCTCAGTTTCCCCCACTCATCTGCACAAAAGGGATAACAATGTCCTTTATCTAAGGGGGTTTCTATGAAGATCAAATGAGTTAATATATAGCAAGGGCCTAGAAGAGAATGCAGAAAGTGCTGGCACACGTAGCTAAGTGGTCTCTGCTGTTTTTGTTCTTACCCCCTCCCGGAGCTGATGGGGAGAGATGGTGAGAGGCTGTGTAACCCCATCAGCATATAATTCTTCCATTTGTCCTCCTTTTTTTTTTTTTTAATTTTTTATGTTTATTTATTATTGAGACAGAAACAGAGCATGAGTGGGGAGGGGCAGAAAGAGGGAGACACAGAATCCGAAGCAGGCTCCAGGCTCCAAGCTGTCAGCACAGATCCCGATGCGGGGGTCGAACCCACAAACCATGAGGTCATGACCTGAGCCGAAGTCGGACACTTAACCGACTGAGCCACCCAGGTGCCCTTGTCCTCCTCCTTTACACAGTACAGCTTTAGCAGTGGAGCCAGGTCTTGAACCTAAATCTCTTCAGACTCTACGTCCTTGTCTTCTTATCATGTCCTCTTCAGTTACCCCAATTTAAGCTTCCGTGGCCCAATCCAAGGTTGCTTCCCAACACGCATATGGGTTCGTACTACCACCTTCTTCCTGTCTTTCCCAGCTCCCATCCAGCCTTTGTGGGCAGAGTAGTTTCCTTCATTATGGCATCCCCTGCTCAAAAGTATTCCATAGCTCCCCAGTGCCTGTGGTGGGAGGTATGAGACAGGTCCAGGGGACGGGGAGCTTCTAATTCCTAGAACTCTCTGTCTGATTATGTGAGAAACTGACAATAAGTAACAGCATCAGAGCAAGCAAGAACTACTTCACAGGCAGAACCAAAGATTATCATCAGCACAAAACAGTTGGCTGGGTTAAAGGAGAGGATGCACATATAATACCCGGGTCAGCAACTGTGCACATTAAGGGCCATCATAATTACCGCTATTATTATTCTAAAATTCAGATCCCTCTCTCTGGGCTTCAAAGTCTTGCACACTCTCTCCCCATGCTAATTGCCCCATCTGACTTCCAACGGCTCCCAGGAATTAGCTGGGCTTGCTCCTCTGGGATGTTTCCATTTCCGTGTCTCTCTCTGTGGCTCCTTCCCATGATGCCCCAATATGAGCTTCTTTCAGATCCTGCCCCATGTTCAAGGCCCCCTCACACTGGACTGTCTCCAGGAAACTGTCCACGTACCCCACACCCCTGGTCCATTCTCACGTCCCACCTCTCCAGAATCAGAGCCGCCTACAGTGTGTACTAAAGAACTTTTAAATACTTGCCATTGTTCCAATATTTTGATTTTCTCACCCCACTTAGACTGTAATCCTTTCTTGAGTAACGGCTAGGATTTTTTTTTCTTTAATGTTAGTTTTCGGCATAAAACAAATGTTCTAAAAGCTCCTAGTGACTTTTACTCTGAGGGTTTCCAAATGGAGTGTAAAAATTCTTGGGAGCTCAGAGGTCAGAGTGGTTTTCTTCTTTTAAATGAAGACGATAATACCAGCCTCTTAGAGTTGTTTGATGGATTGAGATAATGGGAATAAAACGGCTCAGAAATCTGCTGAGTTGAAAAGACAAGCTGGCAGAAGAGGGGGAAAAAAGCAATTGGAAATGACAGGAACCTAAGGCCAAAGGAAAAGGAGTTAGTTCTACAGGGGAATGCAGAGAATTGCTAATGAAACGGAGGCGTTCAGTGTCTCCCGTGTGTCTGGCACTGTGCTAGGCACTTCCTACATATTATGTATAGGAGAATGGTGAAAGGCTCGTGTCCTAGAACCAGACTACTGGGTTCCAAACCCAGTTCGAACAGCTACCAGCTGTGTGAGCTGTTATATAAAATGCCTATGGTGTATTTTCTTCATCTTTAAATTGAGATAATTTAAAGAAAGAGTTGGCAAATTGTTTTTTTCTGTGAAGGGCCAGATAGTAAATATCTCAGGGTTTGTGGGACACACGGCTTCTGTTACAACCACTCAGCCCTGCAGTTGTAGCATGAAAGCAGCCATAGACTCTGTGTGAGCAAGTGGGCATGACTGTCTTCAATAAATAGTATTTGCAAAACGGGCAGTAGGCAATAATTGGCCCAAAGGGAGTGGTTTGCCAACCTCTAATACGAAATCTACTTCACGGGGTCCACAGAGGATTGTAGAGTTAATATTAAGTTCATGCTCTTAGAACAGTGCCCGGCACACAGTAACTGCTCAACAAAGGTTAGCTGTTATTATAATGAACTCATGGACTAGGTGTTAGAATGCCCCTTTACAGGGCAGAAACCCAAAGTTCAGAAATGAAGAACTTCGAGGCACCTGGGTGGCTCAGTTGGTTGAGCGTCCAACTAGGCTCAGGTCTTGATCTCACAGTTCGTGGGTTCAAGCCTTATGTTGGGCTCTGTGCTGGCAGCTCAGAGCCTGGAGCCTGCTTCGGACTCTGTGTCTCCCTCTCTCTCTTCCCCTCCCCTGTTCTCTCTGTCTCTCTCTCTCAAAAATAAATAAACATTAAAAGTTTATTTTTTAAAAAAGGATTAGACATGAAGATCTTCTCCAAGATCTGGCATCTTCTAATAGTAGCAGAGTCAGACTCCGAGCACAGACCTGTGGGACTCTAAAGTCTATAGGTGTCCACTATACTTTTTGTCAACTTCAAGGATCTTATCAGAACCGAGACCTTATTTCACAAACCCAAAGGGGGAGCCTTGCTCTAGTCCCATGTATCTCCAAGTGTTTTGTGACCTGACTCAAACACATCACACACTGAATGTGGAAATCAGGTCTGAGATCCAAATGGGCATTGTCAGAAAGCCCCCAACTTTATTTCCTTTAAATCCCGATTCCAGCCAGTAAAGAACAGGTGTGGAATCCATGTTCACTGCCCTCTTGGGTGCTCACACAGTGTCAGCCCTCCCTGGCCTCCAAGTCGGTTTCCTACGACAGCGACGGATCAGCTGCCTTTGGGGAGTCCTAATTAAGCGCACAAATAGGGCATCCTTCCCAAATCCCACATTAGTTCTGCTTTGGAACGCCAGAACTTTTCTACCATGGAAAAATGCTTCATGCCCCAACTCTTAACAAACCCAGCAAGTTCAAATGCATTTCTGGGGTGGGGGTTGGGGGTCAAGAATCCCAAGCTGTTATATGAGAAGGCAAGGAAAGAAAGGGCTTTTCTTGAAAGGGGGAAACAAAGGGCATGCAGAAATGTCACCAAAATGCCCTGCAAACTCTCTAGCTTGCCCCAAATTGTTCTTTTGTCTGAAAGCCTTGAAAGTGTGATTTATAAAACTCTCCTCGGGTCAGTGATTGGCTTCTTAAACCTGAGCCTCTGAAGCCAGTACCGGCAAAGATCTCTTTCCATATGTTAAAGACATGGAATAAAAAGAAAAAATAATCCCCATTAAATAGCACAGAATTTGTGCATTTCAAAACTATCCACCTATCAGACTTGTTATTTTTATCTCCTCCTCTTCATTTCCTTCCTCCTCTCTTCCTCCTTACACCCTCAAGCCTAGTCTCCCATCCAGTCTATTCTAGGGAACGGGCCTCTGGTTCTGTAGCTGAGAAGACATCCTAATGATTGGTTTGGTGCATGTGAATGTAACAGCAATCAGCTGTCTGCTCTATGTTTAATTCCACATCTTCTGGAGTAAAACCATTTAGGCTGCCATGCCCCAAAGGCACTGCAGGCTGTCTACTTCCAGAGTTCAGTGGAGCACTGTGTTGATGTATTTTACCTCATCAAAGGAAGGAACATGGCTTGGCCTTCAGCTTGACGTTCCTGCGAGACAATGCAATGGTAGAAGCCACTGGGATGGGAATTACAGAGATTCATCCACCACCAAGTCTTCGAAGCCCAGAAACGAAGTGGATTCTCCAGGCTCCAGGCTGACAGATGCAGCCTTTCCACTGGCCACCATGGACTTTCTGCCCAGGGAAAACAACCACCTCTGTGGGGCTTGCCGTCTCAGGAGACATGACCCGCTGTGTCATTAGGGTGGTCCTAGTTTATTATCCCAGTAAAACTCACCTTTGAGTCCTAATGCCTTTAAATTTTTTTTTGTTAATGTTTTAAATTTATTTTTGAGAGACAGAGAGAGACAGCGCGAGCAGGGGAGGGTCAGAGAGAGAGGGACACACAGAATCTGAAGCAGGCTCCAGGCTCTGAGCTGTCAGCACAGAGCCCGATGTGGGGCTCAAACCCACAAACTGTGAGATCATGACCCGAGCCAAAGCCGGACGCTTAACCGACTGAGCCACCCAGGCGCCCCAGAGTCCTAACACCTTTAATGATCAATTATGAATAATGACATCAGGACATAAGACACAGGCTGGCTCTGTCCTGGATGTATTATCACCTCTCCTCAGGGGCTGCGGATGGCTGGGAGACTTGGGGAAATAAGGGTCATCAGGCCCTCCTCTCTCTGGGGTCACAGGAAACTGCAACGTTTCAAACTTTTAATTTTTGTTTTGATGCCCCTATTCTGTGTTTGACAGACTCCATCGGACTTCAGACTTCACGAAAGTGAAGATGTACCTAGAAGGAAATACCGATGCGTACAACAACAATGCTAACTGTTCATGGGGGGAACCTTTCTGATGCTGGTGGCTGGGGAAGAGGTTCCTTCCCACAAGCACGAAGGGCTATCTTCTGGAAAGGCCTAGCTCAGGAGCTCCCGAATTGTGGATTGATTTTGGAAACCAGCAAAGAAGGATCAGCTTTTTATTTTGCCACATAAAGACCTTAAAAATAAAACATACAAAAAAGAAAAACAACTACTCGACATGTACTCTGACCATTATGTCATAACAAATACGTGATTTTAACATCGTAAAAAAGAAGGTACCATGATCTCAGAATAAAGGTAAAATATTTAGATTGTCTACATTTGGCACTGTTAAAAACTCAATACACCGCTCTTATTTTTTTCAATTCCCACTGGCTGGTGACACTTTGTTAAGGGCCTGAAACTTTGCAAAAGGCCCTTTGTTAAGGGCCAGTGAAGGCCAGCTTCATGGGCGTGTCCTCTGTGTTGTCACCCAGGGCCCCATGTTAGGAAGAGCCCAAGCTTGGGGTTTAGTGATCTGTAGTCATTGCCGTGAAATTCTTAAGAATTTTATCTTTGAATTTTGTGCTTTGCAAATAAAGGCTGATGGGACAATGGAAAGTGGGCCGGGGGCCGCCTCTTGCCTTTCCTTTCCTCAAGCTGTTTCTTGGCTGTCTGCGCCCTGCCTTCTGCTCTACTCCACATCCCACTGCTGACCGTGCACCTCTGGGGTGGTGACGGGCTACATGAGGTTGTGGGTGCACATGTGTACGGACAGCCAGGCCAGGCAGTAAGCGGCTGGCATCTCAGGGTGGGATAAGGCGGTGGCTCTCCCTGCTACCTCCACTGCCGTGGGGTGCTGAATGGGAAGCTAGAAACCCTGGGGGTCACCTGTCAGCCTTGAGCTGAGGCAGCAGGCCTGTGGGAAGGGGACACTTCCTTGTTCCTGGCTGGGGCCTCACATTTTCATTTTGTAATGGATCCCACAAATTATGCAGTTGGCTCTGCCTCCAGTAGCCATCAATGACATCTGAGAACTACTGGGCTACTCACAGACTCTCGCCCCTAAATAGCTCCCCACCTCCTCTCACATATGAGTAGACTCCGTGAGTAATGGCTGTGATTCCCAGACTTCCTTGTGGAAGGCCAGTTTCCCCAAGGATGCAGCAATGGTCTGACTGGGTGGCAAAAAGTCATTCTTACCACTCTTCACTGGTGGGCAGCACTCCACGGTTTAGAAAGCATTCTTCTGCTGTGTGTGAGCGTGCACATGCCCATGGTGCACATTCATGAATCTCCCTTTCTCCAGCCCTGAAAGAATTTATACTTTGGATTTCTAGGCAAACCTAGGTTCTGGTCCCAACTCTCTCATTTTCCAGCTGTGTAGCTTTGAGCAAGCATATTTGCCTTTTTCTCGACTTTGAATTCCTTGTGATTTTTTTGTTTTGTTTTGTTTTGAGAGAGAGGGAGACAGAGATTCCCAAGCAGGCTCTAGGCACAGTGCAAAGCCCAATGGGGGGCTCAATCTCACAACCATGAGATTGTGACCTGAACCAAAGTCAAGAGTCAAACACTTAACCGACTGTGCCACTCAGGCACCCCTCTAATTCCTCATTTGTAAACAAAAATACTAATATTTACCTACCTCACACAAGCTAACTTACATATTAAATGTAGCTATATAGGGGCACCTGGGTGGCTCAGTTGGTTAAGCGTCTGACTCTTAGTTTTGGCTCAAGTCATGATCTCAAGGTTCATGGTTTCAAGCTGTGTGTGTCGGGCTCTGTGCTCTCAGCACTGAGCCTGCTTGGGATTCTCTCTCTCCCTTTCTCTCTACCCCCTGCCCCCAAAATAAATAAATAAACTTAAAAAAAATAAATGTGGCTATATAACCAAGCAAGTGACTGGTGATCAATTTAACATTTACTGCTTTCTTCTTCCTCTCCTGACCCCTAGAGATAAGGAACAATGCCTGGAGGAGCAATGTCTCCTCTGGGGAAAAGCCACCAAACAGGGGCTAAGCCAGGCATCCTCCTGGCCAAGGGGACTTCCCACTGTTCAAGGGGCAGCACTGCCCTAAGTAGGAAAAAGCCCTGGCTAGGCAAGGAGCAAGAACTCTGGAAATCTGAGAAAATGCTTCTCCAGCAACAAGGTTTGAGCACACAGGCCTAGTTATTCTGACAGGTGAAAAGAAGTACTGAAATTGGGTGTAGGGTAGAAAGCACTAAGGATAAGCACAACCTCCTTCTCTGCCTTTTGGAGAGGCTAGCAGACCTTCTGGAGAGGTTCAGGAGAACATCCTTAGACATGATTTGGATGAAGAATCAGAAGGCCCAGACTGCAGTCTCAGGTTTTCTCTCTATAACCTTTCTCTCATCGCCTCCTACTCTGGAACCAAATGGCCCTGTCTTTTAAACGCATTAGACTAGGTAAGTTGTCCAAAGTTATATCAGCTTCGATAGAAAAAGGATAGCTGTAAAACCATATTCTGTAACAAGCTGGGACATGCCTGCTGATCTAGGATGGGCCCCTTCAAAGCAGTGGCTTTAGGAAGGCTGCCCCAAGTCCAAGGATACTCCTCGGGCTCCACAATGGCAGAAGTCTCATGATTCTGGATGATTCACACCCAAGGCACATAGATCACTGTAATGGGCTGTGACTGACTTCACGAACAGACACAGATTCAGCCATTTTCCTGCGGGGTGTTTCAACATCCATCTCCAAACAGAAGGAGCACAGTGGGCTGTTGTCACAGGAATTCTGGGGAATCCTATTTATGGCTGTGTTTTGGTTTACCCTTGGTCTAGTACATAGGGTACAGTTTGAAATGGCCTCAGCTGAAAACACTCTTTTGTCTTCTAGGGCCAAAATTTCCAAATTTTTACATACAGCCTGTCAGCTCCAGGCCTACTGCCCTGCCTCTTCCCAGAGAAACAGGGTCATCCCTCTCTCCTCCTCCCCCTCTCACTGGTCCTATGACTCATTCTCAACAGAGGCAGCCCATATATTAACAGCATATCATTAGGGATTTGGGGGTGGATAGACCTGGGCTCAAATCCTGTTTTCTCTACTTTTTAGTTGTGTGACCTTGAGTGAGTCACTTAACCTCTCTGACCCTTAGTTTCACCAGGTAAAAGCAGGAAATAATAGTACCTACCCAACAGGACTGTTTTAAGAATTAAAATGAGATGCATCACTGATATCCTGATGGAGATGCTTCATTGTGTCTTTCTCTCTGCACCGATCATTTTGGCTTGTTCCACAGAAACCAAGCTTCTGCTTCAGTTTCCTTTCCTGAGTTTGATCTGCTTTCCTATCTTGTGCTCCAGATGCAGGAGAGTGGATGGGGTTGGGGATGCAGCTGTCCTGCCATTCCTTCTCACCAGGGACCCCTGACTGTAGGCAGGGATCTTCCCATGGATGGACCGGAGACATGAGTATCAATAACAGTTCATTTTATTAAGCATTTTCTATGTACTCAATTGATTATCATTTTCTCCCTTTATAATAAGCCTAGCTAGAGGTAGCCACCATTATCAATCCAGTTTTATAGACCAGGAAACTGCATGTTGGAGAGGATAAGTCCAAGGTCCTAGGGCCAAGTGTTGGAGGCTAAATTCTAACCCAGTGTCTGACTCCAGAGGCTTTTCTTTTAAATCACCAGCCTCCCTGCACATGTTCCCTCCTGTCCTTTTCTAGAATCATCACCACAATAGCCACCACTGGCTGAATACCTATAATCAATACACACATTATCCCATGTGACTTTCCCAGCAACCCCATGAAGTAGATGTTTTCACATCCATTTTACAAACGAGAAGGCTGGGGTCAACAAAAGTATGTCGTGCAGAGTTGACTGGCTAGGAGAGGAGGAGATGGGATTCAGAGACCATGTACGCTTTCTTTGTAGCCCCTTGAACAGTGTACTGGGTGTCAACAGCTTTATAAGTATTAACTCTTGTAACAACTCTATGAGGTAGATAACACTAGAATTCCCATTTTACAGATAGGAAGACTGAGGTAGAGAGAAACTAAACCCCTGCTCCAGGCCTCACAAGTAGGCGTGACAGAGCTGGATTTTGAAGCCATGCAATCCAGCTCGAGTGTCTGAGCTCCTGGCCTCTAGCACAATGTTGGCATAAGAAGCAGAGGATGCCAGGCGAGGTGCGGGGAAGAGGAGAGGGGTTCATTCAGAGGCAGAGGGAATCATCTCTGTGTGGGCAAGAGGCTCAGTGAGAACAAAAGTTCTGAAAGAAGGAACTTTCCACCCACATAGACTAAAGCAGTACCCCAGAGCCTCGGCTCTCTCCTCCAAAAGGGGTCGGCCACCCTGGAGAATTTTCCAGCATTGAGCAATGGTGTAGGTGTTCTGTTTCCTTTAGGCCCACTGAGATGCATCATGAGGAAATTGCCTTAGTGATACTCTTGAGCAAGCTGAGGCCACTATTCAGCTACACAATCCTCAGAAGAGATGGAAGTCAACAGTTTTAAATGACCAGTTATATTTAAATATCCAGGGAGGAGAAAGGCCTTTTGTCAGGAAAGACAGAAACAAACATGTATTGAATAATGACCACATGCTAAAACGTGGGAGTTGTTAAACCTCATAATAACTTCTGAAATTGTGATTCACCCCATTTCACAGAGAAATAAACTAAGGCACAGAGCAGCACAGTGATGTCCCCAAATCAAATGGCAAGTAAAGGATCTTGGATATGGTCCAAAGCCCATAGAAATGACTTTAGGTTGCATGCTTTAGCTAGACCTCTGCTGCCTCTCATTTGCCTAACGACCCGATCCATAAGGTATCAGAATTCTCCCATAATTAATGGTGAAATCACCAAGAATGTCTGCACAAACCCACAGACCAGTCTGTTAACCTGGTGTGTTCTGGTCTAAAATGTTAGCGTTGTGAAAAACAGTTCTAGGAGAAGAAATAGTTTACAGGGAATATTTCCAAGAAATCCTGAAGTCATGAAGACTGAGAACACTAGTAGATATGAGTATATGAAAACTTTTTTAAAAATGTTTTTATATTTATTTCTTATTGAGACAGAGAGAAACAGACCATGAGTGGGGGAGGGGCAGAGAGAGAGGGAGACACAGAATCTGAAGCAGGCTCCAGGTTCTGAGCTGTCAGCACAGAGCCCGATGCAGGGCTCGAACCCACAAACTGTGAGATCATGACCTGAGCCAAAGTTGGACACTTAACCGATTGAGCCACCCGGGCGCCCCGAGTATATGAAAACTTAAAACTTCTGTACAAGACATCATAGGCAAAGGTAGATGGTGTGAGACTTATTATAAGAAACTCTTCAATATATATGGCGAAGAATTGATACACAGAGCATGTGAAGAACTCCAAATCAATGAGAAAGAGAACCCCAAAGGAAAATGAAGAACGGATATTAAGAGGTCAGTAACAGAAAAGAGAAATCAAGTGACTAAGGAGATGAAGAAAATGTTCATTCTTACTAGTAACAGAGCAAAGGCAGACAACAGTGAAGAGTCCTTTTCTGCCCAAGAAATTGGCAAAAATGTTAACCAACTGACAATACCTGGTGTTGGCAAAGGCACAGGGACACCGCTGGCAGGAATGCACATCGGGACAGTGCTTGGGGAGGACAGTTTGGCCACAGCTAACAACATTTAAATGCACAATCTTTCCAGTACCGATGCTGCTTTTTCAAATCTCTCCAGGAGAGGTTTTCACACTTGGATATCAAGCACCACGGCAAGGATGATCCCTGTATAACCATTTATAAAAGCCAGATAATAGAAACTACCTAAGGGTTTGTCAATAAGACAATGGCTAACTAATTTTTTCATATACAGACTCTGGAATCCCTATCAGTATGTAATAGACATGGGGCGCTCTATGTGCTTTAACATACTCCAAAATATCTCATAAGTGAACAAAAAGTTGCAGAACGATTTGTCCTATATGATCCTGTACATGCACATATATATGTCTGCAAAGGCATTAAAAGAGTTAGGACATACACATGTGTAATAGTGATGACGTCCAGGATCAAGAGAGTTTTGTGCCTTTTGTCTTTTACTCTGCAGTCCTGGGGTGTTCGAGTCTTCACGATGTAAATGTATTCCTATTACTTTTCACTTATCTAGGAAGAGCAAATTGGCCACACAGACAAAGCCACTTGCCTTGCTCTCTGGGTTGTGTTTTCCCAGGGCTAAGGCTCCTCCTTTGCTGATGGGAATGGAAAGCAGCTCACGGGAAAGCGGTCTTTCCCTCCTTCTCTCCCTCAGCTCCGAAGGTGCTTACACATCTGAACTTGTGCGCACACATACACATTCCTCTCGGGCACACATTCACTCAGAATGACCACCACATAGGCTAGTTCGTGGCTCAAGAACATCTGAATCACGGACCAAAGTGATTCTTGTCAGCTTGATAAAACTACTACACAATCACACCCCAATACGACCACAAGGAAAATAACAAATTGTCAGGCCCCATCGGTGCAAGCCTTGATTTAAACCACGGGGTTCAACAGGCACATATTGGATGTGAAGCTCCTTAAATAATGGCTCTGCTAGCCTAAAACATATCAGATGTTCCTTTAGCCTTAGCTCGCCCAAGACATAAACTATGGGTTCAGGGGAAAGCAAAGTCAAATGACTCATGACAGAGTTTGTTTTTAGTATGAATTATTTTTTCTGGCTCCTTGCTTTTAAAGACGGATCCTTTTCAGATGGGCTGAAGCAAGGGCTGCTGGGAGCTGGGCTCATGGGCCTCGCCTTCCCCCTGCTTCTGAGAACAAAACGTGGAGCCCTGAGAGAGAGAGATTTATTTCCCATCAGGTTCACTACCATTATGCACTGCTTCTTCTTCTTTTCAAAACAAACCACGCAAGGGCAGCCTCATGATAGCTGGATGAACTGGTGGAAAGAGCACTGGATTTGGAGCCTAAGAGAACTGAGCTCCGATTCTAGCGCTGCTATTTAATTACTATTTTTGTGTGATACTGGGAGTATCACATGACTTCCCTGGGCTGGAGTTTCCTCAGGTGTGAAATGGGAATAATAAGCGTCACACTGGGCTGTCATGGGAATTCAGGAAGGTAACCCAGGCAAGGTGTCTACCACCCAGGAGGCACGTTAATGGCCCTGGACTGGACTCCTCAGGGCAGAGATGATGTCCCATTTACCTCAGTAGCCCTACTTCTTGCCTGAGAATGGGGCACAGATATTTAAGGGGTGAAGGCAGCAATGTACTTTGTACCCATGATGTGCCAAGCACTGTTGTAACTGCTTTATATAATTATATAATTATCTCATTATCTTTCAATTAACCCTACGAGGTAGAAACAAATGTTATCCACATTTCCCGATTGCAGAAACTGATGCACAGAGAGATGAAAGGAGCTGACCAAAGCCACACAGGTGGTCAGGAGAGGGGCTGGGATCTGGAAGTTTGCTGTCTGGCTCTAGAGCAGGAAGAGGAGAGGAAACATGGGCAGACCAGAAGCTCCCCATGCAGAATCTAAGGGAAGGCTACATCGGGGATAGCCGACCTCTTGGATCCCTTTAGAAGAACAGATACAAGTGGAAGAAGGAGGACATCAGGAGTGTGGCCATTCATGGCCCTGCCAGAACACAGGTAGTGGACAAGAACCTACCCACAAATGTGGCCTTTTGGGACAGCTTCTCAGGGTGCTCTGGGCCTGGAGATGCCCAAACTTCTGAAGGAACAAGTACCTCAGGAGAGGGCTGCTGGCCAGGAAGGATGAGGGGGCTGCCTGGCTGGTGCCCACACACGTTCATCATCTCCCGTTCCTCAGGAGACGGAACTAAAATGAACACAGAATTCCAGAGCTGGAAGGGACCTTGGATCTTGCTTGGCACTCCACCGTACAGGTTAGAGAAGTGTTACTTGCTCAATGCCACATAAGTTAACGATAGAGCAAAGACTGGAATCCAGATTCCTGCCTCCCAAGCCAGCAATCTGTCTCTGGCGTCTACAACACATCAGCAGCCACCGTCCCTTCTATGCACAGCTCTTGGGTTATGACTTCTTATTTCGATCATTCATCCATTCCATAGTTTTCACCCAAGCAGTGTTCAGGAAAGGAAGGAATGCTGGTCATTGGGTTTTGGATCTGTCCCATCCCACTGATAAACCATCCCAAGAGTAAGAGGAATGCTTAGCCTGCTCTCCCAATATATCACTGAATAATCTACTAGGCAAGCAACCTTTTAATAATGAGGTGGGTCTCCATAAGAGTCTACCTACAGGGAAATGATAGAAAAAATTTGGAATAGTGATCTATCAAGGTGAATGCACAAAATGCCTTTTGGCTTTATGTTTCCATCTCATGAGCTGCCCCTACCACATGTGAGCACAAAAGCATTAATTTATTCATTCATTCACTCAAATTCACATTTTTTCCCAATATACAACTGCGTTCACTTCTGGGTTCATAAATCCTTTGTTCCCAAGATCTAAAATTCTGCCTACCCTCCCATTTCAGTGCCTTAAGTCTCACACACACACAAACACACACACACACACACACACACACACACACCTTTGATTAACATTTCCAAGCCTTGTCTCAACTGTCATTCCTTTGGAATGTTTTCTCTGACTTCCCAAGGCTGGGGAAGGTGTCTCCCCTACTGTCACCTATCCTAGCATATAGCACATTCTATTATAGTTGTCTATTTCATCCTATTTCCCCTCTGTAATACTGTGAGAAACTTAAGGACTGAGCCTCTTTTGTTCAGAGCTGTGTCTGTGAAAAAAGAGACCTAGCACAAGTGGCTGGCATGTATGTAGACGGCACTCAAAAAACATTTATTGAATAAATGAAAAAAAAAGAGGAAACTCATTGAAGAGTGATTTTGACATAGACTCTGGCCTCATCAAGCTTCCACTCTAGTTGGGGGTGGGGGGGATGGACACACAAAGGACAGTCACCATGCATGTGAGAACTATTAAATCTAAGATCTGCTCTGTGCAATGGCAGACCTGACTAATGAATAACTGTTCCAATAAAGCTGGATTTCACTTATGCCGTATGTTCAGCTTAATCTGACTTTATAGGGTACAAATGTGTGGCATTTATTTGAGTATAGGTGGAAGACACACAGAGTGTAAAGCTTCTCAGTCCAATTCTCTTATGAACTTCCCTGTACCCCGATTGCCATGGATGACACTTCAGGATTTCTTTGAATTCAATGAAATCAGGGTCTGAGGCAAAACAAACAAACAAAACCGTACCACAGAGCAAAGAAGGAAAGACAGAGAAGAGATTCATATCACAGAATTCTCCTTATTTAACACACTCCAGCCTCCCTGGTCTTTTTGCTTTTTCTCAGACACATTCAATACATTTCCACCTCAGGGCCTTTGCACTCACTGTGTTCTCTGCCACTTGAATCTCATCTCAAGTACCTCTTCCTCAGGAAGGCCTTTCCTGCTGCTTACACAGCCAGGCCTTCATGCTCCTTCTGCCCGGTCCCTCTTTGTTCTCTTGTATTGCTTTACTTTATTTCACAGAATTTTTCGCTACCTGAAGTCATATTATTGGTTGTAATTACTTGTTGCTAAAATTACTTGTTATTGGATTCCTCATAATAACTAGAATATAAGTTTTGTAAGGACAGACATTGCTTTTTCCATAGACGTAGCTGGAAGTACTGAGCGAGGAGAAAGAGACAGGTATCAAAGGACGAAAGAGATCCACACATTTCTACAGGGAAAGGCAGAAAATGGAGCAAAGAAGGGGGAACCAAACTGACTCCAAAAGTTTAAGGAAGAACAAATAATATTAACTCATTAACTGTACACTAATATAGCAGGCTCTTGCATGACAATGCTAAGTTTCCCTTTTGGGAATGTGTAAGCATTCTATGAACATATGTAAAATGGGGATAATTTTAGTTCCTGCCCTGTGATATTTTTTGTGGTGATTAAATTAGTTCATGTAAAGTGATCTGAAGAGTGCTTGACATATAGAAAGCATCAATAGGGGTGCCAGGGTGGCTCAGTCATTCAAGCGTCTGACACTTGATTTCAGCTCAGGTCATGACCTTAAGGTTCATGAGATCGAGCCCTGCCTCGGGCTCTGCGCTCATATTAGGGAGCCTGCTTGGGATTCTCCCTCTCCCTCTCCCTCTCTCTCTCAAAGTAAATAAATAAATTAATTAACTTAAAAAAAAAGAAAGCATCAATAAATGTTGCCTATCACCATCATCATCTACAAAGAGATATGACAAAGATAGTATCTATTCAGAAGAATTTATGTATTGCTAAGCACTCTATTTATTTTTTCTTTTTCTTTCTCTTTTTCTTTCTTTCTTTCTTTCTTTGGTAATGTTTATTTAGTTTTGAAAGAGAGAGAGACAGAACATGACCAGGGGAGGGTCAGAGAGAGAAGGAGACACAGAATCCAAAGCAGGCTCCAGGCTCAGAGTTGTCAGCACAGAGCCCGACACGGGGCTTGAACTCACGGACTACGAGATCATGACCTGAGCTGAAGTCAGACACTTAACCGACTGAGCCACCCAGGTGCCCCTACACTTTCTTTTTAAAATGAAGCACAGAATTTCTACAGTATACAAGGTTAAACATATGTCTCTTATTTTGAATTTATTACAGGACAAAAAGTTTTATAAGGATTATTCATCAGTATTCAGAATCAAAGAATCTTACTGGTTTTAATAAACACATTTTCGATTGTATGAATCAAAGATGCAAAAGCTTTAAGACATGGAAGCGTGAATTGCCATGCAGGAACTCTGAGACTCTGGAAGAAGTGATAATGAATCATCAGTTGAGAGGATAAAGAGGCTGAAAGGCTGAAACAGAACTTCACAGGGACTCATACAGAGAACAGTGAAGAAAGAAAAGAGAAGGACATTTCGATAAGTGAGAAGAAATCAGCACAAGACTGTGAATCGAAGCACCACATGCAGTAATCGTTTCAATGAAATCACTATGGGAAATGCCTGTGACGAGGATAAAAACAGCAAACTGCTGAGGACAAGGATAAGAGTTAAACACGTTAAATGAATCCAAGGGAATTTGTTCACAACTTTAAAAAAATCTGCCAGAAACGAACATATTATTTCAAGTTTGGCTACTTCTGTATAAAAACAGTTCTTTTTGGTTATGGCTTCTTTTTGGTTATCGCCAGATTGGAAGCCTGGTGGATGGAACTTGCAACCTACCTCATCAGGATGCCCTCACCTTCGTTCTCCCTCCTTTAACCCCAAGACCCACAGCATTTTGTCACTGCATCTCAAAGAACAGGGGGATTGCTTCTTAAAAAGGGACTGAGGTTTTAACAGCACATGCCATGTTCCCTACAGCCCCAAGATGGCGCTATTACAAAACAGAAGCCTGAATAGTCCAAAGAAAAAAATAATCAACAAAGTACATTTAGTACAAAACACTAAAAGCAATAACAGCTCAAAGGCAGACTACATTTATTACAGAAGCTACAATTTAGTATCTCTAAGACAAATATTAATTTCCTTTTTAATTCAAGTGCTCACCCCACAAAGAGACATCTCATTTTTCAGCCAGATAAAAAAATCTCAGGGTTGTTTTCTTGCTCTAAAACATTTACATTTAAGGGCTCAGTGGAAACCCACATTATGCTAAAAGTTTGTAGTATAAATTGTTCTATAATCAAGATTCATTTGAAAGAACAAAAGAACTAGCGTTCAGAGTAAAAATGTAAGACAGCAAATGAGAGTTGGCTGGGGAAAAATAGAGTTATGTTAGTTTGATATTCAACCAAAAGCTGTAATCTTATTAAATATATTTAAACATGGTTTTCATTTAGATTTGGCAACTTGATTAATGGGGATGTATTAAATAATACCTGGCTGCTAAGAGTATATTTGGGAATCAGTGCCACATAAAACACGCAAAATGTACAATTTGGTTTCATTGTTATTTAAGGCTTCTCCGTTCTCTTGGCGGTGTGCACACACATATTAAAAATTAAGTACACACACTCCATGTATGCTCAAGCCTTTTAAAAGGGTTTTTTCTTTAAACAGAAACATACAATGAAAAATGAGCTCAACTCTGGTGGAAGGTAATGGATTCATCCCTTTGGGGACAGCTGTCCTGTTTATCAAAAGAAAAGAGGGTAGGGTCAGAGGCAGAAAAAAAAATTCCTAACTGGTCTGGAAAGAGAGATGCCCAACTTCAGAGAGGAGCCAAAATCAGTTTCTACAGCCAGGCTTCCTTTTTCGCCTGAGTTGAGAGGTCGAATGAATGGTACTTTTCCCCATGAGGCCACGTGGGTGTCTCAGCGGGACAGTGGGAACAGAGTATCTTAAGATATGGGGAATGTATTAGTGACCAAATAAATACAGGCAGATGCTGACTGATTCCCAATGCATTAAAGAAACTTTTTTTTTTTTTTTTTTAACTGGTCGAGGGGCATCTATGGTGTTTTGGGCATCGCATTAGGCACTGATCAAAGGGTCTGAGTTGGAGGGCCTGGGTGGGGGGGGTTCAGAACAACCAGGGAGACAGCTAATGGTGATAATGCAAAGAGCCAAGTACCATAATACAGTTCTATTCAGTGTTTTTGATGAAAAAATAATACGTCTGACATGCAAAAGCTGCCTAATAAGGAGCATTCTCTCTTTTCCAGTATCATGAGTTTCCCTAAAATCTGCAGGCTGGAACAAGACATCTCAGAGTGGCCAAAACGTCAGATGACTTCACACTATATCTCTAAACAACTCAGTGAAATAGGTCACAATATTATTATTTTTTAATTTGAGAAATTAAGTTTAAGCCTGGAAAAGTCCAGAAAACATCTTACAAATCAGAAGGAAAAAAAAAGAGCAATCTTTTTGGATACAGGTATTTTTCTGTCCTTTTACGGATGATAGGAGGGGGTGCTGGGAGAGGTTAATAACATTACCCAAGATCATACGTTCAGTAAGGCACAGAGGCTGGACAGGAACCCAAGGCCATTTTGGTTAGAAATCCATCTTTTTTTTTAAATGTTTATTTATTTTGAGAGAGAGAGAGAACAAGCAAGGGAGGGGGCAGAGAGAGGGAGAGAGAGAGAGAATCCCAAGCAGGCTCCATGCTGTCAGCATTGAACCTGACATGGTGCCACCAAGTGCAAGATCATGACCTGAACTGAAACTAAGAGCCGGATGCTCAATTGACTGAGCCACCCAGGCGCCCCGGAAATCCACTTTTTTAACCTCCCACCTCATAGCCCCACTGCTTCTCTGTGGATGACTGAAGACTTGGGACAGGAGCAGTAAAGGAAGATGGGAGTAAGGGTGGGGACACCACATGCAATCTCATTTATTTCCCTGTCACCTACTTGCAAAACAACGGAAGAAGGGCCAAGTTCTTTTCAGAGACTGCTTCTCCCTGCCGCTGTCATCCGCGCCTGGGCTGTCTATGTCCCCCACTGGACAGAATGCATGAAAATGTTGAGCACGCCAAGGTCTTCACAGTGATGATGGGTACAATCAGGGACCACAGGGAACAGGCTGTATGCTGGATTAAGAATACAGCCAGGGAAACAGGAAATTCTGACTCGTGCTATCACACGGATGAACCTTGAGAACATAATGTTAAGTGGAACCAGCCAGTCACAAAAAGGCAAATACTGTATGATTCTCCTCTAGGTACCTAGAGGAGGCACATTCATAGAGATAGAAAGTAGACTGGCAGTTGTCAGGGGCTGGGTGGAAGGGGGAGTGGGGCATCTCTGTTTAGTGGGCACAGAGTTTCAGTTTTGCAAGATGAAAAGAATTCTGGAACTTGGTTGCACAATGATGTGAATAATCCTTAACACTACCGAGCTATACACTTAATAATGACAAATTTTATGTTATGTGTACTCTACTACAATTAAAAAACAAATAAACAAAGAAAAGAATAGAGCCAGGAACACAATCTCCGGTGGTCATTTACAATGTTCTCTTGCCTTGCACAGTATGAAACGTGACCTTCCCAATTTTCAGATATATGGAAGTAAAAGTCCTTTTATGGGACATGCTTGCTACTTTTCTGGAAAGGAGGATGTCTGGAGGAAAAGAGGTCTTTTTTTTTTCTTCAACATGTAAAATTTTATATCTGCATGTTTTATATGAATTCTCATCTTGGTTGACTAGCTAAAAGAGCTCTGAACAAAGCACTTCCCCTCTCAGGGTTCCAACTTCCTCATCCCTAAAAGGAGGGAGTGGGTGAGATGATCTCTGAGGGCCCTTTCGATTCTCAGATTCTGATTCCTGTTTTTCCAAATGCTAACACTGTCCTCTGTTCAGTATACTTCATTCATTATGGACATTCATCAGAACATTTTGGCAAGCCACTATTTGCTTCTGAAATACCTACTCCCTGCATTTTCCCTAAGGGATAAACGCAGGAAGGAAAGATGCAGGATGACATAGGCCAATAGGAAGCAAAAGAGGAAAAGGTGTTCTGGAAGGAGCACTGGACTGGGAGTCTGAGGCTATGAGGTTCAGTAGGGACTCTGTCACTTGCTAGCCATGTAAATCAGAAAGGAAGGAAGCATTTACTGGGGACTTCTCTGCATGGGGTCCTTCCACACATATTATCTTATTACTTTACAATTTTGGCAATTCACACACCATCTTCATAATTGTTTCCATATCCAAGTACTACCTGTACTATTTATTAGGTATAGTTTTTTCTTCTAAATTCCCAATAACCCTCTTTTTCTCTTTGTTTTAAATTGCCATGTTCTAAGCAATAATGTCCATGAGAACCCAAGTGGGAAGCTGGTTATATTTTTTCTAATACACATTAAAATGAATACATAATTAGTAGAAAAAGAGTGCCCACATGCCAGCTAAAGTCATCCCAGGCACCACCGGTGGTGTATGGGTGCCTCTGGGAGATGCCACATTATCCAACTTTATCTCCAGTTATGGCTGTTGGACACTTGAGCTGGAGCAGAACCAAGAGACCCAATGTGACTGCTGGGTCATATTCCTCTCATCTTTAGAATGGGTGGGTTCTATAATGTAGAATAGAGTACTTCCGAGATTTTCAAATTTCAGGGACACTGACATTTCCAAAACTACTTTGGAGACTGACAAACAGTAATCACGCTTTTATCTTCCAAAGCAAGAACTCAAAAAAGTATTCCCACACAAGGTAATTAATAGGAATATCAACAAAGCAGACTTTCTACACCAAACAGGTGGGGAGAGGACTTCTCAGGCTAATGGGAATCACTTAGGAAAAACAATTATGATGTTCTGCTTCCCTGTCTACGTTTCTCCATCTGGTGAAAACTCTGCCCTGGGCCATCGACTGATGGGAGACGCCTCTGGAGTCATATGTGTCTGAGTTCAAGTCCTGGTTGGGCGCTAACGACGTGTGCAGCTTTATGAAAACTTAGCTCCAGCTTTTCACGTGTAAACTGAGGCTACAGCTCACTGAAGATGGAGTGTAGTAAGTGCAGAAAGTCCCTTGAACAGTGCCTGGCCTGTGGTCCGAGCCAAGATACACGTTTCTTGTCCTGTCTCACCTGGAGAGCTGCTCTCAGGATACAAGATGGCAACTCAAGGTTGGTGCACTGAAAGTGCGTCCTGCAGCTCTAGTGGCTTCTTTGGGTCTCAGCTTAGAAGGTACTTCTTCTGGGAAGGGAAAATTTCTTTGACCTACCAAGGTGCATAAGAAGCCCCTGCCCCTGGTACCATGGGACTCTGGGCCCTGCATGTGTTCACTTGCCACACTATTCATTTCTTAAAATGTTTACTTATTTATTTTGAGAGAGAGAGAGAGAGAGAGAGAGAGAGAGAGAGAGAGAGAGCGTGCGCATGCAGGAGAGGGAGAGGGAGAGAGAGAATCCCAAGCAGGCTCTGCGCTGATAGTGCAGAGCCCGATGTGGGGCTTGATCTTACGAACCATGAGGCTCATAACCCAAGCAGACATCAAGAATCAGAGGCTTAACTGACTGAGTCACCCAAGCATCCACTTGCCACACTATCAAAATTGCCAGGCAACTTCTCCCTTACCCCAGGAGGCGCAAAAGAGCTCCGCGAGACTGGGGAGTATGTTGGTCTTACTTATTACTGCTTCTCCACCATCTAGCACATACATAGTGGCTACCAAATTCAGCACTGGTGCACTTTTCGTTTGTTAAATGCACACATTAACTGATGGGAACATAGGCAGAAGTTTTCAAATCTGTTTTGGGGCATCACTTGTGGTATGCTCAATGGTTTGGACCATGGGTTTATGGCAGCATTGCCAGTGTTTGGTGCAAGAAACTTTAGCAAAGTAAGACGCTTCAGAGCTAATTCTTTGCTCAAGTAAATTTGAGAAAGACTACACTCTATATGGAAATTCACGATGCATGTTTATATATTAAAGTCTTATGAGAAGTCTTGCTGTAAAGATACCCAGTTAACTTGGGTTAACTTGAACATAGCATTTTCCAAACAAATTCTTTGCAGGAATACCTTTTGTTTAATGTTTATTATTTTTGAGAGAGAAAATGAGAGCAAGCAGGGAAGGGGCAGTGAGAGAGGGAGACACAGAATCCAAAGCAGGCTCCAGACTCCGAACTGTCAGCACAGAGCCTGACGCGGGGCTCGAACTCACAGACCACGAGGTCATGACCTGAGCCAAAGCGGCCGCTTAACCGACTGAGCCACCCAGGTGTCCCTGGAGGAATACCTTTTAATATACCAAAGACCGCTCTTTGGAAAACTCTGGCTTATATAGGACTTGAGGTGTGAGCCAATTTTTCTGATGGTTGCTATCAATTCTTTGTCCTGGTTCTCCTTCCCCGATGTAAACTATACAGCTGGAATCAGGAGACATACAGTGGGCTGGACAAGAGAACCTGTGAGAAAACTGAACATATGGTTGAGCTGACCAGTCCAGGAACTGACCAAAGTATTTTGACAATGACTCGAATGCCCTCATCTGTGTCACACATCAGAGCTTTGACTCTTCTGTGCACATACATCATGGTGATTTCTCCTCACTCTTCTCCTTTCCCATCATCATCGCCACCATCACCATGACCGCCACCACACTTAGGTGTGATGGGACACCTTCTGTGCCAGGCATTGCTCTAAGTCCAGGCACGTCCCGAGTTAATGTGTTTACTCCCCACCACAACCGTTTAGGATAGGTGCTAGTGTCATCCCCATTTTACAGAGGGAGAAACTGAAGTGCAGAGAGGCGAAGGAAGACTCACATTTCATCAGATGGGTAGACCAATTTAAAGATCTATGCTAAGAAATCTTACTGATTAAGAGACTGAGACTTGGTGCATTTAAATGGCTATTCCAAGGTGAAGCAGTCCATAAACAGCCATGTCTGGCTGATTCCAATGAAGCCCTTTCTACCACATCAGGCCGCCTCCTGGAGTTAATAATGCTTTATCTTTGTGAGTTATTTTATGTTTACTAAGCACTTCCATATCCCTCATTGTTTTAAAAAATTTTTTTTACATTTATTTATTTTTGAGAGACAGAGAGAGACAGAGCATGAACAGGGGAGGGGCAAAGAGAGAGAGACACAGAATCTGAAGCAGGCTCTGGGCTCTGAGCTAGCGGTCAGCACAGAGCAGATGCAGGGCTCGAACCCACGAACTGTGAGATCATGACCTGAGCCAAAGTCAGACGCTCAACTGACTGAGCCACCCAGGGGCCCCTCCTTCCTTATTTTAAAAATCTCCTGACCATGCTTTACACAAATATGAGCATTTTATAGATCTTCAAACAGAATCTCATAAAACTACTACTAGTAGTAATAATGATGATGACATTAATGATAGCCACCTCCCACTTTTGACATTCATTGTTCAAGGCAAAACAGCTCAGAACGGGTAGATTTGGGGCTCATACGAAAGTCTTCTAATGCCAAGTCCAAAGTTTGCTCCACCCTTGAAAGTCGGGTCTCTCCCACAAGATGAGCCCAGCTGTGGCAGGGGAGAGAGGTTTACAGCACCAGCTCGGCATTCGGTTGGTGTGGTTTTTTAAAGGAACTCAACATCTGTCATTAATTAGAGTTCCTGTTGTGATGGTGATGGTTTATTATTGCAAGGCTGATAAGATGGCCAATTCAAGAATACCATCCTCCTCCTTTTCCCTCTCGCTCTCCAGCAGAGATTTTTCTCTTTCTTCCTCCTCTCACCTACAGAAACATAATTGACCTTTTGCCACAAGGTATGATGCCGTGTTCTCCAACAGGGACGCCTGTTGGCTTCCTGGTGATAACCTTTGGAATTTTTTCTCTGTTTGCTCAACGGAGAGACTCTGTCAGACCAACTTTGGTTCAAAATTCATTTGTCAAACTCATGAGCTCTCTGAATGAGTTAATTATCTTCCCCGGCTTTACTTTTTCATCTGGAATAAGTGATAAGGTAGCCTAACTGGCAAGGTTATTTTGAGAATTTGATGTAACAAAAACTGAAGATGTTAACACAGTAGTGGATACCCAAGAAAGGATAGTAGTTCAAATAATAGCAATAATAATTATTTACAAAGAGATGAGATGAGATGAGATGAAACAGGGGGTCAGGGTTCAGGGTTGAGATCACTTTGCCTTCATTCACTCATCATTTGCTCTTTTCCGGGAACTATTCTTTTTCTTTACAGCGCTTAACCCAAGGCATAGTATATGTTTATTTGTATTTATTTATTTAGCTGTCTCTTAACACTCAGCTGTAAATGCGATGAGAATTGGTACAATGGTTATTTTGCTCATCATTGTACCCACGGGGATATTTGTTGAATGAACGAACAAATATTTACCAAGCGGCTATCCCACGTCAGTTTCTGTGTTAGGCACTAGAGATATGGAAATAATTAAAGCCAGGTTCTCACCCTTGAGGCATTCACATAAGGGATCTATGAAAAATGACAAAAATAAATGAAATGAGGCATTCATCCCGACTCCAGAGGGTTTTTGATAAATCCAGTGGCATAAACAGATTTAAATCTGTAGTAATCTTCTAGCACAAAGCATCAAGGTGGTGGGCAGTATGGAGATCTCAAAGCTCTACGTGCCAAGAAGGATTCAAACTGGTGGTGTTAAGCCCTGCAACGTAATTAGAAATTCTTTTTGAAACATACTAGTTTAAAGAGAAAGAAAGAAAGAAAAAGAAAAATAAAGACAAGGCTTTTCAGAGGTCTGGCTCCCTGACTCCTCCCAGAACAGTCTGATCCCCTCTGCTGGTGAAGCAAGAGGTCAGATCCCCAGACGGAAAATCAATCTCTCAGAGTCGCTGGATAGAATTTCTAATTCGCCGGTGCCACGACACGCAGTCTGTTTCCAGCCAAGGAGGATGAGGCCCAGAGGCTTTAGCTTTCCCCAACCCACTGTACACAGTCAGGCCAAGCTGACACCCCTCGCCAGCACCACACAGCATCTAACCATCACGCAGGCACAGAGGTCCCGCCGTGAGAGCCCTGGAACATGCCTTTCTCAATGGCTTGGAAGCCCCATTTTGAACTCATTTTATTATTATTTTTGAAATATTTATCTACTTTGACAGAGTGTGTGCACTCGAGTGGGGCAGGGGCAGAGAGAGAATCCCAAGCAGACTCTGCACTGCCAGCATAGAGACCCACGTGGGGCTCGATCCCACTAACTGCAAGATCACGACCTGAGCTGAAACCAAGAGACGGACACTCAACAGACGGAGCCATCCATGTGCCCCATTATTAGGTATTTGTATTAATCACTTTAATACATTTTGAGTTATTTCTTCTGAAACAATCTAGTCCATTGCTTCCTAAGCTCTGCAGAGACCCTCCAAGACGGCCATGCCTACCGTGGGGAATGACAGGGAGTGACAAAGGTAAGCAGGAGCCATGGTTCACCTTCTGTCTTTTTTACGTAACAGCCTCCCAAATGTCCCACTGCTTTAAATTTTTTGAAGACTAGACCTGATTCTTTCAGTCTAAAGATGAGGAATCAGAGGCCCACAGAGGTAAACCTCTTGCCCCAACTCACACATTGAGCTGTTCAGTAACTGAACCACTAAGGATGGGGGGGAGCTTGTTTTTGAAAAATGGGGGTAACTGAGAATCATAAGGAGCAGCCTGGAGCGAGTGCTGGTGCGAACAGGGAAAGCTGTTTCAGCTATAATCTAGGTGGTCTTGGATCAGATTTTAACTGTTAAAGACTTCAAATCCCAGTCTATCCACAGAGGCACCACTGCTTTAGGCGACTGGCTTTCTGCGTAACCAGCCAAGTATCTATAACATTTCACCTGCAGTTCAGGACAACACCCATTTATCCAGCACCTACTGATGAGGAAGACTTGGTCCATTACTTGGAAGCTCCCACTCAAATGGGGTAAGCAGACACTGAAACGTCTAAGGGCAGCTCCAGAGGTAAGCATGGGGGATGGGGAAGGGTAGAGGCGAGCCTTGCCAAGAGTTTTCCAAAGCAACTTTATAGAGATGGGTTTCCATATTATCCCAGCGAGCAGACTGTAGAGTCAGAGCTCCTGGCTTCACAGCTCACTAGCCATGTGACCTTGGGAAAGTACTTAACCTCTTCCTAATCCAGCCTCCTAGAAGGCAAAGCACAAGTACCATCAGGACCTCATGGGACTCCAGTGAGGATTAAATGAGTTCATACACAAAAAGCATAGAGACAGGGGCTGGTGCATAGTACATGAATCATTTGCAGGAGTCCTCTGAAGACAGGGGTCCCGGCTCCCCACCACCCTACCATACATTAGACCAACTACTGTCTGCTGTTTCCTAGTAGTCGAAGCACTTGCTCGAATCTCTACTTCAGGGATTGTCTATGAATTTCTCCTCTGGCATCTGCAGTGGTTAGTCAGCTTACGGAGATGAAGACAACCCGTAATCCAATTATCCTAACCAGTCTGATCTGCCAGGATCCCTCCTCATCAGAGATGCTGACAGGTGAAACTGACACAGCCAGCTTGGTAGGAATTTCACTCTGATGGACTCCCTCCAACACAGGCTCCTCCAGGCAGAGGTGTCAGTTGACAGGGTGGGGAGGGGAGAAGGGGTACATTCAGAACTGGTGCAAGGTGGGTTGCTCGCTTCCCACAGCCGGTGGCCTTGTCTCATTAGGTGCCTACTCCACCCTGAAATCCTCAAATGTGGTCTGTTACAACGCCCTATACACAGACAGGTGTGCTCTAGTGAAACAGAACAGTTTCTAGGGGGCATTTAAAGAGTGTTCCCCTTCTATTTCAGGGACTCTTCAAAACTGGACATAAGTAATAAACCTTTGTAATTACTCCCAGGCTCAATCAAGTTACAGGCTGTTTTTCCTAAATAGGAAGCACTGTTCTCACCTGTGAAGCACTTAATGTTGATTTTCTAAAAATGACACTATTAGCCTACAACTTTTTTTTTTTTTTTTTTTTTTTAAGAATAGAGTCAAGGGATATTGGGCAAAGGGTGCTCACAAGATTCCTGATCAAATTCCTAACTGATCTGTTTATAGTTAAAAACCACCACCTCCAATCAACTGTAGTCATCATAAATCCAGCTTTCTCGTTTGCTCCTCCTAACCTGGGACCCTTCCCAGAGGTTGAGCTCATCTTCCTTCTGTCTGTGTTTATTCTTTTGTGTTCACCAGCACCTCCTGAAAAGCCCTCTTCCTCCTGCTTCTCTGCTCATCCTAGGTTAACATTTCCACGTGAAGCCCCACTTCTTATCCCAAACCACACTTGTCTTTCCTGCAGGGAGCAGGTTATATAATGACACGCTCTGGTTTTAGGTTGCTTTGTTTTTCTTTATCCAGCCTATCAGCCACTTGAAGGTGGCTTTTCCTCTTTTTAAAACTTTTTATATATTTTATTTGTAAAACATGTTTGGCCCTATACAACAGAGTCCAGCACTGTGATGTCACCTGCAGAGAGCATGTGTTTGGGGACAGAAAAACCTGTGTTCAATTTCTAGCTTGAAAAGTAACACCCAGTTTGACCCTGGATAAGTTCTCTCAATTTTCTGAGTCTGTTTACTCATTTGGAAAAATGATAAAAATGTACTTTCCAAATAAATCTATTGTGAGAATTAGGTAAAAAAAAAAGGTTAAGTATTGTTTCTGTAAGGAAGTTTGTACAAGACCATGGCAATATGGGTTATGTATGTAGATTTCTTGCTATCTGCTTTGAGCCAGGAAGAAAGCTTGGAAAACTTTGAAGGACAGACATAATTCCCTAATAAACATAGACTCTGAGACATATAAACTTGAATTCAAATCCTAACATCAATGCTTAATATCTGTGTGACTTTGGGCAAATCATTCCATTTCCTTATCGAGGGCCGGGAGAGGGTTGTGAATAATCACATACCTAACATAGTGACTTGCTTAGAATAGTGAATGGTCCTGAGATCTGGCTCAAGCAAGAGGATATCTATTTCTTTTGACTAGATGCTACCTTAGATTGTGCCTGGCTCTGACTTGTAACACATCTTTTCTCCTCAGAGAGGTAGTAACCTACATGGGGCTGTTGGCCTCAGTGCCTAACTTAGAGTTGGCTTATACAGAGTTGGGTATTTACTAAAGATGCTTAGGTCGACTCCTTGTCTTTTGGGCATCACTTAGTAAAAGTCAACTGCTCTCCATGATAACCAGCACCCCTCCCCTCCAGCTGGACCAGCTCATTCCAATAGGGAGAGAGGAAGGGAGGTGCATTCCTTGTAAGGGCCGACTTCTCTTTTAATGATTAAAAAGCAACTGTGTCAGAATCCAGTCAGGAGGACCAAAACTACTCTAGATTTTTCAACAGAATTTAATACAAGAAATTGATTTCATAGGTGACCGAAAAAACCAAAAAGTCAAACAGATGATCCTGCAGTAACTCAAGAGATCAGCAATGACAGAAAGCTGCTACCCCTTTTGGGGATCAAGGGACGATGGGAGGCTGGGGTGTGACCAGAGCCAGGAGCTGGGGATGTCAGGCTGGAGCTGAAACCAAAGAAGGGCTGAGTGGCCAGAAGTGGAGGATGAAAGGGAGAGGCTGAGAGTTGGAATCACACAGGGAGAGATGACTTAACAACTTCCCTCTTCCTGCCAGTCTTTCACCAGTATCTCCCATTGGCCAAACCGACCCAGAGACCAGCTGCAAGGGAGCCTGGGAAATGTAATACACAGCAGAGTGGGGCCCAGTGGTCGGGGAGTGGAGAATGAAGCTGAGAACAAATAGGCAAATGACCAGCCCTGCCATATTGCAGTAACATATTCAAAGCAATAGGACGGTGTGTAATTTATAGTCAGCTAATAGTAAGTACTGACATAAATACTACTATAATTTTGTATAACACTCTAAGTTTATTCATCCCAGTAACTGTGCTAAATACTTGATACGTATTATCTCATTTAATCTTTACAACAATTTTATGAAGTACACATGCTTAATAGCCTTATTTTCGCAAATGAGGAAACCAGCTGGAGAAGGGATTGAGCTAAGGCACAGCTGCAGCATTTGAACACAGGATTGGAACACAGATTTAGGTGATACTAGAGTCTGTGCTCTTAACTATGGTTCCAGCTATCACTTTTTTTATTTTTTAAAATTTTTTAAGTTTATTTATTTATGAGAGAGAGAGAGAGAGAGAGAGAGAGAGAGAGAGAGAGAGAGACAGCATGAGTGGGGGAGGGGCAGAGAGAGAGGTAGACACAGAATCTGAAGCAAGCTCCAGGTTCCAAGCTGTCAGCACAGAGCCCGATGAGGGGCTCGAAAACCCACAGACGGTGAGATCATGACCTGAGCCGAAGTCGGATGCTCAACCAACTGAGCCACCCAGGCGCCCCATCCAGCTATCACTTCTAATATGAATCATACTGCTAACGGTAAAAGGAGGCTACTGGATAAGCTGAAACTTCTACTAAGTTCTGGGAGGATATTTTGAAGATCTACATTTCCAGGACTGGAAGCCTAGAACACCATGAGCATTGAATCTGCCCTTAAAAAAATGAGAGATAAAAAAAAAAAAATATGCATCACTTAATGCAGTTCATGAAAGTCCATGGTGTTCCCTCTTGAAGGCAACAGGGTATTTTTGCTAAGGGGATGCCAAGTTCAGTGGCCTCTGTAGGCTTGCTGTTTACTGATACTTGATATGCTTCAACATCTGTTGCCCTTCTCGATTGATGGGTGCTTCATTTTAGCACCTCCCTGATGCCAGGCCGGTGAAAAGCTTTGGTACTGAGGTCCTCTAACGCACTCCTAGGTCACTGATGCAGCTTTGCTTGTAAAGCTGGCTGACGGGATATTCAGGGAGGAGAAGCGAAGAGCCATGTCGTCCACTGACTGTCCTGGGTGCTCGCAGTTTCCACCCCTGGGTTAAGCAACATCTCCGGAAAGTTATAAACCCCAGCGATCCTTTACTTGAAGTCAGGTTTCAATATCATCCTCTAGGCTCTGAACAAGGTAGTATATGATGAATTCTGGAAGGATTTCTAGGTTGTTTTCTTTTTTTTCTTTTTTCTAAGTTTACTTATTTTGAGAGAGAGACAGAGCGCACGTGCACAAGCAAGGCAAGGGCAGAGACAGAATCCCAAGTGCTAGCGGTACAGAGCCCAACGTGGGGTTTAAACCCGAACCCACGAACCGTGGGATCATGACCTGAGCTGAGATGAAGAGTTGGAGGCTTAAACGACTGAGTCACACAGGTGCCCCTCTAGGTTGCTTTTTAAAGAAACAGAATTTTTAGGATTTGGTACCAGGGAAAATGCAGTCTCTTTTGGTGAACTGGTATACTTCCTCGAGTCTGCAGACACCATATGACTTGACACATTTCCCAGTTTTGTCTTGGCTGCCTGGAAGCTCAGAGTAATTCCCTAATTTATGGGTCAGAGACCTATAGGCCAATCTGTCTTGTAAATCTGTTTGGTTTGGTACTCACCAATCCAGGGTTATATTAATTTGAATTTCAATGCCTTAGGCAGAGTATACATTCTACAACTTGGTATTCACCAAATCACATTGTCCTTTGCTGGTATCTCCCCATGTTTATATGGACTCGCTGGCACCTGAAGGCGTATGAATTTGAGGATCCTCTACTCTAAGTGGTTGCTATATTCTCTTCTTGCTACATAGTTTCTAATTTGTGAGTTTTTATTTTGCTTACTTTTATTCTGCTTACTCATATATTATAAGCCTCCACAAATCCTTTATGGAAGGGAAGTATCAATGATAAGTAAACAAATTGTTTTCTTACCTAAGCAAAATTGCCAAGATCAAGCAGCTGCATTCCTGCTGCATCCAAGGGTTGACCGTTCCTCTGGCCTGCCCCACCTGCTAAAGGGTTACCCTGGCTGTGGGTTCAGGCCTACCATTCTGGGAACAAGAAAGTTGGAGCTGGAGCCTGGACATAACCACGCGGCACCTGTCCCCTCTAGCGTGTGACACGCAAACCTAGCTCTAGGAGGCCTCTGAAATATGGGGCTGCAGGGGGTTTGCAGGGTCAGTCTGCAGCATGACCACCTGAGATGAAACCCTCATTCCACCACTAGACATCGAGGTGACCTTAGTCCAGCTTAGTGATGTCTCGATGCCTCCATTTCCTGCTTTATGATGTGGGACGATACCATTTACTTCACAGGTTATGCAGATTAAATGAATACAGGAAATAACACTGGTGCTTTTCTGTGTGCCAGGGACTGTGCTAAATGTACTTTCAGTCATAAAGTCTTTGCAGCAACTCAGTGGGTCAGATAATACGAAATTGAGTCTCGAAGAAGGGAAGTACCTCGCCCAGACAGATGTATTCATGTAGTTAGCGAGCCAAGAAGCCGTAGCCTGGAGTGCAGCAAAGTAACTGAGAGGGCTACTTTTTCTCTCCTGCCCCATCTGATTTCCTTCCATCTTGCCCACAATGGATTCAGCTCACTGACCCTCTTCCACACCGCCCCCCCCCCCAACGTTGGTGCTTCCTGGCAGGCAGCTAACATAACACCACAGAACTGAGGCTCCAGCAATTACTAATATTTACTGTGTTGAGCTGAAATGGAGAGAGATTTGTGAGGATTGAGGCACACGTTCCTTTCTCTGCTTTCTAGAAGGCTTTCCTGCAAAGATTAAGAGCAGATCTGGGGTCATAGGGCCCCTCCCCAGAGTTCCAGCTCTATCTCTAGCTGATCCTCTGTGGCCCAGTTCAAATGCTGCCTTCAAAGGACTTTCCCAGCCCTCAAGACAGTGGAAAATACTCCTTCTTTGGTGCTCCTTTATCCCACTGCATAGCAACTGTAGTTTAAAAAAATAATAGCCCACATTAAATAAACACTATTTCGCCTTACACGCTCTAATGTGTTTATTCCTTACAACACGAACTGTGAGATAATATCTCTACTGTGCTCTGAGGCACAGATAATGTAAGTAATTCACCCACGGTAAGTAGCAGAGCCATGACTGGAGCTCAAGCAAGGCCCCAAGGTCTTTGCCATTCACTTAGCACAGACTTTTTCATAACGGTATCTTTCTGTGTCCATCTCTTCCCCATTAGGTTGGAACTATGTGGGCATTGAGATATGTTTAATTCTTTGTCCCACAGCCATCCCTGTCACACAGTAGGCTCTTGCTGCCGAACCCTGGCTGAAAGAATTAAACAGGGAGTCTCATCACCCACTTGAATTGAGGCCCACGGGCATGCCGTTTCCAGATCCAGTCCATTGGCATCTGTCGGCTGAGCTAGCAGGGCCCACCCAAACGCCAGCGGTGGAGGCGAGCAGAAAATGCATCCTGACATCACAGGAAGGACCTGAGTAAAAGGTACATTAATGGGGGCAAAAACAAGCTGGTGGAGTGATTAATTTGGCCTCCCCTTCAATATTATGTTTACACAAGTTGATTATATAGCACTTAATTACTAATTTGCCCTACTTAAACCAAGAGTGCTTTTAATTTTTAATGAGATAAGGGAAGGAGATGCCTTTGCTTAGTAAGAAGCAGTGATTTTATTTCCTACTCTTGTTGTGCCCAGCCAATTAATAACATTTCTAAGGAAATGCATCCCTCTCGTGAATTCTTTCTCCCCATCATCTTCCCCACCTCCCAAGTTTAAAAGAAGATGGGAACAGATGACAGCCACTTAGAAACAAACTGACTTCACCTTCGGATCTGTCTGGCTGGGCTGGCCAAGACCTTGTGAAGCACAGAAACATGGGATCTATAAAGGGTGCTATCACATTTTTTGGGAATTCGGTACATCTATTCCCAGAAACCATAACTTGGTTGTTACTGACAACAGAAAACACAGCCATGGGTGTCAAACCAAGGCAATCCCCCTATAATCCTGCATTATTGCCTGGGTGCGAGTGTGAGGTAATTAAAAAAATTTTTTTAATGTTTTTTATTTTTGAGAGAGACAGAGACACAGCAGTAGCAGGGGAGGGGCAGGGAGAGAGGGAGACACAGAATCTGAAGCAGGCTCCAGGCTCTGAGCTGTCAGCATAGCCCAACATGGGGCTTGAACTCACGAACTGTGAGATCATGACCTGAGCCAAAGTTGGACACTCAACCGCCTGAGCCACCCAGGCACCCCAATGTCAGGTAATTTTAAGAAGAGCTCTGGGGCAGTCCAGACCTAAGAAGAGCAAGGAGATTGGCATCAGATCTGGACGTGATTGGTAGCTCTGCTGCTTGCTTTCTGTTAGACCATGGGCATGGCACTTACAGGTGAGGTGAATAACCTAACTTGCAAGAATTAAACATTATCTAAGGTGCCTTAGCAGAGTGCCCAGCTCAGAGGAGGTGAGGACAAGATTAGTTGTTTTTAGCAGAGATAAAGCAGGAAAATGAAAGCAGGAATAAAGGAGCACCTTTTGAGGACCTTGGCATGTCTGTTCTTGTCTGCAGAGCTGGGAAGTCTCCACCAGTGCTATTCAAACAGCCCAGCCATCATGCCATAAGGAGCTTGTCCCAGAATGTGAATAAACACACAGACTCTTTCATGGCGAACATCTTAGCATGAATAAAATGTCATAATTGATTTACATTCTGATGGAAGTCCCTTACTTTATCACAAATCTGCAACAAACCATTCACAGATTGCCCTCAGGTCCACAGACCAACCTAACAGCCCAGCCTGGATGACTGTTTTGGACATTTGCCTGTGCTCCTCAAAACCCCTCCCCACCCTTCTCTGGCCCTTGGAAGGCTCACCTGTACCAACTACATCAACAAGTTCCCTCGCCCTCTGACTTTGAGTCTGGCCAATGGGGAGCCCAGTGGTAAAACAGAGACAGGGAGGAAATGGGGCCAATAACTCAGCATCTTCCTTCCAGCCGACTCAGTAGTCTCCACAAAGGCCTCCGTTCTGGGGTTCTGGGGCTCTACCTTCACCTCTTAAGGTCCAACTGTTACAAACCCCAGGGTATTACATCCTCCTTTGTGACTTCTCCATGCCCTGGTCTACAGTCTTGTAAATTCGGCCTGCACTATATTCGCTAAAATTATCCTAATTTGAAAGTGCCCCTTGTGGGGGCCTTGACTAACACTGTGCTATTTTAAGGTACATCCAAATTCCAATTGTCAAATACTGGTACTCATTTTTTTAAACAAGGGCAATCATACCCGGCCCCAGAAGAATCCATTTCCCTTTGTGACAAAGGCGAATAACACTTAGCTTTGAAAATCCTAGGCCTAGGCCTAGCTCCTTTCTAGCTATTGGCTTTGGTAAGTCATTAGCCTCTCTTAACCTGCTGCCTCATTTGTAAAATTATAACAGTATAGGGAATACTATGATAACAGCATAGGAAATGTCCTTATAAACAACTTTTAACATGGTATCAATATTTTAAATGTCTGAATTTCTGTGGTATGCATATTATTAAAGATATGCCACTCAACTTCTGAATGCATGGTACTTTCTTACAGTTCACTGCAGAGGACCAGACATCTCCAATAAACACCTGCAATTTTTTTTTCCTTTCCAATACTTTTTGACCACCTGCTTCAATACTGCAACCGAAATTCTTTCACTGACTTCAGTAAGACCTCTGACCCTGGACTCTGTCCAACAGTATGTGATATGTATGTATATATGCGTGTGTGTGTGTGTGTGTGTGTGTGTGTGTGTGTAGTCATTTTTAGGGCCTTTTTCCCAATTACAGAAAATTCCTGACTTAACTAAAGGTCTTATCTGTCCTGGTCTTTCATTTGGGTCCATAGCCTAACTTATTATTCTGAACATTAAGCTTATAACAGCATAGATCTGCTCTTCATGAGTTATCACAGTGTGAAGGAAAAAAAAAAAAAGAAATATATCCAACCTATTCATTTCCAGTTTATGCCAAAAGGGAAGTTTATTGTGAAAAGTAAAGGCATAAATGATCATTGCAATGAGAAGTTAATTACTTGCAAGCATTTGTTTTCATAGAAAGATCTTAACATATCTTTGCAGATTTGTACCAGTATGAAATGTTTGGAACAAAATGAAGTTACAGAGTTTAGTAAACTTTATTTTAGAAATACAGCTCTGTAACCCTCCTAAGTTTCTAAAGGGCTCCTTAGAGGTTTGGCCATTGTTTGCTTTTTATAAAAAGCCCAATTCTTAAGTTCCTCAGTGAAAAAGGAGAGGGACATATTTGGGGAAAATGTTAGTTTAAATCTCTGTGTTAATTACAATAGTATAAAAAGTGTCTCTTAAGTAAGGCTCTTAATTATCTACTTCTGTAAAAAGGGAGTGGGTGCATTACGATTAAGATATCTACTTCTGTAAAAAGGGAGTGGGTGCATTACGATTAAGATAAGATGAAATAAGATGAAATAAGATAAAATAATAAAATAAAATATAAAATAAAATAAAATAAAATAAAATAAAATAAAATAAAATAAAATAAATAAAACAAAACTCTTGGGCATGGCATGCAGTCTTCTCCAGGCAAAGGAATTAGAAAATTCCCAAGCCAAAGAGGGCACGCACTTATTTTTATTTTTATATTTGATACTCAACTAGGCAGTGATGACAAATGTGTGCTGCTGATAATTTCTATAGAGCATACTCCCCTGTGAAGGCAGCTGCACTGCCATGTTGGAATCTAGGCCTTCCCCGGGGAAAGTATATATATTTCCTGGGATACGGTTTGATGGAATAAAATGAATAGGCACTTTGTATCAAGTAAGGTGTGACTATGCCTCCGTGTTTCAGAGTTTTCATCTACACAATAGGGACTGTTAAACACCCACTGGGTGCCACAAAGACTTTTTGAACAATAAGGGATGGAAAGTAACAGGCCCTGTTCCTAGATCACTCTGTAAAAGGAACAGGAGAGTCAAATGTTATATATCATATATTGAGATAATTGCCTAAAAACAGAATTCTAATGTTTTGACTTTTATATCCATGCTTCCATTCTGCAAAGTAGATTGGAACAGGAGATTTACAATGACTCTGAACCTGAATTTGTTGCTTTTTTTGAGAGGGAATGATTCTCAAAAAGATAAGAACGTACTGTTAACCAGGTGCGGCAATAAGTATAATGAATGTTAGGGCCTGCATCACATTCTTAATTTAATCCTTCTTTAAACTACTAATTCTCATTCCAGGATTTTCTGTTGACTTTCTATGAGGCACTGACATATGGGACAGGACGCTCAGAAAATTCAATCAGAAATCTGAATCTATTTAATTAGAAACCAGCATCTCATATCTCCAGAAACACATGCTTAAGCAGCAAAGGGCAAAAGGCTACCAAAGAAAGTTGATAATATCAGGACCATATGTGAAATGAATAGGATTATAAAAGGTCTGGGGATGAAAGCTCAATGGAACTAAAATTCACAGCAAAAGACTTGTCCTACACAAGAAATGGGAACCCTGACTTTTCATCCACTATTGGTGGGAGTATAAAGCATTAATATGTATCAGAATTCTAAAAGCTGGGAAACTTTCTGATCAAACAAATCTATCTCCCTAATTTATTTTATGGAAATAATTTAGGGTATCTGCAAAAATTTAGCTACGGAGATGTTAGCTGCAACGTTCTTTAAAACAATGGAGACAACGTAAACATTCAAAACGAGAGGATTGGTTTATCCTGTGTGGTATAAAATTATGCAACCCATAAAAATACGAAATAATGTTTACTACCTATTTTTGGGTGGGGGAAAAAAGCTACAAAACACTATGCATTGTATGAACACATTCTTGTAATTTAAAAAAGTGTAAAGTGGTTTAAAAGTATGTACCAAAAAGGGCTCAATGGGTTAAGTACCCGATTTGGCTCAGGTCATGATCTCACCGCTTATAAATTCAAGTCCCATGTCGGGCTCTGTGCTGACAGCTCAGAGCGTAGAGTCTGCTTTGTTTCTCTCTCTCTGCCCCTCCTCCACTCACTCCCTGTCTCACTCTCTCTCAAAAATAAATAAAAATTAAAATTTTTTTTAAAGTATGGAAAAAATACTGAAAGTATAGAAATCAGAATTTTCAATACTGACTATTTTAGGGTAATAAGATCAGTGTTTTTGTATTTTTCTTTCAGCTTAACAGAACTTTCTTATTTTTTTCCCCAAATGAACATGAATAATTAGTTGTAGCCCAGGAAAAGAAAGAAAAATAAGCAAATGAAGATCGAATGTGCCAAGAAATGGGATGGTTTCGTATTTCTTAACATCCATGATATAGCAGGTCTTTCCAAACCTCCAGAAACTAACATCACCATAATCAGCTTTACTTTGGAAAATGGAAAACTGGTATTTATGGTGACAGGAAGCCAAATAGCTCTAAAACTCACAGAAAGTTGACTCCCACAAAATAAAACAGAACGGAGATGCACTGGATCACATATGAAATCACAGGCTTTGAAGCACCTAAAAGGTGATGAATATAACTGGCTCTAAATGAAGTATACTTTGTGGAAAAGAATGGAAGGAGAAGCTTCAGCTAAGCGGTGAGCATGTTTGCAAGGACTGACCTCGAGGGCAGACCACTGCGGTCAGTGTGGACAGCTTCTCTTGTGGGTACAGATTACAGAAAGGGTGAGTAAGCACGCCTCTCAACAGGCCACTAACACGGATTGGTCTGCAAGACACAGGAGTCTGTCTGGAACGTGACAAGGAACGCAAATGGTGGGAACACACGGAGTCAATGGTTTACAGAGGCGGCAACCTTCACACGGTGGGAGGAAGAAAGGTTTTGATTAATTGGTTGATTCGAAGGGCTTATTTTCTTTATAGTGGTATGCACCTTACGTTGATTGGGGAATTCATTTTCACGTCTTGTCACAGTCTCCTTTTCCTGACTTTTGCTTCCTCCATTTCTTTTTCTCGGGGTCGGGGGCGGTTGGGAGAAGGTGTCAACTAAATAGCACTGCTGGAATTAAAGCTTATTTCATATAAATAGATCGGGAACCCAAAAACAAACCCTGTCTTTTAAGATAAGAAATAACAGAAAGCTAATGACATCTGCAGGAGCCTGAAGGAAGAGGAAAGTGGAAAGGTGTTTTGTATTTCTGCCTCTTTGCCATTTGATTGAGTTTTCTTTCACGGCATCTTGAAACCAGTTTCTTGTTTTCTGTATCCTTTGCATTTCTTAGAACCTCTCCACCATCTGTGCTTGGATAATGTAAGTACATTGATAGTTCATAAATGTTTTTCCAGTTTGTTATTTTTTCCAGGGCCTGGGAGGCTACAGAAGGGTGATGGGATAATCCCAACTCTTTAATGATAATTATGTGCTTTCTAGGATATTCAGAATTAGAGAATCTCTTTGGAGTGCATGGGCAGCCAAGGGAGTGAGCTGACTTTTGGGGGATCAGGAGTGGTCAGACGGGAAAGTCACAGAGGTCAAGACTGCATGGGTTCCATACTCCAGTGAATAAAAGGAGGAAGGAAGACTTCCTCTTGCGATCCCTCCCACTTACTCAACAGTACAACTTTTACCATGAATGCGGCATCTCTGTGGCTGGGGTCCCTCTTACTGATTGAGCTGCAGATATGAAGGTGACCGTGCCATGATGCTTGTCATACTGTCTATTGGAGACAGAGTCTTGAACACTACTTACATGGAAAACACCATTTCTGGAGAGACACACCCTTTAAGATATTAGTAGTCATTCTAATCTCTAATGCAGATGGATGGCCATATCAGTACTCTCTATGAGGTCCTAATTTGAAAGGGGAATAGCAGGATGCTTTCAATGTCAAAGGGAGGGGAGGGCAGGAAAGAAGCGGTGAAGAGAGGGAGGGAGAGAGAGAGAGATTATGATGGTAACAGGAAAGAATAAAAGAACAAGAAATGGAGGCAGGCATTGTTGGCGGGCTTCAAAACTTGAAATAGCAATGGACCTTGTTCTTGACTAATTTCTCCCCTACCAGACAGTTCTATCCCCTAGCCATCTCCATCTGATAAAAATTTCCCCAAAATTGAAATATAGAGAGAGGTTTGCAATATTTGTAAGGAAAACTTGCAACACTAAATCCATCGGACCTGTTGGTATCACCACAGGGAGGCACAGGGCTCTACCCTCTCACAGGCCCAGGAAATCAGGAAACCCTGTCTCTTCAGGCATGTAGGTCCCTTTTCTAGGTGTAGCCTGGGTCCTCTGGACTCTTCCTAGTCTTTCATTCATCTGGAAGAGAGGACTCTGGCTGGGTCTACCAAAGTCAGCACACTATGGTAGCGTCACATGAAATCCTTCCTCCAACTACCGAATGTGTGGTCTATGGAAAGAGAAAGCAACATTGAGCTGCTGTCGGGAATCACTCAGCTTTCTTAAAGGAACGAGTAGCAGGCACCTTGAAGCCCCAGTAGGATCTCTGATGTTCAAAGAAAAAAGTGTACTGAAGTTCAGATTGAATAATATGAATCAGAGGGAGAAAGCAGTTCTGTTTCACATCAACTTGCCAGAATCTTGAGCTCATCCCCAGGCCTGGGACACAGAAGTTGGTGTCTTCTTTGGAGAGGGGCAAATGAAGCCACATCTACATGAGTTTACATTTCCAAAGCAGTTTTGAACATAATCATTATAACAATGTGGATAATTATACCTCGGGCTCACGTAGGTCCTGAAAGTTCCCAAAGGCTCTTTATCTCAACAGCCCCACATGAGTGGCAATTCTCTAAACATTTTTTAAAAAGGAAATATACAAATAAAGCAAGGCCAGGTGCCACTGACTGAAGATACACAACAAGCAAGCACAGAAGTCAAGACTATGGGACTCTCCCGGGCATGCAATGCCAGATGAGCTTTTGGGGCTCCCTCAGCTGGAGGCTCTCCTTACTCCACTATAGCATCTTTTAGGAATTACTGTCAGGAGGGGCACATACTTCCTTGGACTTAATAGGAGAGATGAGCTTGTCTTTAAAATGCCATGAGACTTGCAGCTACACTCAAATCACCAATTCCAATATTCGATGCACCCTACCTGAGATTCAGTTCCAGAAGATGAACAGAAAATCTCACGTAGTGACGATGCGTCAGGGTGGCATGAAGGTCAAGACTTTCCACTTAGGGAAAGATGTGAGTGAATTGTCTTGGAGCTAGAAACTCCACGTTTGACCAAGATATCATTGAGGCACCGTAAGTCGTGGTATGGAGTATCTGATGAGGCAAACCCATCCCACACCACTCTTCGCTGAATCTGTAGATGGTCTCCTGAGTTGCCACCAACAGGGCATTTCTTTTCAGAAGCTACACTACTAAACATTCATGAAGCCACAAGCTATATTTAACACAAAAGAAAAAAAATGTCGAATGAAGTAGAAAAAGAATGATAATCAGGATGGGACACAGATCCAGAGTGCCTTAGTTTCAATTCCTCTTCTGCCCTTTATTAACTGTGGCAAATTAAAACCTCTCTAGGCTTTGGCTTCCTCATATACAACACAAGGATGAAAACATCTACCCTGCAGGCAGGGACACTGTCAAAATTAAAGGAGGTTTCTCTGTCCGCTCCTGCTGCCATATAAAATACCATAGATTGGGTATTTAAACAACAGAAATTTATTTTCTCACAGTTCTGGAAGGTGGAAGTCTAAGATTAAGGTGCCAGCCTGGTCAGATTCTGCTGAGGGCCTTCTTCCTGATTTGCAGAGAGCCACCTTTCTGCTGTGTCCTCCCAGGGTAGAGAGAGAAAACACAAGCTCTCTGGTGTCTCTTCTTATCCCATCGTGGGGACCCCACCCTCATCGTTTCATCTAATCGCAAATACCTCCCCAAAGGTCCAATTTCCAAATACCATCACATGGGGAGTTGGGGCCTCAACATATAACACGGGAGGGGACACATTCAGTTTATAATATGATGTAAACCAACGCAGGGCCTCAGGGAGCAACTCTACTGTTTTGTTTTCACTACTGTTTGTCCCAGGAACGACATCTAGTTGTGAGAACACCTCCATAAACGGATGCATTCAAATAATGGCTGACATTTCAACAATAAAGAAAGAAAGAAAAAACCCATGCAAATGTTTTGGAGAGAGTACCAGAAAAATACAGAAATCCTTGAGAAGTCAGGTGCACTATCTTTGATGAGAAACTTCAGTTAACAGGCACTTAGCATTCACAAGTGGATTCAATTCCTTGGAAGCGGTATTTCACAGACATCAGTTCCAGAGGCTCGGCCAGCGTACAGCGCACCAACCACGCTTCTCCAAATGCGGTACAGACGGTGGGATCAGACTTTTGCATCAGTGTTTCTAACAGTGAACCCTTCAGTTCTGTCACCTTTTTGGATCTCTGTTGCTTAACCTCTGCTGCCCGTGTAGGTAACAAGTGTCAGGAAGATCCTAGGAAGAGCGCCTAGCATAGTTCTTAGAACATAAAAGGGTCGCAATAAACAGCGCTCTTGTTCCTGGGCCACTGGCGTGAAACCCGGCTTCACACCCTGACCTGGAGACCTTGGACAAGTCATTGAAGCTCTCCGAACAAATATTTCTTGAATCTCAGGGGCGGCTGGGGAGCCAGACCTCTTGGTTCTGACAAGTACGAGCTGTTTCACCTGAGGCCAAACCATTTCACTTCTTTATGCCTCGGCTTCTTCAACGATAAACCGGGAATAATGCAACTAAGTGTGCCTTCCTGATCTAGAGAAAGACCTCATAATGTGCTTCTGAGGATTATTACAGACAAAGAAATGGAGTAAAGAACACAGAGCTAGGAGGTTGTCAAGGTAGAATTTGAGCCGAGGCAGCCTGAGTCGAAAGCCTGTGCTCTCAGCCTCCTGTGTTGCTTCTCTAGCTTTTCATAGACCTGTTGCTAATATTATTATTTAACTGCTCAAAATCTCTCCATAAAACCTATGTGTGAAATGTCTTTTGCAATTCGGTGGCAGGAAAAGCCCTGTCTCCCACAAGAAATGAATGTTTCCTCTTTTTGAAAATAAGAATTATGCAACTTATCATGTGTTCATTTTTGTCTTGGCTGCCAGGAAGCTCAGAGTCCAATTGTGTGCTCCATCACGGCGTCCAAGTTATTTCCTTCTTCCTGCGTCTTTGTTCCTTATTTTCTCTTTTAATTCTTTTTTTTTTTTTTTTTTTTAGCTAACATTTTCATTTGTGTCTCTTATTGGTAGAGTCCTCAAAATTATTTGGAAAGTGGTACATGGAGATGAAATAAACAAACATAAATCCGAAATTTACATGGAAAACTTAAGCTTTAAAACTTATCTGTTTCATTTGCTACAAAAAAAAAAAGTCAACGGGAAATGAAAAGAAATAATTTAAGAGCTATTTTTTTAAAGGAGAAAAAGGAAAACTAACAGGAAAACAGAATGACCAACACTGACAGAGGCCAAGTCAAATGAAAACTGCAATAAGTATGTCTGAGGCTAGAAGTGTTTGTGCTTTCCCTGGCTGGAACCTATCATTTCTTAATTATATCCTATGTGTGTTTTGCAAGCTGTGAGCTGCTGTCAAGAGGAAGAACAGCCTCAGACAGGGGAGGAGCCACGGCCCACCCCTGGGTCCTCACATACCTGTACAGAAGCGAAATCCCCCGAGGCACAGGCACCCAGAATAGCAGCGCCCACAAGAACAGACTCCACCTCTTGCGACAGGACCACAGGCATGCCTGCACAGGACAAGGCCACACCTCGGTTAGGGAGCAGGGCCGGGGACAGTGAAGGGAGCCGGCAAGCAGCTCCAGCAACAAAAAACACCTGCCATGATGGGACGTGAAGGCAGCAGCGGGCACCCTCTCCCCGTTCCCCACAGTCCTCTGTTCCTTGGGATGACCTGATTCTAAAGGATTTCACAGCCTGTGCCCACTGGTGCAGCAGCCAGGAGCCCCTAGGGACCCAGCACTCATGAGACCTTTTTGCCTAGACATCCTAGGCTTCTGCCACTACTACCTGCCATTGGTTCAAGTTCCCTTCAACGAACATTTCTTGAGTGCTTTGCTGGGCCTGTGATTATGGAGATGAACCTCTGTCCTGCTATTCAGGTCTCCAAGGGGAGGTGGAAGAGAAAGATGAAGGAGGCACAGGGGGTTGGTTCTCTAACTGAGATGCCCTAAGAAAAGGGAAGTAGTAAGAGGGTGTGATTAATCCCTCTGGTGGCTTCCTATGTCTCTGCAGACAAGACAAAGCCCTTCCAATGGCTGGCGAGGCCCTCCAGAGCTGGCGCCCACCCCGACAGTCTCCTCCCCTCCTGGCCACCCTGCCCCTGCCTCCTTGTTTTCTTGAGCTTCAGGGCCCTCGCCTATGCTGTTCCTTCTGTCTAGGCCACTTCCTCCCGGAGGCCCACACAGCAACTCCTTCTCTGTCCTTTGTGCATTTGCGCAAACATGCCCATCCCGCAGTGCCCTTCCTGACCATTCAGTTTAAAGTGACAACCTACCCACAACATTACTCATTCCCCTGTTTCCTCAGCATCTCTCACTCCTGCATGATTACTGTCTGTCTCCTGCTCGAGCCTAAACTCCATGAGGGCAGGCACGTGGTCTCGTCCACTGCTGAATTCTTGGATTCGAGACTGCTTAACTACCAAGCACAGGGGAAGGGCTTAAATGACGAAAGAGCAAATTTCCCGGATAGGGAAAGGGGTGTTCATCAGAGTGGATGGCGTTTGAAGGATGAGTAGGAGTCCACCAGGCAACAAGAAAGCATTCTGTAGGCCAGTTCCTGGAGCTTGAGGGCTCATGGCAGGTTTAAGATTACTGGAAACAATTTAGAATGATGAGGGTATTCTATGTGTATATGTGTATATCTGTATACTATAAATAAAATATATACAAAATATAAGTACAAATGCACTGGCTAATCAGGAGATGGCAGCAGACTCCATAGAGGTAAGCTCAGTAGCCAGACCTGAAAACCTTCCTCTACTCAAGACCTCAGACTGACTTTTTCCAACACTGGATGTGTCTTCCGACCCTTTCTGGGAAGATCTCCTTAACACATCTGCCCCTAGGCTCCCACTATCTCCTAACCTTTCTTCCTACTCCCAGGCTCAGTCAGCTGCCCGGCCACCTGGGACAGAGGGTCAGGGAACAGAAGTCCCCCACACAGCCGGGGGCTCAGGAATACCAGTTCCCAGACTGCAGGGCCAGCATCCGAGGCTCTGCTGACAAGCATCAGGGGTGGAGGGTCCCTTGGAAAAGCTCAGAGTCCGTTCCATGAGCCCTGGGTCCTTCTGCAAGTGACTTGAACGTTTAGCCTCAGTTTCCTGGTGTGTGAAAGGGGGACAATAGAAAGACATGCTGCACAGGTTTGCAGTGATTAATGAGAGAAGGCACACGTGGGGCTTAGCACGTGTCTAGTGTCTCAAGCCCCAGAGAATGGTGGCTGCTACTGTTAGAATGAAGATGGAAGGTGAGTGAAGGCCCTCTACACCCACTCACCTGCAACAGCAGGGAAGAGACAGGAAGGTGCACATAACCATCTATAGGAAAAGGACAGATACCGGGCCACATGGACGGGTCAGTCAGGAGAGTGCTGCATGCCTTTGTAGAATCCGGGACCACCCTCATGGACCCAGCACTTTCTAGAAGATAGCAAGCACCTCTAAATGCTAAGACCTTCCAGCCCCTCCTTGCCCTGTGAAAAACCGTACTAGTTCTCAGCAAGGCGGAGCTACCTAAAGTCCCCCTCCCTCCTTGGGAATCAGACACCAGAGTGAACCTCGTGGAACTTCCACTAGCTCTCCAGTTGCACCCTAAGGGCTCGAGCCAGACCGCGAGCATTTGAATTCTGGCTTCCTCGCTGATTGAGCTGTGTGGTCCTGGGCAAGTTATTGGACCTTTTTGTGTCTCAGTTACCCCATCTGCAAAACGGGGCTAAAATTCTACCTCCCCTACGGCTGCTTCGAGGATTAAAAATACTGTTGTCAGTAAGGCACTTAAAACAGTGCTCGGTTCAGAGAAAACACTAAATTAGCATTAGCTGTTAGGATTCTTAAGATTTACCTTATCTCTAAAGACTTCCTCCTCACCCCTGTCACGTGGGTGATACCAACTCACTGCTTCTACTCCCCTTGGGGTCAGTCCCACCTCTTCCCTTTCCACCTCCCATCTGCTGTGGGTCCTGGGACATTGGCCTGTGCAGACCACATCCACGGCTCCCTTGTCCTCAATGGCTGCATTCTTGACTAAGCTCTAGTCGGGCAGCCTCTTCAGAGCCTCTCAGTCTCAGGTTGGCTACGTCCCTGCCTACCCCCTGCAAGCCTAGGGATGGAAAGACTGTGGGCAGCCCCAGGGGACCACCTGGTCATCGGGCTTTCCCTACAACCCGCCCACACCTCTGTAACAGACCCTGTTTGACTTTTCTCCAAACTTTTGTGTGTCATCTGTTCTCTGCCTGGACCTGACTCATACTGACACCAGCATCCTCTGGTTCCTCACTGTCCTCTTTGGACACTGGTCAGAGTACCGAGAGCACTTTTTTGGTTTGTAATGACCCTTCTGGCAGGACTTTACCGTTCTTGTTTGCATCCCCCTGCCAAGCTCAGCGCTTGGTACGCTGGTGTGCTCAGAGAAGGCTTCTGCATGAATTAAATGGAAGGACAAATTATTAAAACAGTGAGTAAGAGAGAAAGAGGGAAACCCCTGCTGAACCATCCAGGGATAAAAAAAAGAAAAACAAAACAAAATTCAGAGAAGGAACATTCAGTCCCAAGTCAATGGAGGAAACCTACAATTACTTAGGACACACCAAGTATTTCTTGAAACCACAGTTAAACTAACTGCCAGGCGTACAGGGAGATCCTTCCTCCTCACGTACAGGACAGTTTCCCAAGTTGGCAAAGCCCCGTTCTCTCCACTTGCATGGAGAAGCCTGCTCGTCAAATGGCAAAGATTTGCTTACAAATTATTAAATTGTGTTTTTTTTTTTTTTTTCCTAACACACCTCCTTCTTCTTGGCGTGGGGCTGCCTTAAAGGAAGAAGTGAGCTAACATTTACTGAACACTGACTTCAGGCACGAAGCTCGGTGCCGGCCAACTCACGAGCATGTACTCCTCAGCACAATCTAGGAGAGGGAAATAATGTTATTTCTTTCAGAAGAGGAAAATGAGGCTCAGAGAGGTAAAGCAGCTTGCTCAACATCACAGAAGGGATCGCCTGCTCTCTCCATGACTCCACACTATCACCAAAGAAGCTTCTAAATCCTGCTGGGTTTGTGAAAGGTATTCCTGAGACCCATGTACCAGGTCTGTGGTCCTCCTAAGCCTCTGTTTGCAGGAAAACTGGAGCAATTACAACGTTTCGAGGCATCCTACCTACACACCCACTGCTGTGTACCTGCCTTTTACAGGAATGAATGCAAATGGGTTCTTTTCTGTGAGTGCCGGGTGAGGGAGAGGAAGAAGGCAGCCTTGCCTGGAATGTGAACTATTTTATCTTGATGCATTAATGAGTTGAGCAGAACCCAAAGCATTTAAAGGCAGATGCACTTTGCCATCACTTGTCAGTCACAGCTTCTCAACGCAGAGGAATTCCAGCCAAAGAAAAGGTCCCTTTGTCTGGAACTGTAACCGGTCCACAGCCAGAGACAAAGGGTCCAGTTTCAATCGGAATCCAAATAACGATTAACAGCCTTTTCATTCAACGGCCTGAAGAAGCGTTTCCAAAGCAGAACTTTCTCTGAAGCTGCTATACCCACCCTCTGCTCCCGAGTCAGCTCAGAGACATAAGGCCTGGAAGAGGACCCGCTTTCATGAAGGGTAGAGGCGCAGGGCCTGGTTAGGACCCTGGGTCACTCAAACTGCCCTGGTTGTGGGGCATTCTCACAGGTGACACGTTAGCCAAGGCAGATCTTATCTCCCCTTCTGCACAGAGGCAGGAAGGCTCTGTGGCTGTTGGAAGGCTGGAAATTGGAAAGTCACTCACAGATCACGTTTTAAGTCTGAATCTTATCTGACCAGCTAGCTGATATGTGGTTATCAGTTTTCTCCTGGGGGAAATGACAAGGTAATTTGGGCTCCTTTTTTAGGTCCTTCCTCTTTTAGCCTCGGCATGGCTCACATCCCTGGGTTATGGAGACTTCGGTCAAGGAAGAGTAATCTTCACATCGGTACAAACTACTCAGAAAAGCTAAGAAACCTGAGTGAGCAGCACAGCATAGGGGACACTGGGCCTAGACACACCCGGGTCACAGTCCTAGTTCTGGCCCTTCCCTCTTCTTAATGTTTGACTTTGGACAATTTAATTGACCTCCCTGAGCCTCTGTTTCTTCGTCTGTAAGATGGGGCACAGATTTCTACCTTTTGGCAGTTTATGAAATTAAACGTATACAATGATTCTAGCAACACACAGTGGGAGCTGGGTTAATGGTAGTAATTTCTATACTTCACATCCTGATAGATTTACCCTTAAATTATGTGCTTTTTTATACTGTCCTCTGGCTTGTGCATCAGTCTATTTATCTCTAAGACGGAGATGAGCAATTCATTTAGTTTCATCTCACAAAGTGCAGGGATTAACTACGCCCTGACATTTGGTAAAGCTCTGATCTTCAGGGATCTGTATCACCTGGAGCGGGCAAGGGTGATATGAGGCAGTGTCAAGGGCAGGGACCCTGACTCACCCAGCTGTCGGGGGTAAGGAATCCAGGGGGTGGGGGACAGCAAGAGATCATGATGAAGGGAGGCTATGGAAGGATGGTCTCCTATCAGCTGGAGCTGGGGCGGTAGGCAGGGTCCAATCCCCTCTATCTCCTTTCCCTTGCCCTGCTCTGGGGCCTGGCCATCCTGGGTGGGGGGGATGCCAATCTCCAGGAGACACCAGAGAAGCAGGGAACAAGAGGCATGAGAGCACGAGTTCTACAGGGACAGCAGTCCAGGGAAGGCTCTGTAATACCAGCAAGCCTCCTGCCAACGGGGTCCCTTTCTTAAGGCCCAGGGGTCTGCATCAGGGGTCCTGCTCTGCTGTGCTCATATCACAAAGGCACCAGCCTATGACTCTGGGTTTTCTCAATTTGTATCATAAGCTATGAAAGAGTCACAGGATCTTGGGGTCTCAGGGCTCAAATTCCCATCTGCAGCCAGACCCCAGTTCCCAGAGCAGCGGGGCTCTGCACTCTTTCTTCAGGACAGCTTCCCCGTTACGCCCTCCAGAGCGTGTGCCCTGCCCAGTCCCAGGTCCACACTGGGTGCGGTGTCCTACTATGTTTCCATAACACTCTCTGCTTTTTTTCTCACTGTCCGCTCCTGTCTTGCCACACAACATGTGCACATCGGTTTGTCCTTTTCAATAGACTCTGAGCTCTCTGGGGGCAGGAACCCTGCCTTACTCCTCTCTGTGGCTTCAATATCCCCCACAAGTGCATCAGAAGAGGTGCTCGGACTATTTCATAAATGCTTATATTACGTCCTAGCCCTTGCTGACCTCTCTCATCTTATTTCTCAGGGTCATTCAAAAGGTGCATTCCCGGAGAAGTCACTTTCTCCATCGTGGCTACAAATACTTCACAGTGATTTTAAGGAAAAAAAAAAAATACATGTTAACCTAAATATGCAAAATAATTTGGCACATCACCTGTACCCTGCTATTTCCAACCTCGCCGGGTTCTCAGCCAGGCACATTTGCTGCCAAGCCCAAAAGGACCTTCTCTGTTCCTCCTCAGACTTACCTGTAATGTCTGCGTGCATCTGCACAAAAAGGGGATTCTTGCTCAGGCCTCCACACAGGAAAAGGGTGCTGATGGAGTGCCCTGCTGCCTCCAGGGCCTCTATGATGAGGCGGGTCCCAAACTTAAAAGGGAAAAAGCAGAAGAAAGCATCAGTACAGCAGCAGTGTGAGTAAAAGCTCTGAACATTTACTAAGCGTTTACCCAGCGCCAGACAGCACACTGAGAGCTTTACATGCACCGTCTCGGAGTGCCGAGACTCTGGGAGATTATGTCGCTTCTCATCACACAGCAAATGAAGTCACAGAGTGGGAATTCCAATGGGGGCCTGTCTGACTCCCACAACCGCGTAATTACTATACCATTTGCTTCCATCAGTAGTTACACAAGGCTGACAAAAATAAGGGGCAGTGCTGCCAGAGTTAATAGTAACACAGTTCACCGGAACAAACACGTGATGAGTGTCTGCTGTGGCCTCGATCCTCTAGCAGGAACGAGGAATGGAGTGACTGGCTGGTGGTCTCTGGTCTATTTTCCTTCCCTGGATAGGAACTGAAGACGTTTGTTCTCTGGAAAAGAACACCAATAAAATCAGCAGCAGAAATGTGACAGGAGAGCTCCAACGGCATAAAGGCGAGAATAAGACTTCAGGCTGGAGAAGGGCTAACCTGACCTTTATTGTCACCGGAAGCCAGGTAGTGGTTTTCCAATGACAGTTCTGGAGCCCGTGGCCTGGGACGATGTGGGAATCTCACGCTCTGGTTTGGTCATGGCTTCGCCAGATTTCATTTCAGCCCTCATGTGCTGGTTATCTTCCCAAAATGTGTTATGCTCCTCCTTGTCATGCTAAGTTTACTAACTGCAGTAAAAGTCACTGCTGCTTGAGAAAAGGATACCGCTGCGGGGTCATCAGGGTGAATGTTGATGTACGATTCTTTAGTTTTAACTAGGATATGTGAACAGCTAAAAAGGAGTTCATCTGGGGGTTCAAAAACTGGAAGTTCATGAGTCGTTTATTTGGGGACAGGATTAAAAGCAAAAAGATGGAGTGTGACATGACTTTAGGAGGCAGCCACATGGCAATGGGTGAGAAAGTGGCTCTGGAAGGAAATGAGAGAGAAATGATTTTTTGATGGTGAGAGAGAGGCCTTGAGATGTTTAGAGAGTGATTAACTCTGAGGGATGACACAGTCCCAGGTGTGGACAAGGGGGTGAGTTGATGAAGTGCTGGGAGGAAAAGGTCAGGGAATGTGAGAAGGTCAAGGATCTAGGAGGCCACAGATGGGGCAGCCACCAAGAAGGCAGGCTTAGGGATGGAAAGAAGACTGTGACCCGGTGTTGCAGACTGTGTGACAGTGCTGCTGGGAAGCTGGCACCCAAGTGTGTAGAGAAGGAGAAGAAGGCAGTTGAGCATGAGGGCATGGCCTATCAGAGTAACCAAAGTAAAGGAAGAGGGTTTGGAAAGTGGCCAGGATATCCCCCTGACCCCCAGGGGGTGGTATGCAGGGCAAGCGAAGCCTCTCTGGACCAGGCAGTCTGGAGAGCTGTCTTCCTTGTGTCTGGGGGTGCCTCTGGGACAGAGCGTAGCTAGAAGATGTCCTGGGGACTATGGGGCATGAAATCCTGAAGGCCGTGTAGTAAATTATGAGAGACGGGGGCAGTTCAGGAGCAAAAACCTCAGCAGTTCCAGCCCAGAGGCCCTCAGCTATCCGTGAATCTGGTAGGAATATGGATTAGGTGAAACTTGGGCCGCCAAAAATAATCCACAGATGTCGTGTGTTAAAAAAAATTAAAACATGTTGTACCATATAAGGCCAGATCAGCATGGGGCTGATTACCCCCAGATGTTCTCTCTTAAGCTTTTTGGGGGGGGGGCGTTCATGAACCCTCTTGAGAATATGATAAAACCTACTGACCTTTCCAGAGAAAAAGACACTTACAAAAAATAGTATTATGAATGACTTTCGAAGGTCGACAGACGCCCTATGTCCACCGCAGATTACTTGGGGTCTGTGGATTCCAGGACACCCTAGTCTAAATGAGGGGCATGAGCCTGTAGTAGTTAAGAGCATGGCTTTTGAATTCAAGAAACCTAGGGCTGGCATTAAGACATTTCACCTACTTCTTGAATCTAACTGTATGGAAACTAAGACTCAATTCTCATATTTTAGAAAGGAATCGTAGTATCATTCATTCATCTGAAAACTACGAATTGTCAGAAATGTTACCATGCAAGTAATGTTTTTTTTTTTTTAATATGGTCTTAGATTTCATGAAATACAGAGCTGCTGCTGTAGACGGTATATGCACCACTCGCACAAGGGTGTCGAGTACATGGAAGGTGTTTGGACATGAGCGCTACGAGGCACCCTGCTATGCACTTTGATGTCATAGCTAATCTTATGACAAACTCAAAAACTGCACCTTGTCATCCCCATGTAGGAGTTCTATGATATGCCTGAGACAATAGGATCTGTGTGGGGGGAGGACAGGATCCTCCCAACATGCATGAAAATACCATGCAAAATTGGTATGTCTGATACTTCTGAAACCAGAGACGTGCGGCTCACGTGATTAGCAGGCCAGAGCGGAGGGTAACACAAAGCACATTCCCTTGGGAAAAGGCAAGAAAGTATCTGCACAAGAGGCACTCCTTTCGGAGGGGCTGTGACAGCCTGCCTCTCCCCCATGTGGCATTGTTGGCCGGAATTTCCCACTCCCTTCGGGTGTCCCAGGCTCCACTCTGTGAAATGTCCCACCCTCCTTAAATGCCCTGCCACGGGGCTTTGTGCTAAAATGATTTTGTGCTCACCTTTCTGGAAAAAATGTTTTCACAGAGAAATTTAAATTAAAATCAGGCCAGTCCACTGGGAATGTACAGAACCAAATGCAAATCGAGAGACTTCAAATGCAAATAGTACTTTTTAAGGGTCTATTCTGACAAGAAAACTATAGATGAACAGTCTATGGATAAACTGGTTGTTTGACAAGTCTTTCAATTCAGCGTGATCAAGAGAGAATTTTACTTCATGGAGAATTTCGCACAGTCCCAAGTTAACTTCATTACAATATCGCTTTCATTCTACTCCTACAAAACACCAACCACATCTATTCACAACATATAGATGCTAGGGCAATATTCAGAGCTAACGAAACAAAAAAACCATTTTTTTCCCAAGTTGAACATCATGGGAAAATATCTGTTATCAGAATACTTCATTGAAATGCACATTTTTGCCTGAAAGATCAGCATACTGCCTTACCTTTGCAAAACAGACTGAACTACTCACAATTCAGTTGACCCTACAATAAAGCGTTATTAAAAACAATCGGTCTTAAATTTCCTTCCCTTCGTGGTATTATAAAGGTCATTAAGATGACGGACAGAATAAATATGATAGCTTTTAGTACATGTACAACCCACTGAATGCAAGATTGATTTTCTGAGTGTGTGGTATTTGGGAAAATGTACTTGGCTCCACCCAGCTGCATTATATTTAACCTCATTTACATATTCTTGGACTTCTGCAGTGTTCTTACCAGGAATGGGGGGCATCTCTGTGAGGCAATCCTGGCCAAAATAACAATGTTTGTTAAGGTATGTAAAATAAAAACGAGTCTTAGAAATGCCTGAAAGCTTATTTCATCCATGTAAGCATTTACAAGCATATCGATAAGAAAATGCAGGTGGGTAGAGTGGAAAGAGCAGAAGATTGGCAGTGAGACAGACACATCTCAGGCTCTAGTTGTGACTCTACTGAGCACTAGCTATCTGATCTTGCAAGATGCTTCTCCCTCTGTCTGTTGAATGAGGACAATCTCACCTACTTACAGGGGAGCTGTCCTAGGCAACAGGGGGGTAGGTACTCTGGTGCCTGGCACAGCTAGTGGGTATTAATGAAATAATGAATTCATTATCATCATGTGATGGTGTCCCTTGGTCTGCCTCTCAACATGTACTCAGAGCATGAGCATCACACAGCTCTGATTTTCCATTTCAGTGTGGTCATTTTATTCCACTCGAAGACTTTTCATACAATGGCCTTGACGGATCAGAAAATCAAAGTTCCTCAATACTCCATATATCTACGTTTATTTTAGAAAGCCGTGGCTACCAATCCTGGCGCTACTAGTTGCTAAGCTACATGAAATTGAGCAAGTTAATTAATCTTACTCAAGTGGAGGTTTTAGATCTGCGGAATGGGGATTCTAACACCTAGTTCACTAAGTCGCATGATGTTTGTAAACATTTAGCACAGTGCCTGGCACATAATACCCCAAAACTATATTATTCATCATGATTATCATTATTACCATCAAACAGGATCACTAAATAACTATCTTGACTACTGATGCCTGTTATTCTCCTCCATATTTATTTTACTATTCATTCCCTCCATTTGACAGATGTCAGAATTAACAGTTTTTGACCAAGTTCCCATAACTAAGGCCAGCTGATCAATGCCACTGAACTGGCCAAGCTAGTAAATCAATGACAGTTGCTTCAAGAAGACAGTCAAACTGGCACATACATAAACTAAAAGGACTCTTTCATATACTCCAGTTGGCCTATTCCAAGTAGAACTGTATGTTCTTAGTGGTTGGGAAGCTCTGATCTCTTGTATCTACATGGACAAATGTGGACATAAGAAAAGCACTTCTGTTAGTTATATGGATAGATGAAAAAAATGTAAGCAATTCTATTACTTGAAGGAATAAGGTTATGGAAGTGGTATATGGAGAAACAAAACAATGGAATTCATTTAAATATGTCCACATGACATTAACCAAGAAACTTTGTGTGTCTCTGAAAAATAAATTTTGAATCAGAATTTGGAGAAATGATTTTTCCTTTCTGTTGGTCTGGGTTCTCTTACCAGAGTGGCTAAGCCTCATTTAATTAACTGTAATTTTGGGGGTTCCTCCCCGCTCGGAAAGCCATGACCCCCTCCACCAAAATGCACTTCCTAACATGTTCGTGTAGCCCATTTTCAGATCACCTCTGGGAGAATAGGATTCCTTGGACAATGATGTTTAAACGTTAGGAGATTTTTTTCACTTTGGATTCATCTTCAGCAGAGTTCCTAACACTTTAAATTCTCCTCTCCTTTTCTCCCTAACCATCTGAACCTCTCATGGAAGCAGTGAATTACCTAAAAACAAATACTTCCCTGTTTGAAGGATGCTTCCTATTTAGAGGAACCCTATAATGAATCCTTTTGCAAAGGGAACAATGTCACGTGTTTTAGAAGTTTGCACATTCTTAATGTCAGCTTTTCTTAACGCAAGCATACATGGTGTCTGCTTCTATTTAATTTATCTTGGAAGACAGATTACATACATGACAACTATGATGTTCAAAGGCTTGAGCTCCTTTCAGCTTTCAGCTATGTGAGGTGATTAGTGAAGCAGGTGAAGAACTTCATCAAGATTTCCTTCCTAAAAGACACGCATCTCCTTTGGGCAAGCTCCCCTTTAATTAACAATCTCTGTCGCAAAAGCACATGATATATCTTGGAGGAACATGTGGTCTAAAGTTTATTGATAGCCCTCAGTCTCTTTAAAAAAGGCATTAAAGGGTCTTACAGCAATGGCTTGAACTGTGGCCAGGTAGAGAATGGCAAGATCATCGAGGTCCTGAGACAGTTTCAACCCGGTGACCTGGAGGGATGAAGAAAAGAAAAGAAAGAGATGGCCAAAAGGAGCTGCCATGGATAGAGATAGTTCCCATGAAACACGTCCAGATTTGTTTTCTTGCCCAAACAAGTTCATATGCAAATCCCCTTTTTGTGAGCTGAACGTGAAATGACTACCAAACTGTTTAATCTCCAGACCTGGGAAAAACTATCATTTCTTCTCTAAAAGAAAGTGCCCTGCCTCATAGTAAACAAAAACAAAACAAATACTAAAAGGAGATTGTGTTTGATATTTCTTAGCATGGAATTAAATCTTTCTTCTTCTTAAAAAAAAAAAGTTCTTTTATTATAAACACCCATTTTCTTTGGCTTGGGGAAATAAACATGGAGCAATGGCATTCTAGTAAAAGATGATCTTATTCTGAGCTCTGCTGTTGTCAGAATTCAGTGTAACAGCATGCAGGGGGTATTCAGAATAAAATACTATGTCTCCTATAAATGTTATACCTACTAGGGGATAATTTACAATCTGTGGTTTGCAAGGGAATCCCATTAAATTCAATCGGAACCACATGCTTATATGGAGTATGTCAATTTCTGAGAGATTCCAGAACTGAACAGGATGCTAAATGTGGATGCCTTCAAGACCTGTTCACAGTCCCTCCTTCCCATTTCCCATTCATTAACGTCTTCTCTTGGGGGCATTTCTAGAGGGTGAAGAACTGTGGGGTTCTTCAAGCCTACTCTGAAGTTTGTGGACATCGATACCAGAGTTCGCTTCATATTTTCACATTACAAAATTAATCAATGTAACATACGTTTCCTCAGAGCCTCAGTGTGTATGATCTTGAGGGCAATGAGGTGGTGACACGCAGCCTGCATTAAAAGAGGAGAGCTGAGTGGTCTACCCAGGTCCTTTTCCTTTGTCTCTCTAGTCCCATTTAATTACCCTCTCCGGACTGTCCTCTGAGCCATGACTAGGGGGCCATGTTGGCCTGTTGCAGGGGACAGACTCCATTCCATCAATGAAACCAGAGATCTGAGCGCACTCTTCCCCGACTTTCCCCGTCTTCCCATATTTACACGGTCTCCAAGTCTTGTCCATTTGATCTCCCAAATCTTGTATGAATCCATTCCTTCTCTCTTTCCTGTTGCTCACTTCCTCAATCCAGGCCACCATCATGTCCTTTGTGTGTGCTGAAAGAGCCCCTTTTCTAATTGTGCTCCTCTCCATAAAGGAGCAAGTAACTGTTCTCACATACGAATCTGACCAGGTTACTCCCTGTTACAAATTGTCCATTGACCTCATTTTGAGGCAGAAGTGCCTATGCTGTTTGATGTGCTTCTTCTTGGGCTCACCCCTGCTTACTTTTCCAGCAACGGTCCAGGTCCTTCCTCACTTAGTATCCTCTACTCCAGCTATTCTGGCTACTCATCAAAGTCTGCTGATGCAGGGATTATTGAATTCAAGTAGAGCTACCTGCTGACGGTTTCTCTTGCCAAATAATTGGGTGGCCAGATGAGAACTATGGCTTTGATTTTAACACACATGAAGATGTGAATAAGAGACGAGAGGGGAATTCTGGGTATGCATCTTCCCAAGCCAATAACTCGAGTGTGAAGGAACATCCCTTGTAAAGTTCCCCAGAGACCTAAACACATAGTAACAACACTGGCATTAAAGGAGAACATGAACACTGCTGACATTACAGAAGTTCACTTCATAACATGCATAAGGAAATAACATGCCCCAGGGAACACAGAGAATGGAAACCAGAACCTAGCTGTTCGGACAGACTACCTGTGATACTCACACAGTATCTCCAATGCCTAGCAATACGTCTGGCACATGGGTACTAAGTTACTATCATTGAATGTGTGAATAGTGACAATGCTTTTCCCTTTGTACACCTGTCTGTCCTAACATCCTAGCCTTTTGTGTCTAATTACATGATTACGGGGGAGTGTATTTACCACCTCAGCTCCTCATATATTCAGAGGGAGGGTCATTTACTCCATGCCCCAAGAAAGAACAGTGGAAGATCACTTCTAGTTGCTCGTTCCAGGCTTTCACCCCACCCCACTCCAGTGCCCAGACTCGACCCTTGGCTTCCCTCATCAGTGGCTTACCTGAGATTGGGATAAAAGAGTATCCCCGTTGCTCATATGGAAACTTTGTGTGAATTAGAAAAAGGTGCCCCCTCCAGGCAGACTAAATGCAAATGGCATCCCATTTAGGAGAATAAATTATTAAAAGGAGCAGAGTGGGTAGGATTTCAGCCCTGTCGTATGTCCCTCCAGCCAAATATCTCTTGTCATCGACCAGCACCATGTCATGTGACGGTCCTTGATAAAGATCACTCATCACGAATGGTCTCTCTTTTCTCTACTGGCCTGGCCTCAACAGCATCTCTGCAGCTTATCTACTGGAAAAGTCAACTGGGCTAAGGCCTAGAGCACCCTTTCAGAGCCAGTCCAGGAGGCTACTTCTGGCTCCTCTCTCTGGTCATCAGTGTGATGTGAACGAAGCCATGATCCTTTGTGTGACTGAGTTATGTGTATGCTTGGAGGACTCACATCTCCCTGTAGGTTGGTCCTGGAGACCAGATTTAGATAAATTGTGATGGGTGGGGAAGAAATCTGACTTTGTACATGAGATACATTCTCCTATTAATTAACTAGGAACCCTAGTGCCATGGATCACATTGATAATGTAACTGGTTCTGATATCCCTCTTGATTAGTAAAAGCCCATTAGACAGACTGGATGCAATATCACCAGATTTCATTTTCTTTTTTATTACTTTTTAAATTTTTTATTTATACCCCACACCCAGCATGGAGCCTAATGTGGGGCTTTAACTCATGACCCTGAGATTGAGACCTGAGCTGAGATCAAGAGTCGGACGTTTAACCAACTGAGCCACCCAGGTGCCCCTAGATTTTATTTTCTTATCCCTCAGTAAATATTCATGCAAACTTCCGCAAAGTATCGGCATTCAAGCAAAAAAATTATCATGGCCCCTTCTCTAAATTTCTAGTGCCTCGAGAGCTCAGAAATCATAGAGGAGAAAAGAGAAGATAGTTTCTATTCTCCAGAAACTGAGAATGAGGTCATGTAAATGAGCACTAAATTAAACTCCTAAGCTTGCTAGTAGCTTGGGCAAAAGGGACACAGCATGAGTGACATAGAGGTTTTTTTTTTTTTTTTTCTGATAAATAAAACATACCTATACTTCAAGAAAGAAAACATTATTATTCTAAGGAAGAAGGTACTCGGCAACAAAAGGGAATAGGCAAGCACAGCTCTCCCACACCATCTCCAACATTTCCTTACCACTAACACCAGGGCTAGGGAGTTGAAATGTGACTCAGTGGAAGACATCTCTCTCTAAAGTGTGAAGTTACTATGGTCTGGGGCCCTGCCTGCTTGACATCTCATCTGATAAGCAGATGGAGACTCTAGAAGGGTCGATCATCATGGATTCCATTTGAGTTTTCTCTCAAATACTAGGGACTTCAACCTTACTTTGGTGAAAGTCGAATGGCGGTTGACCCAAGATAGAACTTTCTAAGGAGTGCCTGCCTTGTGGACCACTCGGGAGGCTACAGAGGCCCATTAGGGAGCCGTCTTGGTAGGGAAGTGGCCGCAGTACCCCAGAATACCAGGGATGTCCTGGGGGAGATGCAGCTTTGTCACCAGCGAGAAAGCTGAGATGTGACAGATGAGCAGATATCCCTGTCTGAGGGCTGAATTGTTCCATCAATAAGAGGAAGTGGGAAGAAAGCATAAGTGGAAGGAGTGTGCTTATAGAAGATGTGCATGTGCCTGTTTTGAATGTTTGGGCAAGACAGTGAAATATGTGGGGAAGCCCCAAGGAAGAGTTGCACTGGTAAGCACATTTTATTTATTTTGGTATTGTGTAACAAGGAGAACTGTAAGAGAAAACATTTATAATGATTACTTAGAGATGTGTGAAAGCTGCATATGGTGGCCAAAGAGATGCAAACTATGGCTGATAACTTCAACATCCTAGATGATGGTTAAGAAATGCTTATGTGGAATTTCTGAGCTTGGAAGAGAAGTATGGGTGAATGGAAAGAAGACAAGCTATGGAGGAAGACACCTGGGGTCAGAGCTTGACTTCTCCGAGCTGGCTGCACAATGGTGTGTGTTTTGTGACCTTTCGGAAGCCTATCTGTGAAGCAGGAATAATGACACCTCAAGGCATTTTGGGGAAGATTAAGAATCATTTGCGAAGTGCCTTACATGTTCAGGAAGCTATACTGAGTCTACAAGAGCTAAACCGTTATGATGCCAATGGCACTTAATGTTGATTTTCCTTCCCTTTCTCTTAATAAATGTTTGTACTATTTATCTTAAATGCACAAAGGGCTCAATCCCATTCATTAACTGGAGTACAGCAACAAAGTATCTCCTTTAACACGGTATGGGAACCCTCAAGGTATTAATGAGGGTCACTGAAGACCAGGGCATATACAGCGTGGGGAAGACAAGGCAGAATGCATGTTGACCAGCATCAGCATCAAGATCATAAGGTTAAAGATATGGACATCTAGGAGTGTGGACACATAGCATGACCCTGATGAGTGCCCATGAGTAGGACAGCGGGGGACTCGCTTGCAAGGACTCCTCGGAGAAGTCTTAGTCCTTATCAACCTATACACCTTCCTTCACTCTGTAAATAGTAAGGACAGATGAATTTCACCATGGACTTCACCTTAAGTCTTGCTGCCACTTAGGAGCTGTGAGAGCTTGAGCATGCCTCATCTTTTCCTGTGATCCTCGCTGAATGCAGACTTCCTGAGCTCCAACTCCAGATTTACTGAATCTTTGGTGTGGACCCAGCAATTTGCATTTCGGCAAGGTCATAATGTACAAGAAATTGTGGGAATAGCTGTCCTTAACCTTGGCATTGTGAATTACAGGTTGATAGGCCCTAAAATTGTTGAAATATTTTTAGAAAGACAGGAGTAATTCAGTTAGCTATTTTTTCCCCTTCTTAGTCGTTTTAAAGGAATTAGTTATATACATTAGTAAGAAAAAAAAAAAGCTTGGAAATAGAATCTCAAGGGGTCTCTAAAGATTACAAAAGACAAGAAAACAGGATCCCCAGTCCTGAGGTTTTCTAGCGTCATCAGAGCTTGATGGAGTATCCAAAGCTCAGGGGAATTGGTTGAAAGCTTTTCAGAAAACAAAGGAACAGCAAAAATGCTCTGTTTGCTCAGTCAATCATAAGGGCAGAGCTGATGGACAGACAGCAAGGAAATGAGAAGGATCAGAGAAAATTTTATAGAAAACCTCTGGAGAGAGGACAGAGATTGGAGAACAGGTCTGAAATAATCAGCAGCCTGGAAGAGAAAGGGAACAAATGTCCCGGAGGTTTCAGTTAAGTATCAGGAATTGAGGCTGACACTTGGCATTGCCCAAAACTCACCCAGATTTGGGAAATGCAGATAAATGTGTTAACACAATGTAGTAAGCAGAACTCTAAAGATGTCCCCCCAAGATTTCCATCCTGCAGTTACTCAATCGAGCACTAATCTAAGCACTGCTGGAAAGAGACTTTGTAGATGGAACTGGTTATTGGCCAGTTGACCTTAAAATACAGAGATTAACTTGCATTATGCAGTATAAACTCAATGTAATCACACGAGCCCTTAAAAGCAGAAGGGTCAGTCAAGTGACAGGGTAGAAGGCAGAAGAAATGAGGCAGAAATGGAAACCAGGGAGATTCGAAGGATGAGGACATGATCTGCCATTGGTGGCTTTGAAGAATGGACGAAGGGGGCAATGAGTTCAGAAATGCAGGTGGCTGTGGGGCACCTGGGTGGCTCAGTCAGTTGAGCGTCCAACTTTAGGCTCAGGTCATGCTCTCACAGTTCGTGGGTTCGAGCCCCATGTCGGGCTCTGTGCTGACAGCTCAGAGCCTGGAGCCTCCTTCGGATTGTGTCCCTCTTTCTCTGCCCCTCCCCTGCTCATGCTCTTTCTCTCTCTCTCTGTCTCTCTCTCTGTTTCTCTCTCTCCAAAATAAATAAACGTTAAAATAAAAATAATAAATAATAATAAAAAAGAAATGCAGGTGGCCTCCAGAAGCTGAGGACCCCCGGCTGATAGTCTGCCAGGATACAGGAACCTCAGTTCTACAACTGCATGGACCTCAAACTGGCCAACAATTTGAATGAATTCGGTAGATTATTCCCAGAGCCTCCGGATACAAGCTTTTGGTTCTGGTCTTGAGAAAATTGAGGCAGAGAAATGAGCTGAGCCAGCCTGGGCTTCTCACCCACAGAACTGTGAGATAATAAATTTAAGCCTCTAAGTTTGTGGTAATTTATTAAAGCAGCAACAGACAACAGATAAACTCACAAAGCCTTAACTGACATTCTCCCTTACAGCCTTATTCTATTGGTGAACCCTATATGACGCATTAGTTTATTTGGTAGTCCCCACATACACTAGGCACTTCACATCTTTGTTTCCTTCTGATGCTCTAAATCTAAGGCATTTTAATGTACTCATGTACCAGGATCCAAAAGCTGTTCTGGTCAACTGTCCCGGCCCTTGGTGTCATCCAGCCTGTCTTGATTTACATACTAATGATTTACATACTAACTTGGATCCCATCCTTGGTCCCTTGGACTTAGATCTTTCTCATTATTTATCTGTTGGGTATTCCTATCAGATTTCTACCCAATTCACTCCTCCATCTTCTATCAAGACATATCACCTTGGGAAGGACTCTTATTTATAATCCATGGGTTTTATTGTTGCTTGATATAGTTAGGGAAAATAGAAAGCACTAGGAAAATAAAGTCTGAATCTGTGACAGAATTTAAAAAGTCACTAAAATAAGGAGAAAATATGGCAGACACACTGAAAATAAAGCAGGAGTATGAAAACACAAAAACGTCACTTTTTCTTTAAAAACATTTTTTTCCTTAAAATTTTTTTTCCTCCCAATGGATATCAGGGGCCTCAATCTGAACACACTCAGTTCTAATATCACTTCTGTTTTTCTCCCTCTCTAGGAAAATAGCTATGACTCTGAATCTTACAGAGAGAGAGAGAGAGAGAGAGAGAGAGAGAGAGAGAGAGAGAGAGAGCGAGCACACGTGAGAATGTGTGCATGAGCAGGGAAGAGGGGCAGAGGGAGAATCTTAAGTAGGCTTCATGCTTAGCACAGAGCTAAGATGGGATGCCCCATCTCCATCCTTTTAAATGGGGCAACAACATTGTCAGGCAGGGCTACTGTAAATGCTGGGGATGGTGCATGTAAATGTTGGGGATGGTGCATGTAAAGCATCTGTCATGGGACCTGACACACTGCAGTCCTGGAAAAAATGATACCTATCATAAAACAGAATACGAGCTGCTAAATTAGTTGATTCAATAAGAAAACACATTATCAGAACACCAGTTAAATGCTACTTAGGATATTAAGCTTTGTTATACGACTCAATCTGTCAGAGACAAAAATATGTAAAGAGCATTAGATTGTAACAAAATCATCACCAAACGCATGTCAAAGGGTGCACGTCTCTGTAAGCCTGATCAATGTATCAGTCAAAAGCTGCTAGAATTAGCTCATGAGTTCCAGCTCTGTCATCCACCTCCCCATCGGAGGAAGCCACTGGGATACAGCCTCTGGCTCCTCCTTCCTCCTGAGATCCTGCAAAGATTCATCTATGTTGCCGACTCCATCCACATCTCACTGCCAAGCAAGGGCCATCTCTAGCTGGGGTTCAGTCCTCTGGGAACTGGCTGAGATCTTACAGTGCTTCTTTCCTGACTCCTTCTCAGTTTTTCACATGCACACTGGCTCTGTGGTTGCTTTGAAGAGCTGTTGGAGCAGGACTCAAACTCTCCAGCAGTTTGAGCAGCATATGGTCTTATGTAGGAAATCACAGCTCTTCAAAGCATGAGAAAATAACTTTCCATTCTGAGTAGCGCTATACTTGCAAAATGAAGTGGAGAACACACGTTTCAACCTCTGGTGAATATGGTGTCCTCGTGGCCTGATATGCTTCTGACATGACTTGCTTCTTTGATAAAAGTTGATTAATAAACTTCTTGGATATTTCAGGAGAAGTATTTTTTAAAAACCACCAAAACAAAGAGGTAATATTAATCTGAGAATAGAAACTAGTCATATATACCAAGAGGCATGTGCTCTTTCTAAGTGCCTCCAGCACTGACACTTTTGTAAGGTACCCAAAATTTGAGGGTTTCCTGCTGCGTTAAAGGGATTAAAGGCTGAGGACTTATGTATAGAAAAGACTAAAATCTATACCTGTATGAAACTTGGTTTCTGTGAGGGACCAAGTGATCGTTCGGCTTCAGCAGCTGGTTGTGCACAGCCGGTGACCTCCGTGGCTGGTGAGACCAGCTGGTCCCAGGGCTGAGGCTACTTAGCATTCAAAGGCCACACTTAGAATCCTGCTCGTCATCTTCTAACATGCAAATAAGGGCCACTAAGCAAAAGCCACAGGTTCATAAGTATTTGCTGCTGCTGTCTGTCCACTATGTAATAGTCTCCCCCTTTGATTATGACAATGATTGCACAAAAAAGCCTGTGCAGGTCCAGCCTACTGATGAGCAGACTGATCTCAGAGAGCTACCCTCCAAGGTCACACAACTGGTACATTTTCAGGGCAGGATGCAAATGCAGATCTGACTTCAAACCCTGGGCTCCCTTTACTGTTTCACAGCGATAAAAACTATCCAACCAAACATTTAAAGTAAAAACAATCAGGGGCACCTGGGTGGCTCAGTCAGTTAAGTGTCCCATTTGGCTCAGGTCATGATCTCACAGTTCATGGGTTCGAGCCCCGCATCGGGCTCTGTGCTGACAGCTTAGAGCCTGGAGCCTGCTTCGGATTCTGTGTCTCCCTCCCTCTCTCTGCCCCTCCCCTGCTCATGTTCCATCTCTCTCTCTCTCTCTGTCTCTCTCTCTCTCTCAAAAATGAACATTAAAAAATAAAATAAAATAAAAAAAATCATAAAAAATATCTAAAACAGGCCACCATTTCTGATGGTGAGGATTCAGCTTCATCTTTATGTATGACCCTGCCACATTTCTTTAAATGTGAGCATTTTTTCTTTTGTTTTGCTTTTAAGGAACCTAGAGCCATCAGTGTTAAATGTTTTGATGCTAATTGCTATGACCAGAGCTTCTGTTTCCTTTACACCTCATACGCAGGACCCTTAACTAATTTATCAAGTGGAAAGGAGAGATATTTATGTAGGCAGCTACTTGGTAGGCACACTATTAAGCTGCTCACACCCCTAGCCTCTATCTCTTTTTAGTCCGGTGCCACAGGTCAATCACGGAAGGAGAAATGAAGCATCCATGTACATGGCAGGGAGCCAACTGTTACCAGAACAAAAGAAAATGATGTTCTCAGGCATAATGGAAAGATTCCTGGGTTATGCCCTGTTCCTACTTACGAGGGAAGGCAGCGCTAAAGCAGAGGAGTTTATAGCCAGGTCAAAGCAGGAGTGCTGATTCCTTCTGAAATCTGAGTCCGTGAGGGTGTGAAGGAAACAAGAACCATTACCGAGGAGAGAAAGAGCTCAGAGCTTAAAGCCAAGGGCCAGGGTAAGGACAAACATGGGAAAAAGTGAGAAGGCCAGGTTTCAGAGCAGGGGAGTGAGGACCAGACTGAGGAGTGTGGTTGGGTGTGAAACCACGCGTGAGATGGGTGTTAGGACTCACATCTCACAGTCCCCAGCGCATCGCACGAAGTCCAGAGCTATGAGTTAAGGCAGCCCTGTGGGGGTGTGCACACTCAAAGTCAGTCACATTTTTATTTAGGGGTACCATTTCCTGGCATTGTGACTTTGGGCAGGTCACTGTTCATTCCTCCCTTGACAAATAAAAGACTGAAATAACTGCTTAGCCATAAGGCAATTATTCGATGCCTGTCTTTGACCTAAACACTGCTGAAAATTTTTTTTAATGTTTGTTTATTTTGAGAGAGAGAGAGAGAGAGAGAGAGAGAGAGAGAGAGCGCCTGGGGGAGGGGCAGAGACAGAAGGAGACACAGAATCTGAAGCAGGCTCCAGGCTCTGAGCTGGCAGCACAGAGCTCAAATCCACAAACTGTGAGATAATAACCTGAGCCAAAGTCGGAAGCTTAACCGACTGAGCCACTCAGGCGCCCTGAAACACTGCTGAAATTTAAAAAGTGAATGAACCATAGGTAGTCTCTATCCTCAAAATGTTTTTCTAATAAATGTTAAATATATGCTAGGTCATATGACAGCTCTGGTCTTATTTTCTTTGTAAAAATTGTTTTTTATTAACTTCCATGCGTGTTTTAATTCTGCTACTGTAGTTTTAGTTGTCTTTATCATTTCCTTTTTTTTTTTCTTATTCCACTGGCTTTCCATCTGAGCTCACTTTTTCACACACTAAGTTTTCATCCTATTTCATAGAGATGTGCCCTTAAACAAAAACAAAAACAAAAACTACTGAATATGCCAGAGTTTTTAATATTCTTTTGGTTTCAGTAGTACTTCAAGAGGCCTTTCCCTGTATTCCAATGGTACTTCTTTTGCCTTTTATGCAATATGTGTTTTCTAATGGACTCTATTATTTTTTTATTCATTTCAACTAGAGAGCTATACATATTCAGTGTTTCCCAGCATACAGTACACATGATTTACTCTCAGCCCCACTCACTGCAACTTGGATTTGCCTCTTCAGATCTAAAGCTAGTTGCCAGTTCCCAGAGTCTAGCAGTTTTTAAAAAAAATTTTTTTACTGTTTATTTATTTTTGAGAGACAGACATACTAGTGGGGTAGGGGCAGAGAAAGAGGGAGACACAGAATCTTAAGCAGACTTCCAGACTCTGAGCTGTCAGCACAGAGCCTGATGCGGGGCTTGAACTCATGAACCATGAGATCATGTCCTGAGCCCAACTGGGCACTAAACTTACTGAGAAACCCAGGTGTCCCTATTTTAAAAAAACTTTTTTTTAATTAGCAGCTTCTATTGGGTAGCTTTGGTGGCATCCCCACTACCTGGTTTTCTAACCTTAGAACAGACAGCAGACGTGCAAACCTATAGCCCTCCTCCAAATTCACAGCTTTTCCTATCTATGTCCCATTAACAGTTTTACTCAGGATCTTCAGAACGCAGGGCAGCACCAGTCATCCCGGATCGGTCTTCCTGCCCTGCTGGCCTCTAGGGTTGTCAGTGTTCTGATGGATTGAACTGAGAGGGAAGATAAGGTCTGGGGTTGTGGGAGAGTTCTGGGAAATTAAACTCACTGGCTGCTTCCAAAACAACAAAACATGCTAACCATCAGCAGCAGAGTAGAGGGAGGCCTGCCCTGTTCTTAGGCTTAAAGGGACCTTGCATTATTAAGCCAAGGCACAGAAGGTAGAGACGTCCAAACTCTTGCAAGGCTGGAGGTTCACTTTGCTATATGTCATATATTATATTTATCAAATGAGTTCCAGTTAGTCTTTTAGATTCTGGAAATTCTTCCCAGATTCTGAGACCGTCGATGCTACTATTGCTAGTTGAATGACTTGTTAATTTTCAAAGTCAGCATGAGTTTATGCTTTTGTTTTGTTTTGTTTTGCATCCTCACATGTATTTTCAAATGAAGTAGAGGAAGGCTGCATCAGGGCTGACTACCCAGATGCCATGTTAAAAAAAAAATCAGTCAGAGTCAGACATCCACTGAGTGACTGGTTTGGCTTGTACAGGTACCTGTATCCCAGTGATCACACTGCGTAATGTTCACACGCACACACTCATACGGACACAGTAATTATCTCCCTGCTGTTATGTGAGCTTGGGACACCCCTAGTTTCTGTTTTCTTTGTGTTCACAGCAGGTGATCAATAAGCATCTGTTGAATGAATGAATGAATGAATGAATGAGTAACGAGATAAGAGACAAGAGTCAACTGAGGGGAGAATGAAGAACTGGGAGAGTGTAGTGCTAGAAAGCAGAAGTACAAAGAGTGTCCAGTGGTTCTCTTGAGATTTTTTTCTTTACTACCAAGATAAAATGTTAAATGCAATCTATCACTGCTGAGATAATGATACAAGGAACCAAAACCAAAGGCACTCACATTCCACATTCTCCTCACCTCGAGAACACTGCATTTACTATGGTTTTCCTGGTTCCAAATCCTCTTCCTTGCTTCACTCAGTGTCCATGTCACCTCCTGTCTGAAGCCTTTCCTGACCTCTGAGACTAGGCTGAGCAGTCACCTCCCACACATCTAGGGAGCCGTGGACAGTACGTGGCACCTGCAACTTGACCCAGTATCACCTGTTTATATATTCTGTCTGCCCAGACCCCCACTCCGACAGTAATATTCCTAACGGTTGGAATTATATCTAGTTACTCTTATATCCCCCAGCAACTATAAAAGGCCCGTATTAGTTCCAATAACTAATTAATTAGTTGATGAGCAAATGTCTTCATAATTAGGATAAAATGGGAACCTCTTAGCTTCATTTACCTGGGACATTAATACTGGTATCAAATACATATCATATAAGATACTAAGAGTAGCAACCAATCTATTTAATATTAGCAAACTGTTTATATGTATGTTTTTAAAGCAATACATGGTTTCTTTCTTATCTCCATGTGGACTATCAATTAAGTACATATTAAGTACTTAGTATATGTCCAGAGAAATGCTTCAGAAGCCAAAAGAAGAAATCACAGAGGTTCTATTCCCTACTGGGACTATCCTGACAATTCTAGTTGCTAAGTACACATTCTATCAAGCACTTCCCTTCCCTCCCTTGAAACACACTCTGTGAATATAGGAAATGTTGTATCTTACTGTATCTACAGCAGGGCTTGGCATTTCTAGGTACCAAATAAAGATTTACTGAATGAGGGCTGGAGACAGTAGTCATTGCAGGTTCTGACAAATGGTAACATGATAGTGGAGATTTCAGGGTGATTAGTTTCAGATTGAAACTGAGGGAAAGAAATATTGGGGAGGGGGCTCCTGGGTGGTTCAGTCAGTTATGCATCTGACTTTGGCTCAGGTCACGATCTCATGGTTCGATTTCGAGTCCTGCATCGGGTGAGCTCATGCCCTGCTTCTGGCAAACATGAGCCCTACTTCTCTCTGTCCCTTGGTCTCTCTCAAAAAAATCCCCTCTGCCCCTTGTGGGATTCTCTCTCTCTCTCCTTCTCTCCCCATCTGCCCCTTGCTCCCCCCCCCAAAAAAAAAGAAAGAAAGAAAAAGAAAAAGAAAAAGAAAAAGAAAAAGAAAAAGAAAAAGAAAAAGAAAAAGAAAAAGAAAAAGAAAAGAAATATTGGGAGAAATTTTTAGTCCAGAATTTCCTTCCTTTTGTCCTACTGAGGTCACCTTCTCCTTCTAGTGATGTGATATAAATTGAGTGACAGCTATTCCAGTGTAAGCCCAACCCAAGGACAGTTACAAAAGGAAATCACTGTTAAGAAACAGTACATGATATAAAACTTTTTAAAAAGTAAACATACTAGGATTTTCTGATACAATTGGGTGTATGTCCCCATGTACGAAGTCTCCTTTGGTGAGTATGTACTTAGTGGTACTTATTATAACAAGGCAGACATTCTTCAAGACACTCCATTGGCTCCTTTGGAATTACATTCTGGATTTAGGTTACCTTTACAAGAATATCCTTAAGATGGTAATTCTTAAGTCTTTGGATGTCAGGCTTGGTTTTAAGAAACAGAGAAAAACCACTGGGAGCCATGAGTCCTGCCACACTGGGTATTGAAGCTGGGTATGACAGAAGTTGGCAAAAGAGGGAAGGACTCCAGATCCAAGTCCACAGGCTCCAGACCCATGATCACTTCACTCCATAGTCCTGTACTGTTCTGGGGTCATTTTATGAACTGGTCATGCTTCTTAGCATCTTGAACATTTTAAAGGACCCATTACATTTGGGTTCAGATATTTGTCTCCAATTAAGTTGCTCACTCTTGTACCCATACAAAATGTGTTCTTCCCCAACCTGTTTGCACCAGGAGTCAGTTATCTCCAAGTGCAGTTTTCTGGCTGCAGCTTGTGGCCACATGGCCCTCTCTCGACATTCCTCTTCTGCTTCTGCAGGCCGAGCAAAGAGGCCAAGCTCATTATCTGTGGCATGGCCACGCTTCATGGACTCCAGACAGATGTAACTTTTGCTATGTCCAATTTTCTTTTCTTTTCCTGTGACTCCCCTTTTGTTAGCAGATGTTGATTATATCAACTAGGTAATGAGAATAAAGATCACGTCTTCCTGCTGGCATCATAAAAACATTTAAAACGGTCTCAATACAGTCAACCACAAAACAACAGAATTTTGAGTCTCGAAGTTCTCAAAGCCAGCCGCCTGCTCTACCATCACTCAGTGTAAACCCTGCACTGCTCATGGTGTCCATTCTGAACTCCCCGCCTCCATTCACTGCACATTCTGCTTCTTGCCTTCTTGACTTCTTCCTGGATTCTGAATTCCTGGTTTGTTTTCTTATCTGTGGCCCCTCTTGGCTTCCGGGAACTGAAGCTGTGTTCTATTTCTCTAGCTTGAATGTGCTTCTTCCAACCTCAAATATGATTCTCGATGGCTGTATTACCTATACTCAGCCACCTTATCTTGCCTGGCCACCAGGGTGTTCTATCTTAGTTTAGGAGGCTATGAACTCTGCTACAAGTTCATCCTGGCCCCGTCCAGGCAGGCCCACAATCCTCTGCACCCTCAGTGACCCCAAAGGTCACCAGCAGCTGAATGTATCCATCATTGTGAGTTATTCATTTTCTTTTCCTTTTAGCAAAGCTTAATCCGAAATCCTAATAATGTTAACATGCACTGTGAATACCTCTGACTCAGAGCTGGAGCAGACGTGTGGTTAAGGCAATCAAGACCATGGGTGGTAATATTTACCACTTATTTACCGGGCAGCCTGGGGATGAAGACAGAAAACATGACTCTGCAAACTGATGTCAATTAAAAAAAAAAATCACAGAAGTGGGGGCTCATGACTTCCAGCCACTCCACACGACAAAGAGGCAGCAGTAGCTCAATGTAAGAAATACTGCTTTTAACGCTTTCAAGGTTGGCTCAGCAACAATGAGAACTTTCAGCAGCTCGCCCTAGGAAGCGGCAAGAGCCTTCGCAACAAGTGATGCATCTGCAAGAAGCCTGTGTGCCCTTGGCCCATCTTGTTTATTTTTCCTCTTTTCCTTTCTCCTCACTTTGCTTCTCCCAAACTTTTGTAGCCCTTTGGCCTGCCTGCACCTTCGTGCAAGGACTGGCTGTTACTTACCATGCCCTTTAGTGTCAGATCTGCTAAGGGAGACCGGTTGCCATGGAAATCTGGCCAAACATGTAAATCAACAGTGAGGAAACCCACAGGCTGAGCCTTCTTAATCAGATCCAGGTGACTGTTCAAATATGCATATACACTTTGGCATCTGGAAGAGACGTTGATTTTGTTTTTAAAAGGGGGGTAGGGTCGGGAGGCAGACTGTTCTGCAGAAAGAAACGATTTGTACTTCCCCATCAGATCCAGAAACAAAGCAGAGTTCCAAACCTTCAGCAAAGAAACCACCCAAACCCCCAGAAATCAGCATTCTGCACTCTCAGATCATGCTGTGCCATCACCCAGAATAGCCAGGCATGTTCTGGTGCAAAGTGGAAAAGCTTGGATTCAGAAGACCAGGTCCAGGGGTGGCTTTACCCCTAGTAGGTGTGTAACCATGAGAAAGTTACTCAAACTTTCTGAACCACTTTCTTCGCATCTGTAAAAACAGATATCATACTCCCTGTCCAACTTACCTCATAGGGTTATTGTGAGGATCAAAGGAGGCTATGCTTGTGAAGACGCAGTATTTTGTAAACGGTACAATACTGTACATATGTAAAGGATTTTTTAAAACTCAGTATTACTAATTGTAACAATAATGATGGGGTGACGAATATAAACCTAAGTTCTTGGACTCAACATAGGAGTTGGGCCACAGGAAGTGACAGGACAGAGGAATGCGGTTAGATCAGGAATTAGGAGACTCGATTTCCAACCCAAAGGCACCAAATGGTGTCACGTTTGTTCTTTCTTCTTTCTAAGGCTCAGTCTCTTTGGGTGCAGAATCAGGGGGGTCACACCACCTCACAGTCTCCACATGTGGAGAGGGAGAGGGAGACAGAGGTGGGGAGACTGGGAGCTAAGGAGTCCTGGGCCCAGATCAGTGGCTGGGTGACATGGGCCAGTAACTCGCCCTCTCTGAACTTCAGGTATCCCACATAAAATGGATATCATAATACCTATCTCACTGACCTCTTACTGCAAGGCACAAAAATTAAATTTGGTCACCCTTCCCTCTTTAACTGTGCTTCCTTCTCAAAGTCTTATACCAACGATTCTAGAGGAAAGTGGGTTTATCAGAGAGTGGCATCCATGCCTCTTGCACCGGTGACCTTAGAAAGATCTCTTGAAAGGTAAAAAACATGGCTTGAACAATGGCAGGAAGAAAAGTATAGGAAATCAATGTCCAAGGGAGGGTAATATCTAAGGTCCTCAAAATGACAGTATTTGAATTTTAAGAATGCTTTAGGAGTGTAGCTCAGAGATTTCTAGTTCCAGTTTTGTGACACTGTGAATGTTCCTATGGAGCCCATGAAGTTCCCGAAAGTTTTCAAAACTAACTTTAAAGGAAGAAGCAAAATAACTAGAGCAGTGGTTTTCAAACTCTTTTGTTAAATAAATTAAAAAATGTTAATGTTTATTTACTTTTGAGAGAGGGGCAGAATGCAAGTTGGGGAGGGGCAAAAAGAGAGGGAGACACAGAATCCAAAGCAGGCTCCAGGCTCTGAGCCATCAGTACAGAGCCTGACCCGGGGCTCTAACCCACGAACTATGAGATCATAACCTGAGCTGAAATCGGATGCTTAAACGACTGAGCCACCTAGGTGTCCCTGGTTAAATAAAAATTTTATGTGGAACACCAATATAGAAAGTACAGAAAAGCAAAACTGCTCTATGTAAGTGCAGGAGTGAGCGAGTGCGTCCGTGTGCATGTGGGTGAGCATATGCGCAAGGTATGCTGGGCAGAAGGGCAGCCCTGCTCACTAGGCAATCTCTGCTTCTTGCTGTGACACCTCATCCCCATCTGCAAAAACCGTCTGCTTTGGACCATACCAGGAGGATAATAACAGTGTTGGGAAAAGGCTCAGCAGCCACAGTGATATCAACTGTTTCTCCCTGACAGGACACCAGGCCTTCAACCCCAGCCCAGTGAGCCAAGTACATTAACAAGCTTTTACAGAAAGATGCTCCAAGAAGTGAAGACATGTGACCGAGTCCAAATTTAAATAAACTCTTCTCCATGATTCTGAAGCCATATCTGTAACCCAGATCAGAAGAGACTTGTCAAAGCCCACATTCAAACTCTGTTTTAGCATGATTCTCTGACAGTGTAAGGAGAGGAACCCTGGAGACCTCCCTGGAAGGTAGGGCCAGAGCCATACACCTGCGTAGAATACAATTACATCCTGGTTTTCTATTTCTCAACTCTGCTCATGGTCCAAAAGGAACATTGACAACAAAAGCCACAAGAACATCCATCCGAGCCAGGATCCAGAGTCTACACTGATTCTAGCAACATTCCACTTCAGAATACCATCACTGCACTTAAAGTAAAGGGCTTTTTTTTTTTTTTTTTTTTAAAGCACACGTCTATAAATCTTTTCATTTGCCTCTCAAGGAATCTCAGAGCAGGGCATTTGGTTTCAGACATCTGGGTCAATAAGAACCTATAGGCCTAATTACTATTGATTTGTCATTGTCTCATTTACTGTGGGTCTTTGCAAACAGTGAGATTCGTTTAGCCTCTTACATATATGGTCACTCATGCACTAATGAGATCCCTGGGGGACGGCCATATGCTTACCCCTTTGACTCCTAACCTCCTCACAGCTGTATGTTTATTCTTTGAATGTGGCCATTCTCTTGCATGTTTTTTCAATTATACCTTACCATGTGTGCTATCTGAGTATATCATTCAAAATGAAATGCACTTGGAAAACATTATAACAAATGCACATCATTATTCACATAATTTTAACCTTACATGATGCCTTTTTTGGTTCTGACTTTGTTTCATTTTGTATTTATCTTTTATTTTTTATTTTTTTTTACCAATTCCTTCTCAAATGGCGGTCTGACCTCTTCCAGCTCGGGCATCACACATTAACTGTTTCAAGTGTGTGCTCTTCCCTTCCTCTCACAAACTCCAGGCTCCTATATCTTCCGTCAGAGGGAGAAATTCCTGCTTCCCTGGTCCCACTACATATGATGAAGAAGACACAGTCACAACGGTCACAAAGTGACTTCACCGTGTAGCAGCTGGGTGGTCAGGTACACAAGCCCTCCTAAGCTTCGTTAACTTTTCTGTATTCAGGGCTAATTCGTTTCCCTCCAGGCTGCTATGAAGATTCAATATAGAGCCTGAGCACTATACAATGACAGGTAATCAATAAATAGTTCCCCCTCCCTTCTCCTCGTAGGAAATTCATTTTTAGCTTTGAAAAATAAAGAGCCGGGGAAGACTGTTTTCAGGCTTTATTGCTTATAATCTTAAATGAGGACAGCACCCTTGGAATCTCTACTCTCTCCTCCCGCTCTACAAATCACTTAATTCTTTGGATTCTTGGGCTGCCCAGAAGTGTAGTGACCACATTTTCAAAGCAAAAATCATAATACATGGTCTAGCAGAAGACATGTGTGTCCTTTCCAGGAGTTGAGAAAGTCTGTCTGTCTCCAGTTCCTCACCTCTTGACCCGCGGCAATATGTAGTCTATTGAAATTGGTCCAACAGTGTGGAACAACAGCCTTTGCTGCCAACTCCAATGGACCATCTCCTGCCTTTATCTTACTTGAATTCTCTCTCATTCTGCACCATTTGACCGCTTCTTACTCTCTGGTTCTCTTTCCCTCGATTCCAGACACTATACTCCTTTGGTTTTCCTACCTCCTCTCCAGCTGGTTCTCTTTCGTTATGTGTCCCTTCAACATTTTAAGTCTCCCAGAGACTTGTCCCTCTTTCCATACCCTTGGGTGATTCCATCTATCCCATCTTCCTCTCTTGGCTCCAGGTACCATCTAGGGCTGAGGACTTTCAAATATATGCTCGGGTCTCCTGCCCCTTTCTCTCATGAGTTCCAGGTCAGATAGCCAACAACCCATCCAACGGTTCCTCTTGAAAGTCCATTCTTGAAATCTTGTCCACTCCCAACTAAGTGTCCTGCACTCCTTCCTTGGTGATTCTTCTAAAATGCAACTTGCAGTTGGGGGGGGGGGTGTCTGGGTGGTTCAGTTGGTTAAGTGTCCCGCTCTTGATTTCAGCTAAAGTCATGATCTCACAGTTGTGGGATTGAGCCCCCAGGTCAGGCTCTGGGCTGATAACACAGGGACCTGCCTGGGATTCTCCCTCCCTCTCTCTCTCTCTACCTCTGCCCCTGCTTGCACATGCTCTCTGTCTCTTTCTCAAAATAAATAAATAAACTTTAGAATTCATATCACATAAACTGTGATTATGACTCCCACCCCTACCTAGGACCCTTCAGGGGCTCCTCCCCATTATCCTCAAGATAAAGCACAAGCTTCCTTGTCTGGAAGAAGACGTTATTCATTGTCTAGTTTTCCCTACATGGCACTGTGTTGCATACATGTCTTCCAACATAGACTATTGGAACTGGATTTTCTGGGTTGTTTATAATTCTATGTTTCACTGTACCATTGGGTTGCCAAAGGGCGGATCTCTGGAGTTATATGGACACAATGTTCCAGGCACACTGGTGTACACCTCAAAACGGAGCAGGGAAGAAGAAAAACCTCTTGGGACACCACCCCTCTCCCATGTGCCAGGCACTGTGCTGAGCAATAGTTAACCTGCTGAGAGGTAGAAAATGGAGAATTTATTTCCTAAGTCAGCACAGTCCTCAGTCTTCCTGAGGGGACCCCAGTGCCCCGAGCGCTTTCTAATCCTTGTACACAAAACAGAAGCCAAAGAAAGACATTATGATATCTAGCTTATTTCTGTTTAAGAAACATTTCTCATTCAAGAGCCATCAAGAATTTAGCAATTATCCTGGCACATCCTAAGGGATGAAAGGTGTTAATATCATCACCCTCGTTCTATGACTGCCCTAGCTCAGGGGGACCTAAGTAAATACTTGCTGATAGACTGATGGCCCCAGTTGTCAGAATGAGGGGCCGAGACTCAAGAGGCCATAAAGGCCAAGGAAGCAATCTGAGAACACCAGAGGAGAATGGAAATTGAGAATAATCTTTAGAAGTGGAGTCTAAGAGTTCCCTATAATCCTCATTTCCTCATCTAGAATTAAATGAAATTACACACACACACACACACATATCAGCAAGTGCAGTGTTCTGTCAGGAATACTGCAAGTTCTCAATAAATGTTCTTGTCTTTTCCTTTCCCTGCTCCAGTGGAACATACACAACCTTTAATGAGGAGCTTTAAATGTACCTGAGATTTGGCCTATGGAGGTCAGTGCATTTGAAGAAAAGGATCCTCAGTGGGACTATGAGAATCACAGTGGCAAAAAGAAAAAAAAGGTCTGAGAAATAAATCAGACTGAGAAACACTGACTGTCCTTAGAGAAATGACAGAAAAATCCAGGGAGAGTAGGAGAAAAGAAAGGCTGGGAGAGAAAACAAGACTTGGGAAAACCTCCTTCTGGTAATCCCAAAGGACCTGAAACCAGGAGAGCCACAATGCGAAATGATCACTGCTTTGCAGTGACCTCTGTAAGAGTAACTCAGAACAGGCTGGCCTTCTGATTATAATCTTCCCCTTTTGGTAGGGCTTGCTGACATTTGGGGCCCTGTGTTCTACTCTGTCCCTCTCTCGCCACCAAGGGTCTCATTTCCTCTCCACAGAGCAGCCAAAATAATCCTTCTAAGGTAAATCTGATGGTGGCTTTCTCCTGCTCAGACACGAAAACCTTGAATAAAATCCAGTGTCTTCACAGTTATCTACAATGGCCTCCATGGTTTGGGCTTGGCTAACTTTCAAGCCTTTACCTGTTCCCAGCTCCATCCCCCTCTGGTCCAGCTACAAGGTCTTTAGAGTCTCCTGACGCCCACCAAGCAGGCTGCTGCCTCAAGGCCTGGGGCCTTGCTGTTCCTCAGGTATTTTGGTATGGCTTGGGGCTCTCCAAAAACAGAACACCCCTGTCTCAGAGCTAAGCATCAGCAAATGCTATTTGAAACTGTAGAAACAAGGACCAAGAAACAGACTTCGTTATTTTATACTCTTGAGTTGCCACATAACCCATAGAGTCATGGTTTGTTTCTGCTTTTTATTCAGAGCCCCGCTCAAGTGTCACCCCATCAAAGAGGGCTTCCTCACCTGAAAGTGTTCCCATCCATCACCCCAACACCCCTCGTTCTGTCTCTTTACTCATCTTTTTTTCTTTCCTTTTTTTTGTTTTTAAGTTTATTTATTTTTGAAAGAGAGAGAGCATAAGCAGGGGATGGAGAGACAGCGAGGGAGTCACAGACTCCAAAGCAGGCTTCAGACTCTGAGCTGTCAGCACAGAGCCTGACATGGGGCTTTAACTCACGAACGTTGAGATCATGACCTGAGATGAAGTCCGACGCCTAACTGACCGAGCCCCCCAGGTGCCCCTCATCTCTGTTTTTCTTCAGAAAGATTATCAATTCCTGGTGTGCAAATCTGTTCTCTTTCTCTATCTACACACAGAATTTGTACGTGTGTATTGTGTATATGTAATTTCCATGAAAATAGGGAGTTTTTTTTTTTAACTTTGTTCACTATTATAAATGCTCATCAGACACTCATTACTCATCACCTTCGTTCTGCTGCCAACCTTGAATCTAGCACTTGTGGTTCTGCCAACACCTTCCCACCAAATCCTGCTATCAGCAGAACTTCATTCTGAGACATTGGGAGTTAAGGTTCTGTCAGAGAATTAAGACAATAAAGGGTAGTTTAGAGAAAAAGAGCCAAAGTTATGATCAATGTAAGGGAATCTCTGTCTAAGGAGTGAAATCTTGGCCTCACATAGAGAGAGACTCTGGTTGCCAATTACGTGCATGAGCATATCTAGTTATTGTTTACTTAATTTATAAGCTCACAAAACATCACTCTTCAGGGGTGGGTCTGAAAAGATTACAGCAAATCAAAATTATGAAATACTAAATCTGTTTATCAACACTTGTTCTTACAGTTTCAAACAGGATTTGTTGACACTAAGCTCCAAGGCAGGGGTGACTTGCACTGTTTTCAGAGACTCTCAAGCCACACCAAAAGAGACATAAAGTTTCTGATTCCAAGGGATTTGCTGTCCTTTCCAAACAGCCAAATTCACTTTAATAAAGTCATGCCTATTTCTTCCGAAGACCTCTGTAGTCTTGGAATATTCTATTCATAGATCTGTAAGACAGAGATGCACTTTCTTTTACAAAACAATAGAAGGAAAGTGAAAGGAAAGAGAACCAACATTTATTGAATACCTGCTAAATATACGAGCCAGATGTAAAATTTGAGATAGAGAAAGAAATGAAGTCAAGAGTATAGATGGGAGCATCATGGAAGAATGGCAAAGAGAGAAGGGAAAGGGGCCAGAGCCCAGCTGTAATGAACTTTGATGTGATGGTCTTGAGCTTGAAAATGAGACTCAGAAGGACAAGCCAGGGATATAGGAAGAAAACTGGGAGAAGGTAACATTCCAGAAAGAAAGCCAAGGAAAGAGAATGGTATAAAGGAGAGGAAGGTGTGATCACTGATGCCACATCCTGGTAAGAGCCCAAGGATCGAGCCCAAGGATAGAGACTTTAACATTAACAGTTTCAGGGGCCAATGGGGACATAATTCAAATTGAAGTGGGCAAGGGATGAGTACAGAGTGACGAAATAGTGACCAAGAATGGAGGCAATGCTTTGGAGAAGCTTAGCTCAAAAAGGGGAGAAATACAGGGAGGTAGTAGGAAGATGGTGTAAAGGTGACTTGTATGTGGAAAGTTAGGATTTAAATCTCGTTGACTCCAGGTCTGAATTCTATAAATTGCTGCTTCTGGACCGCCCTATGCTGTTGTTTCTCTGAGTCTGCACACTAATCCATAAATCTCTCTTTCCTCTTCTCCATAAAAACTACTCACTCGCATGAGGCTCATCCACAGAGGGAAGTTGTGGAAATTTTGAATATTTCATTCCTAAATCTACCTATCCCTTAGGTTTGCACTGGGTTTTAAGATCTTCGGAGACTGGCATTTCCTCAATCTACTTTCATCCATGTAACATCTGTAAAATGAGGTAAGCAGGGCAGTATTATTGTGGTTATATGGGTGAGGAAACTGAGTCACTGAGACAATTATGGCAGAAATGGCACAAGAATCCAAGACCTCCAGTTCTCAGCCCAGTGTTCTTGCTAATTTACCACACTTTCCACAAAAAGGTCAGCAGGTATGGGTGACTGATCTGCTGCTCAGCCCTAGAACCACTACCACCAAAACATCCTCCTGTTTTATAACCATTAGTAATAGGGGCAGAAAGAGCTGTTGTCATAATTGTCATAGTAGAGTTTACAAAGCCTTGCCAAATACATTACCTCATTAAAATCAAAACAAACTCAGAGGTACCCAGGGCTGGGTCTCTCACAGTGACTACCACATGTTCTGATGGGAAAACGAATTCATATGATGATGCATGTTGGGAGCTGGGATTTGAATTCAAATCGCTGAACTCCAAATCCAGTGTTTGGGTCTGTGGTTTATGAATGCTGGATTCCTTCAAGAAGGAATATTCTAGGATAATATTCTAGTTCCATTATTTCCTCCACATTTAATTTTATTCAGAGAATTATACCCATGAGGATACAATCAACAAAACTCTGCACAAAATTAAGGGTTTCACTGATGCTCTGAAGGTAGGAACCCTTGCTCTAGGCTACACAGTCTCTATGTCAAATAAAGTGTGAGTTGATGAAGTTACATGGTGTGATCCCTCTCAGGGGTAACAGTGTCATAACCGGAGATTCCTAGAAGGGAAAGCTTGTGAAGCTTTTCTCAAACTCCCTGTTAGGACCATGTCTTCTCTACACCCTAAGAATAGAGAGCTTTTTTAAAGAAGTTTGTTTTTTGAGAGAGAGAAAAAGAGTGTGCAAGCGGGAGAGGGCCAGAGAGAGAGGGAGAGTGAGGATCTGAAGTGGGCTCCGTGCTGACAGCAGAGAGCCTGACGTGGAGCTCAAACTCATGAACCACAAGATCATGACCTGAGCTGAAGTTGGACACTCAACCGACACAGCCATCCAGGCACCCCTAGACAGCTTATATGCCAGGACAGCATGCACCTCATTCTGCTCTGTGCAGGCACCTCCCCTATTAGAATGTAAGCCCCTTGGTGGGATGGAAATGTCTAATATAAGTAACTTCAACAACCATATGATAACGTCTATTACTACTACTTTCATTCCCTGAAAACTTGGAACAGCTTGACACTTAATTGTCACCATATGCTACCCACTATTCAAATTCATTTAATTTTCTCAACTTTATGAGGTGTTTACTATTACTATTTCCCTTTACAGTGAAGTACTAAGGCACAAAGGGGTTAAGTAAATTGCCTGGCGTCACCTAGCTACTAAGGGGTGAAGCCGAGACGGAGGAAGTTTGGTTCCGGAGTCTATGATATTGACCTCTACCTTAGACTCTCTCTCATTTTCCATGTACTAGCTATGTGGGGGTTTTCTGTTAATATTATAAAATACCTTACTTTTCTAAGAAGGCCCAACAGCATCACTGTCATAAGCAGTTTAAAAAATAGAAAATGGATTTAATTTTGAAATAATTTTAGAGTGACAGAAAAGTTACAAAAACAGCACACAGACTTTTCTTATACTCATCACCTAAGAAAGTCACAGAAGTACATTATTATTTTTTAAGTTTATTTATTTATTTTGAGAGGGTGGGGAGGGACAGAGAGAATGGGAGAGAGAGAGTACCCCAAGCAGGCTCTGCACTGGCTGTGCAAAGCCTGACGTGGGGCTCGAACTCGAACTCACGAATCATGAGAGAGGTGTTGTCTGCCAGATCTCTCCACTGTGAAGTTACTCTTTTTCCTTTGATGTTAATGAGTGTCTTGCAGTGAGACACTCTGGGACTATGCATATATCCTGCTCTGTGTCATACTTTCACTCACTAATTTCAGCATTCATCGGTGTGATTCTTGCTTGCAACAAGTGTGTCTTCCCAATGATAATATTCTAATTCCATTATTTCCTCCACATTTATTTTTTTAAGTTTATTTATTTATTTTGAGAGAGTGAAAGAATGAGGAGGGGAGGGGCACAGAGAGAGGGAAGAGAGGGATACACAGAATCCCAAGCCCATTTCCTCAATGTCAGCACAGAGCCTGAAATGGGGCTCGAACCCACAAACCGTGAGATCATGACCTACACCGAAATCAAGAGTCGGACACTTAACTGACTGAGCCACCCAGGGACCCCCCCTCCACATTTATTAATTTCAAGTACATGGTCCTTGCAGTACACAGGGAGATCTGCCTTTTCTTCCCCATTTATTTCTTCAATAAGTTACTTCTACTGGTTTGGCCTCAGGGAGTCACTTTATACTAACATTACTTATTCTGTTGATCAAATTGTCGCCAAAGGCCAGTGAGAGATTCTTGGCACTGGCTCCTGTGCACTTCGACAATTCTTCTTTGGGTAGTTCCTTACTTTCTGGCATCACGAAATGTTCCTGTGTGTATGTGCCCTGCCCTCGCCTTGGAATCGGCCATGTTTCTAAAAATCCTACTTTTCCATAGAGAACAGTATTTAAAAACCAGGATCTGGTGCTAGCCATGCACACTGCTCCTAGGGGTCATTGTTTCTTGGCCCTCTCATCAGACAGCACGGAGGATATATGTATGTGTACTCACACACGAATATACCTGCTGGATTTATTTCTCTCTATAGCTATAGCTCTATCTGTACCCAGCTATACTTACACATACATACCAAATCACAAGTCGATCCTAATACCTCCTATTTCCACCCACTACCGTAGGGTTCATTGTAACCTTCCCCTTTCCCTATTTAAGAGAAATCTGGCTCCGATTATCCACAATAGATTTATTTATTTGCTCAATTGTAGTATACACATGACAGATTTTCAGAAGAGCTAATCCAGACACTTACGAAAAACAAATTTAGGAATTAGACTATAATACTCAAGTACAGTTATTTTATCTTTAACCATACATTACACTATCAAAATATTCTTTCCCAAAGTTACTTTAGTTCTTTTCTTTCCCAAACTCTTCTTAGTGGGGTTATGTTATTCATTATTAATACAATAGGATTCGTTTTTTGCTAATTATATTTTATTTTGCCTATTCCCACCACGCAGGTATATCTTCATATGTATCTACCTCTGCTTACCTTATCTTACTTCACCTTACCTAACCTACCTACCTAACCAACCTCCCTCCCTTCTATTTTCAGGGGCAAAGGAAGGATCACCATGGTTCTAAGATTTAGAGTTATATCAAAAGACATACTCAGAAAAGTACCATTCCCACCTATAACCCTGTTCTCCCCCATATTTCCATCGCATTCCTACCCACCACCTCTAGGTAACCAGTCTCAGCAGTTTCTTTTTGTTTTAAGTTTTTTTTTTTTTAAACATTTATTTATTTTTGAGAGACAAAGAGAGATCATGAGAGGGGTAGGGGCAGAGAGAGGGGGGAGGGGCAGAGACACAGTATCTGAAGCAGGCTCCAGGCTCCGAGCTGTCAGCATAGAGCCCGACACGGGGCTCAAACCCACGAACCATGAGATCATGACCTCAGCTGAAGTCGGATGCCTGACTGACTGAGTCACCCAGGCGCCCCCAGTCTCACCAGTTTCTGATTTAACTTCCCTGTATTTCTTTTGCACAAGTGAGTAAGTACACATATAGTTTCTTAGAGTCACCTTCTTTTTACATGAAAAGAAGTGTACTGTAAACACTCCTTTGCTTTCTTCACTTAACAATGTTTCCTGGAAATCACTTTGTATCAACTAATATTCTCAGCTTTACAGATAAGAGAAAAGCTTAAAGAGATTGGATAACTTGCCCAAGGTCACACACCTAGTAAGGAGTAAAGCTGGATTTGAACTTGAACACAAGAAGTTCCAATCCCCAAATATATCTTCCTTCTACCACATTAGAGTCTCTCATCCAGGGTTCCTGGCATATTCTTTGGGGATCTCTAGTTTCTTTGAGTCCTCTTAGATCATTTTGAAAATTATTGCATGTATGGCCTGGATGATCTTATAACCAAACACCGCCAGTCATCTTCATTGCCCATAAGGACTGAAAATCACACATCTGCCTAAAGGGAATGCCCTTGGTGAAGGAATGCATGGGAACTTGGAAGGGAGCAGGGACAGCAGTTACCTGGCTGTGGCCTTGGCTTGTAGTTCAGGGAAGGCAGCATGGCCCCGTACCATGTGGTCTATCTGAAAAACAAGAGAGATAGGTCAGTTTTATAGTTTCTCTGATTTATGTTTAAACCAGAAAGGGAAATATTAAAATGTCTGCTTCTTTCAATTCTTTGTCCATAGAGGATCTAAGAATGTTAAAATGCTAACTCAACTTCAGTGTCTTAGCTCTTTCAGAAAAGTTAGCTTCGCTTAACCTTCTATCAGCCTCTTGATCCACAAAACAAAAGCGGTCTAAAGAAAAAAGTAGCAGGAAATGAAACTCTCAGGCTAAACTGGCAGCAACAGGTACTATCAGGTCCCAAATGGAGGCATGAGGACAGGAGTGAGAAGGCAGTGACTCCAGGTATGTGGTGAGGGGCCTGGGTGTTGAAGCACCAATCCCTGGATCACACCATTTCCACCTTCCGATCCATTCTGTTAGCCCAGGGCAAGGTCAGACCTTGAATTACTCACTGTGCCTTACCAAATGTGGACTGAGGGAAAGAGAGGAGGAAGGAGTACTAACTAGTTCAAACAACAACCCCCACACAAAGGGTTGCCTTAGAGCTGTCAAGAGGACCTCTCCTGAGCGAAAAGTTATCCGGTGGGGGGAAAAAGAACACAAAAAAGAGAAGAAAGGAAAAGTTATCACATGAGAAACTGTCACATAGTTCACCAAGGATAGAAATGTCTGAGCTCTGTGGACAACTATCTTCTTCTCATTTGAAATCCCGTATCTCTGATTTTATTCCTAATCCACTTGGTAGCTCTAAACAAAATAATATGTAATAGTATCAGGAAGAGAAATGTTTTCCCATGATGCTACCACCCTGCTTGCTAAAACACATCCAACAGTGTGCTGTTCCTTAACCTCATCTGTGTGTCTTCCCAATGTTCACATGAGTCTCTAGGACCCCCAAACCATTCGGACCAATTTATTTTCATTGAGACTATGAACCGATTGGTTATTTTGGCTTCATGGAGATAGGCTCTCTAAGCATGTTTCCTAACATATGTAAGGGGAAGAAAATTTTTTCTGAAGCCATGGAGGCCGAGTCTGGGTTCTGGCCCTGATACCACCTAGCTGTGTGACTTTGTATAAGCCATTTAACTACTCTGAGCCTCAAAAATCTCCTCTGCCCTCCCCCAGCTTCACTCGCAAACAGGGCTGCTGGGATGTAGAGAGTGTCTACCACAATGTCAATAATAGTATAAATACTATCACCTAAAATTTACTGACTCATTTACCATATATCAACACTGAGCTAAGCATTTTACATACATTATCTCATTTATTCTTTACAGTACTCCTAGGAAAAAGATACTATTCTCTACTATGGAGATGAGAAAAGTGGGACCAATAGAGAGTTAGCAACTTGCCCAAGGTCAAAGGGAGTAAGTGACAGATTTAGGTTTCAAACTGAAGAAGTCACCCTCTATATAAAGTCCTTGTTCTTTTTTCTTTCTTTTAATTTTTTTAACGTTTTTATTTATTTTTGAGAGAGAGAGGCAGAATGTGAGCAGGAGAGGGGCAGAGAGAGGGAGACACAGAATCTGAGGCAGGCTCCAGGCTCTGGTCTGTCAGCACAGAGCCCGACATGGGGCTCGAACCCATGGACTGTGAGATCATGACCTGAGCTGAAGTTGGACGCTTAACTGACTGAGCCATCCAGGCGACCCATAAAGTCCTTGTTCTTAACTACTATGCCATAATGTCTACCAGACTTGCAGGTACATGTTGCTGAATTCCATTTGTATAGTAATGCAGAAATGCTCAAAATAATATCAAAGCAATTGGTCATTTTGATGGGAAAAAGCGATGCAGGTTTTGAATGTTGACTTCCTTCAGGTTCAGCTTTGGGTTACTGTGATGGGGTGTGTTGGGACCTTAACGAGTCGCATCAGTAATGGATAAGTAAAGTCATTACTTGATTTGATGCTAATTTCTATAGGAATACTGTCAGGGTTCAGACTAGGGAGATTTAAATGAGTGTACAGTGGGAAGCACAGAAACTTGCATGTGTGGTATGTGCATGAATGTAGTTATTCAGTATTTACTGAATGCCTAGTGCATCGGGTACTGGGCTTAGGTCCTGGGAATACAGCAGAAACTCAGAAATACAATACATATAGTACATAGTAACATAAAGTAAGAGGTCAATAATTTGGCAATTATTATATAGTTGGGGGAGGTGAGGCTTCAGTTAAGAGGCTGAGCACAGGCAGTTTGGAGGAGTAGGGAGCTAGGGGCAGGGCATGCTGGGAAAGAGGCTGTGATAACTAGATATGGAGATGAGAAGACATGTATGGTTGTGGACAGTAAGGAGACTGGTCAAGCCCCGAGCCTGGCATATCATAGCTGCTCAGGAAGTGTTTGTGCAAAGATGTGAGGCGCACAAAGCATAACGGAGGCACACCATATGCTCACAGTACCATGAACTTCTTGGATGCAAAACCATACACTTTACATCTGTCTGTTTGTGCAGGGCACATTTTGGTCACAGGGTAACTGTTAATTTAGAGAATACATGAAGTGGTGAAGATATTGGATGAATGAGGAGGATGGGGGCAGACACTGGGTCTTGAAAATCAGGTATGTGTTTATAGTTTTAATGGATTAGAGACCATGGAATTGTTTTGATTTGTGTGCAAAATGATGAGAAGTTAAGGAAAAGCAGTCTGGTAGGGTATACAGGGAGGAGAGATGATCAGATGCGGAGGGTAGGAAATGCAGAGTGGGCTGACGGTGAGAACACAAGGCAAAACTATTCCCTGTTCTTGTTCCATTGTGGCCCTTGTCAAGTTGTTTTAAATAATCATTAGTTTATATGTCTGTCTTTACCTGACACTCTGAGCTCTTTTAAATCAAGAGCCCCATTATTTCCCAATCCCCAGTGCCTACGTCAATGCCTGGCGTCTTGAATGAATGAATGAGATATATTTGGAAGAAAACAAAACGAATTTAGTGGCTAACCAATGACAGAATATAAGGAAATCGGAATCAAGGATGACTTTTGGGTCTAAGAAAAGGAAATGTGGCCATATTAATCGTGTCTTTTTATTTTTGGTATTTCTGATGTTTTGATTCTATGACCTTATGGACCCTGGAGAGACTGCCCCTCCCAGGGCTAGCAATTCCTAGAGACAGCAATGGACTCACCACTTCTGAAAGCCTACCTTTCATATGCAAACTAACCACCCCAGAGCCCACCTTCCCTCACCTCAGTGGGCTACAGCTTCCCTGCTCCAAGCAACTCAGGGCCAGGAACCAGAAGGCTAGGACAAGCCTGGTGCTTCCATGTGGCCCTGGGTGGCATGGAGTGCCCCCTCCTCTTGAGAAATGTGAGCAACAAATCATCCTTTCAATGGCAACCACCCCCTGATCTGTTGGCCTCATCATACCTGAAAATAATAAAATCTAAGTTTAAAAATAATGCCTTAGTAAAAAGAACCTAAGCTTTGGAAACAAGACTTGGATTCAAATTCATGGCCTATACTTACATTCTGTGCTACCTAGGAAAAGTTACTTGACCTCTCAGAGACTCATGTCCTACAACTGTAAAATAGGGATAATAAAATTCACCTCGCAGGGAAAGTAGTGGCAAGTGCCTGGGATAGAGGTATCTCTCAGTTCATAACATCTATTATTAAAAAAAGAAGGGGGTATCACCAAAAGGGTAAAAATGGTTGGGAGAACAGAATCTCAAATGCTCAACTGCACTTCCACCCTACCCTCCACCAAAGCATCTGGTGGTAAAGGCCTACTCTGGTCAGCAAAGAACAAGCCAGTTGTTCAAATAAGTGGGCACTCATTTCAAAAGCCTGGAGGGCCTGATCCTAGGGCTGATGTCTCTCTTTAGGTCCTATTCTCTAATGCATTTAGTCCAGCATAGAGAACATAGTGTCCTTTAGTGGTTATTTGTTTCTCAGTAAAATAACCAGTTTAACCACAATGACTGTGTCTTCCAAGTGGTTGCCTTAGAAATATATAGACAGAGCTCGCCTAACTTTATGACTACTTTCTTATTTCCTCCACCTTCTCAGATTTCAGCTCTGAGAGCAAGCAGAAAAGTCTACAAACTATAAGGATAGGTAGGAAGCTTGAGCTGGATGGAGTCCGATCTTCTTCAGGATGGCTTTCTAGATCAAGAGGGAAAAGCTACCTTATGATATATATATATAACTAGGGTTGGGTTTTTAGGTCCTTCTTTATAAACGTAGCATCAGTATTTGGAACATGGGAGAAATAGAAAGACAATACAATAGAACACAGAGATCATAGATGGGTAGTATAAGGGGACATCTGGCTCACATATGTATTTTCTTTGGGTTATATAATGTTTAAAAAATTAGCCAATATTTTTAAATTGGGAGATTCCACTTAAAATACAGATTTTGGTTTCTCTTGAAGAACTGGCATATATAAAACACCGGGCCACCCATATTCCCCCAAGGCCAGAGTCAGCTGGAGCCGCATAATGTCTGATCCCCTCCAGACAGGGCTGTACCCTTCACTATGTAGAAGACACCACTGTTCCCCATTATTCCCAACAAGACATACCATGTTCCACCAATTTCTCATCATGACTGCACTCATGTTCTACTTGTAGGAGAGATCTATTTCTCTATGCCCATCTCCCTATGAAAGAAAGGAACATAAAATGTTCCCTAGAGTGCCATGAGTTGAAAGAAAAACTTTTCTGTGAAAGTAAGAAAATAAAAATAAAAAATATATATATATGTATAGACAGACAGATAGATAGATATTTGTTTGTCTAGTCTGTTTATTCTTTAATGCTGTCTGACTCCTTTAGGCATTTGGGTTTTCAACTCTTGATATGACAGAATTTGCGGAAACAGGGAGTCCTAAGTCGTCAGTCAATTCTGGCTCAGGGAATGACCTTAGACAAGACCGTTTCTCATTATCTCTCTGCAACATTTAATAAATTAATATGACAAATAGCCAGTGTTTATAAAATTACAGAGGACTGCAGTGCCTGAGATATCAAAACTGCTGGCAAAGAATTTGTAGAAAAGAAAAACACATGACACAGGTGAATTTTGAATTCCAGAATTTTAGGTTCTATGATCATTTTGCTAAGACATAGCTATCTTATTGCATGTTGGGTTTTTCTCTAATAAAATCAATTTTATATTAGTCTTGAGGCTGTCTTTGACCTTATTTTGCAGATAATGCAATCATTAGGCTCAGAGAAATGTTCATTGCTTGCCACAACTCTTTTTGCCATTTGTATTTGCCTGAAATGTCACTTTTTTCATCTCAGCTATTCCAACTCTTTCCTTATCTTGCCTTCTTATCTCGAAGCAAAAACATTTTGCCTGATTTTTCCCAGACTGGAAACTCTCATAAAAATCTAATGGAAGAAGAAAGCCAAACTTAGACAATTTCTTTTATGTTGCTGGAAAGAATTGTGGGTTTCAATACTGAACAGTTCCTAAGAACAAGAAACATTCCTGAAAGAAAATGTAAACTGTGTGTGTGTGTGTGTGTGTGTGTGTGTGTGTGTGTGTGCGCGCGTTTAACTTTAATACTAGCTTTAGACTGAACTTCTTCCTTACAGGTGTACAAATTCTGATTTAATCCAGAGCTACTTTAGTTTCATTCAACATCAAACTTAATAGCTTTGTGTATTTTTATAGTTTGTTAATTGATTCACTTACTCATGAAACTAATGCTATATATGGCTACCCTGTGCTAGGCATCACTCTAATAATTGAAGAGTCAAAGAAAAATTAAAGTCATTGGTCTTACAAAGCTCTGCTGTCAGTGCAAAATGGGCACACCAATATTCAAATACGGCCTCGGAAGATTAGGTTCTGTGTAGATTCCACAAATGTTTATTGGACATTTACTCCATTCTAGTTGTAGTAGGCACAGGGGATTCAGTAGCCATGGAAAGGAAGCTCAACACTATCATACAAATGCTACCCTAACTTCTGGATGATCTCTGAACTACATTATAAGCAGCCTAGCTAAAGCTCAAAGAATTCAACAGAGATTTCAGTAGGTGCCCATCAGAAGAAAGACAAAACTTGAGAGTTTGAGTTCAACCAAATAAACCACCTGTTAAAAAAAAAAGATACTCTTCAGAGAAATAAGAATAACCCAGCAATTTCTACAACATATCAATCATAACATTTAAGATAGGATCCCAAATCCTAGACAAAAGGAGAGAAAGAAAATGTAACCCATACTTATGAGAAAAGTCATTTAATAGACAATGACCCTGAGATGACATAGATACTGAATATAGAAGGCAAGAATTCAGCAGTTTATTCTAGATCGTCTCCTGAGGAAAAGGAAACCAAAGTAGAAATAAACCATTAAGACTACATCAAATTAAAAAGTTTCTGCACAGCAAAAGAAACAATCAACAAAACTGAAAGATAGCCTACTGACCAGGAGAAGGTATTTGCAAATGACATATCTGATAAGGGGTAAATATATAAAGAACTTACACAAATAGGTGAAGGGAATTGGGAGTGCATTTATTTTGATGAACAACGAATAATATATGGTATTGTTGAATAACTATACTGTACACCCGAAACTAAAAGAACACTACATTAACTGCACTGGAATTAAAATAAAATAAAATAAAACTAAACTAAATTAAATTAAAAAGTAAAGTAAAATAAAATAAAATAATGTATACAACACCAAAAAAAAAAAAAAACCCCACCCCAAATAGCCCAATTAAAAATTGGCAGAAGACGTGGGGTGCCTGGGTGGTTCAGTCAGTTAGGCATTCGACTTTGCCTCCAGTCATGATTTCATGGTCCATGGGTTCAAGCCCCACATCAGGCACTGTACTGAAAGCTCAGAGCCTGGAGCCTGCTTTGGATTCTGTGTCTCATTCTCTCTCTGCCCCTCTCCCATTTGTGCTCTGTCTCTGTCTCTCAAAAATAAATAAATGTAAAAACAAATAAAAATTAAAAAATTTAAAAAAAGTGGCAAAAGGCTTAAACAGACATTTTCCCAAAGAAAACACACAGATGGCCAACAGACACATGAAAAAATACTCAATATCACTCATCATCAGGGAAATGCAAATCAAAACCACAATGAGATAATCACCTCACAACTGTCAGAATGGCTAAAATAAAAAACACAAGAAATAACAAGTGTTGGTAAGGATGTGGAGAAAAAGGAACCTTCATGCACAGTTGGTAGAAATGTAAATTGGTGCACTGTGGAAAACAGTGTAGAGGATCCTCAAAGAATAAAAGATAGAATTACTATAGGATCCAATAATTCCACTATTGTGTATTTATCCAAAGAAAGACAAAAACTCTAATTCAAAAAGATATATGCAGCCCTATATTTACTGCAGTGTTACCTATAATAGCAGATATAGAAGGAACGTGAAACCTGTGTCTGAATAAAGAGATTATATATATATATATAAAATGGCATATTACCCAGCCATCAAAAAAAAAAAAAAAGAAAAAAAAAGAAATCTTGCCATTTGCAACAATATGGATGGATCTAGAGATATGACCCTAAGTGAAATGTCGGTCAGAGAAAGACAAACACCATATGATTTTACTCACATGTAGAATTTAAGAAACAAACCAAGGAAAGAAAAAAAAGAGACAAATGAAAAACAAACTCTTAACTATAGAGAACAAACTGATGGTTACCAGAGGGAAAGTGGGTGGGTAGAAGGGATGAGGGAAACAGTGATGGGAATTAAGAATACACTTATCGTGATAAGCACTGAGTAATGTATAGAATTGCTGAATCACTGTACTATACACCTGAAATTAATATAACACTATATGTTAATTACACTGAAGATAGAAGCCAAGACTACACCATTGTTAACTATCTTGAATTTAAATATGCTGAAAATTAAAAAATAAACAAAATAAAATCCGCATGAAAAAAATTCATCATATATCCAAAAAAGGAGGGGAGGTGAGAAGAACACATAAAATTGTTGCTTGATCTGAGCACTGGTATGTACTGACACTGTTGAATGTCAATAAATACTACTCACCTTAATAAACAAACATTCAAGAAAACAATAAATAAACTAAAAAAATGAATTCAGTAGTTTAACAATGCTTTACGATATAAAGGATAATATTCTCATAATCAATAGAGAAAAAATAGCAAAAAACAAAAAAAAACTATTAAAGTGGAAATTCTAGTATTGATAAATATAATACCTGAAATATTTAGTGGATAGGCCTCACACTAAGTGAAGATAAAAGACAAGAGTCAATGAACTTGAAAAGAGACCACAAGAGAGTGCCTAATTGTGAGGGGGAGGAGGGAAGGAGGGAAAAGTGAGGGAGAGGAGACAGAGAGAGAGGTGGGAGGGGCGGTAGAGAGGCAGAGACTGAAACAAAAAAAAGTATCCCTCATGGGCCTATGGGACAATAGCCAAGGGTCTCAAATACATGTAACTAGAGTCACAGTATGAGGAATAAGAGCAAATGGGGCCTTGGTATTGAGGTAGGGCTGTGAGTATGGGTGCACCCGAGATGCCTATGTATAATACAGACACATGTTCTGATGATTAAGGGGCAAATATATAGTGTCATCCCCAGGGAAAATAACTAAGCCAGGGGTGGTACTGGCTCACGGGAACCAAACCCCTACCCTTGTTGTGAAATGAAGATCTGCCATATCTATTACCTACAAAACATTTGTCTTACTGCTCCTAGCTTCACCTTGCTGGTGTTTCTTACCACTCATTAGGAAATGTATTGCCCACGGCCACCACCTGTGCTGAAGTTTACAATCATTCCAACTGCTGGGTCTGTGGAAAGGACTGTTGGCTAGGTCACTAAGGAACCACAGTTCTAAATACTTTCTTTTGTCTTATAGGCATATTAATCTTGTGTTGCTGTTTATACTGCTGCTGTGGCATACGGATGCAATATTTATTTATGTAAATGCTGACAATTTCCCAAGCTTGGTGAAAGAGAGAAATCTACAAATTCAAGAAGTTTAGCAAATCTGGGAGAAGAAGGATAAATCCAAAGAACACCATGTCTGGGCACACCACAATAAAAATCAAAGATTAAGAGAAAATCAAGAACGTGGTAGAAGAAAAATAATATACTGTACACATAGGACAAACAATACAAATGAAGGTTGACTTCTCCTAAGAAACAAGAGTGCTAGAATACAAGATAGTAACACATTTAAGCACTGAAGAAAAAAAAACAAGAAACCGGTCAACCAGGATTTTTTTTTTTTTTTTTTTATTTGAGAGACAGAGAATGGAGGTTGGGGAGAGAGGCAGAGACAGAGAGAGAGAATCCCAACCAGTCTCCACGCTCAACGTGGAGATGGTCACGGGGCTCCATCCCATGACCTGGGGATCATGACCTGAGCCAAAACCAAGAGTTGGATGCTCAACTGACTGAGCCACCCAGGAGCCCCAACCAAGAATTCTATATTGAGCAAAAATATCTTTCAAGATAGAAGGCAAAATAAATTCACTAAAACAGAAAAGGAAAACTAAATTTTTTTTTCTTTTTTGTCAGTACAGCTACAAGAAATGAATAACTGCTGAAGGAAGTTCTTTAGGACAAAGGGAAATACTAGACAGATATTTACATTTTCAGAAAGAAATAAAAAAAACAACGGAAACGGTCAACAGGTAGGTAAATACAAAAGATAGTGTTTGCTTATCAGAATTTCTTTGAAATACATATGACTATTATGGACTGAATTGTACCCTCCCGAAATTCTGATGTGAAGCCCCGATCTTCCATGTGACTGTATTTGGAAATGGGGACTCTATGAAGGTAAACAAGGTTATGTGAGGTCATAGGGGTAGAGCGCTAATATACAGAATTGCTGTCCTTAGAATAAGAGCAAGGATTACCGAAGCTCTCTCACTACATGCATGTAGTTGGAAAAGGCCACGTGAGGACAAAGGAAGAGGCTGCTGTCCACAAGGCAAGAAGACAGCTCCCACCAGAAACCTAATTTTCTAGCACTATGATCAGGGACTTCTAGTCTCCAAACTGTAAGAAAATAAATATTTATTGCTGAAGTCACCCAGTCTATGGTATTTTGTTATGGCACCTTGGGCAGACTAATATGTTACTTAAGCAAACAACAGGGTTGCCTGGGAGGTTCATTCAGTTAAGAATCATCCGGACACTTGATTTCGGCTCAGGTCATGATCTCAGTTGGTGAGATTGAGCCCCGTATGTGAGATCAAGCCCTGCATCAGGATCTGTGCTGACAGCATGGAGCCTGCTTGGGATTCTCTCTGTCCCTCCCTGTCCCCTCCCATGCTCGCTCACTCACACACATACACACACACACTCTCTCTCTCTCTCTCTCTCTCAAAATACATAAATAAACTTTAAAAAAATAAAATAAAGCAAACAACATAGCAACTACTATACTGTTGAATGTATAGCATACATAGACATCACACATATTACAATTTAATGTGTTTAAGAATCAGGGGGTAGCATGTAACTACAGAGTTGAATGCTTTTTCTATATTAAATGAAGTTATACAATATGCAGTCTAAGTAGTTTGAAAAGTTTAGGATGTTTATTGTATGTAATTCCCAAAAGCATCAATTAAAGAAGGAATTCAAACAATCATGCCTAAAAAGCAAACAGAAGAATTAAAATGGAATTCAGAAAATAGAAAGATATTTGAATAATCTGAAAGATGGCAGAAAAGGAGAGAGCAAAAAAACCCAAAACAAACAAGAACAACAAAAAAACAGAACCACAGGAAACAAAGAGCAAAATGGAAGACCCACATCCAACAACATTCACCTTTACATTGAATATAGGTAGCTTCAACATCAGAGTAATCATGAGAGATTATAAAACTGGAGGAAAGCAAACCCAACTATATACTGTGTATAAAAGATGCACTTTACACAGACTGGGACAGAGATAATGGTGCTTTGACTGATGGTGTTGGGAGAGAAGGTTGAAAAAAATAGATGGAGAGATGATCACATTTTGGATTTAGAATCCATAGGACCTTCTGACTGGATGTGGGCAGAGAAGGAAGGGAGGAGTCAAGAATTCATCCCAATTTTTTGGTTTTGATAAAAATATAAATGAGGTGGTCTTTACTCAAATGAAGACAAATAATTGAGGATCAATACAGAGAATGTATCAGTTACCAGAGTTAGAAAACTGTAATTCTGAAATCCTTCCTCCCTCTGCCTCTCTGACATTGAATCCATCTTCTCTCCATTGCTATCCTTCAGAAACCTTGACCTCTCTCTCTCTTCTGCACATTTCACATCCAATCCATCAGGAAACCTCGTTGTCTCTACCCAAAATATAATATATCCCAAAATACAACCACTTTTTATCAGCTGCACTGCCATTATCCCATCTCTCAGCTGGTCGACGGAAATAGCCTCTTTGGGGCGTCCCTACCTCTATCTCCCGTACCCCCACTCCATAGTTTATTCCCAACATAGCAGCCAGGCATCACTCTGAAAGATTCTTTAAAAACTAAGTCATATCTGTCCGGTGCTCATAATTCTCCAGTGTCTTTCCATTTCATTCAGAGTAAAAGCCAAAATTTTCACAGTGGCCAATAACATAGCCCCAAATCACCTCGTGAACTCACTCCCTACAGCTCTCATTTTAGTTTGCTCTGCTCTGTCTCTGTGGCCTCCTTGCTATTCCGGTAATGCCACAGGTGGGCAGTCCTCCCTCAGGACCTTTGCACTGGTTTTTCCCTTGGCCTGGTGCATTCTTCCTCCAGGTTTCCAAACAGCTAACTTCCTTCTCCTCCTTGCTGCGAAGTTTGTATGTCACATCAGGAGAGTCTACTCGGACCACTTTTTTTTTTTTTTTAATTGAAACTGCTCACCTGAATCCATAAGCTTTACTTCCTCTTTTACTTTTAACAACTTATCCCATAAAATAAACTCTATTGCTTTATCATTTTATTTATTGTGTATGATCTGTCTCTTCTTGTTAGAATGTAAGCTTGACAAGGGGTGGATTTTTGGAGTGGGGCGCAAAAGAAACTGTTTTATTCACTATTTCTCACTCAGAACAGTAACATGAACATAGGCACTCAATAAACACTGGTTGTTTAAAGAAATATCACTCTAAAGAGTAGACTTTATCCTACAGATAACTGGAGAGGTGGTATCGAGAGTGACAGAGTCACATCTACGTGCCCTCAACAAGATCCTTAAAGAGGATTTTGTGGACAGAATGTTTGTTTCCCTTCAAAATTCACATGTTGAAATCCTGACTATCAAAGTGATGGTATTGGGAGGTGGGGCCTTTGGGAGGTGATTAACTATGAGGGTGGAGCCTTGATGAATGGGATTAATGCCCTTATAAGGGTCTGAAGAGACCAGAGTTCTCCCCTTCCCCTTCATCTTCAACCCAGAGGAGAATCCTCACCAGAACCCAACTTTGCTGCTACCTTGATCTTGGCCTTCCAGCCTCGACAGCTGTGAGAAATAAAATGCTGTTGTATATAAGCCATCCAGTCTATAGTACCTTGTTTGATTGGGACACACTAAGATGAAAGGGTTAGTAGAGAGGGAAGGATTAGAAGAAAGAAGGTAATCAGAGGGCTGTGCAGGAATCCAGGTGTGTATACAAAAAATACAGTGAGAGCCTGGGTGGGAGGGAACATGGAAGCATTTGTTTATTCAGAGTAGGTCTGGGTATTCATGAAGTCATTCCAATCAGCCAATGTGAAATGCTGGGGACACACCTAAGTTTATGCGTAGATTTTGTCAATACTGATATACATAACATTTTTTCTTTCATGGTCCTACAAAGCCTGCCCACTGTACTTGCTTCAATATACTTGAAAAGAAAGTCATACTAACTCATGATAATTGCTTCTCAAGGGACTATGTAAGACAAATGTCAAGAAAAACTAAAAAAATATAGCTCCACAAAAGTCTGGTCTGGTTCTGGAGAGATCTGGGGCTTCCGGGAGCCCACTGGGTTTGAATCAAGGCTTTCCCACTTACAACTGTTAAGACCTTGATCAAGTTACCTCATTGTTCTGAAACTGTTTATTCACTAGTAAAACTGATGTAACAACACTGACCACACAGACATGCTATGTTGATCAGATAGGGCCTGAAAGTGTTTGCCACAATGCAGATACTCCCAGTAGACTGCAGGGGTAGCTTAGACTATGTGCTACACTAACTAATAATTATCAGGTTTATATCCAGCCTTCTCATTAGATGATAAGCTACTGGAGGACAGGAATCATGTGACCGTATTCTTGCTTGGCCCAGAGTAATCACTGCAACATGATGGAAAGGGGAATGAATGACAGGGTGAAATCACTATCTCTATCTGTGCATCCCACTGTGTACACTGCAAGTTCTTTGTACACCCGCTTATGGAGGACTGACTGACTTCCTGAGGCTAGTCCCAGGCTGACTGGCATTGGGGAAAAGGCAGGGGGCATACAGGCCTCCCAATGCACAAATGCTAAAATTCCAAGCACACAGCATCTTGCTACGTTGTGACCCTGGAGCTCATAAACTTAAATTCTAGGTTCATACAATTCAAAGGTAACCCCTGCCCCAGCCCACTTGTCCCAGAAAGCCAAAGCCACCACAGAGGCAGCTTAGGAATTTGACTTCACCTCCTTTACTCGACACCTCCCCCAATGAAAATGACTCCAAGTAAGACAGACAAGAGTGTTTGGAGAGAGGGATGGCCAAGGTCCAGCTGGAAACCAGCTTTAGCATCTGGATGCAGTGAGTGCACGGGCTGGTGTTCTATAGATAAGGCCTAGGTGAAGGGCAGTATTTTTTGCACAACTACTTTGGAGAGAGTATTGACAAGCACAAGGCAATCCCCGATGGGTGCCCAACTGATGCAACCAAAATCAATCATCCACAAGATGGAGGCCCTTCTAAAAGGAAATGAGTATCAGTGGCACAGTTTGAAATGAGTAGAAAATGAATCCAAGTCTTAGTCGAATGAAACTACAAGAGGTCCAAAGCGAGAAGAAATTCTATTCTGTTTTTCTTTCTTTCTTCATGCTGAAGTTAACCAGATGGAGTTTTGTTTTGTTTTGTTTTTTCCCCCAGTACCAATCTATTCACATACTTGAATGAAGGATTTGCTTTGGGATAGATGATCTTTTCTTTTTCTTTCTTTTTTTTTTTTTAAATTATAAAAATGAGACAAAATAGCTTCTTTTTTCAAATCTAGAGTTTAGGTAATTTTTTGTTTCTTATCTCTTTTTTTTTTCTCCTTCTTTCTCCTCCTTCCCTTCCTTCTTGCTCTTCTTTCTCTCCTCTTCTGCTTCAGGTGGTATGTTTGTGACCGCACGCTGAGAATGTACCGTGGACAATACAATAACGGAGCAGGCACAGCATATCAGAGATGTGTATTTGAGACAAAGAACATAAAAAACTGTAACTTCCTCCCTGCAGTGTTCTCTAGGAAACCAATGTGTTGTAAAACCAGAGATTAGAATTCACAACAGAATAAATGAGAATAAGTAAAAGGAGAGGAAGGATGACTGGCAAAGAAGTCACAGAAAAAGGCCACGGATGGTACACTAGGAATCTCCCTGGGCTGTGCCTACTACCCAGAGTTTTTGTTCTTTATCTGAAAAATATGGACAACAACTATACCTATTTTACAGGGGTTCTGAGAGAATTAAATGAGATAGTATATGCGAAGCTCTTGGCATTGAGACTGGGAAAGAAGCCTTCAAAATGAATGGCAGGCATTGTGATGATTATAAGTTATCATTCAAGATTATATATATAAATCCTGTCCAGAGAAAAACATACTCAATAAAGTGTAATTTTTATTATTGTTACTGTTATTATGTTATCTCCCTATTTTATAGGTTGTTTCTGTCTCTTTGCTTGTCTTCTCTGGACTGATGCTTTGAGGTGATCTGTTCTGTTCTTGATTCAGATTTTGCCCCATCATGCGAGCATTTAGATTTCCCAAGATTTTGCTCTCTATAACCCACAGGTCAGTCTATGGCCAATAAAACTATGGAAGAAGAATTGCCCAAAGTGGAACTCCAAATGCAGCTTGATTGGCTGATGGCACAAAATCAACTAACTACAGAAAGGCCAATAATCCCCATGACTCCCGTCGAAAGTCATAGTCAACTATTATGAAGATTTTATTAATGGCAAAAAAGAGGTCCCATTTTTTATTTAAATTCGGGGCTCATGAAACAGGCGTAACCAATTCTTATCCACAAAGATATGTCATAATGTTTGGGAAAAGATGGCTTATATCCATAGCAACAGAGCAAACTTTGAGCCAAATACTGGGAAAAGTATTTCCAGACTGACACAGATGTTCAATTTGCATATTAAGTCTCTGAAAACCTGTTGATGGACAGCTGCACGGACAATGCATCTTGCACAAAGAGCTGGTTTACTGGATCATGATCTTTGTTAAAAAACAAAACAAAACAAAACAAAACAAAAAGTCTCTGGATCGTGTCACCTAGGAGTTCTGAGTCTGCGAAGGGTGATTATACTGTGATGCAGGGTTGAAAAGGGCTATATTTCAGTAATGGATTTTCAGTGTGTCACAGAGATGGAACGGATATCTAGGTTGAAAGTTGTATAAATAGATGACACTAGTTCAAATAGGAGAAGGCCATGCCTGAGTCCTGTGGTACCTTTAGACAGTGGTGTCATCTCAACTTCTCTAGCATGGGGTTATTAAGGCTAATCAGATATTATGTTATAGTCACTGAGCTTCCCTACTAGACAATGAGCTCCTCAAAACCAGGGCCTGATGGAGGCCTAAATCATTTAATTCCTCCAGAACATGTGCCTTGAATCCAGTCATTCATCTATGCTTCCATTGACTTTGAAAGAGAACTTGAGGCAGCTAAGTACAAAATAGCCATATATTAAGAAATGGGAACTAATGGCAATTTGCATCCATAGCCAGCTTTGGATCAGACCACTATAACTCTGCTGAACATTTGGAGAGTTGATATGGGAATCAGACCATAAACAGATGATTTCAGTGTAACACAGTAAATATAAGATTGGCTCACTGAACCTAGGTCTTATTTTCCCTTGCCTTCCACAAGTAATCCCCCACGGGCCCACTGATCTCCTGACCTGAGTTCTCAGTCATCATTGCCACTGTCCTCATTCAAGCCTGCAAGGCTTTCTGTCTGTAGGCTAACCTACCAAAACCGGGCTCCCCGTGGTCAGCCATGTGCCCTCAGGCCTTCTTCCTCACGGCTACTAGCCACAGTTTGTACAACTGAGATCTGAACACAGGCGTCCACTCTGCCAACCTTACACTGGTTCCCCTTGGTCTAGCAGACAGACAGAAATCAGCTCCTGAGTATGTTCTACAGGGACTTCTTATGATGTGGTCCCTGCCCAGCTCTCTAACTTTTATTCCAAGTCATTCTTCTAAGAACAGTTTATGCCACAGCTGAAATGCTGCACTATGTGCGATTACCTCAAGTAGGCCTTGTTATTTTTCACTCCCATGTTGTTGGTCCTATGCCAGTTCTGCCTAGAAGAGTACCCCTACCCTTCTTTGCCTGTCTTTTCCCTATTTACCTTTGAAGACTCAGCATAAATTCTTTCTCCCCCTTAATGAGTTCTTTAATCTAGCTTTATGCCAACTCTGTGCTTTGTACTTCTGGTGTAGTATTCATCTCATTTTATGGATTTTCTATCTTCCCTATGAGACAATCCCATGAATTCATCAAAATTATTAAGCACCTTCTACGAACCAGGCACTGAGCTGGATGCAAAGAAAAGTATGATATGGCCTTTGCCTTTAAGGAACTCATAGATTTCTGGAAAGGACAGATTAGTAAACCAGTAATAATAGAATATTAGAAGTAGAGTCGTGTTTTAAAGGACAAGTAAAATTATCCAGGTGGTAAAGAACTCTCTGGGCAGGGAAAGAAACACATCCAAAGGCACAGAGGAGTAGGATAACATAAGCCATGGGGAAATTATGGGTAGGGCAATCTAGCCTTAGTGACAAGTACACGTGTGCGACCGAAAGGGATGGACCACAAAGGGTGGGATGTGCCCAGAAAACGATCCAAATGATGTCCCCAAGGCTATGGAGAACCACTGAAGGATTCTGGTTGGAGAGTAACATGGTCCTTTTTACAGAGTAGAATATCATTCTCGCTGCCACAAGGGAAAAAAATGGATGTTTGCGTGAAAGACAGGTGTCAAGACGGGTTAGTCATCAGTGCCTGGACCAACATTTATTCCTTTGGCAAATGCATGCTGCATATGCACCATATGTTAGGCTGTACACTAAAAGAAAGCTAATTCTTCTGATTTAGGAGCCTACAAATCTTCCAGAAACTGGAATACGAGGAGTGTGACAAAATGGACGAGTCAAGGCTATAAAAACATTTAGGCCCATATTGAGGAAGTGTCAACTTACCAATTTTCCAGTAACGCTCTGACCACCTTCATTCAGCCAGAACCCAGGGACCATGGCTGAGAAATAAGGGCCCCAGACACCTGGTACAAAAATTGGGTCTTTGCTGATCTGAAAAGAAAGAGGCAAAGTCTGTGAAAATAACTGATGCTCAGGGCCAGAGGAAGCCCTATCCTCCTCCCATCTGATGTCTGTGTGACCATGTGATTCAACTTCTTATTAAATACCTTCTTTGGTAAGAAAGTCATTCCTTCCAAAGGAAGGACATGGCTTCATCTTTGGAGGTCTTTGTAATACATTCATTTACAATGTCGGGGTAGCAAAAGATCATTTTGGAAAGAAACTGAGAAGAATTATCCCTGCTGGTTCCCTCTCTATGGTAGACTGATTGCAAAAATGGCCCCCATTCTCTACTGCTCCCTGTGTCCATCCCCCCTGCAATGTGTCTTTGCAGCTCCTCCCACTGACAGGTGGAGTCCCCACCCAGGGTATCTAGGTCAGCCGGGTGACTTGTTCCAGCCAGCAGAATGAGATGGAAGTCACACTGCTTGTCTCCCAGGCGTAGGTCTCAAGAGGCCTGGGTGCTTCTATTCTTCCTCTTGGTTCTCTACCTTTGCCATGAGAAGAGCCCAGACTAACCTGCTGGATGGAAGGGCATGCGGCAGAGCTGAGTTGGCCCAAATGTAGGAGGTGTGTCTCAGATATAAGAGATGGCCCAAACAAGATCAGCAGATCACCCTAGTCAACCAGCACTAACAAGCCCAGATCACCAGAATCACCCAGCTAATTGACAGACTTGTGAACAAAAACACGTCTTGTATGTCACTAAGATTTTGTGTTTGTCACCTAGCATTTCTGTGCTAATAGATAAGTGACACATCCCCTTCCTTCTATAAATACTAGTCAACTAACGGCATGCCATCTCCCTCTCTTGGGTGCTGGGGACACAGAGATGAATCGGACAGAGTTCTTGTTTTCAAGAAGCTACCCATCTGGAGGGGAGCTCCACAGGTAAATAGATAAATAGGATACAGTATGGTCCACGGGATGGTAAAGACAATACATAGAATGTTATGGAGGAACAGAGGGGGCCAGGGGTGAATGGTCTTAGGGAACAGGACATCGCTTAGACGAGTAGGATTGAGGCAGGCATTCTAGGTCAAGGGAAGGGCTTGAACAAAGGCATGTAGGTGAGGGAGAGGTGCTCTCAGGGCTCAAGACACTGCAACAGTTTTTGTAGCAGACCACAAAAATCCTTTCAGGTGTTAGGAGAATACATCAAGACATGAACCCGGACAGATGAGGATGGACCACGGGTTCACTTATCTGGAATGGTGCGTGTTTCTCATCGATCTAGCAGGGACGCATGTTGAAGTCGTATTTCTGGTTGTGGAGAGGTGTAGGGGAGGATGGGGAGGGAAAGGGAGGGAGGCATAGCAGATCTACTCCCACATGTCTTCTGGATAGGCAGCAAGTTCATTCATTCATCTCTCCTACAAATATTTAGTCAGCCCTTATTACATGCTTGGTAGTACGTCACTTCCTGAAGGTACAAAAATGAACTGAATATTCATGATTTCCGCCCTCATGAAATTTTTAGTCCAGCATTTCAGCACAGGGACAAACATTATTTAAATGTCTTGACCCCAACCATTCCAGGTCCCTTTTCACTAAACTAGTGAATCCTCAAATTGGTAGGATTTCTGAAGCTCAAACAGGAAGGAGGTGAGGGAAGGCAAGGGAACTACAAAACACTGTCAACTCTAAATTCTGTGAAATCAAGATAATTTATAAAAAGGGACATTTAACACCTCAAGTAGAAAGAATAATGTCAGGGAAAAAAGACTTTTGTAAGAAACAACAGTTTGGCTTACACTGACATACTCATTTCGTTACTGGTTTAACAGATGTTTCCTCAATTCCCACTGTGATCCAAGTCTGTGACAGGCACAGGCAATGAAGGTTAAATGAAACCGCACAGACCCTGCCCTCAGGAAGCATTCTGTCTTGAGAGCCAGACAGATAAGGGTGACCAGTCAAGTTTGGCCAGGAATCTCTTGGTTTAGTACTGAAGGCCTTATGTCCTAGAAAACCGTTGTCTTAGGCAAATGGGATAAATCACTGGGCAGCCTCAGATAGATATTAATCAGATCATCACACTGATGTGTAATTATAAAGCACGATAAGTAAGCGACTGAAAATCAAAAGGTCTGATAAGAGCAAATAAGTGAAGTACCTAATCTAGTCTAGGAGTCAGGGAAGGCTTTTTTTAGGAGGCAATATTTGAATTGAGAAGTAAGGGGTGCCTGGGTGGCTCAGTTGGTTAAGTGTCCAACTTCAGCTCAGGTCATGAGCTCACAGTCTGTGAGTTCGAGCCCCGCATCGGGTTCTGGGCTGATAGCTTGGAGCTGGGAGCCTGCTTCAGATTCTGTGTGTGTGTCTCTCTCTCTGCCCCTCCCCTGCTTGTGCTCTGTCTCTGTCTCTCAAAACTAAATAAACATTAAAAAATTTTTTGAAAAAGTAAAACATATACAGAAGTTATTCAGTAGGAGTGTGTGTGTGTGTGTGTGTGTGTGCACGCGCGCGTCTTTGTGTATGTATGATACAGAGAGTGTTCCAGTCAGAAGGAGCACACACTATATGACCTTCATTTTTGTCACTTTGTCTTTGCCCATGAACATTTATCAAGTGCCAGTCCTAGAAACTACTCCCTAAACTGCATCCCAGAGTGGCTTTGGGGTGAATAAGATAGCTCATGTTCACAACCATTGAGGACCCAGTGTTTGATGGGTAGATGGATAATGACCAAAGTCAAATCATCTCCTTTCCTGCCCTGCACCACTTCCCTTCCAGAACTCGTAGCCCCATTTGATAGATAAGCCTCAGAGAGGTTGTATAAGATATCCACAGTCACACAGTTAGTAACTGCCCCAGGTGGGATTTCAACCCAGGCAGATGTTGGCCTCAAACCATATGGCATGATTTATTTGTAACTTGTAGTATATACACTGCTTTGGAAGGTTATGCATCATGCCCCACCTCCACCCCATCTCACAATTTAAACTTGTCCTGAGTCAGCTACAGCCGAGCTCGATTGGAAGATTGTGGTTCTGCTGTTCAGAAATGTCAGGTGAAGGCTTTGCCTGGCTCTGCTCATGGAGAAAGTTTTGAGCCAGCTCCTGTTCGTGCTCACTCATTTGAAATGGCAAATGCTTCTCATCAGACATCTGAGTGACATGAGGAAACCAAGACACAGAAATAGGTTTCCCAGAGCATTTCCAGTCATTTCCAAGCCCTGTGCTCTTGGAGAAAACAAGCAATAGTTTGTTTTGAGAAAGAGAGAGAGAGAGAGAGAGAGAATGCACATTTGTGTATGTCTGTGTGCTTTAATCCTTTGCAATGAACCTAAATATTTAAAAATATTTTTGTAAAAGCTCTTTCCCATGCTGTGGGCTAAATTGGCCTGCAGGCTGCTGTTATCCAAAGGAGGGAGTTCTTTGTACTCCACTGGTAACAACTGTCTGTACAGGATGCTGATTTCCTAGTAATAGTGGTGCTGTTGGCAACAACAGTTAAGATGGACTGGCTACTTACCAAAGGCCTTACTAGACGCATATTACAGGAATTAAATCACTTACCCCTCATGGAAACCCTAAGGGAAGATTCCATCATTACTGCTTTTGTATAGATGTGTAAACTAAGGCACAGAGAGTTCAATTATGTGTCCAAGGTTATAAAAAATGCAAAGCAGTCAGGCACCAGGGGCCATAGTTGTCTCTGCCAAAGTGTTGTCTTTGCTTTAGGCTACCATAGCTTCTTTGAATCCTTCTTTGCCTCTTGAAGGCAGAAAGCAAGGGCCATCACAGTCAATATAGACTCCTTCTAATGGAACAAACCTTTTGGTTTTGCTGACAAGTTAGGGAATCTGCATTTCCAAAAGCTTTTGATAAATTTTCTCCGATACACTTGTGAAGAGGTGAGCCCATGGGTTGAGTCAAATACCTATCTTCATTCTATTCCCAACTGCCATGTTCTAGCCAGGTGATCTTACACAAGGACATCTTTCTGGGCCTCAGACTCAGTTTAAAGATGGAAGGATCAGGGCGCCTGGGTGACTCAGTTGGTTAAGCTTCTGACTTGTGATTTCGGCGCAGATCTTGTGGTTTGTGAATTCAAGCCCCATGACAGGCTCTGTGCTGACAGCACGGAACCTGCTTAGGATTCTCCTTCTCTCTCTGCCTCTCTCTCTCTCCCTCTCAAAAAACAGACATTTCAAAAAATGGGAGGATAAAGGGGCACCTGGCTGGCTCAGTTGGTGGAGTGTGTGACTCTTGATCTCAGGGTTGCGAGTTTGAGCCCCACATTGGGTACAGAGATTACTAAAAAAAAAAAAAAAAAAAAAAGAGAAAATGTACGGTTATACAAAACTGGGAGTATCGATGTGAATGTTGGAGGACTTTTGTGAAGATGAAATAAGCTACCACCTACAAACAGCTTATTATATGTTAAATACCAAATAAACATTAGTTGTCCTTGAAACGAAGATTGTATGAGAGAACAGTCAGGTGACAGGGTTGAATGAACACAGCCAAAAGTAATTATGATCATGTAAGAAGGTCTCTAGATTTGTCCATGGTCTGGCTTAGCCAGTATTCTTAACAATGAAGTAGAAAATGATACAGAAGTAAAGCTTATCATATTTTCAGCAGGTATAAACTTGAGGGGATTGTTTATTATGGGGCATGTCCAAATCAAGATTCAAAATTACTTCAAAGAGCTAGAACACGAAGCAAAATACAAGAAACAAGCTCACATTTATTTAATCATATAGTTAAACATTTGCACTTAGAAGGTACTGGAAATATTCTGATATTCTCTTTCATGGGTGGTGGTATACGACTATTCCCTTTGGTATTGTTTAAACAGTACATAGACCCTTGCTATATCCTTAAATTATGTGTGATATCAATGAAGTAAAAGAGGCCCGCAGTAAAACAAAACGTTTGCACACCATATGCCGGGCACTGAGATCAGTACTGAGGCTATAAAAGTAACAAAGTAAAATAACAATAATGATAATAGTCAATAATAAGGCATGGCCCCCTTCCTCAAAGAGCTCCTAGTCCGACCAGGCAGACAAGAGGTGGAAATGCAGAAATTGTGACAAACCGTGCTAAGTCCCCCAGTGAAGTAGGGAAGGAGCTGTAGGAACCTAAGTTGTGTACTTACCATAGGTGGCCACACGGGAGCTAGGCCCTGAAGGAGGAATAAGTGTTTCCTTAAGTGAAGAGGGAGGGCATGCAAGGCATAAAGGACTGTGTGGACTACACTTGCATTCAGGAAGCTGCGCAAGCATTCTGGTTTTTAGGAGGGCTTAACATTCTGAATTTTTCTTTAAATAAAAGGTCATAAGGTTTGAAGGACAGGTATAGTTTTGCATTAATATATCCTACTGCTTGTCAAAATTTCAATTTTGGAAAAGTCATGGCTTAAAAACATTTTTTTAAATCTTTATTTATTTTTGAGAGAGAGAGAGAGAGACAGAGTGCAAGTAGGAGAGGGACAGGGAGAGGGGGAGACACAGAATCTGAAGCAGGCTCCAGGCTCCGAGCTGTCAGCAGAGAGCCTGATGTGGGGCTCGAACTCTCGGACCGTGAGATCATGACCTGAACCGAGGTCGGTGCTTAACTGACTGAGCCATCCAGGTGCCCCAGACATGAATTTTTAAAAGGAAAAAAGCCTCAGTGAAACCACCCTCTAAGTCAGGCAACAATAGTAAGAAAAACAACACAGAAATAAGGACAATAATAAGAAATACTAAAATAGTAATTGCTAACAGTTACTGCAGCCTTAGAACATGCCAAATACTCTTCTAGGCTCTTTATAGGGGTTCTATCACATAATACCCGTGACGATCCAATGAGATAGGTCCTATTATACTTACTCCACAAATGAGGAAATCTAAGCTGAAGGAAGTCAGATAGATAGTATGTAAAAAGAGTAACTTCAGATCCAAACAAGACCCAAGCTATGAACTACCAATTTCTTGGCCTCTGCAGACTTTATTTTCCTCATCTATAAAGTAATTAGATTGGACAAGAATATTTAATATCTCCTTTGTCTTTGCGATTATCTAAGATTCCATGAAGCGGAGTCATTCTTCCCCAGCTGGCCAATCAGAGTGCTCCAGCAAGCTCTTTCAACACAGACTCTGCCCTGTGCCTCAGAGGATGAAACTGGATGGTCTCGAGGGGCTTCTCTAACTACCAACTTTGCTTTGCCACCTCTGTGACCCACGGTCAGGATTATCAGGGGCATTTTTTGACTGTCAACTTCATGGGTTGTATTTAATGGCTTCCATCTATTCTATCTTGTATTTGCTGAGCACATATTTAGCAAGTATTTATTAGATACACACTGAGTTCAAACTGTTTCCAACATGAAAGGATACAGAAAGATGGGCATCAGAGTCATGTATCCTCCTGAGGTTTGCAATCTAGGAGGAGCCAGTATGCAGAATGGACTGGGGGGTCACCCAGGTATCAAGTGATTTGTAAGTTTATATTTGTATTCAGACTTGGCAATGACCCTGAGAGTATATGGAGTCAAATATGCACAGCCCATTTTATAGCTGAAGACAAAGGCACGCGGAGGGTAGGCAAACTACCCAGGATCACAAGGATCAGAAATGGTACAGCAGGGATTAGAAGCCTCTCTCCATTTGTTCCTGCCTCTTTTCATGTCTGTGCCCAAGCCGGCTCCAGGAGTGGATGCCACTGCCTGAGTTTCATCTACGGCTGTGCTGCTGTCAGCTGAGTTTCTCTGCGGTGCAAAAGCCCAAGCGATTGCCTGCTCACACCTTTCTCTGGGAGAAATGACTGGGCTCAGAGCAGGGAGCTACTGCAGCAATTTCCGTTCCGCCTTGCCCCCACCCCATCACCCCGAGGTTGGCCTAAACCTCTGGCAGGGGCAGCAGGCAGGCTCCAGGCGCCAGTGGTCCTGGGAGGGAACAGGAGGTTTTGTTTTGAGTGCCCCCAGCCAGGTTGGGAATTTTAGAGGGTAGCCGCAGGCATGTGTGGGACTGAGTATTTCCGTGGTGGCTCATCTCTCCCTCCAAATGGACTGTGCTATCATCTTACTAGAAAAAAAAACCATTTATACACATTCCAGCCAACTCCCAGCTCACTACATAGTGCAAAAAAGAGCAGAGGGAATTTGGTTTTTGAGTAGGGCTCTTAGCATTGACCTCTATTTTTGCACATCTCAGATTAAACTGTAGTGAGTTGTTTGCTTCTCCTATGAAATAGTGAGGAACCACATCTTCTCTCAAAGGCGGTGAACACGGTTTAGAAATGTCAGCATAGACCCTGGAGTCAGACAAACCTCAGTTTCAATTCTGGTTAGGTTGTTTATTAGCCCTGTTCCTTTGAATCTCTCTGAGACTCAGTTTCCTCATCTATAAATGGGAATAATCTCACCTTCCACAGAGTTTTGTGCGAGCCCTAAGCAGTATAAGGTGTATAAAAATCTTAGGACGTAATATTCCCTCAAGAAATGTGAAGTAACAGAGGGTTTAATTCCACTCCTTTTCGGGACAGTGGAAAGATCTGGAGTACAAAGTCCTGGGTTGGAGTCTGGGCTTTGCCTCTTCTTAGTTCTGTCCCTTTGGAAGGTTCTTCCTCCTCTTCTTTCCTAGATGCACTCCTCTGTGCTTGTCTCACTCGCCACATCTCACGGAGTCAGCCCATCCACTCCCACGTGTGCACTGACAACTTTTACGCCATTGAGTCCCAACTTTTCATCCCAAATTCAGGTCCTATTCTTGAGTTCTAAACTGGACACCTGACCTGGATATCTATTCAACATGTCCAAAATATAACTTGCCATCCTCCCTCCCAATGCTGCTCTTGTGCTGGGGTCCCTGTCTGCCTATTTACCCAACCACCAGGGTACTATTCTTAACCCTGACACTCCAACATCCTTCTCCTCTGACCCACACAGTCATGTGTACTGTCAACTCTATTTTTCAGACAAAGCTGGTTTCTCCCCATTGCTACATTAATCCAGTCCTTCATTAAATCTCTGGTTTGATTATTGCCAACAGTATTCAAGCTGGTTTCCCTATCTCAAATACCTCCAAAAACTCTGTGCTGAGAATCCAAGTTCCTTACCTCCAATACAATGATCCTTCTAATACACAAACCCAATTATAATTCTGTCATTCCCTTACCTCCTTTAGAGTTTCCCCATGACACAGGAGACCTTTCTGACCTGGCTTTTGTCTACAAGTCTGGCCTAATCACACATGGTACATTTCCTCATCTTTTGCCCCATTATGTTTACTCCAACAAGCCCATCACAGCTTAGAATCTCTAAGTGCATCACTGTCTTTCTCATCTGTATGTCTTCATAACTTCTGTCTAAAAGGCATTCGTTCTGACCTCCCCCTGACTAACTCTTCCATGTCCTTTTATAGAACTTAGTTCAATATTATCTGCTCTGGGAAGCTTCTCAAACCCGGACTGGGTTATTATTTGCTTCTTTCTGCATCTTCCTTAACCCTCTGTACCTCTATAGTGTAGATTCTTGTGACATATATGTCTAAGTGTGTATACCTATATCCATAATTCATATGGGATTTGATTACATCATTAAGTAATGCACACTTAATATGTTATATGCATATAATATGCTTTGTAAACCAAATCACACAAATGTAGCACATGGCTAAAATTGTTAACAACGTCACAGATATTCAGAGCTATAATAGAGTAGAACACATGTCCAATCACCTGTTAAGCGGCACACAGTTAACAAAGCTTCGGGCTTGCCAAAGTTTCCTTTGCTATATTTGGAGGTTTTTGAAAGGTTACGAGTCCTCCAGTATAGAGCATGCCCTTCCTAGAAATCCAATCCCTTTATTTCAGTTTGAGCAAAACAAGAACACATGAAACCTGTCTACAGATATCTCCTGGGGCTTAGCAGTTGAGCAGGCGGGAAGGGCACTGAAAGGGTGTGTCACCCAACCAAACAGTCCCCAAATTTGGGATGGAGGGAGGCAGCCAAATGTTGCTTGCAATGTCCTGAGTTATTTGCAAAGTATTTTGGACTCCTTAAACCCTGAATTCCTTATTCTTCATCATTCTGAAACCCATATGTGATCACAATTGAAATTTAATCCATATGTTTCTCATTCACATACACTTAAAACACACCCAAAGTTGCTTTGCAAGAGACTGAATGGCCAAGAAAACTTTGAGGCCGTCCTAAAATTTCCCCCAATTTTCTCTCCCTTGCAGACAAGAAACCACACTTGGCCTCCTCTCTACAGACGCCTGACTGGCTCCAGTGAGCTCAGACCAGCTCTCAGCTTTGAAAGCTCCAAGAGCTGTATGACCCCAAAGATATAAAATCATAGCGTGCATCTTTTCACAGCCTAAACAATCTGCGGTGGGTAAACAGTTATGGGTCCCTTCTGTGGACCCTGTGAGTAAGGGAGGAGGGGCTGGTGGCCTGAGTGGGGGAAGGGGAGGCAGCTAATGAGAGGAGAGAGGGCGCCCTTTCTGCGTGGTGGTCACCAGACGTTCCAATGTCACATCGTGAGCTGGACACTCCGAGTCAGAGCCCTATCTTCTACTTCTGTCACATCCCCAGGAATGAGCAGAGGACTAATTGAGTGCTTCTCAAATATGACCCAACCAAAGCCTTCCTTTGATTCTAAATGAGCTGTTAGGAACAGCAGCTCTCCCTTACAGAGTTCAGTAAGTTGCCTTGGGCAGCCTTACAGCTGAGGCCCATCAGCAGGTGCAGATGAGGATGACACAGCCTTTTCCCTGTAGCAAGCGCATGGCACCCTGACGTACAGAGCCTGTCAGCTATCCTCTGACTTCTGACTGCAAAGTTGTGGACACTTTTTCTTCCTGTCCTGCTCCTGCTCAGCTTCTGCGTTTCCCTTGTTAGGACCTTTTGCTGTGAATACCAGTGTCTAGTCTCACATATTCTCTCATAAATCTGACCACAGATTTAGAGACTGTCTGGTGTGACTCTCAATGTTTAGTCCTAACTTGCTGTGGGACTTTGGTCCTTGGAGCGTTCATCCGAAAAATGGGGCAAACAGGACCTCTTTTATAGACCCGTAAAGACTAAATGTGGCACAGTCTATTATAGGCCTTGGTATGGTGCCTGGTACATTCAGTGACCCAGGGAAATGGAGCCTATATTAATATCATCACCTCCATACTGGCCAAGGTGTACTTCTTATTTATGGAGTGGATTACATGTAGGCATTTAACTTGAAAAAGTAAGATCTGACACCATCTTGACCAGAATTCTAAAGTAGGGTACAGACTTCACAGGGGCTCTAGAGCAGAGCAAGATAAGAAACAACACGATCACTCAGATGAATTAATTTCTATTTGCAAGATCTGTCACTGGGGATAAGCACAACTTGCGGTGTAAAGGCAAAGAGAATCCTGGCTGAATCATAGCAGGGTCTCTTTTGAAAAAAGTCTGCATTTCTGGGCAGATTCATCAATCACTGCCTTTTGGAAGCACTCCCCACAAGAATCCACTCCTGCTTCTCAGGTTTAGCTCAGGGAATTTGGGACCGGGGATGTGTCCACACAAGTCTGGACCTGAAGATTCCTGATCTTCAGAACTCTCTCTCCCCTTCTGGACTAAGAGAAGATGAGAAAGCTAAAGTGGCCTGGCAAAGAGAACTAAAAACTATGCATAGACACCTGGGTGGTTCTGCGACTGAGGACTGCACAAGTGTCATCAACTGACAAATGTGTACCGAGTACTATTAGGGTGAAGGAGTGCATCCCTTGCATCTCTGTAACGAAGGAGACTGCAAGAGCATGAAGAAGTCATGATGGTTAGACAAGAGGAGGCCAGGAGAACGATGGAGAGACAGGGTAGGACCCCCCACATTCTTTGGCCACCTAATATGTAACCAGAGACAGCACACAAGTGACATGTGTACCAGTGATAAGGGCCTGCCTTCCTGCCATCTCTGGGCCATGCCTCTGAATCCTACACAGGCCAGTGCCCCAGGGAGCCACCACCGTCAGCTGAAGAGATGTTTGTGCAAAGCTTCTGTCATCCCCGAGTGGGACAGGTTTATATCCACTCCCCCAGCTGAGATGCTGGCCAAGCCTGTGTCACCCAGTTTCGATGGTGAAGGGACATGAGCTTCTAGGATGTTAATTCAAGCTTCTAGGCTCACAAAGCAGGGCAGAACCATGCTTTCGACTCAGATCTGACTCAAGAATCCACAAGCTTCTCGAGATACCTTTTTAGAGAAAAAAGGCTTGTACACACCCAGCAGGCAGAGAGCACCATCTTCGACATTTCTTCTGGGGCCGGCCCAGCTCCCTTTGTGCCCTGAATGGAATATGTCCCTTGAAAAGTCAATAGATAAGATGAGATTTCTTTGTGAGAGAGAGAAAGAGAGAGAGAGAGACAGAGAGAGAGAGAGAGAGAGAGAGAGAGAGAGAGAGAGAGAGAGAGAAAACCCCACACATTCCTGTGTTATCTTTTCCTTCTTCTCCATATTCAACAGCAGTTCTTTGAGAATGCTAAGTGACTCTCAGGTTAAAAAAAAGGAAAGACTTCAAAATTGCTTCCCTATTTGAATGAGTTCTTATGAAAGAGAAATGGTCCACAGAGGTAAGGAGACTAGAGGAAGAAAGGGCACTTGGAGGGAAAGCTGGTGTCGAGGGGTTGCCCTCACTCTATAAAAGACCATGCTAATAAGTAAGATATGTAAACACTGTGGGAGGATCAGAAACAAATGAAATGAGGGCTTGAGAGTAACAGTGTTCAGCTGTGGCCAAAGGCCAGGAGGCAGCTTTTGTTATGAATAGATCATCTGCATGTGAAACAGACCTGATTTTAACCCTTTGCACAGGCTATCCAGTGTGTAAGAATGTATACGGCCCATCTGGACTTCCTTAGAGAAAAGAAAAACAAGGGGTAACGGGGAAGGTGGGGGGGAAACAGCTATCTATGAAATAATATGACATGATGTAGGGCAGGGTTACAGTTTCTGTGTTATTAATCAGTAACACATTTAGCTCCCAAAGTAACAAATGACAATCACAATGGCTTTTTTTTTTTTAAAGAAGGTATTCCAGGTGATGGAGGCAGGGAAGGGAGGCAAGGCAGCTAACATGTGCCAAGCACCTACTAGGTGCTGACTGTTTTATACACATTCTCATGCCTAATCTTCATGATAATCCTGCCACTTCCTTCAGTTTACAGATGAAGAAACGGAGACTCACAAAAGTTCCAAGCCTTGTTTATGGTCATCTAAGATGCCAAGTGGCAGAATGGGGATTTGATTTGAGCTGGCCAAAGGCCATGCTCTTATACCAGATGGCCTCCCGGCTACTTAAAGAACCACCAAAGTCCAATACGTACAGGGGCCAGTGGGACCAGCCTGTGCCCTTTCCTTTCCCGGACATTTGAGCTCCTGCTGTGGGTTTACAGAGAAGGGTCAAGGCAGTGCCTAAGGGTGCTCTCAAGGAGCAAACCAAACCCAGTTTCTGGAGATCGATGTGCTTCCCTAGGGTCCTGCCTTCCTCCCTTCTCCCCACTCATCATGCAGCAATCAGAGACAAGATTAAATGAAACTGGCCACCAACGCCAGCCTGGCTTCCAGGATGTGTGAATTCCGGCAGAAGTCTCTGTGTGTTGATACCGTGTGTTGGGGGGGTAGACTTATTTGCCATTGGCCTGGCAATTTGAGAATTTGGCTCTCACCTGAGGGACAGATGTCCGGGTGAAGCATAAGAGCTATTTTTCCACTTCCCTGGCCTGCGCTCTCAGGGTGGTGACTGAGCACTCAGTCGTGGTAGGAGGGACTGTCCCTGCACAGGCTGCCTCTGGGGGGTACAGAGAAGGGTGCCAGGGTTAGAGAGGCCGGAGGGCTCGGGAGACTGCTTCCTCCAGGCTGACTGGTGCCGTGGAGAGAGGCGTTTTGGATTAGCCAGGGCAGGAATCACAACTCCATGATCAAGCTCTGAGACCCTGGCAAATGCCGGTTTCCTCCAGCGTAAAAGACACACAAAAGTATTCATCTTGGAGGATGTTTGGAAAGATTAGAGGCAGCACAGAGAAAGCCCTGACGTGCCATCTGCACACAGTAAATAATCAACAATTAGGAGCCACGCTCTTGTTTACTTACTGCCAGGAAATGTTTCATCTGTATTTTTCCGAGCTCAGAGTACAGACTGGTCTGCTTAATCCCGGTAAGGTACAAACAACAGCAGTGCCAGTAGAGGGTGGGAAGAGCTGGAGATACAGTGAGTTTTAGGCGGAAGAAATCTGGGTCTCATTTTTCAGGCCAGACCAGGAGGACTGTTTGGATCTCAATGTGTGTTCCTAGTGGGTTCATGGTAAAAAAGTCATCTAATGTTTACACTTGAGGTGTTTCTGTTAATTGAGGCTCTGCACTCATTTGTCAAGAGTTTATAGACTAGCTGCCTTCTAGGATTGAAGAGCTATTATCTGAGATCATGCAGGCAAGAACCTGGTGTGGTTCCCCACACCCAGTGGGTGCCTAACAAGTAATGAGAGGGGGGCCTGGGAAGCATGTGGGGACCGCTGAGAATCAAGACTCTCTGGAAGAGAGACACTTCATGCATTTCGTCAGCAAACATTTAATTGAGCACCTACTATGGGGGTCAGGTTCTGGGGAAACAGATGAAAAAGATACTGTCCTTGTCCTAGTTTTCAGTGTAGTTAGAATGTATGACAGTTAATCTAAGAATAGCAAGAAACTCTGATAAGCACTTGAATAAAGGTGTAAGTTCTTAGTATAACAATGGCATGAAGAGAGTGTTATGGTTTGGCTGGAAGGTAGAATTTACAGCAATAATACAAAAATCCCACAAATGTGGAATTCCCATATACTACGAGCAAAGGACTGTGTTAAGTGGTTTTATGTGCACTATCTCATTTAATAATTATTGTAGGCCTGAAAGACAGGTATCAGTATTCCCATTTTACAGATGCAGGAACTGAGGCTTAGAGGAGTTATATAACTTGCTCAAAGGTAAGGCTGGAAGCAGGAGATATGAAAAAAAATCAAACCTATGAGTGGAAGGACAGGCAGAGGTTAGATCATGAAGGTTCTAACATGACATGCTAAAGTAACTGGAATTTTTCTCTTGAAGGCAACGGGGAAATATTCCCAAGTTACGTTTTGGTTACTTTGTAGCTAGAAGCCCACAGATCCACTGCTCATCACCTCTCAAGCACGTATTCAGCATTACCAGAGCTGGAGTTGCACGGTGGTTCATTTTAGTTTGTTCTGATTCACAACTGAATGCATAATGAATGATAATCACCTGTTATGTTGCCCAAAAGTTCTTGCGGTCACAGGCTACGTAAGTGTTCCACTCAGAGCTGGGCCTTCCCTGGCCCTCCGGGGCCGTGGGGCTCCAGATCAGCTTCATGGTGTGTAAGTATGTGTGGTTTCTTCTTTTTTGCTAAGTCAACAGTTCCAGGGGAAAAGAGGCTGTGCATCAAAATACGTTTATCCAAAAGCCCTTCAGTGCCTCACCTCATTTTATCCATCTCCTCTGGCCTAATTCGCCCTCCCATAGCTTTCGGCCCCTCTATGCTTTAAATGGCCCCAAACTGCTTACCTTGACCTTGGAGTTTTAGACCACCTGACCTGCACTTTTAAACCACCTGACTCTGCCCTGATTCGGTTAACATCTGACCCAAGAGCCTTGCTTCATCTCTCATCCATGTCACACCTGCTCCACAGGGCTTAGCCTCCAAATTTACTCTTCCAAATCCTGACTTTCCCTGATGAATTTGGTTAAAAGGCACTCCGCTAGCTCTCCCTGCTCTGAAAGTCTGGTTAGAATCATCCCCAGAATTGGACTCAACTGAGGGCACCAGCCTAGTAACCACACCCTACAGAGGGGCTCTTGCCTATGGCCAAGGGTAAAGGTACTCTTCCACGAGGCAATACCACACATAAAGACTATTCCCAGGGCACTTGGGTGGCTCAGTTGGTTAAGCATCTGACTTCAGCCCAGGTCATGATCTCGCGGTTCATGGGTTGGAGGCTCACGTTGGGCTCTGGGCTAACAGCTTGGAGCCTGGTGCCTGCTTCGGATTCTGTGTCCTCCTCTCTATCTCTGCCCCTCCCCTGCTCATGGTCTGCCTCTCTTTCTCTCTCAAAAATAAATAAACATTAAAAAAATTTAAAAAAAGACTGTTCCCCATTCAATATCCCCCACTCCCAATGTGCTTTAATGCCCCTAAGAAGTCTCCATGCTACAGAGGGTTTCCAGACAGCTGTCACTAGTTCCACCAAAGCTTGATACTTCTAGAAAGTAGGAAAGGTCATCGTTTTTTAGATAAAGAGATGGAGGCCCTGAAATATCAAATGCATCGCTCACGTTCACCTAGGCAGAGAGTGTCAATGTCAAAATTAAGACCCTTCTTTTTATTTCAAAGGCCAGTAAGGCCTCCGTTGGCCTAATATTGAGAATGGATGTACATGATTTCAGAGAAGTCAAAAACACCTTTATATTCCCCCAAGGCCATCAGCCTTCTGGTCTCCTGCAGGATGATGTGCCAGAGGAGAGCCTCGCTCACTTAATTTAAAGCTCTGATTTTGGTAAGAAGACAGATGTTGCAGAGGGACACATCCTGTAGTCAGTTGTACCATACAATAAAAAGGACATGGATGCATTTTATTTTTCTTCGTGGCAGTAGAGAACAGACACTATGAGATCATCAGCATTAGATGAGAGGCTCTCCTGCATAGGCCACGCCAGACCTTCCTGCAGAAGTTCTTGGAGCCACTCAGCAACAGCGCTCCAATATTAGAGACATCAAGATATAGCTGTGGCATTAAGAGACAGTGGGCTCCTTTGGATCAACACTGGGAGAGTCTTCAAGAACATTCCCCTTCAAGATCTCAAAAAGGGGAGCACTCACCACCACCACAGCTCCAAAGCTTGTCTCACTTCACAGTGGACTCCTGCGGAGTGACTGTTTCATGTAAAACCAACTGAAAGCCAACTCTGTCCCAGGGACTGTACTAGACACTAGTGATACATAAATGGAAGAGCCACAGTACTGCGGTTGAGGATGTCACAGCCACACGAATAAGGAAGACTCAGGCCCAGGTAACTAGCAACAAACAGGGAAGAGAATGCCCTGTGACAGAGGCATGTGCTGTGGGAGTGCACAGATACTCCACCTCAGTGATTCTGAAAGCTTCCAGGAAGAAGTGACCCTTGAGCTCATATCAGAAGGCTAAGTGGGAGTTGTTAGACAGGAGAAGGGAGAGGAAGCAAAGAGAGAAGCATCAGGGAGTACAGGACATCCTGGAGCAGGGCTGGAAGAGAGAGAATGTGAAGGGGAATAGTTTCATGTTGGGGTGATGGGTCGTCATAGGCCATGCTGTACAGAGGGTCATGAGAATGCTATGGAATGAGAATAATTACGTTAGGGGGAATGGAAAAGAGAAGGATGACATGTTTCAAAGTGGTAGGAGAGATTCTGACTAAGACTTTTTTCCTCTCTGGGGCTCCATTCTGTCATCTGCAAATGAGAGTAATGAATTTGATTATCTTTACACGTTCCTTCTGAGTCTCCCGTTCTGGTCATCGAATGGATGATTACAGTGACAGAAATATTTTTCATGCTGTAATAGAGTTGGTAGCCAAACATTATGGATGGGTGCCAGAAAAATGGGTTGAGCTCTGATGGAGAAAGAACACAGGATGCGTCTTCAAGTGACTTGAATTCAAAGCTAGGTGTGCCGCTTACTATGCGATTGGGTAAATCACTTACTCTTGCATCTATAACACAGGGAGAGCAATGCTTTGAAGGGATACTGTAAGAAACACAGAATACCAAATATGTTAAAATATCCGGCACATGGGGCACCTGGATGGCTCAGTCAGTTAAGCGTCCGGCTTCGGCTCAGGTCATGATCTTACAGTTATGAGTTTGAGCCCTGTGTCGGGCTCTGTGCTGACAGCTCAGAGCCTGGAGCCTGCTTTGGATTCTGTGTCTCCCTCTCTCTCTGACCCTCCCCTGCTTGTGCTCTGTCTCTCTCTCTCTCAAAAATAAACTTAAAAAAATTAAAAAAATATATCCAGCACATAAGCAGTTACTCAAATGTCCACCAACTGTATTAATTGGACTAGACAGTCTGTAGCTTGGTGTATTCTTTCAACTTGTACTGTACATCTGTTACATGTAAGGCCCCGAGTATGCATGGATAAGTGAGCCACGGCTGCAGCCCTTGTGGGCTCCAGGTCTAGTGCAGGGACACACATTTAATACATTTTTATAAAATCAAATGAGTGTAAACAACACACATATGAATCAAACACTACAGTAACACAAAGGAAGGGGAGATTATTTTTGCCTGGGGTCATGGGAGGAAGCCCAGGCCAAGCTTTAGGGAAGAGCTACTATTTAAGTTTGTTATCAACAGTTTATGAACAAGCTGGGTAAGATGCTGTTTAGTATGTCTCACTCAACACAAGTTGTGAGGTCATGTTCTCTCTAGGTCCAATTGTGTCCGATGAAGACTTTTTCAGCTGGGGATTCTAATCAAACTCTTCCTCATGCAAATGGTCTCAGGGAATAAAAAATAACGAATCAGTCAAAAGGAGGAGAGAGGGAACAAAAGCATTAGTTCATCTGTACATTTTTAACTTTTTCAAGTTCTGTCGTGAAGTATTTCCATGTTCTTGGCCAAAACCGTAATGGGATCTTAGCCAGGGAGGCACAGAGCTGCGGTGACTGATCAGCCTGCTCTCGCGAATCCTTTTCAGGGAAGATCTAAAATGACCTCATGTGATCAACAGTCCAAAGTCATTTGCCCCAGGAATAAACTAGATAAAAAGTTAATCCGTGACAATAATGACTTAGCCACCACTTAGCATTATATTATAAATGATCAGAGGTGTGTCAGCTCTCACATAGGCCATGTGAGGGAAAGAATTCTCACTCCCCATGGTTAGAGGGAAGGACACTCAGTGGAAGAGGTGGGCTTTTTCCTTAACATTAAATGAAAGAAGTTTGAGGAAAATGACTGATGTGGAATATGCCCTTGGACGTCTGCATGGTGAAGAAGAGGAAGAAGAATATTAGCAGGAGAAAGAGAAGAAGGGAAAATACATGTGGTGGGGCTGAAGGGTTGAAAATTCTAGATTTAGGATGTACACTGCTGCATGGAGATCAAAGACAGCTACTTTCCAGTTTTACAATGTGAGAAGGACCTGCGGTTGCTGACTTAGTCATCTGTAAAACCTAAAAATCAAGAAAGAACACAGAAGTCTGAGAGGCAGTACGATGTAGTGGTTACGTGCATGAACTTGATTAAAGTGAAATGTAACAGAGGGCTATGAGTTCTGGGGAGAAAAATTAAATCTGGCCACAGCGGTGGCACAGAAGAGGGGGTATAGAAATGCAGTCTCAAAGGATGCACAGAATTTAATAGGCTCAACTGGGGCTGGGCTATAAGGAAAAGGGGTCAAGGAAAGCTTTCATGCCTGAAGGAATGGCATGTGGAAAGGCTAAAATTGGTTAGGAAGCATTCCTTCATTCAAGAAGTATTTTATGGGGTACTTGGGTGGCTCCACTGGTTGAACATCTGACTCTTGCTTTCAACTCAGGTCAGGATCTACCAGTCGTGGGATCGAGCCCCGCGTCAGGCTCCATGCTCAGTGTAGAGCCTGCTTGGGATTCTCAATCTCTCTCTCTCTCTCTCTCTCTCTCTCTCCCACTCTCCCACTTTCTCTCCCTCTCTCCCATCCCCACCCCCCTCTGCCCTTCCCCCATCTGCACACATACTCTCTCTCTCTCAAAAATAAAAACCAAAAAAAAAAAAAAACCCAAAAAACAAAGAAGTATTTCTTGAATATAAGCATCTATTATATTCAAGGCATGGTTCAAGGGGCCAAAAACATAGCTAGAAAAAACAAAGTCCCACTTTCATGGAACATATAATCTTTTGGAGAGTGAGTGATAAAAACACATGAATATTCAGATATATAATATGTCAGCTGTGACAATACTATTTTGAAAAATAAAGCAGGAGAGAGAGGTTAAGTAGTGTGGTGAAGGCAAGTGCTGCTATTTTAATAGAGGGTGATCTGGGTGGACCTTAATTATGAGGCTGTATTAAGCAAAGACTGTTGGGGGAGTGAAGCATGCAGTTTGGTGTGACACAAGCAGAATGGTAAGAGCAAGTGCAAAAGCCCTGTGGCAGGGATGTGCTTGCTATCTTACATAAGCAGTACAGCTAGAGTGGTGTGAACAAGGAGAAGAGTGACAGATCAGGGTAGAAAAGTAAAGAGCAGATAAGTGGGGGGATAAGAATGGGATTTGGGGTCAAGAGAGTTTTTTTCTCCCTCCCTCTGGCTCTTTAGCTATTACAGCATGTTGTAATGTTAAATGATTAAGTCAAGAAGGAGATTTGTCAGTGCAGGAGGGGGAAGGGAGAATGGACAGAGCCTTGTGTATGTTCTAGTTTATTGAAGGATCTGTACAGGTGGGTGTATGATGGGAAAACAGCTGTATTCCCTTATCTACTCCACATTAAATTTGTTCTGTCAACAGTTTTCATTGTCCTGAGATGGAATTTTAGGTGGATCCAAAGTACTCCTAAACTCTTCAATAACAAAAAGTCCACTGTCCACCTTCAAGCATTAGATGTGTGCACTCCATTGTAATAACCAGAACTCCTATCTCAGTGAATTAAAACCTCTCCCTCCTATAGCTAGAGTTTATTTCAGGCTTAGAAGCATAATTGGAGAAGGGGGGGAGCTGTGCTGCCTCTCTGGGTTCTTGCTCTACCTTCTCCATGGGCTAGCTGACTGATGCTTGGGCCCTGTACTCCACAAAGAGGGTGGGGTATCTACGGATGGTCTTGCTTGACTGATATGGTTGTGATTGGACTTCCATATGTCCTCAAGGTGGGGTGCCTATCCGATAAGGACTCTCTGGTCACGTGGTCTTGCTGAGTCACTACGATGTCCCCCCCCCGGGAACTCCCTCCACCTCCCCACAGTACTGTGTTTGAAGCCAGCTTGCTCTCTGTCCACTGCTCTACTCCTGACTCCCTTTCAGTCCTGGCCTTCAGGTGGTTTACCCATCTCCTGGGATCACACCGCTCCTTCAACTGAACCTTCTGGATGAGGTCCCACTTAAGACCTGCCCAGCTGACTCCCTTGTCCTGGACCCACATAGAGCTTTACCTTGTTTTTAGTGGACATACATCCTATTCCCAAAGCAGCCCTCACTTTGTGCTTACTATCTCAAATACAACAGTCAGCCTCAGGCTCTTTCCTTAGTCCTCACCTCTGACTTCCTCCGTCTCTATTTTATATCCTCAGGGCGAATTTTACCATCTTTCACCAAGTCCTGCATAGGTGATCCGGTCTCTGGGGCCTCTTCCAAAAACTGCAGGTAAGGAAGACCCCTCTTGTAAGATCCCATTACATGTGCGTGGAACAGAAAGTGTGATGGGTGAGAAGGTGGACAGAGCCAGAGAGGACTCAACAAATTGACCTTTACTTTCTAGGCAAGAGGGTATCATCAAAGGCTTTCTGAACAGAGTCCCATGTCGGGAAAAGGTATCAAATTCAAGACACCGGACATTGTAATATCGGATGTTATATTAACTAACTTACTAAATGAAGTTACCCTTTGAAATGGGAAGTACACACAGGATTAAAACCACCACCATCCAGTATCTTAAACTACAAAGACATTCTTTACCTGACTGCCCGCCCGTTTTATGATAACAAGCCTCCCTCAGTTGTTCCCCAATCAATCGATATTTGTGGTTACTCAAGTGTTCAACTCTCTTCTTGTATGTAAACTTTAAGCCTGCCATGGTACCTAACCCCTGTCCAATTTAATACGAGAATTCTAAACTTTCTGGTCACACGATAACACAGCCCTTTGTGAATACTTTTGACTTCATTCAGAATAATCACTTGCACTACTTCGTGGACAACATATATAAATTGAATGACAGTGGCAGGAGATGAATGGCTAACTTTAAGGAGAAAATGAAATAAGCAATTATCCTATTAAAGAGAATATTTAATTTTTGTCCTGATTGAGTCATCTTTAGCCACCTGGCGTCAGTTCAAATAAATGTGAATCTTTAGGGGCAAAGTCTAATGGCCACTGGCAGAATGTTCTGGGACTGACTCACTCATTTATCCCTTCATATGTCAGATGCCTAGCTGACGGTGCCAGGTGCTGAGGATATAAGAATGGCAGCACCATGAACTCAATTCATTTTATGAGGGGTATGGAAAGTAGTGCAATTTTTGGCTCCCTTTAAATAATCATTTGGTAACTTCAATTCATTCATCCAACAAATACGTATTAAGTATCTTCCATTCATTCATTCGTTCATGCATTCAATAATGAATGCCTAATTAAGTCCCAGGCACTGTGCCAGCCACTGAGGCTATCATAGTGAGTCAATGGTCACTGCCCTCATGAAGTTCGGTGATGGAGCTGTGTGGCTGTGGAATTGGACTGTCAAATAAAACAATCTCTAGTGGTTATTCAAGCACAGGATACTGATCATCTGTCCTGAATGCAATAGAAGATCATTTCCTCAATGTCATAACGGGTACATATATATTAAAAAATCTCCAGCAAATATCATGCTTGCTGGAGAAATTTTAGATACATTCTCTCCAACATAAGGAACAAGATGAGGTTACTTCTTACTATCCTAACTGCTCAACAAAATAGTGGAGGTCCTGACAAACACAATCAGACAAAAATACAACAAGAGGTATTGAGAAGGAAAGAGACAAAACTTTGCAGGCGATACGATCTCACAGTCATAGCTCATACTGTCCCCTCTGGTTGGACCACTCTTCTTTTCTAACCAGAATATTATAGTTCAGTGTCAGTGCCTTACAGATGCCTTCCCTCACCATCACTAGATCACCTACCTCTATAGTTTAAAAATCACACACTTGTGGGGAAGAGCACTGGGTGTTATATGGAAACCAACCTGACAATAAACTATAAAGTTAAAAAAAAATCACTCTGAAAGATCTTATGCATGCAGACAGTGCATAACACATATACATTTTAAAACTTACTAAGAGTATTTAGCAAGGTTAGTGGATATGAGATCAATGTTTGAAAATAAAATGTATTTCTCTACCCCAGCAAGAACTCAGTGGGAAATAGAAAACTAAATGCAATTCATAAAAGGGATTGAAAGTTACAATATAAAAATCTGATTCCTTTGCTTTATCTGTGTTCCTCTGCTATACATGAATTAGGGTACAGATATAAACTAACATATTTTATTTTTACTTACTCCTAAACAGGGATTTATGTCACTTCTTTCACAAGAGGTGTGTGTGGAATGTTGAATAATGCTCCCCCATCCCTGACCAAAAAAAAAAACAAAAACAACACACATATGTCCAAATCCCTCCAATCTGTGAATCTTGTCTTATAAAGCAAAGAAAAAAAAAAAGGATTCTGTAGATGTGATTACATCAAGGATCCTGAAATGCGAAGGAAATCCAGGCGGGCTCTAAGTGCAATCATAAGGGAGACTGACCACAGATGCGGAGAAGGCAATGTGACTATGGAGGCCAAGACGAGTGATATGGCCACAGGCCAAGGTGGACCAGGAGCCACCGGGATTGAAAAGAGACAAGGAACAGATTCTACCCTGGAACCTTCAGAGGGAGTAGGTTCTGCCAACATCTGGTCTCAGCTTAGTGAAACTGATTTTGGACTCCTGGTCTCCAGGACCTTAAGAAAGCAAATGTACATTGCTTCAAGCCACCAAATTTGTAGTAATTTGTTATAACAGCCATAAGAAATGAATATAAATATTGAACATATTTTAAATACTGTCTCAATACACATGTGCGCACATACACACAGATATTATAGTAACATATGTAATATAAGACTGATGAAAAAAATGGAAATATGGCAAACAGAAGGTTCAATATTTTAGCTTGAATGTTCAATTTCAACTCTGAGCTTCCTGATTTCCAGGGTTAGAAGAAAAAAGTGATCAGTAATAAAGCTTTTATTACTGGAAAAGAGAATATAGTGATGTTCAGATTAAACATCACTTTACCAATCATATAAATTCTAAAATTCTCCAGGAGGACTTTCGAGGGGGTAAAATGAGTGACATATTAACTCAAATAGCAAATGCAGGCCCGGCCTTCACAGGACTATTACTTTTTTTTTAAAATTTTTTATTCAAAAATGATTTCAGACTTAAAGAGAAATTGCAAAAACAGAAGAATTCTGTATACCCTTCACCTAGGTTCTGCCAATATTTTGCATACATATTCTACCTATATTTTGTATGTGTGCCTAAATTCTCTTTTCTGAATCAGAGATATAATGCCCATTTACTCGTAAATACTTCAGTATGTATTTTAGAAAAACAAGGATATTCTCTTACACAGTCGCTATCCTAACTGGAAATAAACACTGATACTACTCTATCATTTAATCTATGGACCTTACTCAAATTACATCACCTGTCCACAAAATGTCCTTTACCTTGAAAGAAAAAATGTGAAACCACACACTGCCTTCAGGGTCACATCTCTTTAGTCTGCTTTCATCTGGAACCCTTCTGTCTTTATCTTTTGTGACCTGGATATTTTTGAAGAGTAGAGGCAAGTTATTTTGTAGAATACCTCTCAATCTGGCTTTCTGACATTTCCTCAGGATTGGATTCAGGTTAGGTATGTTTGTCAGGATGGCCACACCTTGGGGAGACCTTTGCTAAGAGCCAAGGGCAAAACATTTAATTTTTATATAAAAACACAGCGGACAGTGCTAACCGAAGAAGCTCCTCTCCTGTCAGTCTAGTCTGCTCAAGGAATTCCTGAGCCACAGCTGCTGTCCACCTAGACCTCTGGTCACTAGGCAGGAGCTGATCATGGAAGGCTGGGTGCCGCGCCTACAGAGCCGATGTTGCATCCACCCTGCAATGCTGGTGTTTTACTGCACAAAGAGTCACTGAATGCATCTTCTAAACATCTTTCCAATATATCCACTTCTCTCCATCTCCCCCACCATAATCCAAGGCAAGCTGCCATGATGTCACCTCTCAACCAGACCCCTAATCTCCTTCTATCTGGTCCTCTAAGCATCCACTCTGGTCTCTCTCCGATCTGTTCTCCAAATTGCAATTGTTTGGATCCTCTATAAACCCAATTATGTTACCCACTATGCTTAAAACCTTTCAGTGTCTCTTAAGATAAAAGACCAAAATCCTTCATTAGGCTTGTAAATCCAGTCAGCCCTGCCCCTTTTTGCTTCTCCAGCCTTAACAGGTGCCAGTCCACTCTCCTATGGCATCTTGAATCTGTCAATTTCCCTGCCATTATCCTGCTGCAACTTCTGGACCGCTTTTCTTCTCAACTACCACCATGCAGGCATCTCCTTCCTTCCTTTCAGCCTCTGCTTGGCTACCTAATCAAAGTATCTCAGCTCTAACATCACTGCCTTAAAGAAGTCAACCATCCAAAATATATCCATCACTTGGCTTTATGCTCTCATGATTGTTCCTTTGCTTTATAGTACCTATACATCATATATACAGAAGAGCACATAAAACATACACGTACATTTTCAAGACTAATAATGAGTACTCATGGATCTTTCACCAGTAAATGCCACCTCCCCATGTCCCCTCCAGACAGCCTTCTTTCTACATCAACAATCGGCATCCCCAGCCATGTAACTCACTAGGGTCCTGATATTTGTGGCAATCATTTCCTTTCTTGACTTTCCAGGTTTGGCAGCTATATATGCGTTTCTAAAATGCATGTTGTCTCTTGCCTCTTTTTGGCTTGGCTATGAACATAGTGATTCTGTATTTCTTTCATATCCTGTTTCTTTCACTTAAAATTGATCCCTCTATGTTGTTCAGGTAGCTTTAGTTCCTTCATTTTAAATGTGTACACCGCTGTAGGAAAATAATACAACTGAGTTATCAGTTTTGTGATAGGTAGAAATTTGGGTTGATTCAAATTTGGGGCTATTATGAGAAATAACACAATGAATACTTCTGTACTCATCCGTGGGTACACACAGATACCCAGGAACAATAGATTTTGTAGATTTTTACCTGGGAACGGAATTGGTGGAGTGCAGGGTACATGCATATTCAAAAGACATTGCTTTGCTGTTTTCCAAAGTGATTGCACCAGCTCATACTCCCACCATCAGGGTATGAATGTAGAGCATTTATCAAGGTCTGTCATCATATATTTTTGTGACTGTTTGCTTAATATCCTTCCCTTCCACTAGATTGTAAGGTCAGTGTCTACTCGTGCTCACTATTTTCACTCCAGCACTCGGCACATCGTAGATACTCAAAAATAACTGTCTGGATAAAAGAAGGCACCCTGGATAAGAAAGTTTAAATATCTCGGACGTGAACACAGGTCTGACTTCAGAACCCATGTCTTTCCTACCACACTATATTTTCCTTATCTCAAAACAATAAAGATCATTTGTATCCTACTTATTACTTCCCAGTGTAATGGCAGTAATGGAGTAAGATTATAGATGCCAATCCAACAGACACGGAGTGCATATTAAGCATCCAGCAGTGTTCCACTACCATGCACCTGGACCCAGAGGTCCACAGATGGGGTACATGAAAGCTGGCTCTCAATGGCAAATGCCTCATGAATGTATGTGGATTAAGATTACTTTGTAGAGGAAGACTGGGGTTTCAGATATCACTGCAGGGAAAACCAGGGAGACCAATTAATGCTTTCAAGTCCAAGCTGCACCTGTGTCCCAAATTATTCACCAGCACAAACAAAAGGAGCTTGCTCCAAGCCTGAGCAGAACAAACATTTTAAAATGCTTTCACCCAGGTGGCATCAGCTTTCATCTGTGCCAGGGATTCAGGAAGGGCTGCGCACAGAACAGGATTAATCTCTGTGCTTCGGCTTGGCACTGTGGGTTCAAAAGTAAACTCTGGCTTCCTATTTACACTGAGAGATCTTAGGCCTTTGTGGTTTCCTGTTGCATCCTGGTCTGTGCTGTTTCTGTGTTTGTCTGCACAGAGCTGCAAATGGGGCCTCTCCCTGTTTCACTTCATTCTGCTTTTCAGGAGAAAATAAGAATTCTACAGTCTCTAATTGTTGGCATATTCTACCAGGTACTTTATCCAAGTCCAGACTTCCCAGGCCATCTGCACCTAAGCCCACCAAGAGAGACTTCCTTTGAAAGGAAGAGGATTCAAGGAACCCTCTAGCGTGTCCCAAACCCACAGAGACAGACTGTCAAACTTGATTTCCTTCAGTTTGTAGTCATTTACATTCACTTACTTCACTCTTACATTCATCAAGTATAAATTTTGAGTCCTCCTATGTACACGATGCTCTGTGAAGCCCCGAGGAAGCAACGATGGAAAGATCTAATGGCTACTCCTGGGAAGGTGAAAGTGGTTTTCCTACAAGTCCCACATTAGAATCACTTGGGCACATGTTAAAAGTATAGATTAGTATACACTCCTTCCCAGCCAGACTTACTCAGTCAGACCCTGTGCAAGTGGGGCCTGGGGAACTGCATTTTTAGGGAGTTCTTCAGGTCCATTTTATGCATGTTAACTGAGAACTAACAGCTTGCGCTCAAAGGAGATTTTCTAATCACAATGGGGCTAGTGACAGAGAATCAGGAGCACTTCCTGCGTTGGGCCAGATTTTCCCCAGCTGCCTGATCCTTCAATTTGAGCAAATAAGAACGCAGGGATCAGGCTCAGGGTTTTCTCAGACAGTATCTGAATCTTGGCCCTATCACTTGCTAGCTGTGGGACGCTGCACAAATCACTGTTTCATTGAGGCTCTGAGCACCGAGTGTTGAATGTAAGTGACGAATCACTGAATTCTACTTCTGAAACCAATACTGCACTGTATGTTCACTAATTAGAATTAAAAAAAATTTTTTTTGAAAAAAATAAAAAAGAAAACACTTGGCCTCACTTAGTTATTCTGAGTATCAAATTCCACAAGGCATTTAATAAACTCCAAAGCACCAAGGAAGAGTTAGTCATTTTATCATCACAAAAACTTAAACAAACAAAAAATTAAAGCCAATAAGGTTTCTCTCAGGCAGTCAGAACTACCCTGTCTTCTAACCATCCCAAGCTCTGAGAAATATTTTCTTTTCTTTAACTGAAAAGGACATTGTGTGGACAGGTGATATAATTTGAATAAAATTCACAAATTAAATAATTGAATTCTATCAGTGTTGCTTTTTAAAATTTTTTAACTTTGTTTTTGTTTTGTTTATTTTTGACAGACAGAGGGAGACAGACTGCAAGTGGGGGAGGGGCAGAGAGAGAGGGAGACACAGAATATCCAAAGCAGGCTCCAGGCTCCAAGCTGTCAGCACAGAGCCTGACGCAGGGCTTGAACTCATGAACCAAACCGTGAGATCATGACCTAAGCCAAAGTCAGACGCTTAACCAACTGAACCACCCAGGTGTGCCCTCAGTGTTGATTTTTTTAATGTTTATTTATTTTGAGAGAGAGAAAGTGCACAAATGTGCACAAATGGAGAAGGGGCAGAGAGAGGGGGACAGAGAGACGATCTTAAGCAGGCTCCACATTCATCATGGAGCCCAACGTGGGGCTCGATCTCACAACTGAGAGTTCATTATCTCTGATTGTGAGATAATGACCTGAGCCGAAATCAAGAGTTGGACGCCCAACTGACTGAGCCACTGAGGCACCCCTAGCACTGTATCAGTGTTTATTTCCTGATATGATAATTGTATTATGGCTATATAAGAGAATATCCTTGTTTTAATAAAACATACTGAAGTATTTAGGAGTAACTAGGCATAACATCTGCAACCTACTCTCAAATGATTCAGAAAAAATCATTTGTACACACATATAAAATATGGGTAGAATGCTTATGTAAAACATTCTTTGGCAACTCTTTGCGTAAGTCTGAAATCATTTTTGAATAAAAAATTAAAAATAAACAAAAGAGGGGGCCAGTGTCTCTTAAACATTATAGCTGTGTATTGTGTGCTTCATTCCAGGTTCCAGCACATTTTTCTCAAAGCACAGCTCAAAACTGGACCCAGCCCTGGGTAGGACAGCAGGATACATTCGTGATGCCATGTTAACATTTTCAAGGAATGGATATAAAAGTCAGGAGCCCAGCCAGACCTGGCTTCCCCTGACGTGTCCCAGCTCTATGATCTCTTTGACCTCAATTCCATCGTCTCTTGGATGGAGAAATGTACTCCTTTTGGGTCATCTTTAGTTACTAACTTCTAGTGACATTTACTTTTTGTTTATTAGTATTACCTTTTATTATGATCTGAAACATAGTTATTACATCTTTCTCTTTCTTAAATTAATCTTAACGTATCACAACCATGAGGATAAGAAATGCTATATACAGACGGCCTCCCACGGGAGCTGGTACATGGTACATATGTAATAAATCCTAGCTATCATTATCCTTCAATGTACACATATTCCTTGTTCATTTTTGAAATGCTGTCCCTAACAAATTCTTCTTCTTTATACACCATGCATAAACCTGAGTAACCTTTTCCTTTTTGAATTTTTCCTTTTTTTTTTTTTTGATCCAAATTTTGCATCTTTAAACTTGAGGTTTGGTGTTTAATAGCTATTTCATGGTACAAATTATTTGCTGCTAGTGTATCTCTCTGGGTAAACCCGACTATAAACTATGTGTTGAGTACCTACTGTGTGCCCTAGAGATGGAGCATGAAGTAGACTTTTCCCCAAGTGCTCAAGGAGCTCAGGCTCACGGGGAAGACACGGAGAATGACAAGTGCTGTACCAGAGATGTGCAGGAAGAGCTATGAAAGCCTAGGAGGGCATGGTGAACTCCACAGGGCAGAGAAAGAAAAGAGAGCCTCATGGAGACACCTAAACTGGAACTTTAGGGAACACACACACTAAGCACAGCTCAGTGACCGAGAATACAGCTCTGAGGTCCCTGTGCTTTGGTACAACCTCAGCTCCACTCCTTGCTCGGTGACCTCTCCAAGCCTCAGTTTCCTCATCCAAACAGTGGGGATTGTAACCCAATGAGAAAACATCCCAGAATTTGCTGTATCAAATAACACAGAACATGCTCAATAAATCTGAATTATAACAGTGGGGTGATTCTGGTAATGACAGTACCCACCGTGCAGAAGGGACATGCAGCCACTCTGGACAGAGGCAACACCTGCCTGAAGGCCACTCAAACTCACAGACTCTTTTCCCAAAGGCTAGATAAATGTCGGTATTCATCTAAAGCAATCCACCTACCAAGTTTCTCCCTGATTCATTTGATGGTCTAATTCGATCTGAACTCATCAAACTATGTAGACTCTACTTAACATGCTTGCTATGAATATTAGTAGGTTTTACTGTAGCAATACTAATGTACTAATGTGTTGTATCATGGGCGGTATCCCAGACCTGCCTGGCAGTGTAATGTAATATACTGCATATACCAATACTAACTTTCGAAAATCTGGATATTCTCTATTCTCAAACATCTTCGGCCCCATCGAATTCAGTAAGGATGTGTGCATATACCTGCTAGACTACAGATGAAAAGTGAACGACAGTGGGGGATAAAACTAGAGGTGGGTGAGGCCCAGATCACATGAGAGCTCCCATGCCCAGCTAGGATTCTTGGACTCAGGAGACTCACTGAGAGATTTTAATCAAGACTGTGAAGCCAAAAGACTTCATACTGAGGAGCTTGTTCATTGGGATAGTCAGGTCCCAATGCAAATTACTGTCTTGCACGCCACAGAAAAACAATATATATGTTAATATTACTGGCCTATTTCTCTTAGGTTCTCTCTTCTTTTTCACAGGCCACTTCCCCAATTCCAGAGAACACTAGCCCTGTATTCCAAGATCATAGTAAATATCTTAGCTAGGAGGTACGTGGATACCTAAGGAACTCAAAGTAAATTTTAACACGCAGGCAGATGATAGCACCCAAGTCAGGGATGCTCCATGACTAGTCTAGATGATAGCACCCAAGTCAGGGATGCTCCATGACTAGTCTATGTCAAGCAGCTCCCTCCAGTTAAATGTCTTCCTGACATAGAGAATCAAGACCCAGTCTTTTCCTGGCTCCACACAAGGCCAAAATCAATGCCTGAAAAGCCCACCCATAACTTTGGTAAATGGGTGATGTGGATACTTTTCAGTGAGTTTCATGTTTTTGCATTTGGCCTATTTCAAGCTATAATTCAGTGAAAACTCAGTTCTCAAGTGGGTAAAAGTGTGTGACTGGATTGACCAATGCCCTGTGTCTAGCGGGAAGAGTCTGTTATTCAAAGAAAGAACCTAAAGCTGTACTCAAGACTGGACAGCTCTCATGCTAGAATCTCCTTTCGCAGCAGAGCCTATAAATTCACCAACAAAACGAAAATCAAACTGTATGACACAATCTGATCTTCAATGAATGCTAATGGATATCTAGTATATCGTCTACTGGCTACCCACTATATTTCCTTCGTCCTGTCCTTCTGTCCATCTATCAGTTGAACACATACTGGTCCCCAACTGTGTGTCACATACGGTGCTAAGTGCAAGGAAGTGGAAACTTGCTGTTTTGAGATAATCGTTCTATTCCCTAAGTAATAAAGGCTGAATGCTGCTATAATTTCATAGCATAACCTAAAAGATGCACAGTAAAACTTTCTCTTTCTCAAATATCACTAAACTCAGCTTTCTAGAGCTTTTGAAAATACATGGGAGGAGTGAAATTTATAATATATGAATCATCTTTCATTAAAAGAGCTTTTAAAACAATATATGATAGCACTGAAGTAACTCTCACCACCTCTGGATTTAAAATTTCTTTTTTTTTTTAATTGAATGTAATCTGAATCTTGAACAACATGGCCAAATGTCCATTTAGTTCTCCCTTTTGAACACTTTTTTTCACTGGCAACAGGGAGCCACTGACTGTTCATAAGGAAGGGACACTCAGCCTCCAACCTACAGTATTGACTGTTCAATAAACTTCTAATGAGTTCTTCTGGGACCTTTAATTTCTTAGATGCTACTGCTCCTCGTGCTTTAACGCTGTTTAAGTGTTAGAAGAAAAACTACTCCACACTTATGATGGCTTCAGGGAACAAAACAAATATGACAATTTAATTAAAATTTGAAAGAAGAGGACCTCAGAGCATACAAGGAAAGTGGGAGAAAGGGATGAAAAACTAAGGGAAAATCAACAAGGCAAAACTAGTAAACCCCCTGAACTAATTGTATGTAGAAGTAAGTGAGCTGAGGGGTGTTGAGGTCCTGGGCACAGTGCCTGATCCTTGGAGAGAGGGCTCGGAGAGAGGGCTCTGTGAAGGCTGTCTTTTTTTTTTTTTAATTTCTTTTTTTGATGTTCATTCACTTTTGAGAGAGAGAAAGAGTCAGAGCATGAATGAGGCAGAGGTAGAGAGAGAGGGAGACAAAGAATCAGAAACAGACTCCAGCCTCTGAGCTGCACAGAGCCCAATGTGGGGCTCGAACTCACGAGCTGGGAGATCATGACCTGAGCCAAAGTCGGACACTTAACTGACTGAGCCACCCAGGTGCCCCTTGAGTATCTTTTTTATGCACATTGAGACCCTGGAAAAGCACAGACACTTCCATAACTGCTAGGTCTCCCTTAGCAGTCACAGTACCAGAGCTACCCACACAGCAGATGAGTGTGGTAAATAGGAAAAGGGGAAAAGAAAATCAATGTGGTTTTCATTTCATGGTCTTCCAAACAAATATAAAAACATCTTCATGAGTTGGGAGGTTGGCCTCATGTCTTCAAATTGCCTATTCAAGTAGTTGACCACAGAGCAGCAGGGAAACAGGGAAGATTAAATAAGGAGTCTCATAAATACTCTCCTCCCGGGGGACGATGGTGACAAGTGAGGCTGTTTATTTTTATTGTTATCGTTAGACTGGTGGCCTCGTTGAAAGGCGGTGATTTGAAAGACTGGGACGAAGGGAAAACAAGAGCATTGTGGTCTAGCTTTGATCCAAGTCTAACTTTGCTCTTCTCATCAGGCTTTGGAAAAGATCTACCTTGTAATCACTCTACCCCCGTTTCCCACAAAACACGCGTGCGCATGGCTAGCCCACCCCATCGCCTCTGTGTCACCGTTCTGCTAAGAGTTAAGAATATCAGCTCTGGACTCAAACAGCAGCGTTGGAAACAGATCTCTAGGACTTACTAGCTGTGTAATCTTGGGCAAGCACTTTCTCTTTCTAACCCTCAGGATCCATCCCTGTAAATGGGAGGATAATTCTCAAAACAGCAAGAGGTTATTAGGATGGTTTGATCATAGAATTTAAACCTCTTAGCCCACGATAAGCATGCAGTACACATTAGGTGTTACTCTTACTGCTGCTAATTTTAATTTTTCTTTTCCTTCTTTGACCATTCCTCCAGGCAAGCTGCTGTCTTTTGTGCAAAGCCGGGCTCAGGACAGTTGACAGACTCCCACCACAAGCTCTAGTTTGTGACCTTCTGAGAGGCCTCGGGTCATCTGACCTTGCTGTGTTCCTGGTAGCCTTCCATTAACATGGGTCCAGACAGCCCTGCCCAGCTTTTATAGGAGTGGAATGGGGGTCACATGGTAAGTGTGACTTTGTAAGAAACTGCTAAACTATTTTCCAAAGTGGTTGTGCCATTTTATAGCCCCACCAGCAGCATGAGAGAGTTCCGGTCCCCATATCCTGACCCCAAGTTCAGCCAATCTAAAAGTGCATTGTAGCTCTCAGAGTGGCTTAAATTTCCATTTCCCTTATGAACAATGGTGTGGAGGTGGAGTATCCTTCACTCCTCTAACACTGGCCTGAGTAAAATACAGTGCCCCAGGCCCAGGCCACACCCTTTGCTTTGGGGGAACTTCCTTCTGGATGACATGAGGAAGCTATAGAGCTGCACCACAAACATCACCCCAACAGCATGGCTCTAACAATGTGGCACAGTCTGATGGGTGGCATTTTTCTGGTTAGAGCCCAGAGCCTAGGGCTCCTGAACCATCTTTCCCCAAGAAACCAATGTTAGGCTGCAGAACGACTCTGCAAAATGCATCCTGGTGAGCTGCTGGGGAGAAGCGTGGGGGGGGGGGGTCATGTTCTCCTCCAAAGGGCACAGGGTGTAGGGGGGGCAGAGCATGGGAATGGAAAGCTCTGGAAGACTGTCATGGTGGACAAAAGAGAAAGCAAGTGTGGCTGATTTGTGTCTCCCAGGTCCCACTAAGTAACACTATTTGGTGAAAATGTTACTTCCCAGAGAGGCCAAATGAGCATCCAGATATCTCTGGTAAACTGGTGTGGGCAAATGACTGCAGCAACTCTCACATGGGAGGCTTTTCCCAGTCAGTCAGGCCCCGCTCAGTGGTGACAGTTGATGAAAGGCAACACCACTACATTGGGAAGGAGTGAGAAGACAAATCCGAGTGCTTGTATACTTCTGGGGTAGGGGTCGAGTGGGTGGGAAGCAACCCAACCATACACCAAGCACCCACCCAGCCCTCGCTCCACACTGGACAGGAGGGGCCAACAGGGGCCACAGGAGACATGGACCCACTAAGCAAGACAGCTCATCTGAGACAGAGGTCGGTACCAGTAAAACACAAGTAACTATTGCTCTGTGCAGGGACCAAAAGAACAGAATAACAAAACATGCCAGAGTAGCTAGAGAACTGATTTGGGCTGAAAGGAAATACATGAAGACTAACAGTTATTGTACGATTAAAAACATTTTTTAAAAAATGTTTAAATAATTATTTATTTTTGAGAGACAGAGAGAGAGAGAGAGAGAGATGCCAACACAGTAGTGGCAGAGAGAGAGAGGGAGACACAGAATCCGAAGAGGGCTCCAGGCTCTGAGCTGTCAGCACAAAGCCTGACACAGGGCTCGAACTCACAAACTATGAGATCATGACCTGAGGCAAAGTCAGACATTTAACTGACTGAGCCACCCAGGTGCCCCTATTGCACAATTCTTAAAATATAGATGAAATCATTTCTATAGACATACTTAGTGCCTGAAATATAGTAAGTATGATATAAGTGACTGCAGATACTACTGGTATTGTTTTTTCTGGTCTTTTTTTAAAGCTTATTTATTATTTATTTTGAGAGAGAGGGAGGGAGGGTCAGAGAGAGAGAGAGAGAGAGAGAGAGAGAAAGAAAGAGAGAGAATCCCAAATAGGCTCCACGCTGTCAGCACAGAGCCTGACATGGGACTCGAACTCACAACTGTGAGATCATGACCTGAGCAGAAATCAAGAGTCGGACGCTTAACTGACCCAGCCACCCAGGTGCCCCTTCTTTTCTGTGTTTTACACAAGCTTTACTGAGGTGTAACTAGCATTTGATAAGCTGTATATCATTCAAACGTCAGATTTGCTAGGTTGGGACACAGCGTACACCAGTGAAGACATTATTATACTCAAGGTGAATGTATCCACCAAGCCCAAAAGTTTCTGTGTGCCGTGTGTGCTCTACTTATCCTCCTGCTGTCCTCACACCCACTCCTCTCCCGGCAGGCAACCAATGATCTGCCTTCTGTCATTACAGGTCAGTGTGCATTTCTTAATATTTTAAATAGATGGAGTTACATAGTTTAAACCTTTTTTTTGTTTGTTTGGCTTCAATCACTCAGCATACTTATTGTGAGATTAATCCAGGCTGTATCTTATATGAACAGTTCATTCCTCTTTCATTGCTTAGTAGTATTCCATTATAATGGACATAGCAGCAGCGGATTTACCTAGTCACCACTGATAGACGTCTGGGCTGTTTCCAGCATGGGGCTACACAAAGAAAGTTGCCAGGAACATTCCTGTACAGGTTTTTGAATGGGCACAGGCTTTCCTGAGTGGAATGCCTGGGTCACACGGCAGGTGTAGGTTAGCCCTTAAGAAGCCACTAACCTATTTTCCAAGCTGACAGTGCCGTTTCACGTTCCCACCAGCAGCGTGGGAGTTTCAGCTCCCACATCCCGCCCCATCTGGCCACTCCAATAAGTGTGTAGCGTATCTCCCGTGGTTTGAGTTTGCATTTTCCAAATGACTAATTATGCCGAGCATCTTCTCAGGCGCTTGTTATTCAAATCCGTGCTTCGGTAAGATGTCTGTGCCAGCATTTGCCCATATTTTCAGCCTGTTCCTCCTCTCCTCTTTATCTCTGCGAGAAGCTATTTCACTGAAAGGGAGCAGCAAGGACTCTGGGGTCAGTCCCCTAGAGGGCTCAAACGTGGCATGACCCACTTAACTATTGTTTGCCTCAGTTTCCTCACTTGTGGAATGATGACAGTAATGGTGGCTATCTCACCGAACTGCTCATCACATGACATAAAGGATTTAGCACAGTGCTTGGTACAATGGAGGCGTTTGATGGATGATAGCAGCTCATACTATTGTCTGTCTCAAAACGACTGAGGTTGGGCCACAGATGCTAAACGTCCTCTGTCCAGCATCGTGTAGAACTGCCCTAGCCTCAAATGCCAGGAGAAACACTACCCCGAGCTTCCTGAGTACATGATCTATCTCTTACTGCTCACTGAGCCACCTCAACCTTCTCCTTGACAAATCAATGCCCAGTGTATATTCTGTTTTCAATCAGTGTAGTAGTGGGTCCCTGGGCCAGTCCCCATATGGAGAGTCTCCTGAGAATACTTGTTCCTGGAAGGCTGACAACAGCAGATCCTGGTGAATGAAGAGGGAGCAGGCCGCTTCAGGCACAGAACCCCAATTCTTTCATTGTTAGGTTCAACAGTGGTCCTATTTGCACCACGTGGACTCCCTTCCCTGTCCATCTTTCTCAATGACCTCTGCCAATGCCACCTGCTAAAGAGACCAAGACAGAGAAACAGGTCCTACCTGCCCACTCTCTTCTTAGCTATGACCCTACTAACAGAAGGTCATCTGATAAAGGCCCGTGGCTGTTCTCCCCTCTTATGGTGCCCGCCTGATGGGCCTATACATAACCACATCCCATCCAGACCACAGAGGAAGTCACCTGCATGGTGGTGTGGACACAGGAGAAAAGCAAAGTTGCGTAGAGAGAAGAGAGGGCTTGGGGCCTGAAACTGGCAGGAGGCGTCCCAGGGGGACCAGGGAAATGTCCCATCTTATAGGAAAACTTCCTTGTCTACTCAAGACGGCCCTTCTCCCTGACACTCCAGTCATGCACTTACTACAGCAATTATCATCTGTATTGTAGGTTCCTCCTTTTTGTCTTTCTTAATGGAGGCAGGCATGACACTTTCATCATATTTTGTACTTAGCCAGACAAGTACAAGGAAATGCTTGCCTTTTTTTTTCTTTTAGGAAAGAGAGAGAGAGAGAGAGAGAGAGAGAGAGAGAGAGAGAGAGAGATCAAGGGAGAGGGGAAGAGGGAGAGGGGGAATCTTAAGCAGGTTCCACACTTAGTGCAGAGCCTGATACAGTGCTTGATCCCACGACCCTGGGATCATGACCTGAGCTGAAATCAAGAGTTGGATGGTCAACCAACTGAGCCCCCAGGCTCCCCTAAGAAAATGCTTTCTTAAAGAATGAAGGATTTAATGAATGATTTAAAAATAAACTTTTAGAGGTATGGAACCTGCTTGAGATTCATATTCTCTCTCTCTCTCTCCTTCTGCCCCCTCCCCCACTAACATGTGCTCTCTCTCAAAAAAGAAAAACTTTTAATTTTAGACTAATTTGAGATTACAGAAGATTTGTGAAAATAGTATAGAGTCCCCATATTCTCCACACCCAGATTTTCCTACATTAACATGCCACATGAGGGTATACCTATCACAATTAAAGAAGAATATTGATATATTATTACTAACTAAATGCCTTACTTTATTCAAATTTTCTGAGTTTTCAACCTAATGTCCTGTTTTTGCTCCAGGACCTCATCCAGAACCCCAGGTTACATTTAGTTGCCACATCTGTTTAGGCTCCTCGTGGCAGTGATGATTTCTTAAGACTTTCCTTGTGTTTTGATGACCATCAGAGTGTTGAGGGATACTAGTCAGGTATTTCGTACAATGTCCCTTGGATTTTCTGATGTTCTCCTTAGGGTGATACTGTGGTTATAGGTTTTGGGAGGATGATAAAGTACCATTCTCATTACATCATATCAACGGCACATATTATCAATATGGCTTATCACTGCTGGTGTTGACCCTGGCCACCTGGCAGAGGTAGTATTTGTCCGACTTCTCCACTGTAAAATTATACTTTTTCCCCTTCTCACACTGTCCTCTCTGAAAGAAAGTCACTAAGCACAGCTCAGACTTAAGGAGTGGGAAGCTATGCTCCACTCCCTTGATGGGGGAGTATCTACATAAATTATTTGAAATTCTCTGCATGAGAGATTTGTCTCATTCATTCATTCCTTTATGTCTATCACTGTGGACTCATGAGATTTATGTTATACTTTGGGTCATCATCAAATACTACTCTATTTTGCTGCCCACATTGTTCCAGTTTTGGTCACTGGCAGCACCCTCAATTGGCTCCTGATACTCCTTTTTTATTTTGTTTTGTTTTTTTAAGCATTTCCTTGCTTTCTGGCACTAAAAGATGCCTCCAGGCTTATCTTGTCTATTTCCTCTCCAGTCCTAGAATCAACCATTTCTCCATGGAGTCTAGGCCCTTTTTATTAGAGAAGGGTATTAGAAACCAAGATCTGGATACCAGGTGTGCTTGGAACAACAAGCTGCTGGGGTGTCCTTGTTTCTAGATCCTCTCAGCTGTCAGAGCCAGGAAATATATGTATGTGTACTAACCTGCACACCTACATGCATCTATAAACACTCATTATTATGTATCCATCTGTAATCTGTATTATGCTAAACATGAGTTCACTCTGATGCCCCTAATTCAAATCCATTACCACATGGATCATTCTGGCCTTAATGGATCATTTTTAATGATAGCACTACATTCGGTCTTTTGTGTTAGGTACGGTGCCAAACTGTTTACAAAGATCACCCTATTTAATCCTCAAAACAACTCTATGAGTAAATAGTACTGCTCACATTTAACAGATGAAGAAACTGAGGTAGCAAAAGATGCAGTATCTTACCTAAATACAGTAAGTGGAGGGATGAGCACAGGAGCCTACTGTATCTTTGAGAATGACAGAGAACCACCATCCCCACATGCACCTAAGCCCTTGAAAAAGCTTCGGGTCTGGGTGATTTAAGATGCAGATGGAATTCCCAGCTCCCAACAACTATTGTTCTATTCGAATCTTGCCTCTTCAACACTGGTTCCACTTCCCAGGGTCCTCTCCCCATCTGACATGCTGACTGCAAGACAAGGTGCCAAGTTATAACCCAACAAGGAAAGGGGTGCTGGAGCAATGGCAAGGATCAGCTCCATCTGACCCCGTGACTTTTCAACCTCTGGCTAACCCCTGCTGCGTGTTATCTTGGGTTTTGGTGACTTGGTGGTAATTAACTCTGAACAAGCAGCCCTGCTTTTATGGAGTTAAAAAAAGTAAGTATTTTACCCCCTTGTTAATTAAATCATCTAAAGGAAGATAAATGTACAGCCCACACTTGTATCTTTCAAAATATCAAAGGTCTGATTAGCAAGTCTCATGTTCAGCCTCAAGCTTTTGTTCCAGATTCCTAGAAGTAACAGGGACTGGGAGGTAAGGAACTTCCAAATATTTATCAACATTTGGTTACTTGGACATCCATCCATCCATTCATCCATCCATCCACCCACTCATTCATTCATATCTAGAAAGAGGCAGCCTGGATCAAGCACAAAATATTCCTGGGAATTTTGCCTCGATCAACCTACTGAATAAAAAAAAAAAATCAGTACTGTGCAGACAAGAAGAAACAGAATCCTTCAGACCAGGTTGAGAACTGCTTTTTTAAAACCCCAGAGCCCCCTCTGGTCCCTGTGTTCTGTTTGGTGAATTTTTCCTGACAGTTGGTGGTTTTATTTGCCAGAACCACAACAAAGGGGGTCCTTGAGTGTCCCTGGGAGTGTTTCCTTAGACTTGGGCCTCTCCTAGACCTTACAAAGGTGTTATTGTTGCTCACTCACTGGGCGCCTGGCACCTGAGCAAGATCAAAGGCACTTTCTGATGCCAGCATGACCACAGTCTCGCCCTCACCACATAACATTAAAGCTGATGATTAATACCCTTGGCCCAGAAGTACCCTTCCCACTCCCAAGTACAAAGTGCAGTGGGGGTGGGGACTTTGTTTCCAGCACAACATGACCATAATAAACTGGCATTTTATGGCCCTAATTCATTGCAACCAACTGCAGCTGCCCATCAAACTCGTGAAAGCCCAAACAGTTGCTTCGTGTGAGCCTTATATATCACTAGGAACGTGCACTAAGAATCTCCACCATTTCTGAGCGTCTGCTAGGTACTAGGTATGTACGCCCACAATTCACATTCACCAGCCACACTATGAAACTGGCAGTGCCGCCCCCAGTGTGAAGGAGGAAGAACTGGAAGTTGTGAGAAGTTAAGGAGCTCCCTTCAGGTCACAAGACCACAAAGTGTACGAGCAGGTCTGCAACCTACATCTTGGAGCTCTGAAGCCCAGGCCGTCTCCACTTCTTTAAGGGACATTACAATCGTATGCAAGACAGCGAGGCACCAAGCAGAATGCGTCTGGGAATGAGATGGAGTTAGGTCTGAGTTCTTAGCTCCCACTTAACAGCTTGCGAGCCTGGGAAAATTTCTGGACTTTTCTATGCCTTAGCTGCCTGATTTGCAAAAGGGATCCTAGAGGAAAAGGCAGTACCATCCCTATTAAGAGACAAGGAGAATGAGAGGGGAGGACCTGGCAGAGTCCCTCACATTCATTTGGACTTGCTTTCGCTCGGAAATCCGAATTAAGTGTAGTAAAAATGCCTAAAATTCAGATTTCACAGGAGAAACCAGATTAGATGTGTCCCTGTGAAAATGGAGGATGATTTAAATAGGCTTCAATCAGTGTTCAGTTAGGACAGGCTAACCAGTGTTGACTCATGTCAAGGGAAATAAGGACCAGCTGCCCTGATGGGCACCTTCTGCTTGAGGAGGCCTGAGGCCTCTGCAGATCTCTGCCTTCAGCGACAGCTGGGCGCTACAATAGGGCCACTGAGGGAAGAAAGAGGCTGGGATTTTTAAAACTTAGTTAAGTTTTAAACACACTTAATGGTGTGCCCGGGTGGCTCAGTCGGTTGAGTGTCCAACTTCGCTCAGGTCATAATCTCATGGTTCACTAGTTCGAGCCCTGTGTTGGGCTCTGTGCTGACAGCTCAGAGCCTGGAAACCTGCTTCAGATTCTGTGTCTCCCTCTCTCTCTGCCACTACCCAGCTCACACTCTGTCTCTCTTCCTCTCAAAGATAAATAAATATTACCAAAAATTTTTTAAAAGAAGTTCCACTTAAAACCTTGTCCATAGAAACAAATAAAGGGAAAACTTTTCTTTCTTTCTTTCTTTTTTTTTTTCTTTTTTGGCCGGGAGAAAGGGAGGGTCAAGGAAATCTACGACCTTAAAGTCTAACACAAATGTCCCCTCAGGAAGGTGTCCCTAACCCTGGACCGTCCCCAGGCAGAGTCAGTCACTGTTTCCTTTCTGCCCAAGACCATCAGTACTAGTAATCAGGAGCTAACCACTGTGAGGTGCTTACTTCATAGGAAGCACATCACATCGCCTCATTTCCTAATCATAACACTAGGAGCTGTTTGTACTAGAGCTCTCCACATTCTGCAGAGAAGGAATCTGAGGCCCAGAGGAATAAGAGCCTTGTCTGGGGTCCCATACTCCGTAAGCAGAGAAACTAAAACTAGAAACCAGCAGGGTTGGCTCCACCATCTCCATGCATTGGGAGGCCACGCACAATGTGGGCCCAGTGCGGATGCTCAGAATCACAAGTTCAATCTGAATGGAGACTCTGAGGCCTTATATTGTATTGTAATGGCGCTGTAATTGTGCCTCATCAACAGGAGGCCTCGTGTCACCTTCACATCCCCAAGGTTTAGCACAGCTCTGGACACAAGAAGAGGGGATCAGTAAATAAGTAAATGTATCACTATTTACTCAACCACAATATTTAGTGGTAATAAAGGCTCACTGGGTCCCTGCTGTTACTCACACAGTTTGACATGGCACATGATTCCCTCCCTGGCTGCGGAGCTTTGGCCCCGGACCGTGTCCACTCTAATCCTCACCCACCTTCCGCCTCCTCCCCCCTCTCCCTCTATTTTACTCATCTGGGAAACATCCAAGGAGTCGTCCATCTAAGTTTAACAGAGTAATGACTTTTAAATAAAAATATGGTAGAAATGGGTACTTATCGAAATGGAATGCTTTCAGACTCATGCATTTAAAGAAGATATAAATTTTAGGGCAGGCACTAAATTTTAACTGCAATCTTGAGAATGCCTTTCCACTAATTCATGGAGAAAAATTAACAAAGTGAAAATTGCTTATCAGTGTTCTTTTGAAGCCATGATATGCAGCCTAATTCTATAGATCATCAGGCTGCTTCCAGGGAGATGGATTTATATTGATTGGGAGAGAGCTCAGTGGCCAAGGAAAACAGACACCCCTTTGCAGAGAAGACTCAGCGATCCATTAGGGACAGATCAGCCTGGGAGCGAGGCATTGCCATCTTTGGATCCAATTTCATCCCTCACGCCTGGGCCCTCTGACCAGGCTGCTGTCAAAGACAGACTCAAACCTTTTCATACTTTTTAAGAATCTGGCTCAGGGGAAAAAGAAAGATCTGGCAAATCTAAGCATAGATTTTGGGAGAGTGTTGGGCTTCTGGCTAAACAAGAGCAGGCAGGTGGCAGGAAGGGAAGGAATTGAAGGGCAAAGGATGGGCCAGCCACTTAAGTCTCCTCTTGGGCTACCCCTCCTCACCGTGTGGTGGCCCCGCCCTCGGCCCTGCAGACTCACCCCCATGTGACAAGAAGATGTTCCACAGATGACAGCCAGCCGTGACGTCACTGGCTGTCCCTCACAGGCAAGGCCATGCCCTCTCACATCTGCTCCAATCACTCCTGTGAGAAAGCAAAACAAAACAAAACCCTCTTGAAAAAAATAACGAGAAAGGAAAGCTAAGAACAAGCATACAACACTCCTTTTTATAGCCAAACATTAAGAAAGTGGGCCTGTGTAGGCCAATCTCAAATGGCAACCAACAGAATGTACTTGCCTGCCACCGAGAAGCCAGGAAGCACATCTTGTCTATATTTGATTCTGGTCAATGTATAGTATCTAACATTGTAGTAATAAGAGTAACTGTCATTTGAATAATAAAAGGTGAAGCTATGGGTGATCTTGTGCTCAGGAAATACCAGGGCACCATGCTGCATATTTACGTGTGCGATCTCATTTTATATTAACTGTCTCAAATCCGTATTAGTAATGACACACACACAGGTGGAGAAACGGAGGCAGGGAAAGGTTGGGAGACCTGATCAAGGTCACAAAACTAGTAAAGAACAGAGCTGAATGGATCTGGTTTAACACAACACGTTACAATCTAAAAGAAGGCACCTGAGCTGTTAGATAATTTGAATCTTTTTGGCCTCTCAAGGTCCCCATTCTTACTTTAGTTATCACTCTCAGTGTAAAGGAAGGGTAGGGTGACTGACAGTGAGTTTCTGTTAAAAGAATGTGAGATAATGGAGACTTTCCCATAAACGGTATAAGCTCAGTGTTCTTCTCCAGATTGTATTTGTTGATACTTCCTGGATAAATGAAGTTATAAATGTGCTGATAGAGCTAACAAGACTATTTAGATGTACATGAAACATTCTCCAGAATAGATCACTACTGGGACACAAATCAGCCCTCATCAAGTACACAAGATTGAGATCATACCTTGCATATTTTCAGACCACAACACTGTGAAATTCGAAATTAGCCACAAGAAAAATTTGGAAAGACCATGAATACTTGCAATTAAAGAACACTCTACTAAAGAATGAATCGGTTAACCAAGGAATTAAAGAGGAAATTAAAAAGTACATGGAAACCAATGAAAATGAAAACATGACAGGGGAAAATCTCTGGGACACGGCAAAGGTTAAGAGGGATGGATACAGCAATCCAGACCATCCTAAGGAAGGAAGAAAGGTCTCAAATACACAACCTAACTTACACCTAAAAGAGCTGGGAAAAGAACAGCAAATGAAGGCCAAAACCAGCAGAAGAAGGGAAATAATAAAGATTAGAGCAGAAATCCATGGTATCGAATTAAAAAAAACAACAACTCAGATAAGAATCCAGGAGATGGTTCTTTGAAAGAATGAACAAAACTGATAAACCCCTAGGCAGACTGATGAAAAAGAAAAAGGAAAGGACTCAAATAAATAAAATCATGAATGAAAGTTGAAAGATTACAACTAACACCGCAGACATAAAATCATAAGAGAATATAATGAGTAATTACTGCCAACAAATTGGGCAATCTAGAAGAAATGGACAAATTCCTACAAACATATAAACTATCAAAACTCAAACAGGAAGAAATAAAAATTTGAACAGACCCATAACCAGTAAAGAAATGGAATCAGTAATCAACAATCTCCCAAGAAAAAAAGAGTCCAGGGCCAGATAGCTTTCCAGGGGAATTCTACCACACATTTAAAGAAGGAACACCTATTCTTTTAAAGCTGTTGCAATAAATAGAAATGGAAGGAAAAGTTCCAAACTCATTCTGCGAGGCCAGCATTACCTCAATTCTAAAACCAGACAAAGAACTCACTAAAAAGGAGAACTACAGACCAATTTCCCGGATGAACATGCATGCAAAAATTCTCAACGAGATACTAACAAACCAGATCTAATAATACATTAAAAGAATTATTCACCATAATCAAGTGGGATTTATACCTGAGATACGGGGCTGGTTCAATATCTGTAAATCAATCAATGTGATACCTCACGTTAATAAAAGAAAGAATAAGAAACACGTGACTCTCTCAATAGATGCAAGGAAAGCATTTGACAAAATACAGCATCCTTTTTTGATAAAAACCCTCAAGACAGGAGGGATGGAAGGATCATATTTCAAGATCATAGAAGCCATATATGAAAGAACCACCTCTAATGTTACCTTCAGTGGGGGAAAACTAAGAGCTTTCCCCCTAAGGTCAGGAACAAGACAAGGATGTCCACTCTCACATCGTATTGAAAGTCCTAGCCTCAGCAATCAGACAACACAAAGAAATAAAAGGCATCCAAATCAGCAAGGAGGAAGTTAAACTTTCACCCAAAAGACTGCAGCAAAAAACTGCTAGAACTCATACATGAATTCAGCAAAGTCTCATGATATAAAATAAATGTACAGAAATTGCTTGCATTTCTATACTTCAATAATGAAGCAACAGGACATCCAGATGGCCAACAGATACATGAAATGATGCTCAGCGTCACTCACCATTAGGGAAATACGAATCTAAACCACACTGAGATACCACCTCACACCAGTCAGAGTGGCTAAAATGAACAAATCAGGAGACTATAAATGCTGGCAAGAATGTGGAGAAACGGGCACTCTCCTACACTGTTGGTAGGAATGTAAACTGGTGCAAATGCTCTGGAAAACAGTGTGGAGGTTCCTCAAAAAATTAACAATAGAACTCCCCTATGACCCAGCAATAGCAATGCTAGGAATTTACCCAAGGGATACAGAAGTGCTTACGCATAGGGGCACATGTACCCCAATGTTCATAGCAGCACTTTCAACAATAGCCAAATCATGAAAAGAGCCTAATGTCCATCAACTGATGAATGGATCAAGAAGATGTAGTTTATATATACAATGGAATACTACACGGCAGTGAGAAAGAATGAAATCTGGCCATTTGTAACAATGTGGATGGAACTCGAGGGTGTCATGCTAAGTGAAATAAGTCAGGCAGAGAAGGACAGATACCATACGTTTTCACTCACAAGTGGAACAGGAGAAACTTAACCGAGGACCATGGGGGAGGGGAAGGGGGAAAAATAGTTGCGGAGAGGGAGGGAGGCAAACTATGAGAGACTCTTGAATACTGAGGGCAAACTGAGGGCTGACAGGGGAGGCGGAAGGGGGGTGATGGACATGGAGGAGGGCACTTGTGGGGATGAGCACTGGGTGTTATATGGAAACGAACTTGACAATAAACTATAAAAGAAAAAAGATATTTTATAAACAAAGAAATAAATTCAGTGATGTGTTCCAAACACTCACTAGTGTCTTACATTAAAAATATAACCTTAGCCCTCCCAAAATTATTTAAATATACTTTAAAATGATTGTCCCTGAATAAAGACTAAAAAGTAAAGGGGATGTGCTAAAATAAAGAAAAATAATGAAGCAACAGAAAGAGAAATCAAGGAATTGATCCCATTTGCAATTGCACCAAAAACCATAAAATACCTAGGAATAAACCTAACCAAAGAGGTGAAAAATCTATACACTGAAAACTACAGAAATCTTACGAAAGAAATTGAAGAAGACATCAGAAAATGGAAAAACATTTCATGCTCATGGATAGGAAGAACAAATATTGCTAAAATGTCGATACTACCCAAAGCAATCTACATATCCCATGCAATCCCTATCAAAATAACACCAACATTCTGCACAGAGCTAGAAGAAACAAAATTTGTTTGGAACCAGAAAAGACCCCAAATAGCCAAAGCAATCCTGAAAAAGAAAACCAAAGCTGGAGGCATCACAATTCCAGACTTCAAGCTGTATTATGAAGCTGTAATCATCAAGACAGTATAGTATTGGCACAAACACAGACCAGACCAGAATAGAACAGGAACAGTATAGAAAACCCAGAAATGGACCCACAAACATATGGCCAACTAATCTTTGACAAAGCAGGAAAGAATATCCAATGGAAAAAAGGCAGTCTCTTCAACAAATGGTGTTGGGAAAACTGGACAGCAATATGCAGAAGAATGAACCTGGACCACTTTCTAACACCACACACAAAAATAAACTCAAAATAGATGAAAGACCTAATAGTAAAACAGGAAGCCATCAAAATCCTAGAGGAGAAAACAGGCAACAGGTAACAAAATCTTTGATGTCGGCCACAGCAACTTCTTACTCGACATGTCTCCAGAGGCAAGGGAAACAAAAGCAAAAATGAACTATTGGGACCTCATCAAGATAAAAAGCTTCTGGACAGTGAAGGGAACGATCAACAAAACTAAAAGGGAACTGACAGAATGGAGGAAGATATTTGCAAACAACATATCAGATAAAGGGTTAGTATCCAAAATCTATTTATAAAGAACTGATCAAACTCAACACTCAAAAAGTAAACAATCCAGTGAAGAAATGGGTAAAATACATGAATAGACACTTTTCCAAAGAAGACATCCAGATGGCTAACAGACACATAAAAAGATGCTCGACATCACTCATCATCAGGGAAATACAAATCAAAACCACAGTGAGATACCACCTCACACCTGTCAGAATGGTTAAAATTAACAATGCAAGAAACAACAGGTGTTGGCGAGGATGTGGAGAAAGAGGAACCCTTATGCACTGCTGGTGAGAATGCAAATTGGTGCAGCCACTCTGGAAAACAGTATGGAGTTTCCTCAAAAAATTAAAAACAGACTACTCTTCGACCCAGCAACTGCACTACTAGGTATTTATCCAAAGAATATAGGAGTGCTGTTTCAAAGGGGCACATGCACCTCAAGGTTTATAGCAGCACTATCGACAATCGCCAAAGCGTGGAAAGAGCCCAAATGTCCATCAAAAGATGAATGGATCAAGAAGATATGGTGTGTACACACACACACACACACACACACACACACACACTGGAATATTACTCAGCAATCAAAAAGAATGAAATCTTGCTATTTGCAACAATGTGCATGGAGCTAGAATGTATTATGCTAAGCAAAATTAGTCAGAGAAAGACAAATATCATATGATTTCACTCATATGTGGAATTTGATACAAAACAGATGAGCATAGGGAAGGGAAGCAAAAATAATATAAAAACAGAGAGAGAGAAACCTTAAGAGAGTTTTAAATATAGAGAACAAACTGAGGGTTGCTGGAGGGGTACTGGGTGGGGGGATGGGCTATATGGGTGAGGGGCAATTAAGGAGGACACTGGATGGGATGAACACTAGGTATTATATTTAAGGGATGGATCACTAAATTCTATCCTGAAATCATTATTATACTATATGTTGACTAACTTCGATTTAAATTTAAAAAAAAAAGAATATAATTGCAATGAATGTATTCTTTATCATTGAGACCTTGAAGACTTTAAGCTTTGTTCTTCCTTTCTCTGCCTCTCAGCCTCTGGTGACAGTAGCAGAGGGTTAAGGCAAACAAACTGAACATTTCTTTATATGCTATTATGAATGCAAATATTAACTAAAGAGTTAAAGTGAATTCAGCTAATTGGCCGTTATCTAGATAAAGTGATTTCTGGTAAATGTACTTATGGCCTATGACCCAGAGCTCAACCAACCAGCCAGATCAGCTGAATTCATCCTAACAGTGAGGTGGCAGGCACTTCGTTATGTTGCCTTTGTATCCTTAAAATTTTCATAACAGACCACAAAATGGACCATCAAAGCTATCATATAAACCGTACCTCTGTTTTGCACTGAAAGATTGCCTGGTAAATGCAATTAAATGACTTTTTCTCTCTTTTTAAAAAAATTTTTAAAAAATGTTTATTTATTTTCGAGAGAGAGAGAGAGAAAGCGAGAGAGCAAGCAAGCAAGCACAAGCGGGGAGAAACAGAGAGAGAGGGACACAGAATCCAAAGCAGGCTCCAGAATCTGAGCTGTCAGTCAGCACAGAGCCCGATGCGGAGCTTGAACTTGTGAACTACGAGATCATGACCTAAGCTGAACTCAGAAGCTTAACCAACTGAGCCACCCAGGCACCCAGACTTTTTCTCTGTTAAAAAAAAAAAAAGACTATTTAGAGCCTAGAATTGCCCATCATTTATTAAAATGTCCAACAAGCATCTTCTTTATTTTTGTTTTTATTTTTTTATATTATAGTTTATTGTCAAGTTGGTTTCCATGTAACACCCAGAGCTCATCCCAAAAAGTGTCCTCCTCCATGCCCATCACCCATTTTCCCCTCTCCCCCACCCCCATCAACCCTGTTTGTTCTCAGTACTTAAGAGTCTCTTATAGTTTGCCTCCCTCCCTCTCCTTAAGTATTTTCCCCCTTACCCTCCCCCATGGTCCTCTGTTAAGTTTCTCCTGTTCCACTTATAAGTGAAAACATACGGTATCTGTCTTTCTCTGTCTGACTTATTTCACTTAGCATAACACCCTCCAGTTCCATCCACGTTAACAAGCATCTTCTTTAAAAAAAAAAAAATGTTTATTTTGGGGGGGGGGGGTTGTAAGCAGGGGAGGGGCAGAGAGAGGGAGAAAGAAAGAATCCCAAGCAGGCTGCCTCATGGAGCCCAACTCAGGGCCCAAACTCACAAACCTCGAGATCACGACCTGAGCAGAAACCAAGAGTCCAATGCTTAATGGACTGACCACCCAGGGGCCCCTCCAACAAGTATCTTCTCTGCACAACACTATATAGCAGGCATCATGGGGTGGGAGCGCCAAACATTCCTTAGGACAGTACAGGCGGGATGTGGAGCGTGCTGGGGCAGGGCAGAGCCTGGGCTCCCTCTAACCTCCCCAGCTCCACGGGGCGCCAGCCTCGCCCCTGACTCTCAACTCTCCTCCCCAGTTCGAGACCTTTACACTTGTTCTTCCCTTACCTGAACTGCCATTCCCCTACTTCTTTGCCAGGCTAATTCCTGTTTATTCCTCAAATACTACTTCCTCAGGTGGCTTCCCTGGAAGCTTCTGGAAACTGGCCTGCCTTATCCACATGCTTAGCAGTCGAGCCTCCACTCAGGCTGCTCATAGTGTGGTGGAATGGAAACACAGCCCTAAGTGGAGCACTTCAATGCAGGGGGTCAGGATAGACTGGGCATACGGGACCCCAGTAACAGGTGAGCTCACAGGCAGGGGTTCAGGGAGGTTTCCCCAGGGAAGTGGGTCTATGTTGCTGCGTTCTGCAGAAGTGGCCAGGGGAAAGGCAGCGATGGGGGCGCCTCCTTGGGCTACAAATCCCCAGATATTAAAGGCATTGGCTGCTCAGGCAAGCAGTCCTTTCCAGAAAGCAGGCCTTTCCAGAAAGCAGGTTCTAAAGGGCCTTACATTCCAACAACTTTCTAGGTTTTTCCAAGGCTTTTTCCAAACTCTACCTTCCCAAGCACAGCAACTTAAAACCCTCAGCCACTGGTCATCAGAGGCCCATCAGCAGAGGGGAGTAAGACTCTTTCGAACTATCTGTGGTGGTTATCACAGCAGTAAGGTCTCAGCAATCAAGCGACTGAAGTTCGAGACTGAACCTGTAAAACTTCCTGTTGGCTTTCATCAAGTCCTCTGCTCTGCTCAGTACTGTGGGTTCCTACAGACTGCAGTTCCCAGACTCCAAGTCAGCCCTGGGCAGGGCTGGGGGGGGGGGGCGGTGAAGGGTGGGGGCAGGAGATCCGAGGGCTGCAGGAAGTGGACAGACAGAGCAGCTCCTCCTGCATGACTTCAGCTCTGCTGACAGGGCCACGTGGCTCTAACATCTGCTGGTGTCCACCACCCACGGACTCTGGTAACCTGTTTCCTTTGTCCCTCTAGCCTAAGCGGGTGGTAGTAGCTTCTATTTCGCTGATTCCCAGCTTGCATTATAGGGATTTAGCCCTTCTTGGCCCCTTCATGTTCTGGGTCACCATTTTTTGTGTACGAAATTCTGTTTTTTAAATACTTGGAGCATTTTACAATTTTCTGGGGGGACCCTGAGTGACAGAGCTCCCCATCCAGGGTACAAAGTCTTTTGCACAGGAAGAAACCCTAGATACGAGCTAGTGTGAACTGAGCTCATTTTACATGCGCTCTCCCTGTGCAGGTCTCGTTTTATTCTTACCACCACTGAATGTGACTGGTACTACTATCAACCTCGTTTCAGAGATGAGGAAACTGAAGCTTACAATGGGGAGTAACTTAACCAACTTCATACAGCTCACAAGAAGCAGGGCTGGGATTCATACCTAGGCAGTCTGATTTCAAACTGCTGGTTCTTAGGTTTTTGGGTTTTTTAAAAAATTTTTTTATGTTTTTATTTTATTTTGAGAGACAGAGACAGAGAGTGAGTGGGGGAGGGGCAGAGAGAGAGGGAGACACAGAATCTGAAGCAGGCTCCAGGCTCTGAGCTGTCAGCACAGAGCCCGACGCGGGGCTTGAACCCACCAACTGTGAGATCATGATCTGAGCCGAAGTCGGACTCTTAAACTGAGCCACCCAGGCGCCCCTAGGTTTTTTTCTCCAAGGTAAAAACCCAATAATTAGGTGGCTGATATTTACTTATCAGTATATCTCAAAATATTGGGGTCTTAAAGATACTGATGCTAAGATCCCTTACAGAAGAGAGGTTAGCCACTGCGGGTCTACAGTGTTATAAGTAAGTTTAAGGAATTTCTGTATTTACTGGCTCCACATATGTAAAGCACAGGTAAAGCATATCTCACAGGGTTTCAAATAGGAAAATGCGGGGGGAAAAGCCTGTGACAAATATTTCCTTGTTTCTTCCCCAGTAGATTCATTGTTGATATTCTAGGCTTGGAATCTGAGAACTAGGGTGCTGTAATGGGAGAGGAGTGGAATCTGGAGACAGGAAGACCTGCTATAAAATGAAGAAAACAGCCATGTCATATGGTTGCTCTGACACTGAGCAGATGTTTAAAAATAAAAGTTTCGTTAATGGTAGCTATGTCTCCATCACCACTACCACAATGACCTCAGCACCGGCACCATCATCAGCATCTACATCATCTGAATTATTTCACGAGAGTGGTCTTCTTTCTTTTCTTTCTAACACAGACATTAAGACATCTAAGATAGGCTGAGTACTGTGCTAAGCTCTTTAAATGTTATCCCATTTAATTTCCACAATATCCATAAAGCGTACATATTCTTTCCCCCCTTCAACATATGCAGAAGGAAAGGATCATAGCATTCAAGTAACATGTCCAAGGTGATATAGACAGAAGAAGGAGTGTCAGGATTTGACCTTGTTCTGTCTAATTCCAAAGCCCATGTTCTTTCTATACTCCTTCAATTTTTGATGCTTTACTGTCTCATATAAAGGAAATACATTTCTAAGTGTTGACACACCATGGAACATTGGTAAGAGCCATGGGTTTAGAGTTAGAAAATCTGAGTTTCAGCCATATATTGTGCCATACTACATCATAGTTGGAACTGCTCTTCCACATCATGGAAGACATGATCATAGATGGAGATCCTTCTCAGCTATTCTCAGTGCACAATACGCATGGTGCTTCTTCAAACAACCAAGTAAAGTCTCTCCTTTCCTGGCAACAGGCAGACAGAAAAATGCCTCCCCAAATCCTACATTCTCAAGCTCTGAGATGTCGATAACCGCAGGGCAGGAATGTCTAACACGGGCAAGAAGCATGTCATGTCCAATTTCTCTCAGGAGAGGCCTCTAACCCTGCCTCACGTCCACCCCATTCAATAACAATGCGTAGCTGATGACCGCTGTGAGGCCACATGAGTCCGAGAGCTGACGTATCTCATTCTCCCTTTGGCCACACAGAACCTGGAGGGGCCTTCCCTGAGAAAAGAGGCCCAAAGCAGGGAAAGCCACAAAGGGCAAGAGGAGCTTTCTCCTTTCTGAATAAATACATTTCACAAGCCATAGAGGACTCACAGGCTGCACACGTACATCATGAAACAATTCACGAGACAAGACTTTGACAAGCACAGCCCCAACACTGCTGGGGCCCTTCATATGATGGTCAAGTGTCAGTTTCTTTAAAGCAGAAAGTTTAAAGAGCAAAATGAGCAGCTGAAGAAATAAGCACACGTACACAAAAAGTGAGACATTCAATCGTATTTTCCCTGAAAGTTGCACAATGCTCAGCGGAAGGTAGTTGCTCAATAAATTTTTGTTGAATGAAAAAAAATCAGAAAAACAAGCTTGCTGAGTCAATGAATCAACACAAGTCTTCTTATTTAATGATTCCTACTCCTCCACATACACAGACCACAGTATCTACCAAGCAATAGGTTTTAAAACAAAATTGAGAAGAAAAAATTAAAACCTCCTGTACAACTCTACTGTTTAGCCCATGTACTGTCTCCCTCCCTCTCCCCTATCTACCAACCGTCCGTCATTCCTTCCATCCACTTTTAAAATATCTACCATATTTATGTAAAAGAAAAAAGCAACCTCAAATGTTACAATTAAGAGTAAGTTAGCCTGTAATTTATCAAGCCACACTGCTCTGAACACTTTAAAGGATTATATGGAAGAAAATCATCTCAAGTTCTAGCATTTGTGTTAGAGCTATCTCATACTTGACAGCTATATAAAATAGTTTATAACTTGCAAAACTACCTCAAACACTGTACCCTTCATTTAGCTTTTAGAAAATCGTGCGATATGTGTTATTTTCTTTCCAGATCAGAGTCGAAGAAACTGAATTTCAGAGACGTGAAGTCCCTTAGTCAAATTTATTTAGCTACTTACTGACAGAGCTAGGGCTCAAACTAGGGTTTTCAGCCTCCCAGTCTGCAGTGTTTTCCCCATGTTTGAAAATAAAATGATCTGCTACAGATTTATTGGCATCTTGAAAAAGATTCTCTTGAAATAACAGCCTCAGACACCTCTGAAGAGAAAAAGGATGAGAAGGGTTTTAAACATTACCTAAGACTGTATCATCTTTAGATTACAGATTTGGCTAGTTAGAGGCATGAATGGATTGACAAATTCCACCAAATGAGTTCTACCAAGCTTAGATGTTCTACTAAGAGGTTGATAGGATCCCTGGAAAGGAGGCTCTCTGGAAACCACTGTCCTCACGTATGCAAAACCTAGACCAGTAACTGTCAGCTCCTGGAAAGGCAGGAACCATATCAAAGACATTTTCTCTGCAGAGGACTAAACACCAGTCTATAAGCAAGAAAACACTGAATTCTATTCTTTGGACTAATATTCATTCATGTTATATAGAATATAACCTATGGGGTTGGCATTATAGTGTTGTGCTTAAAGATAGGGACTCATTCGTCATATGACCTTAATCACGTTTCGTTATGCTTCAGTTTCCCCATCTATATAATTTGAATAATGGTATCCTCCTCTAGGATTCGTACAAGGATTAGATGTGTTAATATATGTAAAGTGCTATACAATAGAGGGAACGCTCTGAGATGATGGAAATGTTCTCCAACTGCACAGTCCCATAGAGTAGCCACCAAGCCCACGTAGCAATTGAAAATGTGGATAGCGCAACTGAGGGACTGACTTTTCCATTTCATTCAACTTTAATTATTTTAAATAGCAGTCCAGGTCAAAGCATGCCCAGCACTCTATGAATGGCTTACTGTTTTTATTATTGTAGTTATTGTCCTCAGACTAAGAGGCTTGACTCTCACTTTACATGCCCTTGGGCAAATGCCTTCATCTCTAGAACCTCATTTTCAGTATCTGAAGATTCTGGATTAACAACACTAACCTTATAAAACTGCTGTGGCAATGAGGTGAGATGCATGTGGAACATACCAGTACTCAATAAATAAGAGCTACGAAATTGAGGACCCACAGAAGTGCTTGGCGCAAGTGTACAGTCTTTCCACTTATTCCTGAATGTGTCTTGCTCATCCATACCACTGATCATTTGCTCATGCTTCTTCTGGCTTAGAACATTCTTTCTACAATACGCTCCATCCCCCCAACAATCTACCTGGGGAACATGGGCTACTTTTTTACATTTTTTTTTTATAAAATTGTTTTTGAGAGAGACAGACAGAGTGTGAGCAGGGGAGAGGCAGAGAGAGAGAGAAGGAAACACAGACTCTGAAGCAGGACCCAGGCTCTGAGCGCAGAGCCTGATGCAGGGCTCGAACCCACGAACTGAGAGATCATGACCTGAGTTGAAGCCAGATGCTTAACCAACTGAGCCACCCAGGCGCCCCAATGGGCTACATTCTGAAGACTCAACTCTTTCATCAGAAGCCTTCTCTGATCATACCTTTCCCCACCCTCCAGGAACTCTGGCCTGGAGAACCAACAGAGCCTCTTTCCTTACACCTCACTCCCTGACACTGTTCAGATTCTGTCAGTATATCTGTAATTTCTTTGTGTGCACAGCTGTCCCTCTCTACTAGACTATGAGCAGACTGAGGGCAGGGCAGGCTTGACACCGCAGTGGCTCAGTAATTTTTGTTGCTGCTGTTGTTCAATACATGAATGAATGGATGTGGCCTAAGACATGTACGCATAAAGCACAAGGCATTTTCTCTATAAGAGGAACAAATCATGGGAAAATGCTCTGTGTCTTAAACATGATAACAACGAAAAATACTGAGGAGTTTTGAGCGATAGCTCATGGGTAATAGTACAATTATTACTGGTGCTCACAACACCTTTAGAAGGGTCAAAATCACTGGTAAAGAGGAAAGGCTCTAAGATCCTTATACTTATTGAAAGATAGCTTTGTGCTGGACACTTTGCAAAATTATTGTATTAAACTCTTACAATGATCTTGAGAGGCAGTTATTACTGCACTGTTTTACTAATGGGGACAATAAACCAAAGTTATCAAGTAACCTGTGCAGGGTCCCTCACTGGGAGAGTGGGGGAAGAGGGTGTCACATGCAAATCTACCTAACTCTAAATTCTATGGAGCTTACAAAAAACAAGTTCCTTTCTTTTCAACTATGTGCAGGAATGCTAAGTATTCACACTCAGCATAGCTGAACTCAGATCCCTTTCAGGATTTATAGTTATAATGCCACTAGAGCAGCCCAAAGGGTTCATCTCAAGCCCAACACATGAAGGAGAGTGAAACAGCTGAAAAGATTTCTGTGATCCTAGTGTTTGATGAAATATCACCTTGGCTTTGAAAGAAATGTGGTTTAGAACTCACCCAATCTAAATCCTGAAATAGACTTATGTTTTTAAAAAACAAAACAAAAAACCAAAAGCTCTACGTGGTAAGTCTACAAAGAAATTTTACACTCCTGAACAGAGCCACCATCCCCCTCCCCCACACCACACCCTCCACAGAATGAGAAAGATAATATGTACGGTCTCGGTCTAAATGAGATGGGGACGGACTTTCACTAGATATTTGAACTAGTTAGGGCAGAATGGTTAAGAACAAGGGCTCTAGAATTGAGAATCTAGAATTGAATATTCCCTGATTTGAAGTCTGGCAAGCTGATCACATCACTCCACCTTCCTGTGTGTCAGTTCCCTCATCTATAAAACTGGAGAAATGATCATGAATAACTCATAAAGCTATTGTGACGATTAAGTGAGAAGAGCAGTGCCTGGAACATAGTTTACTCAGTATCTTTGCCATTGTTGTGACTAATGACAACTCTCGATCCTTCGTGCTAACAGCAGGGCTTGGCAGGAGAGCGTGGGCACTCGTGCTCAGCGTGCTGCGTGCCTTGTCTGAGTTGTTTGGGTTTATTTGGATTGACTGAACCCTTTTTTTTCCCTGTCCTTGAGTACACAACTGGTGACAGAATAATGGGGGGCCTAGGGGAATAAGGAAGATAAGGTACCAGACAGCAGCAACAATTCAGGCTAACATTTTGAACATTGTTGAGAATAAACCAAAAGCTGTTTTTATCTCTAAAAGCCACAATAACATGTAGCACTATTCATACTGCAATTCAACGTGGCGATGGCATTTATCATTTCTGTCTAAATGCTGTACTCTTCCATGACTCGCACCAATCAGAAACCAATACAAGAGTCTAGAGAACAAAGAACTGACCTTCAGAAAACTGGGTCCCCCTTCCCTGTTCCTCCCTTCTAGCCAGAAAGATCAAATCTCGAAGGTAGACTAGTATGTAATAGCTTGGAAATCTGAGCCTCACAGAGAGCTAGCGAAATCCATAGGAAAGACAAAGCAAAAACTTGGTTTCAGAAATTCCTTTCTTTCTAACCTCAATACAGCCTCCAGATTACTTGGGACATTCTCATATATGACCTCATAAAAGACAATTTTTCACTTGGAGGCATTAGACATGGTAAAGGGTCAGGCCGCAATCCAACGCAAACGGCCAAGTTAACACATGAACATTACTTTCGAAAATAAAGAAATCAAAAGAAAGAGGACTGGCCCAAGTATAACAAATCTTATGATCAAATCTTATGAAACAAATCCTTAAATAGATCTGAAACTGTGACTCTAAATCACACAGCTTCCTTCTGTTACCTTATAAATTAATTAGTTCAGCAACTATATAATGATTCCCAATTATAAGCCAGGCACTAAGCTACGTGCTAGAAATCTATAGATGCAAGATGTTTCCTTTTATTCTACAAGGTCCCAGTCTAGTAGGGGTGGAGAGATACATAGGCAGACACTCATAAGACACTAGGGAACAACCGAGGATTCAGATCTGAGTCTAATGAATGTATGGAGCCCTGGCCCCTGACCTAGCTCGGACAGTCAGGGAGGACCTACTGAAGGAGGTGAGGCAGGAATTATGTCAGTCAGCATGGGGAGGAGATAGGGAGGGAAAGGAGTTACTGGTAGACCTTGAGACAAAACAAAAAAGGAGAAGTAGATGACACAAGGTCATTGGGCCACAGAGTCTGAAGGAGACAAGAGTCTTGTGTTCTGAAGAACTCGGTTGGTATACAGCTCTAAGTCTGAATCAGATGGACCTAAACTTGATCCCCAGTTTACAAGGGTGCTCAACAACCTTCAATAAGCTAACTCGCCTCACTCAACTAACTCCAAGCCTCAGTTTTCCCAGCTGTAAGGTGGGAATAATGGGTTGGCTGTACGGGGTCATTATTCTTGACTTCAGCACGGTATGTCCAGAGTCCCAAGATACTTCCCCACAGTCTTGAGCAAATTGGAATGGTTGGTCACCTTGTGTCTAGATTCTAGGAACTGACAAATAAATGTTAGTGCCCCATTTCTTCCTGAAGAAGGTAAAGTAACACTGGGTTTCCTTCAGTAACCTTTTCTTGTCCCTAGACAAATGGTCTCATTTATAAAATTCTCTGATGGCTCCAAAATGGTGGAGAGAGGACCCAGTAGCCCTGACAATCCTCTCAAAGGCACAGAGCAGACCAGTGAGATGTTTCAGAAAACACAAGGAGGGGTACAGGACTTGCTCAGACAGCTTGTAGGACACTCAGACTAGGGGGCAAAGCCTGAAATCTCAGAGAAAAAGAACTCAGTTGGCAGGCGAGCTCTCCCCAACCTTTGATGCCAAGCTCAGCACCCCCTCCCTTGGTGTGAGTTTCGGTTCCATCAAAAACTTCCAGAGGTTTTGCGGGGTTAGTTGAACATTGACAGATTCTTCAAAGCCTGGAATTCACTCTGAGAGCCAAAAGCAGGCCAAGTTTCTATGGGGCTAGGATTTCCCCCAGGGAGGGTCACAGGGCTCCACCACACCTAGACTGATTAATCTACCCCTGCCCCAAGCTTCAGACAACAAGGAGACAAGAAAGAAAAATTGATCCTGAGGCTGGATCCTGATTCAACACCCCCAGTCCATTCCTGGGAGAGCAGGGGTGGGAGTGTAAGGCGACCCCCAGCACCGGACAGAAGTCAGGCCAGAGCGGCAGTGAATTAAAAATGATATGCAGAACAGCTGGTGAGAAGGGAAAAAAAAACAAAACACAAAATCTGAGCAGGATGAAGGGCCCCGGGTTTTAACACAATGAATGACATGTGGCTGAAATTGTTTCAAAGAGAACAAAGCTTAGGTAAATAAATAGTGTGGAAGATGAGAGCAAAAATGAATTACAGGAAATCCCATGAGGAATACACTGGCATTTTTCAAAACATGTAGTTGAAACAATATCTCTGCTTAAGCAGAGATCAAGACTCAGCCCTCCCGTTCTCCCTATGCACCTGCTCCTGATTGCCCACCTTCCTGGGACCACAGCCCTGGCCAGGCCTGGTGCTCCTTCCTCTGTGCCCATCCAAGCTCCACAGAGAAATAGGGGACAACTAAAAGGGAAGATACTTCCAGGCACTCTGGTGACTCAGTGGATGATCTCAGGCAAATGAGTTGAGCTCCTTGATTCTCTGATACCTCATCTGTAAAAAGGGAAGCGATGACTTCAAAGTAAATGGGTAAAAATGTAACCATAGTTTGACAGAACAGTGCTGGCCCATGTTAGGCCCTGAATAATATTCTCTCCCTCCTGCGCTCAGTAGGATTCTATTTGAGCCATTCACCTGGCACAACTCGAGGTCACGTGCTGTCCATGGCACTGAAGGGGAAATAATACTTAAACAAACAAAAAAAAAAAAACAAAAAAAACCACAGGCACTCTCCTCAAAGAGCTTACAGACTCGTGGGAGCCAAGGACACTGGGACACAGCGGAATGACAGTGTCTGCAACGGAAGAAGCACAAACAAGCCTGTGGCAGGAGGAACTAAGTCCTCCCATGGGGCGCAGGCAGTCTTCACGGAAGTCCTCTTCCCTCTTTGCCCTGACGATCTGCTCCAGGTCCTGTCACGGCCTTTCTCAAAAGCCTTAGTGCTCTTTCACATCACTTTACATCATCACAGCCACTATGTCTGTAGCATCTACCCATGCCGGGCACTGTTCCAAGTGTGTGACATAAATTGATTTAGTTAATCCTCACAACCACTACTATGGTAGTTAGCCCCTACTATGTAATTAACCACGTTGATGGTGCCCATCTTGGAGATGAAAACAGAGACCCAACAGGTTAAGTAACTGACCCCTGATCACACAGGGAGCAGCAGGGGGTAGTATGGAATATAATAAGCTCAGTCTGGCTCCAGGAATCATATTTTCTCCCCAACCATGAGGCTGCTGGAATGGTACATATGGTTTTGGTACACAGTGGTACACATTTCTATGGGATATATGCTATGTATCCACATTACTTTTCGCTCTCTGCTCTCTTTCAAAACTCTGAACTTCATAGGGAAGAATTTTTCAATGATTATAAAAGTAACTCCCAGTCCACACCTCAAAGCACCGGCAGGCAAGCCCAGACTGTGGTCAAGTCAGTGCTGGGTCCTCCTGAGCTCGCCAGAGCAAGGACTCAGCAGCCTCCTTCAGGGTCCAGAGGTGGCAACGTTGGCATGAGGGGATGTGAAGGAGCTACCATGTGCCAGGCCTTCCAAGTTAGCAATGGCCTGCACACACCTGCTGTGCCATTCCCTGGGCAGTGGCCCCCAAAGTTAGCCAATCCTTCTCATCATCCTGGTCCTCCCTACATCCCGACATCTGCCTGTCAACCTGCAGCCTAAACTCTGGCAGGCCAGCAGGTGTTCCCTCCTGTCTCACTCTGTGATCTTTCTACGGGGCTGTGTGGCCCTAGTTGAGGCCGCTATTACAGAACAGCATAAACCAGGTGCCTTTAACAATCCACATTGATCTCAGGGTGCCTGGGTGGGCTCAGTGGGTTGAGCGTCCGGCTTCAGCTCAGGTCATGATCTCTCGGTTTGTGGGTTTGAGCCCCGCGTCAGGCTCTGTGCTGACAGCTCAGAGCCTGGAGCCCATCTTTGGATTCTGTGTCTCGCTCTCTCTCTCTGACCCTCCCCTGCTCAGGCTCGCTGTCTCTCTCTCTCTCTCTCTCAAAAATAAATAAAACATTAAAAAAGAGATCAACACACATTGATCTCTCACAATTCATGTGGCTGGAGGTCTGAGGGACAACAGGGGGCCAGCACAGGCAGGTTCTGGTGTAGGCTCTCTCTGTTTACAAATGACTCTCTTTGCTGTGTCCTCACCACAGAGAAACACTAAGCTCACACCAACTCTCTTCCTAGAAGGGCACTAATCCCATTCATGAGGGCTCCACCCTCATGACCTAATTATCTCCCAAAGGCCTCACACTTCCTAATGCCATCACATTTGTGGTTACAATTTCAACATACAAAATTTGGGGGGGACACGAACACTCAACCCACAGCCTCGTGTAAGGCAGAGACAAAAGGGCTGAGTCCCTGGTTAAATATACAAGAGAAAGTCTCTGTATTAACACTCCATGGATAGAGCAGTAACTGATGATCTGATTTCAGCCGAGGAGGCTGGAATTCTACTTAGCACGCTGGTAAGGAAAGCTTACTGTTCAAACACCAACAAAGAACAAAATGTTACTACCTTTTACCCCAACAAGTACTGTGCACTGAGAAAGAGGATTCTGCAGATAATTTTCCCTTTCCTTGATGACTTCTCAGTATACCAAGGTGGAAGCAGGAACTAACTTTATTAAACAACTAACACAGGCCACTACTAAGTTATAAGTTCCTCCTTTCTGCACCCATGTACCCTGAGTTCACGCCTATCAAGTTACTTCTGATTGCCTATTAAATATTAAACCACTTACCTCCCCAGCTCCACTCCTGCCGGCCAGACTAGGTAGCTCCCTACCTGCATTCCCAGCACCTCATGCAAGGTTGCATGATGCCAACACTTAATCATTTTCCCTTTGAAATTTTTATTAAACTTTATCAATGAAGTCTAACACGCATGAAAAGGCCATACATTTTACATATACACTTCAGTGAATTCTCACAAAGTAAACACACCAACCCAGATCAGGAAATAATTCCCTTCATGCCCCTCTCCAGACACCACACCCCACCAAAGAGAACCACTATCTGGATGTCTAGACCATAGGATTTGCCTGATTTTTAATTTTTAATCCATTTCGTACGTTTTCTTTGCACGAGCTTCTGTCATCCGTGTTTGCAAGATTCAACCCAGTTGCTGCAGGCAGCGATCTTTGTAGTTTTTACTGCTGAGCCAGATTCCGCTGCATGAAGGTATCACCATTTATCTTTTCATTCCATGACTGATGGACATTTGAGGTCTGTTTTCAGTTTTTGGCTGTTACAAATAATGGTGTTCTGTATACTCTTTGCATGCTGTTTTGACGGGGGGGGACACACTCTCTTGGAGAGATGCATAAGCAGGACTGCTAAATCAGAGCAGATGGAGACACGGCCAAACTTTTTCCAGTGCTGTGTACCAACACCTAGTCTTCACCTATGGTGAAGCTGAGGTAGTGCTTCAGTACCTCAGCTGCACCATATCCCCAACAACACCTGGTATTCTCAATCTGCTTAATTTTAGCCAACATGGTGGGAGTAGCATCACACTGTACTTTTAATTTGGACTCTCCTAATGACTAATGATGTTGAGAAACTTTTTCTATTTTATTGTTCATTTTCATATCACCTTTTCTGCAAAGATATCCCACTAATTTTACCATTTTCCTATCAGCTTGGCTATGGTTTTTGTTTGTTCGTTTGTTTGTTCTTACTAATTTATGGAAATTCTTTATATACTCTGGATACAGATCCTTTGTTATATGTCTTGCAAGTAGCATCTTTCATTCTGTGGTTCCCATTTCCACTCTTTCATGGAATCTTTTGATGAGAACAATTTCCTAATTTTAATGTAGTCCAATGTATCAACCCTTTCCTTTATGGTTGTGCTTATGTTGCTGTCCTACTAAAGAAATATCTACTTATCAGGAAGCCTGGGTGGCTCAGTCAATTGGGCACCTGACTTCAGCTCAGGTCATGATCTCACCACTCATGAGTTCGAGCCCTGCGTTGGGTGCTGTGCTGACAGCTCAGAGCCTGGAGCCTGCTTCCAATTCTGTGTCTCCTTCTCTCTCGTGTCCCTCTCCTACTCACGCTCTCTTTCTCTCAAAAATAAACATAAAAAAAAAATCTACTTATCCTAAAGTAATGAAGACCTTCTCCTAAATATTGCCTTTTAGAAACTTTGTACCTTACATTTCTTCTTTTTCATTTAAAGTTCATTTATTTTGAGAGAGAGAGAGCATGAGTGAGAGAAGGGAAATGAGAGAGGGAGAGGGACAGGATCCCAAATAGGTCCTGCACTGACAGCACGGAACCCACCGTACGACCTGAACTCATGAACTGTGAGATCACGACCTGAGTTGAAACCAACAACTGGACACTTAACCAACTGAGCCACCCAGGCACCCTTACATTTCATGTTAGGCCTATAATCCATTTGGAATTTATTTTCATGTATAGGCTAAGAGCCAAAATTCAATTTTTCTCATATTGAAATCTAATTAACACAGCCACCATCTTTACAGCACTGTTCCTCAGCCTCTTTTTTTTTTTTTTTTTTTGAATATTTTTAATCTTTCCCTCTTTTCCATTCCTACTGGTTCCATCTTGGTCCCAGCCTTCAACATCTCTTACCCTCAGTGCCATTTTATCCCCTGCCATTAACTTCGTGATCTCTAAAGCCTCTACCTAAAAGCTATTACCTTAAGGAGAAAAATCCAAACTCTTTAAAATGGCATTCAAGGTCTTGAAAAGCTGGTCCCCATACACATCTTCCCACACATCTGTTTCCACATGCAGACACTAGACAACAGTTATACACCGTATCATGCAGCCAAAACAGGTATGCTTGTGCTTCTGGATTTTAGTACATGCTGTCCCTTTCTGCCTCCCTCTCTCCTCTTCCCCATCTCCCTGCCTGTCCTTACCCACTTTATCCATCTGATAAATTCATTTTACTCTCTCCTATTCATCTTTCACGTGTCATATCTGTACCATTTTTTGAAGAAGACATCTTCCTCATCCACTCAAAGTGAGTTTAAACTCCTGTAATAATAATGCACACATGCTTCTATCAACTTCCGTCACCACATTTTGACAGTTTACTTGTCCATTTCTACAATTACAATGTGATCTCCTTGAGAGTACGGGCTTAGGTTTGTTCACATGTATGTCTCTAGTTCTTGCACAGTGCCTGGCACTTAGTAAGGATATGTTACCTATGGTTGAAGGTCAAAGAGAGGAATATTTTTTTTTCACAACCACAATATTTACAGCAAATTTGCCATATTTTACCAAAATTCTAAGTCAACAGTGCTGGATGAGAGCCTAAGAAATGGTCCTTGGGCTTTCCTATAGTCCTCTGTGACAAGTGTTTTCTCAGCTTCTGAAGGTCTTCTGTTTTGGTTATTTACCTCCAGGATTCATAGCTCTGCTTGAAGTCGATGAGTTCACTGGGTATCTCCACCAAAGATAAGAGACTTGAATGAATGCCCAGCTTAGACACTGGGTGAATTACTGACTGACTTAAAATTAGACTGACTTGAAATTAACAAGTTATTTATCATCTTCTTCCAAACATGAGAGAGAACATTTCAAATAAAGAAGTCACTTCCATGAATTTAATTTAGTAATAGCTAGAAGATACATAAAGAGAATCTAAAATATTAAGTAACTCTTACCTAATCAATAAATTTAGGGGAAAAAAAAGTTGTCAAATTCCCTGTCCTCCTTTCAAGGCCCACGGCCACATTCCTATTCCAGGGTACTCCTTCTCCACCACTCTCTCCTCTCCCCAAACTACTATGTATAGAATTACATAAAGCTCTGCTAGAAATGAGCTCTGCTAGAAATAAGCTCTTGCTTAAAGTCCCCTTCAATGGCTTGCAACTGCCTGGGGAAAGGGGGAGACGCATAAGCTTTTCACCATGGCACTCAGAAGCTGCCAATCTGTACCCACGTATTTGATCTTTATAGCCCCATATTCCAGGAATCCCTTAGAGATTTTGGCCAAACTGTAAAGCTTATCCTGCCCCAACCCCATGTGCCCCTCACTTACATTATTCTGTCCATTCAGAATACTCTACATTTCAGCACTTTCAAAGGAGAAATCCTATTATGTTCTATTCAGTTCAAAGCTACCCTTCTGTGAAAATAAAGGAAATGCCATTTAAAATGGAGTGGAACAGCCCTGAAGGGGGCGCTCTCATGCACCAGCCACTGGCTGCTGCCGACATCACCAGTAGAAAGAAGGAAGATAAAGATAAGAATTATCTTGCAAGGGAAAACATTTTTCACATAGGAATTTCACCTCCTGCTTTTAAGAAAAAGGAGGAAGATTCCTCTCTGCCCCAGCAACAACACACTTACCCTCGTTTACAGTCAATGAGAAACCACCACACCTTGAACTCTTGTTCTCCAGTGAACTTTTGTTCAAAATACGCTCCCCAAATCTCTCCCTCCTGGTACGAACACAAGCCCCTCTCCTTTGTTCTACAGACTTGTCCCTGGTTTGCCATAGTTTTCCTATCCCAACTTACAACTCCTCTGCTGTTCCAGAGTAAACTCAGGCTGCGAGTGAGATAACTGGCTGTTTTATTTTTAAGGTTGATATCTCCCACTTTGTTCAAAGCCTATGGCAGGCTGATACTCAAGGGGTTAGCGTTACTAGATGTGTGACCCAGAGCAAGCTGCTGGAGTGGACCTGAAGATGAGACACTTAGACGATCCAGCACATTTATGTGAAACTGAAGTCGTTCAATGAATACCAGTGTCTTTGTCCTTTTCCCTGCCTGTTTCAACTGCAAGAGGCTTCTCTGTTTTTCAAATTCCTAAGCAACTTGGTCCACATGTTATCTCCAACTTGTTAAATCACGGTCTTTACCACAGTAACTAGTATAGTGCTCAGCGTGTGGTTTATTAACAAACCCATTAACTAATGTATATAATCATTCATTTATTGAGTTAAATGCTGGGGTCTGAAGTTACCCAGATGAATACGACCATATTCCACTGCTCACAAGAAGCACACAGTCTAAGTTGGGGAGACAGTAACGTAATCGTCTATTTAAGTGTTTCAGTGTTATTGTCTATGTGTTAACCTGTAATGACAGAGACAGGCATGAGGGAAAAGGCATTAGGCCCCATGCATTAGGCGGGGCCACAATGTCACACCACAGGAGAGCAGACAATATATGAACCAGAGTCACATCAGTCGGGCATATTTAATATATTTCACAGAATTGAATTGTGTGGGTTTTTCTTTACAACTTTCAGCTGTGAGAGGCCTGAATATAGAAGGCGTGTAAAGTTTTCACTCATATTACGGACACTGGTGGGAAACCCCCCCTCCGGGCTTCACAGGGGTGAGTCACAGGCTGGTACACTTTTAACTCCCGAGGCTGAATTCAGCCCAGGGACCTCCAGCAATACAGATCAATAATCCAACACATTCTACTTAAACAAAATATAAGAGCCGAGGCCTCTTTTAGACCGGTGCCTTTGATTCAAAGATTCTCCACGTTTTCTATTTTTTGAAAATGTTTTTAAAAATTGCCTATGGCTAAGTCAGTTAACACAGGCTTGCGTGAGGCCATGAATGGTAAGACAGAGGGACCTGGAGTCAGACAGACCAAGGTTCTCAAAATTCCACCAGACTAGCTGCCTGAGTCTAGGTAAGTCTCATCTCTCCCTTTACATGGTAGTGCTAAGAATGCACACAGATCAGAGCTTGTGTCCATATCAAGCATAGCCTCTGTGTACACTTAGGTAGTGCCCAGCTTGTGGTGAGGACACCAGATGGAAGAACTCTTCATTGCTCTGCTTTTGAAACAAAAATCTTAAAATGTAGTCTTTCAATTAGCCTGGATTTAATTTTGTTCTTCCTGGACTCTATACAGAAAACTTTCGACTGTAACCAAACGGAGTTTAGGGTGCCCCTCACGCTATCTTTTAAGGTATCAGTGGTGCAGCTCATCAGACTCATGGAGGATACAGTCCCCCCAGAGGAGTCTGCTGAGCAAACTCAGCAGTGGTGGTGGTTGTGGGGAAATCTGCACTCTAACTAGTTCCTTGGGTGACTACTCATCCTCAGCTTGAAAAACCACTACAGTAAATAAATAAGGAGAGATGTCAGATTGTTTTTAAAAACACCTATAAATCATTCTAAGTTTAAATGAAAAGACTTTTGTTTTGGATTAACTGCATTGTGAATTCAATTTACTATGAATGACTGGAAATAATCTGAATAACCCATTTTTTCATGTCATTCCTCCGTCTATTTTCCATTCTCTGTCTCCAGTAACCAGTATTTTCTAACTAAAATGGGAACAGAGAAACCATGTGGGAACACGTGCCTTGGCACCAACAAAATGAGAATGGAACATTTAGAAATGGGCATAGAATTCCTTAAGGGCTCCGGGAGGATTTCCACCAGCTCAGACCACAGGGAATGCAGGTGAACTTGGCGCATTCTCTGTGTGGACAGGAGGCAAGAGAAGAGACATTGTTATGTGAAGAGAAAGGGGTCAAGACAAAATTCCCTGCACAAAGACAGTGGCAGAGATCAGAGGAGGCAGGAGACAGTGAAGAGTAGCACTGCCCAGCCTCGGACCCAGCAGACGAGGAGCGATCACCTTGAGAGGGAGAAGTCAGAGATGGGGAATATGGTTTCCCTTCCAACCACAATTCTGCAGGCTGGGTTAAGAGATGTTGTACGAGTGGAGCGCCAAGCCCTGGCAGGGAGTGGGTCTTTATTCCCAGAGCCTGGCAAAATATATGCCTGCTTAATTCTATTGACGTGAGCTTTCGCGCTAGGCTTCAAATGAGACGGTATCTTTTTCTCTGGTCTTACTGTTCTTTGGGAGTATCATCCACTGGTATTAATAATCATAGCTGCACTCCCAAAGGCAAGCTCTTGCTGTAGGACACTTGACACACTTTTCACATGACAATCAGTGCTGAGGAAGCTATTCGAATAGATAGCGTTGATCCAACTTAATTTTAGCATCCAAACTCCTTGGCTTGGAATTCAAGGACTTTTGCAACTGAGTTTCTGACCGGGAAGAGCTAACACTGGATGAGCGCTCACCATGTGTCAGGAGAACCCATCTATGCGACCACCCAAGGAGCCACCATTATGATCCCCGTTCACAGATAAGTCTGAGACACAGGGAAGTAATCTGCTCATAAGTGGAAAAGCTGGGAACTCTAGAGTCCACACTCTGCTGCACGGCTTCTGTCTTCCCCGTGAGCTGCCCAACTCCTCCAAAGGACTGAGTCACCGGCACCCTCATATCTCCCAAGACCAGTGCAGTAACTGAGACCAAGTATGTGCCTAACGTATATTTGCCCATTGAATTCGTCTCTACCTTATTTCTTATACCATGAAATGTTCCCCCACTTCACTGAGTTCTGTTTCCCCAAATGTCGTCACTCTGGACTAAACTTTTTAAAACTCTCTGTACTGGTAACAACTCCTGACACTTTCCTTCATGACACCTGGCAGTGCCTGATACTTACACATGCATGCATATACACACACACAAACACACACACATAAACACATACATAGACACACACAAAGTGAACACACACAAGGAGACACAAGCATACACGAATACTTGTACACATACACCTACATATGTGCAAACATACACCTATTCACATACACTTATGAACACGTGCATAGATATTTAATACATGTGCATGTATATGAAGACATGTGTGCATATATGCATAGACGCAGCACATAAAAACACACATTTATATTTATATGGCTGTTTATGAACTCCCCCAAAATAATAAAAGCTGTATGAGAGTAGGACCTTGTTTTTGTTCACCCTATATCCAATATACTTACAACAATGCCTGACACATAAAAGAAAGATATCACGTATGTGTTAAATCAAGGAATGGGGGCACCTGGGTGGCTCATTTGGTTAAATGACCGACTCTTCATTTTGGCTCAGATCAAGATCTTCTGGTTCATGGGATCCAGCCCTGCGTTGGGCTCTGCACTGAAAGCGTGGAGCCTGCCTGGGATTCTGTCTCCCTCTCTCTTTGCCCCTCCCCTACTCACTCTTACATGCATGCTCTTTCTCAAAATAAACAAATAAAGCTTCAAAAAAAAAAATGAAGCAATGAATCTTTGAATTCTCATGCCCACTGCTATCATTCATAATGTGAATCTGTTGAGATCACATTAATCATAGCTAAATATACACAGCACCACCAGACATTGTTCTAGGTGCTTTACAGATATGAGCTCATTTATTCTTGAAATGACTCTGTGAGGTAGGTACTATGATTTCCATTTCATAGACAGGGAAATTGGGGCACAGAGTGTCAGGTGACTTCTCAAGGTCACACAGACAGCACGTGGAACCAGGATTTGAATCAGTTATGTGTTCTTAACTACTATCCTGGGTTTCCTCCCAATCTTTCATTTTCATGGTCTTCAGAAGCCAAACTCTTACATCAGAGTCACCGTACACAGAATGATAAGGACGAAGTTATGGAAAGCGGGTGGGTGGGGGGAGGGGGAGCCATGTTGTGGAAGGATCTAACTGGAGACTACTGCGATTTTTCTACATTCAAAAACTTTTCTTTCTTAGTTTTTCCAGACATCTACACTGGCCGCACGGTGCCATGAGACAAACCTCAAGATGCCCAGTGCGGAGAAATCAAAATTTTTTTCTCCCTGCTCTTTATAATGACATATACGAAAGGATGGTTAAGGGAAAACCGGAACAAGGAAATTAACCAGGCCTATGGAACCGATGATAAGGAAGCAACCAGCAGCGAGATGCGAGGCTGCCGCTAACGGGCGACGGCTGGAGATGTGCATTTTCCCACCAGCAGCTGCTGGTGAGCAAGCCCTAAAGTAAACCAGTGATGCTCAGAAATGTTACATGGATGTGGAGCACCAGGCATTCAGTCCCTGTGCCACAAAGAACAGTGAACCTTCGCGGTAAGCCTATTCTTCCCCAGTGACGCAAGTGCAGTATTAGACTCCGGGCCCCCAAACACTTTTCTAGCAATCTTATGCCTTAGAATTTGGACCGGGCAGTCCTCCTAACAGGTGGTTGGCAGGATCAGAACCTGGGGCTGGCTCTTCAGTGTGATTTTGTTTTGTTCCCAAGCTCAGCAAAGGAAAACAGAAACTTCTCTTTTTAGTCATATATGAATACATGAGACGAATAAATGGTAACATCTGAAAACCAGATAAACTCCCGAAGCTAATGAGTTGGTAAAGATGTGCTGGTCTTCGGGGGCTCTGGGCACAGGAACTCTTGTTGGTCATGACATTCTGCTCCATTTACTAGGTAGCACTTGTTCCCTTGTTTGATGCAAGGCTGCACCAAGGCAAATGTGAAGTCATGGGAAGAAACCCACAGATCAGGGTCTGAGTCTCAGATCCAACCCTTCCTGATCCCGTAACCTTAGGCAAATCCCTTCACCTCCAGAGTGACCATTTGCTCAGTGATTAAAGGAGGTAAAAAATACCAGGTGGTAGGTTGAAACTGGCAAGTCACCACACAGATGAGATTACTATCAACATGAAATTCAATACTAATCATCAAAACTACTCAGCAAAATTAATCAACAATATTAATATCTCATTTAGTATTACTGACCCCTCGATGATGCAGTCAGAGAATGGCTATGCTGTTCCAATAAGCCTGGTCTCATTCCCCACGACTGATAGAGCCCTAGAAACCTGTGCAGCTTTAAGTATTCATTATGAAGTCACTTCCCTACGCAGGGCCTCAACTTTCTCAACCACAAAATGGATCCAGAAACACACGTGCCTGGAAGAATGTGAAACAGAAACTCTATCTCTTGTTACAGATACAATACATCCGTGTGAGTAGAGGCTAACATGAGGAAGCCAGGGCAGGGAGGAGAAAGCTCACAGTCCCGGAGTCAGACAGCCTTGGACCTAGAACCTTACTTTATCATTTGTTAAAATGTCACCTTGAGCAAGTTATCACACGTTGATTTCCTTATGCTACATTCAGAAAACAATGGCAGCTGCTGGGAGCTGCTGATGACACAAGAGTGCCCAGCACACTTGGCAGGGAGTGTTTATGAAGGGGTATGTGGCAGAAAAAGAACTGCTTTGAGCTCTTCACCAGGAACCTGAATGCCAGGTATTTTTTATTTCTACCAGCTTTTAAGGAGACTCAGTGCAGGTTGTGACTGCAAAGCAAAGCCACTTGCTCATAGGTGGCTTAGAATAACCAGTTTGTTTATTTAAGAGCCGCCCCATTACACTAACTCTATGTAGCATTACATGTGATACAATGTATAAGATGGAATTCACACACACAATACATACACATGCGCGTGCGTACACAACTGTATACATAACACACATGCTGTGTGAATACGCCCATTCTTTTCCTGGCCTGGTAAGCCTGCTTTTCCTCCCTACAAGTGACAGAGCCCCTGACACCTGGAATCATTCCCTTTCCCTAATTTGGAGATTGTGCAGCCAAACAGGGGAAGAGGCACTGGCAGATGAATTAGGAGGCCCAGTTTCTAACCTCAACTCTGACGGTAACTTGCCGGGATAACCTGGAATGACTCACTGGTTTTCTGGGCTTCCGTTTTCTCATCTGCAAATTGAAGAATTTGATGTAGGGAGTCTCTGGGTAACCTTTCAGCTCAAAGCCTATAACCACTCATTATTCAGAGAGGCCTGGACATCAACGGAAAGGTGTTACCATTTCAGCGCAGGCTGACAGCTGTACATCCTGGATGGTGGGGTGCACAGCAAGCAGGACAGGCCGAGAGGGCTGTGGCCGCGAGGCCCCACAATCCCCCTCACTTTCTGACCACGGAGGAAAAGGTTGGTCTTTGGCTAAAGCCAGAACTTCATGATCCAGAGGAACACAGCACTCCAAGGGAGGCTCGGGGCCTGGGGCCTGGAAACCCAATGCTACCATCCCTCCCCTTCCTATCCCCCTGCCCCCCACCGTGGGCCGTGCAGCTGCTAAGGTTCCAGGCAGCGGTGGTTCTCATAAACCCACACCTCAACTTAGAACAATAAACTCGAACTCATATTACCAAATTCCTCCTCCCTCCTCTGATTCACATCCAGAAACTCCCAGAGCTGCCCCTGCTCTATGTGCTCAATGACACTGCTTTTCTCCTTCCAGATCCCCCAGCATGACTTTATCTGTACGTCCTTCCCCCTCCATTTCCTACAGACCGTCTGCCTCTCTGGATCCACCTTCTCTTTTCTCGTTGGATATGTTCCCTCCTGCCTGGCTCTGGGCCTGAACCTGGGCCCGGCTCCTCAACACAGCTCTGGTTTGGTCTGATCTGTCTACTTGGCAGGTGTGCGTCACTGCTTCTGACCCTGTGTGCCCAGTGCTGACTTGTCCCATAGGCTGTGCCCCCTGGGTACGGGGAGAAACCTTCTGCTTCATAGCCAGCTTCTCAGGTCCCACCTGATGTTCAGACTCAGGATCCACGGCAGGGTAGGTCCTAGGAATATGTTTGTTTTTTTTTTTTTAAAGGTTCCCCACTCAGATTTAGTCATCTTTGACTTTTCAAAATCCTCTCAGGTCTTATGTTAATCAAGTCACTGATTTAATGAGGACTGACGTTGTGTGTTCTATGCTGGATGACGGGCAAAGGAAGGTGAGCATGATTGGGTGGGAAATCTGAAAGAGATGTAAAGCATGGCAGATGGGGAAGGATTCGTTTTTCCTAAGAGTAGTGTTAACCTTGGAGAAGTCTCTACGGGGGGATGTAACATTTAGATTGAGTGCTGCTGCCTAAGGGGGACCGTCCAGGTGGTGAGGAGAGGCCAGCCCAAATGGAGCCAACAGCATGAGGAAAAAAGGGCAAGGAGGCAGAACGTGATGTGTGGAAAGAGTGGCTTGTCTCTCAGTGAGACGGATGGGGTAGGAATCATCTTGTACCCCGTGCTCTTCAGTCTTCACTTCTGTTTTCTTACCTCATAGCTATTTTCACACACGAGTTAACTACACGAAATACGCGTTGACAAACTACTAATATATTAGCAAAACCCTTACTTGGGGCTGCTTTTTGGCTTCCACAGAAGTAAGCTGGTGAAGAGAAATAATATCACTGAGGGTGTTTCAGTCTAGAGCGGGCCTCTCATCCTCTGCCCTACTGACATGAGAGACTGGGTCATTCTTTGCTGTGGGGATATCGTAGGATGTTCTGCCACCTCCCTGCCCTCTACCTGGCAGTCTGACAACCAAAATCTATCTCTGGCCCAGTGTCCCCTGGGATGGGAGGAGGGTTAAAATCACCCCTGGCTGAGAAGCACTGGTGTAGAGAAACAGAAGGTGAGCTTTCAGCATCAGACTCAAGCTCAAATCTTGCCAGGACACTAGTTATGTGATTATGGAAAATGTTCTGCTTTTGAACATCACTTTCTTCATGTACAAGATGGGAAATAACCTCTGCCTAGTGGGATTATTGTGGAGGACAAGAGATAAAGTAGGTAAAGGTAAAGGGTCAGCCGAGAGTATTTGGCACAGAAGGCAGTAAGAATGGTCATAATAGTAGAGGTACCAATAAAAATAGTGGTTCTCATACTTTTTTTTTTATTAATGATGTGGATATTGTCATTTCTGGTATTATTATGAGGAATAAAGCCTAACTGAAGTTAAAAAGTCACAATGAGTAAATAAGTTCTACTTTACCGAGAAGCCATAATAGGGCAAGAAATGTTGTGATTCCATTACCAGACACCACGTCCTCTAGGAATCCTTTTACAATTCTTCAAGTCTCAATTTGGGGCATAGTCTATGTTTTCCTGAAGCTCCCCACACTTGATACATATAACTACCATTGTTTATTTAATGTTTATTTTCTCTACTAGACCATAAATCCAGAGGTCCAATTCTCTCTCATATCCACCTGATGCTCCCATCAACTAGTAGTTGGTCATCAATAAATATTTATTGAAATACTTTTTTTTAATACTGGTTACTTGCTCAAATGATATTTTTAAGGGTCAAATTCAAATGGATCCCGTTTTAGTAGATATGCCATTCCATTTAGCACAATAATTAGAATGTGAGCTCTAGGGGGTACCTCGGTGGCTCAGTAGGTTAAGCATCCAACTCTTGAGTTTGACTCAGGTCATGATCTCACAGTTGATAAGATCGAGCCCTGCACTGGGCTCTGTACTAACAGCATGAAGCCCTGCTTGGGATTCTCTCTCTCTCCTCTCTCTCTTTGCCTCTCCCAGGCTCAGGCTCTGTCTCTCTCTCTCAAAATAAATAAACAAACTTCAAAAAGGAAAGAATGTGAGCTCTCAAATCAGAAGGAATAAACTTAAATGATTTACCACTTACTGTGTGGCTTGGGTAAGTCAGGTAGTCTTTGTAAGCCTCATTGTTTTATTTGATAAATGGGAACACAGTAATAGTATATATAAAGTTGCTTTGAGTATATGTATTTGAGTATATATAAAGTGCTGCTTCTAGACCATGGATAATGGTATTATAGCTCACTGGAATAAACTAGGTCTTGCGACAGGAGGGCATGGACCAGAAGCTCTTTTTGTAAGACTAGGTAAACCAATTCTTCTCTACTGAAAAAAAGCAAGAATGGAAGAAAGGAAATGAAAGAAGAAGGGAGGGAGGAGGGATTCAAATGGTCTCATTTTGGTTTGACTCTGCAACTCAGATGAACAAATTATGCCAATTCAACACCTGGCAAAAAAATAAATAAATAAAAAAATCCAGTATGTGGAAACAAAAAGCAATGCTAAACCTAGGCACAGAGTCCGCTAACATGATAGGATACAAATGATACCAATTTCTAGGAGTGGATCAGGGAGTGCTCAAACCAAAGTGTCTTGCTTCAAAGAGAAGATATGAGCCCGGTATGCCTACCGTGTAGGGATAATTGCCTCTGTAATGAGAAGTTATGCTCTCTTTCAGTTGTAACATCCATCCCTCAGGGAGGGAAAACCACTCATTCATTCATTCACTCATTCACTAAACATGCATGTGTTAGGGGTCCTCCATGGGCAAAGCACTGTGCAGGTTGCAGGGATATAAGGATGAAATGACACAGTATTTTCTCTCAAAGAGCCTACAACTGATGAATGAGACCAGAATGCACACACAAAGCTGGGTGACAAGCACAGTAAAATGGAAGCGAGTCCAAGATACACAGGAGAAGAGGAAGGAATGCTTAAGTCAGCTTGAGGGAGTCAGGGAAGGCTCCTGGAGGAGGTGACTCGACCGGACTCAGGATGTGAGGGATAATCAGGAGTTAGACTGTCTGACACACAGAACAACTGAGAGAAGGGAGCCTGAGACGCAAATCGACTTGCTATTGCCTTTCAGGACAGCTGGGGTGCTGGAGCCAAGAACAGACCTGGAACAAAGTTAATACTATTTTTATAAGCTAGAAAAATATCAGCAGCAGGAGCCCTGGCCAGAACCACCCCCACAAAGAGCAAACAAAGCAAGTCCTATCTTCTGGCTGTCTGCTGGAGAACTTACCAACTAGCACCTTAAGAACAAAATGTTCTTTAATCTTTGATTTTTATTCCCACAAAGTCCTTCCTCCTCTTTTTCCAGAACTGGGAAAAGCATGGGTTGACTTTTACTTGCCTCTTTGATCTTTATCCTCCTGTTCCAGGCTCGCTTAAGAATGAGAGCCCAGGGAGATTTCTCCAAAGCAGAGCGCTGACCCCTCCTATCAGGCAGAACGGAGGGTCCAAGGTAGGTCTTGCTGGGTCAGCCTGTGAAGGGGCCATCATTGTCAAAGCCTGCTTTGAGGGAGGCATGGGCGGCCTCCAATTCTGCCCTCCAAAGCTGGATTCTTAACCTGACATTCAGCAACCTCTTAATATGGAGTTCATCTACCCGTTTCTTGCGTTTGCTTCTGATCTCAACCTGGACAAGATCTAAAGCATTGAATCCTGCTTTCTGTTCCCAAGTGCCAGGTAAGGAGAATCAGGGCACATTCAGGGAAGGCTGACAGAATCCAGAAGTCTGAGGTTCTTCTCCAACTGCCTGTCCAAAAAGACCATTCTGGTATACATCTTACTACAATAGTAACTCAGAGAACTTCCAATTTGAAAGCTCTTACGTCGAGCAGGCATTGTGATTCCAGAGTGAGAAAACCAAAGACAGAAGCCTCATTATTATGTGCCTACTATGTGCCAGCTGCTTTACTGAGTCACGTCATCAGCGCTCTTAACAACCCTGTGAGGGAGGGGGGCATTGCTATCTCTTACTGCAGAAGAGGAAATGCAGGAGTGAAGAGATAGGATATTTGGCCCAAGGTACACAGGCAGAAGTAATAAGAATTTAAAGTCGGATCTTCAGACTCCACGGTCCCTTATTAGAGTATCATAATAATAGTGGTCTCCAACTAATACTGGTAAGCAATAAACCTGCAGGCCAGGAAAGAGCCAGAATTTTCTCTCCGGAAGGAGTGGCGCTTTGTCTGCTCTGCTCACGCTACGACCCCCCGTGCCTAGACCAGTAACTGGCAGATTTGCAAGCACTCAGCATGTATCTTCAGTGACTAGACGGCTGGGTGCGTGCATGACCTTCTTAAGGCTCTCAGGTCCGCACAGGGCACAGGCAGGGTGAGAAGCAAGAGGTAATGTCTGCTCCCAGGCCTCCTCTCTTTACCAGACACTTTAATTCTGTAAGGGCTGTAAGGGGAGAGAAGGAAGCATGAGAAAGTATACGAAGGATAAAACTTGGTCAAAATTACGATCTTGATGATCATGACGGTCTCACAGTTGCTGAGAAGTCCCTTCCTGTGCCCTTCCAGCCACCACCAGCCCCTAAGCTCGGCCCTTAAAGAACCCAAGGCCCTTATTCTACCTTTCCACGTAAAGAACTTACTTTTGGAAAACATAAGGGAAACTCATTAACTGAAGAGTATTAAAAGGATCAAAAAGCCTCAGCCAAAGCTCTGAAGGACAAACTTTCTGTCACTGAACCATCTCTGACTTAGGAAAAGAGGGAGGTCCTCTAATGGCCTAGATTCTTCCCAGCGGAATTCAGCCAACACTTTGAGCATCTACAAACAACAGGTACCATACAGGGCATACAGAAGTATTATCACTTCTGCTGGGCAGAAGTGAAAAAAGGTGCTTTGGTTTGTCCCTTAGGGAGGCCTGGGGAACTGACAAGGAAACAGAGGAGTCCTGAAGCCCCTGCAAGGTGCAGGCTTTCTGTTAGCAGGCAGTGGTCCCAGCCAAGTCCTTGTCACCTGGCTGGGAGTGGATGGTTGAAACAAATGGAAAAAACATGGTAATTGAAAAAGCATGATGGAGAAAGCTTTCCTGGCCTCCGACATGATACAGGATGTCAGGATTACAAGGGAACAGGAAAGCTCCCTATCTCTGTAGACCACAAGTTCTTTCTGTGCCTGCTCTCAGAAACCAAAATCCTGCCATTCCAATAGAAAGAACACATTGCTCACATTGAAAAGGGAGACAAACGCCCTTGCCTACACTCAGTATTATCTGCCCTTCAACTGAGCCACATGTACTATCGGCTGTTTATAATTTCTCAGGCATTGTGTTAGATCCTGGACACATAAAGGTGAACAAGACAGACACGTTCATAAACTGATGAGCGCTACCCTGCTCTGGAAGTCCATGGACTATGTAGAAGAATCAGATACTGCTTATTAGCCTGTTGCATAAGGAAACATTAACTTCCACTCTACAGGTTAAGTCCATTTCACCTTATTCTTGCCTTAATATGATGGTATTCATTTAATAAATTTATCAAGCACTTATAGGAGCCTGATCCAGGGCTCAGCATAGGTGATACAAGAATAGTAAGATAATGCCCTCAAGGAGTTAATAGCCCACTGGAAAAGACAAGCAGATAAATGAGTAATTACAACCCAGCGTGATGATTTCTCTATGAGGAGTAGATAAAAGTGTTGAAAGAAGTACAACTCTGGAGAATTTTACAAAAGATCTGAGTGTTCCATGGAAGGCTACGCAGAGAATAAAGTGTCTGTTGTGAGTCTTCAAGTTCGAGTAGATGTTAGGCAATGGGAGAAGTAGAGAACCAATAAACCAATCTGGGAAGAGAAACACACACGCATTTATACAAACTGTGTTCTGGGAGCACAAGTCAAGTATTTGAATGATAACTCTTGGTTCTAACACAAAGTATGGACTAGAATGGATTTCAAAACTTCTTTGACTATGATCCAAGGTAAGAAATTCATTTTCATCATAGTCCGGTGTACACGTGCACTACACATAAAATATAAACATAACTCCCATAAAAACAGTGTTTACCCTTACTACGTGAGATGTACTCCGATGTTTTCTACTCCTGTTGAATCTATTCTGCAAATCCAATGGCCGTGACCTACTAAATTGATTGCATGAAGTCTTAACCATAATTAAAAAACAAAAACAGAAACACTCTTAGAAAGAAAGTCTAGGGAAAAAATATGGCTATAGTGGAAGTGAGAGAGATTGAGAATTGGAAAGGTGAGGAGAGGAGAGGAGAGATGAGACAAGAAAAAATATAAGAAAAGGAAAAGGAAAAGGAAAAGGAAGGAAAGGAAAGGAAAAGAAAAGAAAAGAAAAGAAAAAAGAAAAGAAAAGAAAAAAGAAAAGAAAAGGACAAGACAAGAGACAAGGGGGAAGGGAAGGGAAACACAAGGGGAAAGGAGGAAGGAGAAACTGTAATAAGGATAAAGAAGGGGAAAGAGTCATCACAACTTACTGTAATCCTTGTCTCACTATCTGCCTTCCTATTAAAACTCACGGAAGAGACATACTGCTTTCATTGCATTTTAAATTCACCATCCCCCAGCACCATGTCTAGGACACATTTAAGTGTTCATGGGTCTTTGAAATAATAAACACCTGAATGCCAGATGTGAGAGTTATTTAGGAGATGAAATCAAGACTGCACTCACATAATTAATTGGACATAGAATATAAACCAAAAGTGTGCAAATAAATCCATTAGACTTGTGAGAGTTTTGGAGTACCTTTAGAACAAATGTACAGGTAAGGGTACCACCATCATACATGCTAGCTGAAGTTAACATTATCTTTTTCAAATTTTCAGTAAACCAAAGAACCTTCCAGATATTGATTCAGACTTTTTCTTTCAGTTATTCTGCAATGAAAAATTAACATTATAGATACTACGTTTGAATAAAAGTTTGATAATTCTACCTAAATGCCTAACTATAAAAAGGCTTTTCCTGGGGCGCCTGGGTGGCTCAGTCAGTTAAGCATCCAATTTTGGCTCAGGTCATGATCTCACGGTCTATGGGTTCGGGACTCGAGTCGAATTCTGCACTGACAGCTCAGAGCCTAGAGCCCGCTTCGGATTCTGTGTCTCCCTCTCTCTCTGCCCCTGCCCCTGCCCCGCTTGTGTGCATGCGTTCCCTTTCTGTCTCAAAAATAAATAAATGTTAAAAGATTTTTTTTAAAAAGTCGTCTTTTCCTTACTATACCTGGAACCACCAGCCCTTGATCCCTGCTTTAAAAACAGGAAAGGAGTGTCTTAGGTCCCGAGGAATATTCTGTTTGAACACAGTGTTGGTCATGGACACAGGGTGGGAGATTACCTAGGCCTCCTGCGTGGGCATCAATAAGTGAGGCCGCCACTGCAATTCCAACAGGAAGTCCAAGGTCTTTGGCTGCCTCTGGTGTGAGCCCATTTCCAAGAGAAGCTCCAGGAGGCAGTACTTGGTTTCCTGGGTAGACATGAGAAACAACAAACACCTGTCAGTTTGAAAAACACAAAAGCAAACACAGGGTTTTCTTAAGGGAGCCTCTCTGCTCCCTCCCCTCTCTTCTGCATTTTCTCAACCTCCTGAAGATAAAAACCATGCACCCACAAAGAGTCCTTTTGCTCCTTTGGAGACTTAGGTGTATGCCCTTGGTTCCCATAGGTCACACTCTGGGGTACTTTGCAAAATCAAGAGCTCTAAGGTACCTTTAAAATTGGAGAAAGATTCCATTCATGGGAAATTCCAAAGATATAAACACGGTGGCCTCTTAAAGACTAGTTAGAACAGTCAAACTCTTCCAAACGGGCTTCCTAACACAGCAGCTGCTCTACCAGCATACCTTACGCACACATACATATCCACACGCAGTCCCAGATTAACGTATATTCCTAAGGAAGTTGAGAACATTTACTTGTGTAGTTGCTTCCTGTCAGAGGATAAGGGAGGGAATTATTTTGTTCCAATAAAAATAAAAAAAACCTCTTGAAAGTTTTTCTCAGTTGGAAAAGAGAGCCCAGTCTCAACCTTTGCAAACTTTACAAGGCTGCTCCTTGCACAACCACAGAATACAATCTGAATGGTGTTCTTTGGAGTTGTGCAATGCAGCGACCCTGATATTTCAAGTGACCTTGAATTCCTGCAGTCAGTCAGGCCTTCAGTTAAGAATTTATTGATTGTCTTGCTTTGTGTGGGCGCTGTGGCGCTGTAAAAGGCAGTCCTTGCCCCCAACCTAGTTAAGGAGATGAGATCAGGACACAGGGAGCCATGTAAATCAGAACAGAATGAAGAAATCCATCTGTTCTCAGGTGTTTAGCAGAGGCTGAGTCCTCCCCCTCCCCTTGCCAAGAAATTCATAATAAGTATTTCTAAACTGCAAGGAGGGGGTTGGGGGAGATCCACATATATGTTACGACCTCTCTGAGCTCCAAGATACTAAGATCCTAAATGTGTGCTCAGTAATTTGCTCGATGCTAAGATAACTACTACTTGTCAGTTGTTCCATGGAGCTCTAGAGCTAGGCTGAGGTGTTGTAGGACTTCTGGGGGTGAAGGGGAAGGTGGGGCTTCAGGGAGGCAGATGGCTAATGGCTCACCAATCTCCTCTAATTGGGAACAAAAAAACCTCCACACCATTTTTATCCATTTTAGGTAATGTGCTTCATCTATAGCTGAATTTGAAAAAAAAAAAAAGTCTAGCAAAGAAAAGGAAGAGGAGGAAGACTGAAACCATTACAAATGCCTTCACTGTCCAATATGGTAGCCACTTAGCACGTGCAGACTAAACACTCGAACTGTGGGCTGGAAGAACTTAAGGACCTTAATTTTTCACTTACTTTGATTTTAATTCATTTCAATTTAAAAAATGATACTCAATTCAGTTACTGAAAAACTTTTTAAGGATGTTTGAAAACACTCTGGTGTGCAAATCTACTTTTTGAGTGTTAACTGAGGAAATCTCAATAAAACATTTACAATGAAAATTTAGTGTCTGAATTGGGAGGTACTAAGTGGAAAATATGCATCAGATGTCAGACTTTGTATGGAAAAAAATGAATGTAAAATATTTCATTAATAACTTTTATATCAAATATATGTTGAAATCCTGTTTTGGATATATTAGGTTATATTACATTGAAATTAATTTCACCTATTGCCTTTTACTTTAATGTGGCTACTAAAAAAATTTAAATTGTGTATGTGGCTCATATTATATCTCTATAGGCCAGGCCTGATCTAGAAGATAAGGTCAAGATGTTCCAATGTTGGAGTAGAGGGCAAGGAGAGCTTCTAGCCTGCTTTGAATATCCAAGCCAGCAGAATCCTGAAGGAGATCGGTGCCCTTCGCTGTGGACAATCTGTCTCTGGACACTGTCTCAAGTATGTCACTACATTTAGTATCTTGCACATAAAAGACAGCATTTGCTTTTACTGAGCATTTTGGTGAGAGGGACTGTGCTAAGGATCCACTATAACATTTCCTCAGTTCCTTGTCACAGAATCCCACGTGAGGGATACTATGACTGTCCCCGTTGCACAGATGGATGGGGAAAGTCAGTTTATAAAGGGACAGTAACCTCCCTATAGTCATAGAGCTTAAATGTTGGAGCACAGGCCATGGATTACACTCTAACTGATACAAACCTGTGGTCTTATTCATTAAATTACATATTGGTGTATCTATTTAAAAAAAATTTAACTGAATGAAGAAAACAGGAGAAGTATTTAATTTTTTAAGTGTTTATTTATTTTTAAGAGAGAAAGAGAAAGTGAGAGCAGGGGAGGGCAGATAGAGAGGGAGACACAGAATCCAAGGTAGGCTCCAGACTGTGAGCTGTCTGCATAGAGCCCCACGTGGGTCCTCGAACTCATGAGCCATAAGAACCATGACCCGAGCCAAAGTCAGACACTTAACTGAGCCCGCCATGCACCCCAAGAGAAGTATTTTTAGAACAGATATCATTTGGATGTCCGTTCCAAAGTAGCATCATTTGGAAGTCATGCTCACTACTATTAGATTTTTTAAAGGGTTAATTTTGATAGGAAGGTAAAAATGGGAACTGTTTCACCTTCATCCCTGATCTTCAAAAACATAAAGGCCGTAATTTTCATTAAAAAAAGATTCTGGACAGAAGGAGGATTAGCAAGATGGCATACTCTTGTAAGTCTTCTGGGCAGCAGCTTAGAAAGAAGCCTTGGCTGGCGAGGTACGAGGGAGTCCAGGGCTTGCAGCCAGATCTAGGTTCAAATCACATGCTGGAGGACCACAGGTAGACTTCTCAGCACTGGCAGCATCTTGAGCAAAGGCCAAGAAACATGGGAGACAGCCAACAGGGCTGAGTAAAGTGGAAGAGAACCCTGGCTGGGACCCAGCAGGGGGTGAAAGGGGCAGATAAGGTTGGAGACAGAAGCAGGGACACAACATGCATTGTAATCCAGACTAAGGTGTCTGAACTTCACCGTGAAGATCACTGAGGTCCTCTGGAGGAACATTAAGCCAGGGAGGGAGGTGACTGGATTTGAGCATTTTTACAGATCTCTCTGGCAGCATGGCAGCAGAAGACAAAGGGGTTAGGGAGAACAGTTGTGAAGCTATTTCAGTAAGAGAGAGGATGCGGACCTTCATCAAGGTATGGGGCAAGAGTGATGTAGAGACAGGCATGGGCAAAGGAGAGATATTGTGAAGCAAGAAGTTACAGGTCATGGCAGTTGCCTGGATAGGAGTAGTATGGTAGACAGGGAGATGCCACCACCGGGTTCCCAGTTAAAGACAGACTTACAGCCCAATAAGGGCTGCCAAAGTGACCCCTTTCCCAGGACAGCCGCACCTGATGACTTAGCAGAGAGGGAGCAGAGGGACTCTGATGGGCACCACTCACTTGGGAGCACTCTGCTGGGCTGGGACACGGGCAGGGGACTCTATCACGGTTCAAATTTTCCCTCTGCCCCATCCACCTCTTGCCCCCTTCTTATCACAGATGGCAACCCCTAATAAACATCTTATACCCTCAAATCTGTCTCAGCCTCTGCTGCTAGAGAACCCAACCTAGGGCAGAGAGCCAGGCCTTCTCCTCAGTCCAGTGGTCCAGGACTGAAAATAAATATGCACAAGGATTTACATCCTCCTTTGAACTGGAACCACAGCCTTCAGGAATAGTCTACCTGGGTGCCCAAAGCAAGAAGAAGTTTTGTTTATTTAGAGACCAAAAAGAAATAGCTTGGCATAGGAGAAGATGATAAGAAAAGGTGGCAGTCTCTGAGAAATCACCCCCTCAGATCGTGCTTGAGGTTCCTTGGCCAGGGCTGCATCCCAGGGCTGGCAGAGCTGTCAGAAGCAAGCTTTAGTGCGCCTTGACAACTTTCCTGGAAATAATCCTCCTTTCGGCTCTTCCTTGACCATAAAATTAAGTTAATCGTGGCATCCATTTTCCCAGACTTAATCAAGACCTCACAGCCTCAGCACTGGCTGTCTCTCCTAGCCTTTGTTCAACCATGCATCTGCACATCTTCACAAACATTCAAGAACAATGGTGGCCCTGTATATTTCTGCCCACCCTGTGGCAACATCGAGGGGCTGGGGTGTAAGGGAAAGAGGCACCTCTGAGACTCCCACGGTGGTCTCTGCAAACTAAGGCTCGCAGCCCCTCATAAAGCGCTCTGCAGGTGAAATGTACATGGTATATAGTGAGCGCCAAGGAATGAGGGGACTGGGAGCTGGCCCTGGGAGTGCAGGAAATCAAGATGAAGGTGACATTTGAGCCTAGTCTGGTAAGACAGGTGGCGGATTGCTGGTTTCAGAGCTAGAATGCTCAGGGGAAATGGATGCCATTAGAGCAAAAAGCCGTTCACTGCAGGGAGCCCCGAGGGGCACAGAGTGTTTGAGGCATTCAGTATGTGGGCAAAAAGGGCACCAGGGAGGAGCGGAGCAGTGTGGACCTCAGGCAAGGCAAGGAGCTCCAACTAAGGCAATGAGGTCCTGCCAGCCAATAGCTCTGAGCACTTAGATTTGTTTTTTAAGAAGATTAACCTGCAGTGGGGAAAGGCTAGAATAGGAAATTGTTTTTATCTGTAAAACAATCAAGCCAACTGAAAAACGTAGGCTGCAAAACATGATGTAGAGTATGACTTCATTTTAAGAACAACAACAAAGAGGGTAGATGGACTATTTGTAAAAATACATTCCTGGGGGGGGGGGGGAAAGAAAATTGCTTTTTTTCTGGATGAAGAAGTTAGTATTTTTCTTTTTTACCAACCTATACTTTCTAACTGTACTGCCTTGAACACACATTTCTTGTGTCATTTTTTAAATATGTGTTTTCCCCTTTAAGTCAGGGTAAATAAATGAGGGCACATGTATTCAGAAAAATCCCACAAAGCCACTCAAATGAATGAGGAAGAAGTAAGGTCTGAATTCAGAAGGAAGTTCAAGAGACATTTAGCAAAAACGTCAAGACACAGAATAGTGTTCGGAGTGTGATCCCATTTGTGAGAGAAAATTTCAAAAAAAAGTATGGAGAAGGGATTGGGACCCAGTGTAGGACACACTTCTCTAGGATTTGTGCTTCCTCTATACTGTGACCTTATATTTCTTTTGTGATCTAAACAAACTTGACTAAGTTAAAATAAAAGCAAAATTAAATTAAGGAGAATACTGTGCACCTTTTCCAAACCCTGTTCCTCAGCCTGAAGGCAGGAGAGGCCAAAGGACAGTTCAGCTATTTTCTTGGTTTGGCTGGTTCTGTCCCTGTGAACACACTCTCACGTTGGAGTATAAAAAAGCAATCACTCTGGGGGTTCGTGGGCTCATGTCCACTGAACTCTTATTCAGACGGGCAGATTCAGTACAAGCGGTCAAAAGCTGGAGCCTACAATTATCTGGTGGTTGCGGTCCCTCCTCACAGGCGGGGGCTACTATTACACCAAATCTTTCCCTACCAGTTTTTCAATTATCTATGACTAATGAGCACTTTGGGAACAGTTTCAGACACACACATAATCCTCTTTCCTGACGTCAGCAGCAGAAATTAATGACTGTGTGGATTGCTGGGAGACAGAAAATGCATTATAATGGTCAACACAACTGTTATCCTCTCCAGGAAGAGGGAGATGGGGGAGGGGTGTTGTATTAACTGGAAGGTTCAGTGTTCCTTTGTATTCCTACAGATGGGGATGAAACCCAGGGGAAGAGTTTGCTCCAAGTCCTTGGAAATGTCAGAGAGAGGTTTGGGATGGGCACCATGAGACCCTGGTTCCTCTGTGTTTGGCACTAAGGGCATTGGTTCTTGCTCACTTGTGCCAAGGTCAACAGGCCAACCAGACTGGCTGGAACAGCACTCTCACCTGGCTCAGCCAGCAGAGAGGCTCTGTGAGTGCCGTGGGACTAAATCCACTTTCAATCTGGTTTGGGAGTGGGCGAACAAAAACAAAATTATACTTTGGTACTCTCCGGCGCTAGGCTGGAGTTATCTTCAGAGCATGTGGTGGTGTGTGTAAGCTTGTTGTTTCGTGCAGGCATACTACGGGCGTGAGTTTAAAGATGGTTACAACCTGGTCTGACTCTGGTTGAGCTCCCAACTTAGCATGAACTCTCCCCAAAGAAAACAATACCATCATGGGCATATGGCTACCGGTAGGCTGGTTATTGATACTTTTAAAAGAGCTGACAATATTAGGGCATGACCAATACCCAGCACCTAAATTCCTCTGCAGAGACCTCGGTTTAGGCAAGTTAGAGCCGGGAGCATTCTGGAACCAAAACTGATACAAGATTGCCTGAAGAACATTCTGGTAATTCTTGCTCCCAAAGAGGAGTCACACACATCCAGAGCTATTTACTCGACCAGAGAAATTAACAAAAAACTCAAACCTGATATGCCCCACCATCTGTTGAAAGACATCTTCCGAAATATTAGTTTGTCCGCTGCCCTTCATTTGCCTCCTAAAAATGACCTCGTTTTAACTAGGAATAAACTCTACTTTAAATTATTGACTAAATGTAAAATGTTCTGATTTATTAATTATTTAGTACAGAAATGTTTACTGAGTACCTACTATGTGCCAGGCACTGCTGTAATGCAGAAAATGCATTAAGGAACAAGACAGAGAAGTCCCCTGGCCTTACTTACAGGGCTTACTTTCGGTAGACATACAATTCCCATCCAAAACCTCTTCTGGATTATATCTTGTAAATATTTCATATTGTAAGCTCTTCTGTGGTTTGGGCTGTTATTTATAAGGCTTTATATCCCCGTTCTTGTATTCTGACCTACAGTAGGTTCTTGTTTAATAAATATATCCCACATTTTATTTTTTAATGTTTGTTTCTTTTGAGAGAGAGAAAGTGAGACAGATAAAGAGAGAGAAAGAACATGAGCAGGGGAAAGGGCAGAGAGAGAGAGAAAGGGAGAGAGAGAATTCCAAGCAGGCTCCACACTGTCAGTGCAGAGCCCGAAACAGGGCTCAAACTCACGAATTGTGAGATCACAACCTGAGCTGAAATAAAGAGTCAGACACTTAACTGACTGAGCCATGCAGGCACCCAACGTATCAACATATTTTAAATCAAATTCTAGATGACCCTCATGCTATATTTTGTTTCTCCCCCACATTTCTCTCTTCCCCTCTCTCCTACTAAACAGAGAATTACTCAAAGATGATTTTATTTATCTCTGCATTCATGTACCCTTTCCCCCAGCACACGGCAGTGTCTAGAACAAGAGTTCTTGGTAATGTTCATTCAACTGAATTTATAGCTTTCTTTTAAAAAGGGAAGACCACAGGGCACCTGGGTGGCTCTGTCAGTTAAGCGTCCAACTTTGGCTCAGATCATGATCTCACTGTTCACGGGTTTGAGGCCCCTGTCAGGCTCCGTGCTGACAGCTTGGAGCCTGCAATCTGCTTCAGATTCTGTGTCTCCCTCTCTCTCTCTGCCCCTCCCCTGCTTCTGCTCTCTCTCAAAAATAAATAAAAACATTAAAATAAACAATTAAAATAAAAAGACCACAGACACAGATCAAATTAGACCAAAAGATTACACACACACACACACACACACACACACACACACACACACACACAAAGGCTGAGTATCAGCTAGGAGAGTAAAGAGAAGAACACGTTTCCTTATATAATCCCACCAGTAACACACCCTCCTCTCTCAAACTCAGGGACAATGGAAGGTCTTCGAGACCTAGGCATGTGCCTAGAAAATGGTGACCCGCAGGCCCAAGCCTCTCACTAGGTACACTGACATTACTGTCACCATGGTTATGAGACACCATGGTTATCACCACCTAGTGGAATAGAGACTCTCAAATTCTCCTTGCATGGTCAAGTCTGAATCAAGAAGTGGGTAGGGGTACAGGTGAAAAGCCCCAGGTCTCATTGCCAAGTAGGTCTGAGGAAGGCAGAATGGACACCAGGCCAAGGCGTTTGGACTTGCTGTGACAGGCAACTGGTAACCATTATAGGTCAGTGAGACAAGGAGTGGTGCACACAACTTGTATTTCAGGAAGATCAATATCATCATCATAATAGTACCCATTTATCAAAACCTACAGGCTTTCAGTCACTGTCTTTTGGCATTTTTCAGTTGCTCTCACCTTCCATGGCAGCAGCAAACCTATGGGGCTGCTGTTAGAATCACAATGTCACAATTGTAGAAACAAAAACACAGAAAGGTTATTTAATTTGTTCAGTCACCTATGTGATGAGGGGCTTTCAGTCCCGGATTCCCAGGTTCCGATGTCTAGGATTTCTCTACTTACACCATGTAGATTAGAGTGGGGCAGATACGAGACCCAGGAAGAACAATCTCAAGTGTACGTGGGGTCACGGATAGAAAAGGAAGGCAGCTTCATTTGCAGAGGCTCCCTTGATGGGTCCTGTCCAGGAACAAAACCCCACGAGCCATGAAATTCAGGAGCTCGATCTCCCAGCTCCTACCTTTCCTCTCCTAGGCAGGTTCCAACAACAGAGCCTCTGGACTTCAAATGGCCCACAGAGACTGTGGACTTCAGTGTATTCTTTTTGCAGTAGAGAAAACTGAACCCAAAGAGGGAGGTGGCTTCCCTGGGGCCACCGTGCTGTGGTGGCAGCGTCTACACTGAAGCCTAGGGACTCACTTTTCCGCACCCTCTGCCGTGGCAGTACCAGCTTGGACCTACCACTATCTGGAGCAAGCTCACCCAAGCCAGGGCGAACAAATCATGGGGTGAACAAGAGAGTAGGCAAAAATCCAGTGGATTCCAGTGGTGCAGGCTGCTGATTCTGAACTATTCAGAGCATACAGTGCAGGCTTTTCAGCTTGAAATCATCCACTTTGACACCCACAGTGACCTAATTCTCTAGATAATTGCCAATGCCCTATTTTATTCTCACCTAGCCTAAGGCCACCTCCAAAAGCCTTTCCTGGGTAGATCATAATTAATCGCTTTTTTCCTCCACAGCCTCACAGCATGTTTCTTAGAATTACATCATTCTGTTCTACATAATGGCTTTTCTCCTTGTGCCTCGTTTCTCCATTTTAGATTATAACCACCTTGAGGGTATAGGTCTTTTCACAGGTGTATTCGTAGGAAGCATGCAATTTAGGAGGAGTTCAGGTTAGGAGGTGAGCAGGCTTGCAATGGTGGACGAGTGATTTCATTTCCTTGCTACGTTCTCCTCACTTGTAAAACGGTTATAATAATGCTATTATATGATAGGAGAATCAAGCAAGGTAGTACAAATAGAGCACTTTAGAATGCTGTCACGTGGCAAAGGCTCAATTAATATGAGATATTATCATGGTTAAACAACTCCATATATATTCCTGGTCTATCGGATACCGTGTGGCCCCTACTGGTTACTCAGTCCGTTCTGGTTGAGTTTATCAAGCTTGAGGAGAGACCCTTCATGTTACAGCATGTGGAGATATATGCTTTTGGGGTCATGAGAGCAAACCACAGAAACTGTGAGAGCTGTTAAAATATTCACAGCGATGGAATTCAGTTTTCCAGCACAAAAAAGAGACTCCCTGGAGTCACGTCTCCATGGCATGTCTCCAGAGTGAAAGGTTTTCAAAGTGCAGAAGGTGTTCTCTTTGGAGTTATTTTAAGGACTTAATGCTTGTTTCAAAAGGAAAAATCATTATTTTGTCAGCAAAACTCTTGACTGTTATGATGACCAATGCTTTCAAGACCCAGGCAAACAGTTTGGCCACAGACAGTTGGGAAAGACATATTTGGGAAATATGTGAAAATATTTTCGCCGTCATTGTGCTCGAGATATTCTGGCTTTTCTTCACAGTTCCCCCGCCCCCAATCTAGTAAAGAAGACACATAAAGAAAACCGGGGACCTATCTAAGGCACCTCCATTTTTTTTCTTTAGTCCCATATACTCCTTAAAAACAAACATTAGAAGGTGGATCATTGAACAGAATCTTTTATCAGTAAAAAGATTGGAAGGAGATGATCTCAAAATAAAGGATATTTTAAAAAATTAAATACAACGCCCTTTTATGACCTTATTTTCTCCTCCTATCACACACCCTCTGTCAGGTGCCAGTGGTGGTCTCTAGACTAGACTACTGCTTGCAAACTGCTCGTTTACAAAATGCTAACAACCACCTAACAACAGGTGAGTCTCCAGGATATTGAACTGTGAGCTCTCACGTAGAGAAAGTCAGCAGGTCCGGTGTGCACCACACAACGCCAAACATCTGGTGATTTGAAGACATCTGGGGCTTTTTTATCATGTAGACCAAACATGATTCAGGTAATTGACCAAATTTTTCACTTCCCAACCAGATGTCTTACTTTCATATAAATGAAGCCAATCTTGTACTTTCATGTGCAAATAAGCTAGACATAAATTCACCCCTGGAGGGCAGAATTAATTGCTTATTCTCAATGAATACTAAATCACAGATTATTTCTTCTTTTTTTCCACTATTCTACCTTTGAAAAAGGTTTTCCACTCTTGCTTTGAAAAGCATACATTTCATTTTAGAAAGGTTCTGTCTTTTAAAATGTTTCTCTTTGAGTGTTTTACTGCAAGGCAGTGTGCTATAATGAAAAGAGTGTGGTCTTAGGAGTCAGGATGAATTGGGTTCTAATTCTGTGCATACCCCCACTCTCAAGCTGTTAAGGGTCTTGGAAAAAGTTAAAGTCTCTGAATTCAGTTTCTTTGCAGTTTTAAATCATTAAATCCATCTACAAAGGACACCAGGAAGACCTGAGATCATTCATTCCTATGATACATGTCAGGCACTCATTCCGTGCCCATCACTGAGAGATGACAGAGGGCCACCATGATGCCCCCTGGGAGCTCTGTCAAGACCACATGCTCCAAAGGGCATGTGAGAAAAGTCACGCTTCATATCCTGAATGGCAACATATTGTCCAACAAAGGCAATGCCTTTATTCAGGAATTCTTAATAAAAGTATGAGCAACTTCGACTGTAGCTAATTTTTAAAGGGAGTATCAAGTTTGTAAAAAGGAAGGATCTGTCTGAAACCTTTCCTCTTTCTTGTATTGCTTTCAAGCACATATTTGGAATTTGCTCTCATCATGTTTGTTTAAAGAATTCATGTGGTTATCAATGACCCTCCACCTTCTATGCCGTTGTCCTGACAACCAACCATTTACTAGACAGAATATGGAAAGCAGACGACAATGTAATCCTTCAGTCAGGTTTAGTAGGTGAAACTCAACAGTACAGAGACAATATTCAAAAGACCAGGATCTTTGTGTTTGAGATCCTTCAAGGGGAAATAAATACGTAGATATGAACTTACACAAAGGAGAGAGCATTGTATAGAGAGATCAACTGGGCGAGGAAAGGCTGCCATACAGAACTTGTGTGTGGTTTAATAACCACTGTATTTCAGAAGCCAGGCTACAAAGAAATATAGCACATAAACTCAAAGGGCTAACTTTGTTGTTGCTATTGTTTATCCTAACATGTTAGATTCTCTTATCACCAAAGCCCAGAAACATGTTAAATATATGAAGAAATAAAATGTGGCTATGGTTTTTAAACTTTTTTTCCAAGGACCATATTTTTTTTTCCCCCAGAAGGAATCTTTCACAGAACCCTGGCATGTAAATCTGATCAAGTAAAGAAGGAAATGTCCATTAGTGATGTGCCCTAGCATTGACACTTGAGGGACATCCAGACAGCAGGGGCTGATGAAGACAGGTTTGAATCTAGAATTTAATCTATGGTGGAGACTGCCAATCTGGACACATGGAGGAATGGAAGTTTGGAGCCATAAAGGAAGCCCCTTCTCTTAGGCTTTCCTGCAGCTCAGAAGCTGAAGAAGCAGAAAGTGTCCACTATTTCATCGCAAAGATTATGACCTCATCCTGGGTGAAGGAGGACACGGGCACTACAGCATCCAAGGAAAGGAGTGGAATTTGCCAGGTTGGCATTTGGCCAGAATGTCAGAGAAAAATCGCTGAAGCACTCACCCACACTGCCACGGGAACTTAGCAGGGGAAGATTCCAAAAATGATGCTCTCACTTAATGTCATTTAAATATCCATCTCTGTCATCCAGGGTATATGTGTGCAAAGTGGGGACCCTCATGCAGATTGTAGGGAAAACACTCAAGGGATAAGAAGACGGAAGCTTCAAGCTTTGTCAATGAAACAGAATCTGATTTCCCGAGTATTTAAGTCTCTCATTTTTTGGACACAAAACCTGGGAGAATGACGACCTTAGGCAAAATGGAAAAGGAAGGCTGGCCCAGAACCCAGAAGTGTCCCCAGCTACCTCACCCTTTCAGGCTGGCGACAGAGGCCATTTCCATGGGAAGCGCTGAGGGCTGAGGGAGGGAGACCCAACCTCCAACACGTTTTAGTGCCTGGAGCTGAGAGCAGAGACAGGCAAAGTGTGCAAGACTTGACCTTCTGGAGCTGTCTCCAAGCAAAGACTTTGGGATTGTACAGCCTCTGGAAAGTAATCAAGGGCGGACACCCATGGAGACGGGCATCTGTGAGGCCAGCCCACCAGGCTAGGGCCTGTATGATCAGAATTGATTTTTTTTTTTTTGAAAAAAAAATCAAGATCATGAAGGTATTACTCACTGTAGTTTTTCTTCAGTTTACAAAGACAACACAACTTCATTATAAACAATTCAAATGATACAAAAAGACAGGAGAAAAAAATCTGCCCGTATTTTTCCTCCTCCCAGAGATAACTACTGCTGAAATATCAGAAACTATGAAAGACCACCATTCCAAAATATTAAGATACACATGTATTTAATTTTACATAAAAGGGATAATATAAGCATGTAATTTTATATTCTGCTTTGAACTCAATAGTATGCCCTAGACATCTTTACTCACCAATGGGAATAGTACATTCTTCTTGAAAATATATCATATTCTATCATTTGAATGGACTATTTAACCAATCCCTTAGTACTAGACACCTAGTTCATTTCTGTCAAATTAAAAGCACATCCAGACTGCATAAGAAATGACTTAGTAAGGTATCGTAAGAAGGTAAAGGGGCTTTTGGGGTTGGGGAGGGGAATTATTGCAAGATGGACAATGTTGTGACCACAAGATCTGTAAGTGTCTCAAGAGTTAGATAAAACAGGTCTTTTACAAGGTGAGAAAGAATATAGGGAAGTGGAATCAAATAGTGGTGTCACTGGAAAGTAGATCAGAGAGTATTTTGCCCTGGGGTCAGTATATTTTGAGGGAGGACCTGTGATAGTTAATTTTATGTGTCACCTTGTCTGGAAGTTTAGAGCCACAGACTGCAATTTTGTCCCAGATATTTTGTCAAAGATTTTTCCGGGTGTTTCTGTGAGTGTGTTTTAGATGAGATTAACATTTATATCAACAGAGTGAGTGAAGCAGATTGTTATCTGTAATGTGGGTGGGCCCCATCTAATCAGTTGAAGGCCTGAGTAGAACAAAAAGGTTAACCTCTCTCCCCCAGCCTCAGTCTCCAAAATCCTTCCTGCCTGACAGTCTTCAAATACTCACCCTAGGGATCTTGAGACTTGCCCACACAAACTTATGAGCCAATTCATTATTGGCACAATATGTGCATGCACACGCGCGCGCGCACACACACACACACACACGCCTGCTGTTCCTCTGAACAGCCCTGACTACTGACTAGTCCAGGACTTAATTTGAGAGTGTGAGAGTAGGGGAGGGGTGGAGAAGGGTGGGGGAGAGAGAATCCCAAGCAGGCTTAGCTGCTGTCAGCGTAGAGCCCAATGTAGGGCTTGATCTCAAGAAATGTGAGATCATGACCTGAACTGAAACCAAGAGTTGGAAGCTTAACCGACTGAGCCACCCAGGGGCCCCTACTTTAAGTGTTCTTTAAGTGTTAACCGTGGAGAGCACAAAAACTTTATCCTAGATACCAACTGAGCCACCCAGGTGCCCCACAGTGCAGGATCTCTAAGGAGGGCTATATCCTGGCCCAGGGCTAAGGTAGGGCAATGTTCAGGGCCCTGGAGGAAGGACAGATTCTTAAACAAAGTTTGGTCAGCAAGGCTTCAGTTCCAATTGATCAGTAGGAACAAGCAGTTTAGCTAATCATTCATAAGACAAAGAATGGGAATTTGTAGTGTCTGTGTCTAGACTTGTTAAAAGTAAACGAGGGAGGCATCCATGAGTCTTACCACAATCATTAAGGAGAAGAGTAATTCTTTGCTGTAGGCCATTTTCTGGAGCACAAAACATGGTGGCATTTATTAATCTTCACTATTTTCTAGGAGCACGGGGCTTGGTAAAACTCAACATTGTCAATGAAGTTTTCTTATGATGAAGAATACTGTGAAGAACATCTGTGAACACCCATGCTTGCCCACATGGTCACAGCCTTTTTGATGAGTTTAGGAATGGCATCTCTGTTTCCCCTCACTTAGCTGCAGAAGCCATAAATAGGTGCCTGATATCCTCCAGCCCAGTGGCTCACATCCTTAAGGAACTAGAAAAACAAGGCAAAGTATGAACACTGTTCTCTCGCTGGAGAGAGAGCGCTCCAGAGAGAGCTGGAGAGAGAGCTGATTTTTCTGGCTGGAAAAATCAGATCTGAAACCATGTGAACCCCCCTCCTTATTGGATGGATGCTTTCCCAGTCTCCTTGCTCAGTAACATAGAACAGAACTAGCCCGAGCGTTGACTTCAGGAATGCTCGGGTTCAAATCTACTTCGACATTTACCAGCCTTAAGAATTCGGGTTATGTAACCGCTCTATTTCTCCTTGTATGTGATAGGAAGAACAGTACATAAAAAGGATGCTGAAAAAATGAATGACATGATGAACATAAGGGGGCCCAGGACACTGCATTGAACTTAACTGGTTTTACATAGAGATTTCATTTTCCTCTTTTTCTTCCCACAACGAGGACACTATAGAGGAGGGAAAAATGATACAAGGGAAGGGGACTATTTTGTACTAAGTGCCAGCTGAGATCCAAGCAGGGTCCGACATGCTGCTTTACAGCTCTTATCTCTGTGAAACTCATTAATCCCATGAAGGAAGGGAGGCCTCCCCCATGTTGTAGACAAAGAAACCCAAACACAGGACGGACCTGTAACTTGTCTGAATCCCACCTCCAAGTTCAGGATTGCAGTTTGGATGATAGTTGCTCTGGTTTTGAAAGCCCATGTCTTCTCTGTCAGCCAAATGGAAAACACTCATATCCCAAGGCTCAGGTATAGCTATTAGTTCTACTGGGACAACTACCATCTCCTTAACGCTGCACTTGCCAATTCCCTCACTCAGGTAACCTCCCACCTCCCTCTCCAGTGCGAACTTTTGCCCCGGGGCCTAGAGCCAGTGACCTAGGGCACAAACCAGCAAACTATGGAGCAGATGCTCCAGGATCCCACTGTCTTCCTTCCCCCCTTGGGAACAACGGAGGGGCATGCAGAAGAGGCAGCTGGGAAATCAGCTACAACAGCCTAAATAATTCACAAAATGAATTCATACCACAGCTAGCTTCCCTAGTGCGAATAACCTCGTGAACTAAAGACGAAAAGTAAAGCCTCTGGGTTTTCACCTTTCTTACCCCGAGGTAAGTGGGAAGGGAAGAGATGGAGACTGAAAGGTCATTTATTAAATGCCTGGGGGGCAGCTATCAGCATCTCCGATCCTCAGCGAGGAAACTGAAGCTCAGATCCTTGATAAGTACTGAAGTTGGGAACTGATACCAGCTGCCTGACTCCACATCCTACTCCGGCGCATCACCCTTTCCTATTTTTGACCTATTTGGTCAAAACCAAATAAATCCTCAAGGGCTTAAGAGAAGAAAGAATGCTGGGGCGCCTAGGTGGCTCAGTCGGTTGAGCGTCCGACTTCAGCTCGGTCATGATCTCATGGTTCGTGGGTTCAAGCCCCACGTTGGGCTCTGTGCTGACCGCTAGCTCAGAGCCTGGAGCCTGCTCCGGACTCTGTGTCTCCCTCTCTCTCTGTCCCTCCCCTGTTCACACTCTGTCTCTCTCTGTCTCTCAAAAATAAATAAATGTAAAAAAAAAAATTAAAAAAAAAAAAGAAAGAATGCAAAAGACATGAGTGTTCCGTTTCCCGACACTAATTCTCCCATTCTTATCCCTTTGCCTGTCCCCTCCTTTCTCACCAGCGTTTTCAAAGTTGGTTCCCCAACAGGCAGTGTGAACAGCCTGGGAACTTGTTGGGAAAGCGCATGCTCAGGTTCTGCCAGAGACCCACCGAGGCAGGGGTGGAGTGGATGGGGGGGGGGCAAGCAGTAACCTCCAGGTGGTTCTAATGAGAATCCCTGCATTATCACCTGGTCCCCAGTCCTGACTTCTGGTTATGAAGTGAGAAACCTTATTTTTTAAAATTCCCTGGTGATCCTGGTGCCGCAGCCGACATCAGGACAGACTCCCCCAAAAAGAAATGCTTTTACCGTTAGACCATTTGATGACATTATGTACTAAACATAACGGACTTTACAACTGCCCCCTAGGTTTACATGATGGCTTCTTTCCTGACTAGCTGCATGACCTTGCACAAGTTACTCTCCAGCCTTCTCATGTGTAAAGCAGAGTTCATAACACATACTTCGGGTGTGAAACTGAAAACAATAATGTAAAATGCTCAGTATCGTGTCTAGTACAAAGGAGACAGTAAGTTAAGTGGGGGCTATTGTTATTAATCACTTAATAGGAATGAAGAAAAAAATAGCCCATGTAAAGAACCGCTCTTATATCAAATGGAAGGGGGTGACTGCACAGGAGGGGGACCCTGTGGCACCTGCAAGCCTTCCCAGTCCCCCCGGGGTCCCACAGTGAGTGAGATGATCTCTTGCAGGCAAGTGTGACATCCTCTCATTATGCTGCCTCACAAATCAGATGCAAAAATGAACCTGGAAGGATGTGGAAGGAAAAACCGGGTGGAGTGTGAGAGTATTCGGAAACAATGTGAAGACAGAAATAGCGGTGCCGACAGAGCGGGAGGTACAAACAGAAAACCCAGGCTTCCAGGGAGGCTGAGCCATGTGACAAAGGGGACAAAGGTGCACAGCAAGGGGCTTCTGTCTGGGCCTTCCTGAGACCGAGCTACACAGCATGTGCAGGAGGAGAAAGGTACAGAAAGGAGAGACTGGTGAAGGGCAGACCGTGGCAACACTGGACAACCAAAATTGGCATCCATACTAAAATCCAGATTAGGAAGATGGCATTCTACTCTGTCTCCATTACAAAATGATTATTACCCCTAAGGTGCAAAAGAAACAAACTTTTCCTCTTCCTGCCTGAAATTTGCGAATCTACCTTCCTAGGATGATAGATAATGTGTTTTGGGGTCTCCATGTCTGCCAAGGCTGTTCTTTCTCGAGAACATGCAATAGGCTTCCCTGATTCTTCACACGCCTAACCTCTACTCAATCCTAAGAAAAGAACTCAGAGATCACCCTCTCCGAGAAGGCCACCCTGAATCCCCGCCTCTTCTGCACCTGAACTGCAGTGGATCCCTTCTCGAGACAGCTGCCACACCTAGTGTATAACTTAATTCCCACACTTCCTTAATTCAGTGTTTCCCAGAGTGTGTTTCACACACAGTGACTTCAAAAACCTGCTGCTATTTTTAAAAGCAGATCTTGGTGCAAATAAGTTTGGGAAATGCCAAGCTGAACCAAGTCAGGTTTCTTTTCTTTTTTTAATATAGTTTATTGTCAAGTTGGTTTCCATATAACACCCAGTGCTCATCGACAGGTTTCTATATCGCAACATTCTCAGAGACTTTACTATGCTGGTGTACACTGCGAATCTCTAAGGAAGTATGAAATATGAATCCTCAATCCGATTTGATCACAGGAAATTTTTTCTCCTAAAAACCACCTATAGATCCAAAGTGCACATTATGACCAATACTACTATCTTTTACTGACACCGTCTCCTTTTCTACTCACCAGACTGTAATTTCCTTGTGGGCAACAGTATCTGTTCAACAGAGCATTTCTGGTATCTACATAAGATACATACTTGCTATATGGTACATACTTGCTGAAAGCCAATTGCAAGTTAAAAAGTTAACATCAGGGGCACATGGGTGGCTATTCGGTTAAGTGTTCCACTCTTGATTTCGGCTCAGGTCATGATCTCATAGTTGGTGAGTTCAAGCCCCACGTCAGGTTCTGTGCTGTCAGATTCTCTCTTTCTGCCCCTCCCCCGTTTGTGCACATGCACCTGCTCTCGCTCAAAATTAATAAACTTAAAACAATTTTTAAAAAATAAAAAAGCTAACATCACATTTCCCTTTTCAAAGCCCTCCAGCAGCTTTCTATTATTACCCCTAGGAAAACTTCAGATGCTTTACTCCAGGGCTCATGAGGCTCCACAGTTTTGAAATCTCTTACCCCACCTCTTGCCATTCCCCTCTTGGACTGCATTCTACTAAACTGACCTTTTTTACTTGCTCAAACGTGCCAAGCTTCTTCCCCTCCCGGGGACTTTTGTTGTTGTTGTTGTTGTTGTTGTTGTTGTTGTTGTTGTTGTTTCCAGGAACACTCCTGTCCACATGTTCACATCACTGAAACCATCTCAAGGATGAAGTTTCAACCCAGAAGTCTTCCCCACATTTCAGCCAGCATTTTATTTCCACCATAACACACATCAGTAGTGGCCACTGTCTTGTTTATGTATGTACTGCTTATGGTATGGAACCCCCAATCCCCAGCTCACACTGTCACGTTACTATAGCCTTAACGTTCTTTTTTTTATATAGTTTATTGTCAAGTTGGTTTCCATATAACACCCAGTGCTCATCCCAACAAGTGCCCTTCTCCATGCCCATCACCCACTTTCCCCTCTCCCCCACCCCCATCAACCCTCAGTTTGTTCTCAGTATTTAAGAGTCTCTTATGGTTTGCCTCCCTCCCTCTCCTTCACTATTTTTCCTCTTCCCTCCCCCATGGTCTTCTGTTAAGATTCTCCTGTGTCACATATGAGTGAAAACATATGGTATCTGTCTTTCTCATTTCACTTAGCATAACACCCTCGAGTTCCATCCACGTTGCTACAAATGGCCAGATTTCATTTTTTCTCATTGCCATGTAGTATTCCATTGTATATATAAACCACATCTTCTTGATCCATTCGTCAGTTGATGGACATTTATAGCTTTAACATTCTTGCTCACTGCTACCATCAAGAGTACTGAAACATGTCCATCAACTATATTTAAATAATAAAATTTTCTTTAAAAAAATAATGAAAGAGTTCTGTAACCTAACAAGATGCTTACTGAGTATTTGCTGGTTACTGAAAGAATGAATTGAACCAAATTCTGTATCACAGCAGGTAGGAGAGCCAGCCTTCCCTCTAGAACAGAATCAAATCCTCGCCTGCCAATGACTAGCTCTGTGACCAGGGCAAGTCATTTAACTTCCAAAGGCTTCCTGTAAAATACGAAATAATAGACTTCTATTTTAAGTAATAGATTCAACACATTAATTAGATTTTTTTCTCTCTTTCTCTAAGATGGGAATGAAATAAAAGTGAAGGAGTATTTTTTTTCAGTTGTAAAATGAACATAACAAAAAATGTCCCATCTTAATCACTTCTTGCTCAGTGTGCATCAAGTACATCACACTGTTGTGTAATCATCATCACCATCCATCTCCAGAACTCTTTTCATTTTGCAAACCTGAAACTCTAGATTCATGAAGCAATAACTCCCCATTCCCCCTCCTGCCAGCAACCACTATTTTAATTTCTGTCTTTGTGAATTTGAAAACCTTAAGTACCTTATATAAGTGGAATCATATAGTAATTGTCCTTTGTTGACTGGTTTATTTCACTTACTATAATATCTTCAAGGCTCAGTCATAATTTCCTTCCTTTATGAAGGTGGAATAATGTTACATGGTATGCACATACCACATTTTGTTTATCCACTCACCTGTCACTAGAAACTTGACTAACATGAATAGCGCTGCTATGAACATGAATATACACATCTCTCTTCAGGTAACCTACTTAAAATTCTTTGGGGTATATAACTGGAAATGAAATGTTGGATCACATTATAATCCTATTTTTAATTTTGGGGGGAAATACCATACTATCTTCCATGGTAGATACAACATCTTACATTTCCAGCAGTGGTGCACAAGGCTTACAATTTCTCAACATCCTCACCAACATCAGCTATTTTCTGGGTTTTTGTTACTAGCCAGTATAAGGATATGAAGTAGGAGGAGTATTTCTTTTAAAAGAAATACAAACTAATAGAGCAAATTTATGAGAAAAGGTAATACCAGCAACAAAATTTTGGAAGTCAAAAAGTAGAATGATGGATAGTAATGGATTTAAAACTCCTGAGTGACCTTTGGGGTGCCTGGGTGACTCAGTCGGTTCAGTGTGACTCTTGATATTGGCTCAGGTCAAGAGCTCTCAGTTCTCAGTTCATGGGATCCAGCCCCACATTGAGCTCTGTGTTGACAGTTCAGAGCCTACTTGGGATTCTCTCCCTCTTTCTCTCCATGTCCCTCTCTCTATGCGCGTGTGTGCTCACTCTCTCTCTCTCTCTCTCTCAAAATAAATAAACTAAAAAAGTAGAGTTTCAATTGTGTTACATTAGCCAGAAAAAAAAGTCAAAGTTAACTAAAACTGTACTGGGGAAGTAGAGTGGTGAGATTATTTTCTGCTTTCATTTACCCTATGAGTTTTCTTTAGGTTTTGTTTTTTTGTTTTTGTTTTTTGTTTTACATTTAGAGTCTTTTCAAAATAGAAGAAAAAAATTAAAAAGGTGATGATGTAGTTACTGGATAGCCTCTGCAGAGACCAGTGTTGACTTATGTTCAAGATCGTATTTCCAGGAAGTTCACTTGTGAAAGGGCCTCAGTCAAAGTTACGCTGGGGAGGAGCCCTAGGGCATGGGACCAGCGTGGGAATGAAGAAGACCATTTGGGGGTATTACTGAGGTGATAATGAGCCCAGGTGGTCCAAGACTCCTTAGACCCTTAGATATACCAGGTTATCTCTGCAAAATAATCAGTTTCAAGGGTTTCTGTGGCATTAGTGCAGCAGCAGCCCAGGCAGGTTTGATCTCTGCCCTAGGCTTCACCGAATGCCTCAGCACCTACAGATCTCACTACTGAGGGACCACAAATGAAATTGAGTGGATCTTCTTGAAGAGTACGAAGCCAGATGGAACAGAACTGCTCCAAAAGTGTGCCAGGTATGCTTCTGATGCGGGGCTCACAGCAGGTAAAGAGAGGAACGTGGCCCCTGCCCTCATCGAGTGTTTATTCTAGCAGGAACATTAAATCCATAACTACAAACAATCCATGAAAACCTCAAATGTAAGGTGCATTATAGAAGGAAGTGCAGAAGATCTGTGGTTTGCATAGACGTGACACAAAAATTCAACTGTACGTGGCATTCAGGAAGCAAAACGTATTTCCCTTGTTCCTTGGCTTTTTCTCAAGTGTTCAGGACTTGTCTTCTTGACCACCCTGCAGGCTCCTTCTGGGCAGAGCTGCCACTAATGCATCTGTGTACCTGGCACAGTGCCAGGCTGAGTGGACGCTCCATAAGCATGGGGAAGGATGTCTTATGCCTCTTATTGGTGAAAAGTCTGAGGCACGGGGAAGTTAAGTGATATGCTTGTCAGAAGTCCCTCACATAATCAGTGACAAAGTTAAATCTAAAGTATAATTCTCCTACATGTGCAAAAGGTAGAGTCAGAGTACAACTTTTGCTTGTTTTTCTAAATATTGCCAAGTCATCCTCCCACAGTAATTTAGAGAAAGTTCTAGGGCTGACTAACTGGTTTCAACTCTTGGCTTGGCTGTGTGCCCTTGGACAAGTTATTTAACCTCTCTATGCCTCTGTTTCATCATCTGTGAAATGGGGATAATAGTCTCTTAGAAGACCATAGAGTGGGTTATGTGAGTTACTAGAAATCAAACTCTCACAACAGTTCCTGGCATAGAGAAGGTACTCAATAATGGTAGCTAAATTAATTACATTAATGCACTTGCTCTTTTCCTAAGCCTGATGAGTCAGTGTTTTATTAGTTATGATTAAATGTAGCTACAAACCCACAAAATAGTGACATAAGAAAAAAAGAAATGTTTTCTCTCATGTCAAGTCCAGAGATGGATGATCCAAGGCTGCTGATATGGTGATATCATAAAAGCTCACTGTTGTGCCATCCCTGGAGTATGGCTTGCAAGAACTCCAGACAATCTCCCTGATTCAGGCATGCAGGAAGGGAGAACACACACCGCCCCCCCCCCATCCTCTCCTTGGAAGTCCCTTTCTGCTTACATCTCATTGGCCAAAACTTAGATGAGCATATGTAGCTGCAAAGGAGGCTGGGAAATGTGGTCTTTAAGAGCCCTGTGTACAGCTACAAGTCTGAGTTTCGGTAATGAAAAGGATAAGAGTTTGAAGATCAGGTGGGCCCTTGGCACTTTTTGTACTACTGGCCATGTACCACTGGCTACTGATGAAGTTGGAAAGTTGATTCCAGTCCTGTCCCATTTCCCCAAAGTTTTGGGATTCATAACAAATCAAAAGACATTTTCTGAGCACAAGATCTTTCTCAAGATCTATAATGCTAGCTCTACTTTAATTATTTTGAAAGCACAACCCCCTTAAGGGAAATGTAACTATATGGGTCTGATTCACTCTAAATTATTGAAAAATTGATTTTTTTAAAAGGTGTTTGCTAGCCAAGACTTTTTGAACTATCTTAATGAGCTTTAACAAAATAAAACCACTAACTCTTTCTTTTGAAGAGCAAAATCATGTTTTCACCAATAAAAAGAGAATAACTGAACCCCCAGATTAATGTGGTTACATATTCCTTAGTGATAGACAACCTAGCTCTTATAAGTCTTTGGCTTACCAAACAAACCAACAAGAACTCATATTCTCATCATGATCATGGTAGATTTTACTTTAAAATGCATGTTATGTGCTTCATATTAATTATGGATTATCAATAATTTGAGTGTTTTTATTGGTCAATCTTTTAAAATAATGGACGTGATAGTGACTCGTCAAGGAAGCATTACTTACTGATGTATTTTTCCAATCACAAGGATATAGAACGGGGCTCATAAAACAGTCAGATCTGTGATTGAACATCTCTCTCAAATAAACATCATAGTCCTGAATAAATGCACTTTTACTCCCTGCAAGCCTACCAGATTTCTACTGCATCACAGAAGCAGGCCCTAAGAAGCTATTTCTTTAAGGGCCATGGGAAGAAAGATGATGGAGCAGGTGGACTGCACAAGACAGGAATAAAGAAGATACAAGACAGAGTGCAGAAGATACATTGGATCTGGCCCTGTTCACGGAGATGACTCAGAAAACCAGTAAGCCAAATGATTCAGCACCATCCCTATGAAAAATGCATGGAAATGACTGGATGTTTAATTTACTCGTAAAAAGCATGAGCTTCTGAAGTCAGACAGGCTTGGTTTTGAATCCCTGCTCCTCCATCCAATAAGTATGAGATTCAGGCCAGTTATCTAACCTCTGTGAGCCTCGATTTCCATATCTATAAAGAGAAATAATAATAATAGTATCTGCACCTCACTGGTTTGTTGGGAAGTTTACCTGATAATTCACATCAAGTGCTTGAAAGTATCCCTGTAGCATAATACACACTCGCCAAGTGATAACCATTATCAGTACACGACTGCCTTTCCTTTTCTTTTTATACTAGATGTTCTTCTTTCAAGAACCTTCTGTCCTTCATCTTTTATTCTTTAAAACAGGCAAACAGCTGGAGGTACAGGTCCAGGTGACGGTGGAGAGGACTATTTGAATTCATCACCCTAGGACTTCTAATTTCATTGAAGTGAGGAATAATAGTGAGGTAATTGCTTTAGACAAGGGTTTCTGCTCTCACTGTTGATTTAAACTGTCACTATCTGCTAAAAATGAAAATGCAAATTTTGAACAAAGCCAAGGTTTCATCTAGGACAGGAAGGCAAAGTTTGGGTTAGCAAAAATTAAATGACAATGCCACTTACTGAGCTGGCATGATAGAAATACCTCCTCCAAAAGCAAAGAACAAGTCAAAGTGGATAGAGAAAAGTTGGCAATTTATGACTTAAGACCACAGTAGAAAATAAGCCTTTTTTGGTAAAGTTTAGTTATAATTGTAAATTTCAAAGCAGAGTATATTATTCTTAGAGGTTTATGCATTGCCTTTTCAGTAATAACAAAAAATTAATAATCTGTTTCTTCATAGTCTATTTTTCAGTAATAACAAAAAATTAATCATCCATTTTCTCCACAGTCTATATACACATCATAGGCAGGGGCCAGGTTGTCTTAATCATGCTATATCTCCAGCAACTAGGACAATGCCTGGCACATCAAATGCTCAATAAATATTTGTTGAACAAATGAGTAAATTAATACATGAAGGAGTGATTTTCATCAGCATTTTCCTCCATTCATGTTGACACCTTTCCTGGGTAACCACCAAACTTGGCCAAAGGAGTTGGGAAGGAGTAGTGTTTTGAATCACCAATCAATGCAGGACTAATGAAGCTAGCCAGGTTGCAGACCTTCCAGTATGTAACAGCTAGAAGAAATCTGAGACCACCAACTCCAATGGGTCTCCAAGTATGGCTGGGGACTATCACCTGGGAACTTGTTAGAAATGCCAGTGCTTGAGTTCTCAGATCTCCTCTATCAGAAACTGTAAGGGGGACCCAGAAATCAGCATCTCAAGAAGCTCTCCACGTGTTCTGATATGTGCTCCAGTTTGAGAGTAGCTGATATAGTTCAGTGTCCTCACAGAATGGAAGCCCAGGAACGGAAAATCAGTCATTTTTGCAGAATCAGCTTTTTTAAAAAAAACAACTGGACAATTAAAGGATGTCAAAATTACCACTTCTTGGCTTCATGTCATCATTTTGCCTCTCTAAGATTCAGTTTCCTCACTGTAAAAATGGGAAGAATACTACCAACTCATGGTGGTTATAGTAGTTAAATGACACTTTATAATAAAAGACACAGAACATAGTAGATGTTCATCATCTTAATTCTCATGCCACCCTGTTCCATCATGCTTTAGGGTAGACTGAGGGTTAGTGTCACAGGATTTGTGATCTATTTCTAGAAAAGACAGAAAAAAGATGTTGGAAAACTAACATTCGACTTAATCACGATGGCAGAAACTGATAGTTGGCCCCCAATATACATTCTCTCTTCCTCCTACAGTACATGATATCTCATCTGGGTACATGGCCACCGTCTCAAGAATGCATTTCCAAGGATCTCCCACAGCTAGTTCTGCCCTGGTCAATGGAATAAGAGCAATGGACTAGGCTCTGGTCAATGGAATAAGAGCAAGAGTGATAATGTGTAATCACTTGTTCATGACCTTAGACAAAAGGAACATATGTTCCTCTTCTTTCCCTTCCTGAGAACTGGAATGGTTTTTCCACCAGTCACATGGACAAAACACTATGCAGGGCGGAATATCAGTTAAAAAGCTTATATCCTTGAATCCATTCAGGTACCCTACCAGTCCTGGACCAGGAGACATAAAATCCTCTCTCACTTGAGCCCTGTAATTTGAGATTTTTTTTATAGCAGTAGTCTGTATTCTAAGTAATAAAAATCAGGAACTCTAGTCATACATACGTTTATTCAAAAACAACCATAAAATTACATGGTATATACTGGATTCTTTTTTGTTGTGCCCATAAGCCATTAGAATGTTCTGGAAATGGCAATATTTCAATACCCGAACTAAGTCTCATAGACTATGCAGTAGTGTCAAATAAATTAATACTCTATTATCAGGTCCTATAATTATGTATGTATGTGTATACGTGTATACATATGTTATGCACATGCACATATGCATATGTACATATGTTTAACATGTATATAAAATATAAAACATAAATTATATAAATTAAAGTCTCCTCTTTGGGAAATGCAGTCAAGATTCTTATATCCAAAAACTCTTTTCTTAAAATAAGTGGTCATTTTTGCAGGGGCAAGAAATAATTGCCCAAATATGAAAACATTTGTTCAGGATTCACGAAAGTGGGCTTGAGACGAGTTTGCTACCAAGAAGACTATAGATTTCACTTTAGATTTGTGTCTGGCAAGCCCACCAGAGATTCTAACATCAAGCTGCTTTTGAAATAATTCCAGGGTGACCTAAGCCATTAAAAGAGGACTCAGCTGGTGATAAAAGGATCTTGGTAAACATGATCATCAACTTGACAAACACATTCATCTGGAGACATCTAGCCCTTGATCTGTACCCCTATAAACTGACTTTTCCGAATAGTTTAGCATGCCCAGGAGAGTAAAGATCTTGCTTACCACCTGGTTATCAGAGAGTCCCTGTTCTTCTCGTACTTGCAGAGCTGAGCTTGTAGACGCATGGTGCAAATAATTCAATTACATTGGCCAAGAAGTAGTTAACAGAGACCTGAACAAGCATTCACAGCATCAGGAAATAGGATTCTATAAATCAGACATTTTTCCCTATCGGTTTTTACAAGATACTCTCTATGAAATATATCCAAACACAGACACATTCCCATGGGAACACGTGTTTCTTCATATGCACAGAGCTGCAATAAAGTGAGCAGTGTACCCCTTGGAAAGACTCTCTCTTCCCAAGTCAGAAATCTGTTCAGTGCAATCTCTTAGACTGTTAGCATTGCAAGCACAATGTCAAAAGGCTTTCCAGGGAGCTGAACTATGGATGATTTTAGCATCATGGAAACAGAATCTGTGGGAATCTGTACCTGGAGACTTCAAGCAGAACAGGTAACAGAATCCTGAGCAAAGCCGGTAATTCATTTCCACAAAACTCTCTTTTGTTGGTGTTTGTTTATTAAAAATGTATACCTTTACTCCCTTCTGGGTGCCCACGTGTCCATGGTTCTGAGGAGGCAAGAAAAGCAATTGCAGAGAAAGACAATGAGCATCAAGAAGAGAAAAGAATCACGCAGGGATGACACACAAAGCACCGTTAGGAGATGGAGCCTGTGTTTGAGCCCCAGCTCTGCCCCAAACTGATTCAGAGATCGCCCTTATTTTTTACCTTCAGTTATCATCCTTGTAATAAAGCAAAGTTCATGTTCTCTATATTCCTTTACCAACACTAACATTCTGAAGTTATTCTTTAAATAACTGAAGAACTGTATATCCTAAAAGATAAGGAATGACACACCAGACCACGCCATTTCTTTGTTTAAAATCCTTCAGTAGTTCCCTGATGCCTAATGCAATGGTTTCCGAACATTTTAATTGTGTGTGCCACAAGAAAAGTCTTAGCATGATTTCCCAACATACATATTACTTATAAATGATATGCATGTGCTATTAGATTTGTAAGTTACACGTGTGTATGGTGAAACCATATGTAAAGGTGAAATTTTAAAGAATGAAATAAAAATAGAGGTAAACGTCAATTCTAAATGTCTTTCTATACTCATTGGACCATCTTGCTTGACATTACTTGGGGCATAAAATCCCATCTAGAGAACATGAACACACAGGATAAAGTTTAAGCAACTCATCATGGCACAGAAAAGCCATTCTAATTTGGTCCCTGCCTACTTCTCCAGTTTCACGTCTTTTTCCCACCCCGAACTCAATGTTCCCGTAACTCCTTCCCTGCACACATCCTATTACTCAGCTCTGAACCTTTACTTACGCTGTTAGTTCCATCAGCAACATCCTTCACTCAGCTCTTCACCTGAAAAACACCTCCTCCTCTACGGCAGAGACTATAAGCTGCCTACTTAGTGCACATCCTTCTCATCTTTCTTAGTAACACAACTCTGATGTGGGCTGTTTTGTTTTGTTTTTTTAAGTAGGCTCCTGCCCAGTGTAGAGCCCAATGTGGACTCGAATCCACAATTCCAAGATCAAGACCCGAGCTGAGAACAAGAGTCCGGGTGCCTAATGGACTGAGCCGCCCAGGTGCCCCAACTCTGATGTTACTGGAGGTGGTAGTGTGACCAGTGAAAAACTTATCTTTCCCAGCTTCCCATACAGATAGTGGTATTCATGTAATATACTTCTGGCCTTACAATCAGATGTAATCAGACATGACTGGGTGAGGTGTGAGAGGTAACATCCTGAAACAGAAGCAGACTCAGTACACACACACACACACACACACACACACACACACACACACTTTTGCCCTTTGTTCTTGTCCTTCTTCTGCCTATAACATAGACTTGATACTGAAGGCAAGACAGTATCACCAAAAAAGCCAGCCCTGTGCTGAGAGGGTTAGGTGCATAGAAACAAAAGAAAGGCAGTGAACTGGAGGACAGAGATCAAAGGGGAGAATGGTGCCAGAAAGGGAGGCTCTGAGAGGGCTTTTGTTTTGTGCCCCAAAAGCAATGGGAAAACTTGGGAAGGTTTATGCTAAGAAGTCACAGCATTAGATTTTTATTATAAAATGCTCATGCTGGTGGCAATGTGCAGAATGGGCTGAAGAAAGCAAGTTTCCATTCAGTGAGAAGTTTAGAAGCCTTTTGAACAGTCTGGGTAGGAGGTTCCAGGAACCCAGACATGAAAGCATTTAAGAGGGAGAGAGGGCGTGAATTATAGATATTTGGAGCACAGAACTGCCAGCACTTGGTACCTGAGATTCAGGCAATGAGGGAAGAAGTATCATGGACTGGCAGAACTGTATGGGTAGTGTTACTATTCACTACAATTAACAAAACAGCAAATGAACAGCCCCTTCCTCCGTGCTCCTGACCAGAAGGCTGTGCAAGGCAGGGGAAAAATCACACAATAGGGCAGATTAAGAAAAACCTCATGACTGCTCCTCAGCAAGGCTGGTAATATCATTCGACAACCTTCCAAATTTTCTCTAGCCCTCTCGTTCCCCCATTCTCTATTTAAACCTTTCCCAGTCTTCTCAGACGTCTGACTCCCCTACTTCTCTACCACATTCTCAGATGATCATCTCATCTACTTCACAGAGAAAACAGAAGCCACCCAAAGCGAGCTCCCTCTACTTCCCTTCTGAGCATACCCTCATCCCCAGGTCTGCACTCATCACCTTCGTCCTAGAGCAACAGAACAACTATATCCTCACTTCTTTCTAGAAGCCATTCCTCCTGGCTTCTCTGGAAACTCAGCTTATCAATTCTCTTTTCTCTCTCTAGTATTGTCCACCTATCACTCATTACCGGAACTTTCCCATCAGCAATTAGAGCTGCTCAAGCCAATCTCTCTCATCTTCAACCAACCAACCAACTTTCCACTATTCTTCCTCCTCTACCAACCGCCTCCATTTCCCTTTCTCTCCCTACCAACCAAATTTCTTACAGACTGTCTAAACTTGCTGGCGGTTTTCTCAGCTATTATTCTCAGTCTGGCATCCAACTGTCTTGGCTTGAATCCTTACTATACATCTGACTTGTGGCTTGAATCCACACTAGCCAGCTGTGTGACTTTGGGTGATAAACTTCATGATGCCTTAATCTTCCTCTTCTGTGAAAGAGGGGAGAGGGATAACATTCCCTCATAACGCTGTTGTTGCTGTGTGTTAATCCATATTAAGCACGTGGCACAGGCCTGGGCATCTAGTAAATGCCTGGTACAGGTTTGTTGTAGTTTTTATTGAATTACTATTTGCTCCTTTGCCCCCACTTTTACAATATAATAAAGGGGGTGGCTCTGAGTCTCCAAGTCACTTTATCAAATGGCCAGTTTTCATCTTCATTGCCTTATTATCTCCCTGCCCATTACTTCTTAGCCTTCTTAGCAGGTGCCTCCTCCTCACTTGGCCTGCTGAAACGCCTCTTCCCCAGATCCAGTTTTCTTCTGCTGCTGGAGTCTTCCACACATACCCACAGCCCCAAATACTTTTGGCACTGGTGACTTCCAAATCTCTATTTCTAGCCTCATAGCTCCATCTTCTCACTGCTTTCCCCAGGTCTTCGTTTGGATATCTTGGGAGGTGTGAACTCATGACCTTCACCTTCTTTTACTTGTTTTAACTCCCCTCTAAAGAATCTGTATGTCTCTGAATGTATTCTCTAACACTCATTCGTTCATTTACCATATCTATGGAGCACCTACTATGTTCCAGATTTGCTTCTGTGTGCTATCTTGTCTTCAAAAATATTTGAGAGAGTTTATAACTAGTACACAAAGATGGAATGAAGTCAGTGGGATTGAAAATTAAATAAAACCCCTGATGGGAACAAAATGAATTGAGACGGGGTTCAACATACACACTACTACAGATGAGTCTCAAATTTGCTTGAAGTCCTCAAGCAGCCAAAGGGATGTGGAATATCCTGCCACTTAGTCAATATTATGTCCATGGGAGACCAAGAAAATCAAATAATTATTCAGGAAAATGAGGATAAACTAAAAATAATATGAGTACTCAGATCAGACAAGATTTTTCCCATGCAGCCTATATTAGGAGGTATCTGTGTGAGGTCATCTTAATTTCCAGGTGTTACTCAGATATTACTCTCAGTGTGGCATGTAGGCGAACTTAGACCCTCCAAGGATAAGTGACTTCCTTGAAACCAGTTACACAGATAATAAATGGTAGCATCAGGATTCCAACTCATGTCTATTATGGCTCTAAAACCTATCTTCTTTCCATTACCCCAAAGTGCATTTCAAAAATAAATATCCCTCACCCAGAGGCTCAAAGATCTCTACATACAAGATCTATAACAGGGAAACCTATGACATTGCAAAAACTCTGTATCTGAAAGATCCCCTAGCAGCTTCTGTACATTCAATTTAAAGACAAATGCATGGTCCTTGGTAGAAAAGAATGGGGGAGGGAAGCAGAACATGAAGTATTAATAAACATCGTAAAATCATTACCTGGTCCCTTAAGTAGCCTCTGAAGTAAGGGCAATGGCGAAAAAAAATTGCAAGAGGCTTTTTCCCCCTCCTAATAGACTGTACATTTCAACGGCTAAAAGGGTATGAAAATTTAACGGAATTTTTAATGTCTTTCTAGGTTTTACGATACCACAAAGAGATCATCTTTGTTCTCCTTGCCATGAGAACAGATGGGTGGCAGGGGTGGTAGGGCCATGACTCACCACCTCCTCATGCCCACAGAGGCTGTCTGTGCAGCAGGCGAACTTTTGGGATCAATAAGGTTCACAACAATGCAGTTTCTGCCAGCAAACTTGGAGAGGCCATTAGTCAACCGGTGACCTGCCAACCTGACCACAGCAGCCTTCTGATGTATATTCTCATAAAGGTTAGCCTGTGCTGGGAAACTGAAAAGGTCGAGAGTATCACACAATCAAAATCCACTGAAGTGGGATGAAGGGCATTGCAGAGGAGCTAGGAAGTCAGGGGTAAGGGCCACCTTGGAAACCAAGATCACCACCTACCGGCTGCATGACCAAGAGAAACTGAGTAGAAGAGGCAGCAGCTCTGACGTGCCACATACAACAGAGAAGGGCAGCCACTGGAGACAGCTGCTTTCCAAGAACCCTGAACTAAATGATCTCTAAATGGCTGACAATAATGGCACAAGGTCAGAGGTCCAAGTGGGGTCTAGATGCAAGTCTCAGGTTAGTAACTTTGAAAAGAAGGGAAAAATCCAAAAGTGACTTGTGAATTTTAATGTGAATGAAACACATGTGGCTTTGCAAGGGTCATATTGTGCAATTATTCTCCTCCTGGAATTTCAGAGAAGCCAAGATAATTCCGATCTTCTGTGAGCCATTAACCTCAGGCCTCTTTTCCCTTTTCAGAGAAAGGGGAGGAGGAGCCTCTGAGATGGCTTGCATCTTTTGTGATCTCCTTCAGTCATCACCTTGAGTCAGCAATCCAGTCAAAGATCTGGATTAGAATCTAGCTTCATCATTTATTAATGTTTTTTATTTGGGGCAGGTGGTTCTATCATGTTAGACAATCCCAGACTATTCAACTATTTCCCGCATTCACTGGATCTAAATTATCTTCTTTATCCATGTCATTCTCCTATAGATGCACTATTTGGGGCGGCAGGGTGGGGGGCAGTGGTCTTCATAAATGTGAGACCTGGACTGGGACACAAGATTTTAGATGTAATCTAACCAGAACTGAGGCTCTTGCTGACCTTGACCTGAACACTGCAGCTATCTTAATACAGCCCTGCCCCAGGAGGCTCTGCAGCCTCGTGGTCAGATACGCAGGCTCTAGAAAAGGCCAATCTCTGGCTCCATTCCTTACCGTGTGACCTGCAACTTACTTAACCTCTCTGTGCCTCAGTTTCCTCATCAGTAAAGAATAATAGTACCTACCTAGACCGGCTAAAAGGATTAAATAAGTTAATAGTTATAAAGCATATAAAAGAGACTGGTACATAAGAAGTACTCAACAAATATGTGGTTCATTGCTCCTTAGCAATCAAGCATTCTCTAGTGGGATTACATGTACATCACTGAGAAGCATTTTTTCCATTTGGGGTATAAATGACATATAACGTCATATTAGTATCAAGTGTACAACATACTGGTTTGATATCTGAATATACTGAGATGATCACATTAAGTCTAGTTACCATTTGTCACCTTACTACAATTTTTTTTTCTTCTGATGAGAACTTTTAAGACCTATTCCCTCGGCAACGTTCCAATATACAATTATAGTATTATTAACTATAGTCACCATGCCGTACATACATCCCCGTGACTTACCTGTCTTCCAGGACTTATTCGAAGTCTGTACCTTTTGACCACATTTACCCATTTCGCCCACCTGCCACCTTGCCTTGCAACTGCCATCTGCTCTCTGTGTCTATGAGCTGCTTTTTTTTTCCTAAGACCTCACTTAAGAGTGAGATCATATGGTATTTGTCTTTCTCTGACTCATCTCCCTGAACATAATCCCCCCATGATCCACCATGTTGTCACCCATGGCAAGATTCCATTCTTATTTGTGGCTGCATACTATTCCATTGTGTGTATGTACACACACACACACACACCACATCTTCTTTATCCATTCATCCACTGAGGAACACAGGTTGCCTCCATGTCTTGGTTATTGTAAATAATGCTGCAGTAAACATGGTGAGGGGGACATATAATACCCACAAGTGGAAACTGGGGGATCATTTGGCAGTTCTACTTTCAGCTTTTTGAGGAAACTCCATACAATTTTTTCATAGTACCTGCACCAATTTACACTCACAACAACAATGCATGAGGGTTCCTTTTCCTTTACCTCCTCTCCCACACTTGTTATTCCCTGTCTTTTTGATGCTAGCCATTCTGATAGGCATGAAGTGGTACGTCACAGTGGTTTTGATTTGCATGTCCCTGGTGACGAGTGATGGTAAGCATGTTTTTGTGTACTTACTGGCTGTCCCTATGTCTTCTTTAGAAAAGATATACTGTCATTTAATTTTATTTTTTTATTTTATACTGTCTATTCAGAACTTCTGCCCATTTCTTCCCTTTATTTTTTAATGAAAAGACATAATAACTCTAAATTTATCCCTGATAAAAATTCACCTTGTTAATTTTAGCTTCTCTTTCTAATCTGTTGTTTATAAAGAAATTTAGATTATGTTATTTAATGTATTATTTATGGCCCCCTGTTTTATATCACTTGCACATTTATTCAGCAAGCCCTCAGTGTGTTCTCTAACTTGCTGATTGAAAATACTAACAAGGGCGTAATGCCACGCGTCATGCCACCAGGGACCCAAATGAATTGAGATTAAGTACTTTATCAATAGTCTTTGCGATAGTTTCTCAGCCATTTGGGAATACATTCTATGTATCATTCATTCCAAATTCCCTTATTTTAACTATGAGAAAACTGTTAGAAATTCTTCAAAAATGTATAGCAAACAAGATACCTTCCTTCTGTGCCATTTTATTGATCAGTAGTGTTCTCAAAACTCTAATTAACCCATTTATTTTTTCAACAATATTCAATGAGCAGCTATTTTGTCAATAAACAAATACATACATACAAGAATAAGTCAATGAGACAGTGACAAGTACTAAAAAGAAAATACAAGAGAGAAACGGAATACTGCTGGAGCAAGGAAAGAAAGGAGTGGTACCTCAGAAGGGAAGGGAAAGCTCTTCTCTAATGACATTTAAGCTGAGATATAAACAAAGAGAAAGTGATAACCACATCAATATTTTGAGAAAGAGCAAAGCAGATAGAGTGCTGAATTAATGCAAAGGCTACATACAATAGAAATGTCTGAAGAACAGAAAGAACATCATTGTGGGTGGATGGTAAATAAGTGGGGCATGGCAAGCAATAAAAGAAAAGGGAGAGAAGGAGACAGCTACTGTGTAGGACTTTGTAGAACATGTTAAGGGATTTGGATTCTTTTTCTAGTTGTAACAGAAAGCCACTAGAAGAATTTGGGCATGAGAATAGCATGATCTGATTTACATTATTAAAATAATATTCCAGCTGCTGTAGCAAATGGATTATCAGAGGGAAGAACATAATCAAGGAACCCAATTAAGAGTCTGGTTCACTAATTCTGCAAGAGATGAAAGTACTTTGAACTAGGATGGTAACAGTGGAGAGGGGTAAGAATGACCCAATTCAGGGTTCATTTTGAAGCCAAGCAAAAAGAACTTGCTGACAAATTGAATGCAAGGTGTAAGAGAAAGAGAAACGTCGAGAATGACTTCCAGGTTTGGGTCCTGACCAAACGGGAGAACCGTTGCACCTTATACAGAGCCAGAGAAGACCACAGGAGGAGTATGTTGGGTGGTTGGGTTGTATGGGAAAATCAAGAGTTCCATGCGGGATCTCAATCTCCCCTATTCAGCAATCCATCCAACATGTATTTAATGGTGATGCTAGGCAGAGGAGACAACAAGAACAGTGCAGTTGAGGATACAAGAGAAGAGAGACAAGACGTAAGCACTAGGTGCTACTGGAGCTTAGACTATGCCCAACAATCTAAAGAAGGAGACTTACTGAGAAAAAAATTTCAAGAACAGGCAACATCTAAGGTTAGGTCAGCAGAACTTATTCAGAGTGAACCTGTGCTACTTCCTAATGACATCCCCTTTAAAATCAAATGCAAAATAATCAAAACTAAGGTATGTCATTAACAGGAAGCACATAGGTCAACCGTTTTTAGGGGTCAAATTTTTGGAAGACTGGGAGCAGCATCTTATCTGAGCAGCAATTCAAACTTGCTCTCAGGGGCTCCAAGATCACATTTGCAGTTTACGTTCCTACTTCTAGATGCCCAGAGGAGCATGAATATACATCAAAATACTCCCTTAGCTTTCTCTCAACCACACTCAGTCTGAATGAAGCTAGTTCTTTGAGATAATGATTTCAGCATTGTCTTGCATCCTGTTCCCTTTCAATTGTTCTCAGCTCTGGCCACAATGGTCTTCCTTCACTGCACTCCTTTCTGCCACAGTCATTGCAAATGCTGTTCCCTAACAGAAACACTGTTCCCAAACCTCTTAGCAGAATTAATGCATATCAACCTCATCTAAATATCAATTCCTCAGACATGTCCTAGTTTCCCTGAAAAGGCCATATCCCATTATTATACACTCTTAATGCCCCCTTTACCATTCCTTGTAGCATTTATCTCAGGGCCAATTTTGTGATTGATTGGCTAACACATTCTTTACTACACTGAAAACTCCAGGAAGGCAGGCACCCTTGGTTTTGGTGCATCATTATTCATCAGCAGGGAGCATGATGCCAAGCATTAAGTTAATGAGTGAGAACAAAGAAGGAATAGAAGAGTATTTCCTCTCTTGATGGGCATGGAGAAGGGCACTTGTTGGGATGAGCACTGGGTGTTATATGGAAACCAACTTGAAAATAAACTATAAAAGAAAAAAAATAAAAAATAACACACACACACACACACAATTTCCTTTTTATCCAATCATAAATATGATCTGATCTTTGCCAACCATTAACCCAACCTTGTCTTTCTTCCTGTGAATATAGTTATCAAAAATCCTTCTTGGTTGCTCACAGAATTTGATATTAGGGAAGCCCAAAATTAGCTCCTTTTATCACTATGATATTTTACATAGTACTGAATCTTCTCATGTCAGTTGACTTAGCTACTGTTTACTGGGGTCTTACCAGGAGTCAGTTTATATACATCACTGCTCCATTATGAAGACCATGCAAGGTAGGTATTCCTACACCTGTTTAATAGATAAAATCAAGTCTCACAGAGGCTTAATGACTTGCCCAAGGTCATACAGTCAATGGTGGTGATTCTGGGATTGGATTATAGGTCTTTCTGACCCGAAAGCTTCAAACTTATGGTTTTCCCAAGTGTAAATCTGCAGTAAAAACTATTTTTCAAATCCAGTGGGAACATAAGTGAGACAGTGCATGAATTCACCCAATCCGTTGTCCAGTCTTCAGCCTTGCAAATGCAGGAATTGGACTTTGTCCAAGCAAAGTTTGGTCACCAGTGTCAGGCCTGACAGGAACATTAGTCACTGTGTTTCTTAGCTAATCATCACCTATGTGTCCTGTATTTTTTCTTTGCCTATGGATATGTGCCCTTTTGTTCATGAGAAAAAGCTAAAGATTGCCAGTTATGAGACTGAAGAATTTAGGAAAACCTATAATTCTGGTCAAGGTAACCTCTCAAGGACGTAAGACTTCAATGTGATGATGATTTTGAAGGAGAAGTCTCACTATTTTATTATATGCTGCTTGGAAGAAAGGCTGTGTGAACCTGAGGGTAGAACTCCGAAAAGCATTCCCCAAAGTCGGAAGAAGTTGGCAGTAATTATATGGGATCATTCATAGGGTACTTGCTTTGGCAGACATGACCTATCACCTAGGGAGGACTCTGAGTTCAAGCGAATGAACAGTTAGGAAGACAGTAAGAAGTGGCATTTTTTGAAGACTTAACTATGTGCTAGGATCATTACCTGCATTATTTCCTTTAATCCTCATAATATACCAATTAAGGCTCAGGAAAATCAAGTAGCTCACCCAACAATATGACACAGACTACATGGCTTGCATGATGGACCCAGAACTGAACTCAGGCCTGACACTGGTGACCAAACTTTGCTTGGACAAAGTCAAATTCCTGCATTTGCAAGGCTGAAGACTGGACAACGGATTGGGTGAATTGACATATGTAAGCCTGTCCCTCAGTGACATTCTTCTAGTGCTTAGTCCCCTTCAAATGACAGTAACCAGATTGGTTAAATGACAAGGAAAGGTGGCACGGAGTAGTGGAACAACCACAGGACTGGGGGAGGGGGGGCGGTCGGGACACCTGGTCTCTGGTTTCAGCTCTGTCACTAAAGTGCTCTAAGACCAAGAAAATTCACCCTACCTCACTGAATCTTGGTTTTTCATCTATAAAATGGGAGCGAGACCAAAATCTCTATGATCCGTTTCAGCTCGGCTCTTCTCTGACTGCCCAGCAGTAGTAAGAGAAATTGGAGGCTGACCTCACTTTGGTGGGGGGGGGGCTTCCAATTATCTTCCAGATGCCATCACGAAAGGAAGAGCAGTTCCATGAAACCTTAGACGCAGTGAGACTTCTGAAAGCCATTACGTTACAGCATGATGTGGTCATCACTGCTCCTCTGCCCTCCTGGCTCTGCAGGGCTATTCCTGGAAGGGCCAACAACTGAAACAGTACTTCTGGGAATCTAAGAGTGGCAGTGGTGGGTGGGGTGAGCACAATTACTTTTCTGAGGCTCAACAGGCAGGGAACAGAGTGTTGAGAGAGTATAGATCATTGCCCTCACGGTACCAAAACACATTTAAAAATGATAACAGGTCTACAGGCATTATAAGCCCCACTTTCCTGTGATGTCTGATATCTCCTTTCAGCTCCACAATGAACCCTTATGGTTAAGAGGTAGGTAGTGGCTACTGGATGTGATTAGAGGAAAGAAACAGACGTGGAGTGCTCAGGTGTGTGTGTGCAACCATTTTGATAGGAGCTACAAAACTTCTAAAACTGCCCACAACCTTATTTATAGCGTGGGAAGGAGTAATAATAAGAACTATCTCTTGAGAGGAATGGAGCCAATCTTGTTGCATTGAGTCTCTTACCAGTGGTCCCCTAAGGAAGGATAGAAACCCGATTAGAAATTATACCCAGTCCCCTCTCCTTTGCCACCTGAGATCCACTAGGCTCCACCCACATCCAACAATTCATGGACACCCACAGTCTTCTGTGCCTCCGTATCTTCACCTGGGCTGTTTCTTCTGCCTTGAAAATCATTTACCCTCTTTGCTTAAAAAACTACCACTCGAATTTTTTAGATATCTCAAATGCCATCTCCTAAGAATTCCTTATGAGATATCAAAATATTGCTTGATTCCACCTCAAATTGTGAATTCCTGCTCTGCTTCCCCACAGTATTTTCAACATGTCTAGACTTACTGAAAAACAAGAAAAACACTGAGATTATTGTTTTATTTACCTCCCCTCTCTGTCTAATAGACACAAGATTCCCAAGGGCATGGATCATGATGAATGTATTTTTATACCTCTCGTACTTAGCCTAGCACCTGGCACATAGTAGGCACTCAGTAGTGTGGTTGTTTGGATGGATGCATGACTGGATGGAGCACTAACTAACAAAAAGACTTCTATGTCATTCTCCATTAGGCAGAAATTTGATTTTAAAGGATAAAATAACATAGTACAATACTCAGATGAAATGGACTTGCCTCAGGTACTGAAAAGACCTTGTTCTATCACCTGGACAGGAATGAGAAGGGTAGTAAGAGAAAGTGGGGTAAGACCAAAGGCTCGGGGTGAAAGGCAAAGGCAAAGCCCAGTCGACAGCACCCATAGGGATGGTCTCCCCCAAGACATGGGAGATAGTATTGTATAAAGCCCCATAGAGCCTAGAAAATGCTGGGATTATCTGTGGCCAAAGATTTCTACAGACCTTCCAAAATATATTACTAAAAAAGGCATCAACACCTCATGATACCATGATGGAACAGCAAAACTCTAAGTGAAAAGTCACATTCTAAGAAATGAAAGGACGAATCCTTGCAAACATGTCTAGTTCTAATGGGAGAATTCAGATCACTGGGTATTTTGCAATACCCACAACTATGGATGGTAAGAGATGCCTGGATTCAGGCTCCTAACACTGGCCTTGATGCATATTAGTGGTAGAAACACCTTAAGCATGTTTCTACAAAGGGATTTCCTCTTCTCTCCCTCAGGATGGAATAGCATTAACTTGAACACTCTCATTTCATACTTCTATACTCTTACTTATTCCATCTATGAGAAGCATAGCTTAGTTCATCCAGGAGACTTGGGGGTAAAAAAACAACCTCCCCGGGGCCATGTTAACAAGGAAGTAGAGCCACTGCCTTGAAACGGAATCGGCACAGGCCTGGCATATGTCTCTCTTCTTGAACCATCTATACCCAGGCCAGTGGGCTCTTTCATTCTGTGCACTAGGCAGCTGAAGTGCTGAAGCAAAGCCAGCCAAGTGTCCTCTCTTTGTCTCAGCCCTGTGGCCTAACCAATGAATGGATTAGGACAGTGTCGTGTAGGCCCCAAGGTCTAGCCAGGTTCAGAAAAGAGGTAAAATTTCCCCACTGTGCCCTTTAATTCAGTACTGTACTTTGCTTCAGGTGGCTCTGGGAATTGTTCTCAACTGTTTAGACTTTAGAGCAGAACAGTGGTGAGTACTGACCCAGCTAGGTCCTCAACTCGTACTTGTGATGAGTCAGGATTCTTTACCTACAACGTGATGCCTACATGACAAAAATATCTAAAATGTAGCTTTAGTTAATTGCAGGGTTTATTTTACTCTATGGAAAAGTGATCTTCATAATCTTCTTCAAATATGATTTTGTCTGTTTTTGTTGTGTTTTCTCTGAAGCAGTCTGAAAGGGATCCTATCATGGAAAAATCTCAGAGAGATGCTGTTGTAGGAATGAGGTTGGACTGCAGCTATCATTCTGGTTCGGGTGTGTCTTCCAGAGTCCCTTCTTAAGTGGTAAATATACTCATGAAGAAAAGACTGTGAGCACTGAAATTACGAAATGAAATCACTGTCACCTAGTGATATCAAATAATTCAAAACAATTTATGGAGAGTACATTAAGTATTTCGGACAACTGAGGCCAAAAAAGGGATTGTTTATCAAATTCTCCATTCAAACATATATTCACTCATTCAACAAGTATTTCATCAGTATCTACCATGTGCCAGAGAGTAGCCAGTGCCCTGTGCATCTCCCAGAAGGAGAGAAATAAAGTTTAAAAATACAGCTTTCCTTCTCTTCAGGAACTATTTTCCTTCACATATGCTATATCTTCCACTTTGCCTCTCACTTAACAGTTAGTAACTCAACTCCTTCTACTTGAGCTTTCGGTCTCTTTTTTGCCTGGTTTTTCTGATCCCAAATAATGAATGATCTAGAAGCTAACACACTGAACGCTTTTACATAACAAAGCTCTCTGTAATGCAAATTATCACTCTGTAATTTAGCCATGTTGTGCACATGAGCTTCCATGAAGTGGCCTGTCCCTGTAACACAGCTAAGCACTCGACTCAGGAAGTAAAAAGGCAACTGGGAAGTGCTGAAAGAGAGCCTAGATAATGGATGACAGCAGGTGGGATGCTTCCCGTCTTCCTAAGGGTACTTGTTCCTCACTGATCTCTTCCTTCCAGTTTGCTTTTGATAGATATTTAGGATCAGATGGGTGATCTGGGGAGTGATTCTCATGGAACTGAAGGTCAACATTTATTGGCACAGATTGTTTTGTTGGACTGTGGGAGGATGATTCCTGCAAAACACTGGGTTCGAGTGTTTCCTATCAATTCTCAACGTTCATTTCATTAGTATAGTTTTGATTATAAAGAAATATTTACTGTAGTCTTTTGATTCACAAAATGATCCCCCCACCCCACCCCGCACTTTGTAACATGTTCCCAAATCAAATCTTCCAAATACTTCCTTGAAGGAAGGCATTAGGTAGTAACATTTTAGCTTTGGAAATTTGCATGTAGGTTACTTACAACATTGTAAATTTCTTCCCCTGTCCTTCAAATGCACTGTATAAATACTGCATTTGATCCTTAACTTACACTTCATCAATAATTCATTTCAAAAATATCCCTCCGTAAGACCATCAGTTGCTGAGGTGTTCAGTTTTCGGGGAAAGCACTTATTTACTGCATGAGCCCAGGAAGGCTGGTAAAGACTTGGCTAAAAGCTCCGCATGGAGCGAATTATGGTAATTGTATTAATGCTCAAATCCACGAAGCTCTGCTCAAATCTGCTAAAAGGTTTTGCACTTTACTGCCCACATCTTGATGGGCAATGAGGCCACTGGAAATGTTTAACACTTCATAGGGAGGTTTCCCAAATTAATTTCTCATAGTTACAAGAATTACTGAAGAATGACTGGAGATATTCTTCCAGAGCAATCTTTCAAAGTCAAAACTGAGAGTTAACAACCTCTTTACTATCTTCCACTTTTGGTTCAGACTGAAACTACAAGTTCAAGTCACCAGAAATGAAAATCAAAGGAAATATCACATAATTAATTTTGATGAATGGGCAAGTTTTAATTCACGTATGGTAATATTCTGGTTAATGATATGTCTCCTTAGGACATCCATTAAAAATCCATTAACTTAACAGGCTAAATCTAATAGAGTTACTCTGGAAATTTTCTGCTAGATTAACATTATGGATTTTTAACGAATATTTCCTGTAGGTATTGCTCTATTAGCAAACTGAATATACTAATTAAACGTGGGTTTTATGTCAGGGCTGGAGGAGCACCAAAACATTAAAATAAAAAAAAAAATCAGAGTTGAAGTTAGACCCAAGTTCCCAAAGATAGTACAAAAATCAGTAAATATCATTATAGCTTTTAAAAGCAAAAAGGGCCAACCTACCAGGACCAGCCATCACGATTTATCTGCTTACTAATCAAATAGTAAAATTTATCCACTTACTAATCAAATAGTAATTGAACTACTACCCTGTCCCACGCCCTGTACCAGGACTGAGGACACAAAGGTAAATCAGTGAAAATCCTGACATGGAGGACTCAGTCTAGCACGGAATCAAGACACACCCAGGTAACCAATGTGTACTAGAGTAAGATATGGCCACTATACCATGGGAACACTCGGAAGGAACAACCAAATTTTGGGGGTGGTGGGGAGTACAAGTAACTGAAGTTGAAATTTGTGTTCTAATAAGATACTACCTCCTTCTAGGGTCTCCCATCAGAAGGGTTTCAATCCTGACTTCTCATTTATTGCTTCTGCAATGTGGTTAAATGAGATTATTTATCAAATTCTCATCTGCCAACAGGGAAACATGATTTTTGTCACTGGCTGTGAGAATTACATGCAACAAGGTATGGGAAAGCACACAGAAATGTGCTTGAAATATGGAAGGGGAAGCCGGGCTGGTACTTATGTGATGGTTACTATTCATAGGTACACAGTGACTATTAATTGGAAGTCAATATAGCAAAATGGTTAGAGCAGGATTTGGAATCATTCCAACGTGGGTCTGAATTCTGTTTCTACTGCTAGCAAACCACACAGCTATCATTTGAATACCTTTCCCTTTTCTGACCCTCAGTGTCTGCAGCTGAAGAAGATAAAATAAAACAACTCTGTTACACAGTTTTAAAAATTTAACAAGATAATGGTTATAATGCAATAGTATCATGTCTGGGAAGCAGTAAACTATTAAGTGTTAATTGCTACAATTAACTCTGTCTTCCCAGGTAAGACTGGAGAGATATGGACACATTATGAGACTGAGCTAAGTTCAAAACGTCAGTGCCAGAATTAGAACTGCCCTGGCTCCCAATTCAGTGTTTTAGATCCATCTTGCCTGTACCCCTCTATTAGAAGACAAGAGACCCTCCCCTTGCACTCAGTCCTGATGGTTCCTCATCAAGGCAGCAAGCTCATGGGGGTGCCTCCAGAACAAAACATTAGAGCCTGCTTTAGCTCTAATGACCAGTACACTAATACCCTGGTGCTATGGGCTGAATTTGTGTCCCCCCAATTCCTATGTTGAAGCCCTAATCCCCAATATGACTATATCTGGTGACATGGTGTGTAGGAGGTGATGAAGGTAAAATGAGGTCAAAGGGTGGGGCCACGACCCAATAGGATTTGTGTCCTTAGAAAAAGAAACACCAGTGATCACTACCTTGTGCACACTCTTTCTCTGCACACGTAAAAAGAAGAGGCCATGTGAGCACAGGTGAGAGGCAGCTGGCAACAAGCCGAGAAAAGAGGCCTCAGCATTAAACGTAACCTTGTTGGCATTTTGACTTTGGACTTCCCGGTCTCCAGAAGGGTGAGAAATACATTTCCATTGCTCTAAGTCACTCAGCCTATGGTGTTCTGTTATAGCAGCCCCAGAGGACTAGGAGCCGGGACAGCTCTTTGCCACAGTTTTCTCTGAACCCTTGCCACCTGTCTCGGTCCCAACAACCTTGCCTGTGTCTTACACATTCCGTCAGCATCCATTTATCAGCATCGCCTGTGCCAAGACACTCAAGGGTAAGGCACAATGGTCCCTGCCCTCTAGAAGCTTCCCATTGAGCATCAGCTTCTGTGTGGCTGCCCATTCTCCCTGGTGAACAGGAAGCACTGTCTAAAACCCCAGCCTGGTTGGCAGGAGCCCCGACACACCACCCTCTAGCCAGCTCACTCAGCCCCTACCATAAAAGACCAACCCTGTTCTCCGTCACTCTCCAAGCTGCTGCCTTCAAATGGCCTGGCCACCCAGAATTTTCAAGCCAACCATCATATTAATCATATTAATACTTAAAATATTAAGACTTTTTTACTCTCTGAAATTATATTCCACTTAGCAACTGAGATCCCATCACACCCTACTTCCGTCCAGGTATGCATACTTATTCCAGTCTATCTGATGTTGGCTTTGGGTGCTAAATATTGGGACTGCTGCCCAGTCCCTCTGGAGGCCACCATACACCCACACCAGTTGCCTCCATCTCATGTATCCCAATAGGCAGTCTTCTTTGGTAGGAAAGTGTGCAGTTAGAGACTCTAGTTCTAATACTGACTTGGCAACTTAATAGTGGACAAGGAACCGAATCTCAGTCTTTCTGCCCATAAACTGGGAATAGCTAGCTACACTAACAGGTTTGTGAGGGCCAAATGAGACAATGTATATAAGTCACCTACCAAAGGACTCAGAATGTAGCTGATGAAGGAGAAAGCTACTTTGCTGTCTTCCTCTCATCCCTGGTCCTGAGCTCTTCTCCTTCTCCATCAGCTCATACCCAGAGATGGTTTCAACCGAGCCACAGAAATTCCAGAATGGCTCTTTGTGCTTACTACTCTGACTGTTCTTTTCCCCCAGACTTAGCAATGTGTAGTTGAACAGACCACAGACAACCAAGGTATCCTATCTACAACATAGTAGTGCAGGGACTACTGAGTCTTTCATGTTTCTATTCTTGAACTTTAAGAGATGGGTCACGAGGACTCCCACAGAGAAAAGTGGAACTGGAATAACCTTTTGCATGACTCAGTTATCAAGGGCAGTCAGAAGGTGTAGCAGACACCAGATGTTTCCCAATATTCAATAGCACAACTGTCTAGTTTTAGCTGGTCACGAGCATGGACACATGGTTACATGGTCAAACGGCTGCCCGGCCAATGACCACATTTCCCAGTCACCCTGGCAGCCTAGCTGGGGCTTATGAACAAGTGCTGGTCAGTGGGATGTGATCAGAAATGATGTGGCTGATTTTCAGGTTATGCGCTCTCCAGAAGAACATGGATGGATTTTTCTGGTCCTTTCCATTCTTCCCACTCACTGGCTGGGAACTGATGAGAACTGGAGTAACTACCTTGGACCCAAAGTTGGAGGTCATGTTGTAACAATGGCAGAGCTGGCCTGACAGTCACTTTCCTCTGTTCTATTACCTTCCATCTTGTTTAACCCATTATACTTTTCACTGTTATCATTGCAACATCCTACCCTGAGTACTCAACAGTACCAAAGGATTTCTCTTTAATTAGGGATAACTGCTTACCTGATGACAGCTTACTCGAACTGTTAAGTAGTAACTAGGGAAATAAACAAGTCTCTGTGGAATGAACACGCAAACTTTAAACTTTCAAATGCCAGCTACTGTGATAGGTACCTAGCCATCTATATTCTTTCACCAAGGACACCCCTAGTAGTCCCCATGCCTTCAATACCTACTCATTGCCACATAAACCTGGAAATCTCTAAGGCCTCAGTCAGGAACCACTGGCTCATGTTCTAGTTTGTCTTGTTCCTGTTTCTTGTAATTTTGATGTCTCCAAATTTTTTTTTCTGTTTGTGGCCTCGCGTGGTTCCTTGAACCTAATTCACAAAACATTTTCCTAATACCGAAGGGAAACAATTTATATGTACCCCCTTGATTATGCTATTCCCAGCTACTCCATGTTAATGTCTTCCTCCATCCAGCCCCATGTGTACAATTCTATACTTCAGTACAGACTTGCACAGCCTATCTCTCTACTCAGGTCCTGTGAGTCCCAGCACAAGGGCCCACTAGTGGTGATCTACCCATAGTAACTGATACATTCCTTTTAGAAAAACAGGGCTGAGTGTCTGCATTCCAATTCACATAAAAACAAACAAACAAAATCCTCATATATACATACACATACAACATACACATACAAACTCGAGATGTTTTCATTTTGGTTTCTTTTTACCTATTTTGCTGTAATTGTCCGCAACAAAATCTTCCAAGCCGATCATCTTCCAGAAATTGTCATCCCAGCCTTTCTCTGCCGAGTACGTCCATTTGCACACCAGGGAGCAGAGAGACCTAAGAAAACAGGAGAGAGGTAGAACCAATAAATATGAGTCAGGCTTCTTTTATATTTTACCAAATACCTACCCGGATATCTGAAGTAGCATTAATGAAGCAGAATAAGCCAAAGTAAGTAATTTCACATCCTTCTTCAGATTCAACGTCTCCATTTCTTTTTTATTTTTTTTCTTTTATATTTTATTGTTAAGTTGGTTTCCATATAACACCCAGTGCTCATCCCCACAAATGCCCTCCTCCATGCCCATCACCCCCTCCCCTCCCCCCCCATCAGCCCTCAGTTTGTTCTCAGTATTCAAGAGTCTCTCATGGTTTGCCTCCCTCCCCCCAACTATTTCCCCTTCCCCTCCCCCATGGTCCTCGGCTAAGTTTCTCCTGTTCCACATATGAGTGAAAACATACAGTATCTGTCCTTCTCTGCCTGACTTATTTCGCTTAGCATGACACCCTCGAGGTCCATCCACATTGCTACAAATGGCCAGATTTCATTCTTTCTCATGGCCATGTAGTATTCCATTGTAGATACAAACCACATCTTCTTGATCCATTTATCAGTTGATGGACATTTAGGCTTTTTCCATGATTTGGCTATTGTTGAAAGTGGAGCTATGAACACTGGGGTGCGTGTGCCCCTATGCATAAGGACTTCTGTATCCCTTGGGTAGATCCCTAGCAGTGCTATTGCTGGGTCATAGGGGAGTTCTACTGTTAATTTTTTGAGGAACCTCCACACTGTTTTCCAGAGCGGCTGTACCAGTTTACATTCCCACCAACAGTGTAGGAGGGTGCCCGTTTCTCCACATCCTCGCCAGCATCTACAGTCTCCTGATTTGTTCATTTTAGCCACTCTGACTGGCATGAGGTGGTATCTCAGTGTGGTTTTGATTTGTATTTCCCTGATGGTGAGTGACACTGAGCATTCAACATCTGGTTCTGAGGGATGGGTAAATGGGTGCCCTACTCTGTTTTGTGTATATTCAAAATTCTCTATCATAAAAAATGTAAAAAAAAAAAAATTCAAAACGTGCCTGGTATACATATGGTTGCTCCAGTCTAAAGCAGTATTTAAAATAGAAGGAAGACCTGAATGCTGGAAGGTATTTTCCTCTCCCGCTTCATTTCTCATACATTCAGCCTTAGTATTGTACATTCTAGCAGTAACAAATCATTTGCAATTCTCTGGGGGGAAAAAAAAACCCATATTCTTGTACACTTCCATGTCTTTGTCCTACTCCTACTTGTTTGGAAAACTCTTCCCAGCGTCTTCACCCTGATAAGTGAGTCCCCAGTTCTGGGTATAGGTGCTTCTCCTCTGAGCTCCTAGGACACAAAACATACTTCTATCACCACCCTTAACATGCTGTATAATTAACTGCACCCTTACATACCTTCCCAATAGTGCTATTGCCTTCCAACCCATGTTTCATAATGTGCCCACAGCAAACCTTATAAAATGAAATCTGATTGTATCAATCCCTGATTAAAACTCTTCAATGCCTCCTCAACTGCCTTCAGGAAAGAGTCCAGTCCCGTAGCTGGGCTTAAAATGTCTTTAGTAATATGACTGTGCCAATCTCCAGATTCCCGTCTTGCTATTCCCACCCGTTTTCTTCATTCTTCAGGGTGGAATTATTTGAAGTCTCCCTAAAGCAGGCCTGATACCTCACTTCTCTGTGCACTGAAACCCTTCATTCTGCCTTCAATGTTCTTCATTGTTATGTATTTGCTAGTTAATGCTCATGACTTAGCTGAGACTATCTCTTTTCATGAAGCCCCAGTGAAGGGCAAGCTGAGGCCAAAGCCTCTTCTCTAAGCTTCAACCTGGACGTACCCTTAACATTTACATGGTAACTGTCTGTCCATTCACTTCCCTATCCTCCCACTAACTTTAGCTAAGCCTTCAGAGCCAAACCAGCTCTGGCCAGCTCTACCTCCAGTACTCAGTCCTCATTCAGCCAAAATGCATACTGACTGAATGGCAGCACCAACAACCGAATGTGGTCTGTCCACCTCACCAGAGGTAAGTGATAAACTTGGGGAGCACACACAGTTTTAAGAATAAAACTATCTCTTAGAGTCAATAGTCTAGGTGCATCTCATTCAGTCATTCACTCTGATTCACTCATTCATTTGCCCACTCAGTAAGTATTTAGTATTCAGTTACTATGCCCCTGGCACTATGTGATGCCATGGGGAACCGGTGGTATGCAAAAGAGTTGGTCCTCTGCCTGGATAGAAGTTGACAGCTAAACTGGGGGACAGAGACAGAAATCAATAAATCACACCTCAAATCACATACTAACAGTAATTTCTAAAGGAAGGAGAGAGAAAAATGAAAACCTTTAGCCAAGGAATCTGATATAACCTGGTGGGAGGAAAGGGGGAAAGTATCAAGCAGGAAGGGCTCCATAGAGGAGGTGACATTTTATGAGATCTAAATGTCTTCTGAAAGCAAATGCAGGAGCACCTGGGTGACTCAGACGGTTGAGCGTCCAGCCTCGGCTCAGGTCATGATCTCGAAGTTTGTGGGCTCGAGCCCCATGTGGGGCTCTGTGCTGACAGCTAGCTCAGAGCCTGGAGCCTGTCTTCGGATTCTGTGTTTCCCTCTCTCTCTGACCCTCCCCTGCTCATGCTGTCTCTCTGTCTCTGTCTCTCTGTCTCTCTCTCTCTCAAAAATAAATTAAAACATTAAAAAAATTTTTAAAAAAAGAAAGCAAATGCATGTTATTTATCATTAAGGACTTTTCCAGACGTGGTGGAGATGCAGAACACCTCGAGCTAAGGAAGGTACATGGGACAGATATACTGAAGGAGCGCTAGCATCAAAAGAAATGTAATACACATGTGCTAAATCCTTTACCTTATAAAAGACAATTCTTAAAATCTGAGGTATCGAGAAGATAGTCACCTATGTACCATGTTCTGAAGAATATAAAATAGACCAAATCCTATTGGCACAAAACCTGGAATTCCAACTTTTTGGAAGCTCTGATGGCTCAAAGCTATGGAACAGAAGACAGTGTGGACGGATTATTTCTAATGATCTGCCCACACAGAACAACACTTCACTCTCCAAATGCCCCAGTCATTTGCAGAATTCTATACCTCTGCTCTCTGTTCCTTCTGCAGAATGTTCCTTCTGTCTTAATTGCTTATTGCTCCTTCCACTCATTCTTCACTACTTGGCAAACTCCCAGTCCTTCTTATGGCCCAGTTCCAACGGCATCCCCCAACCCACCACTAGCTCCAAGACCCCTCTTTTGAGGTAGCATTCTAACATGGTAATATTGCCTTCTAGTTCTTAACAGCAGTGGCAGGTTGGGGTCATGGCCCAAAGGGCCCAATCCTCCACATATGTTGATCTCTTGCCATGTAATTTGTAGCTGCCCCACTCTCTCCTATCTCCACCCTTTGCACATGGCCTCCTTTCCTGTCTCTAGACTGTGGATTCTGTCACATGGCTGGATTCGGCCGAAAGAATATGTCAGGAGGACCACATTCTGGTTTCAAGCCCAAGCTTTGAGAGGCAGTCTGTGTTTCTGCTGGCTCTCCTGTGCCTCGCGCACAGCCATGAGAAAATCACGTGGGGCTAGCACAACGGTGCAAGGAGGAGGAGACAGATGTCCAGCAGAGCAATGACCACCAGGCCCAGCCTGGATCACACACATCCCCAGGCCAGACCTGACACAGTGAGTTCAGCTAACACTAGAAGAACCACCCTGCAGAGCACAGCCTAAATGAGCAACACCATGAGCCAAATAAAGGATTCCAGTGTTAAACCACTGAGCAGTGGTTGTGTTAATGGAGCAACAGTTAAACAACTCAACACTTTACAGCACAACTATGTTATTCCAAGCAGATTTTCCCCCCAATAAGGGCAAGGAGAGGGATGTCTGGGTCCTCAAGGCAAGTTAGAATAAGTGGCCAGAGAGCCTGCTTTGAGGGAGTTTCACAGCTGCAGATGCCTCAGGCAACTCTACTGTCCCTCCTCAGGATTATTCAAACACTCTTAGGGTCCATTTCATTTGGATCTCTTTAAATCAACTCCTAGGTGATAGGAATGTGTAAAAGCAGCAGTGGGGGTGCCTGGGTAGTTCAGATGGGTAAGCATCTGCCTCGAGATCTTGGCTCAGGTCATGATCTCACAGTTCGTGAGTTTGAGCCCTGCACTGGGCTACCGTTGGAGCCTGCTTGGGATTCTCTCTCTCTTTCCCTTTCTCTTTGTCCCTCCCCCACTCGCACTCTCTCTCTCTCTCTCTCTCTCTCTCTCTCTCTCAGAATAAATAAACTTAAAAAACAATTTTAAAGACATCAAAAACAAACAAAAGCAGAACTGGCAAAATGTAGAGTGTCTGAGGCCTCCGGCTCTCCAGAAATCTCCAGGGGGGACGAGTGAGTAAAGGCAAGGTAACAGTAGCAGAACAAAAGGTGAGGCCTTTATTAAGACTTGGCTTTGCCATTCCCTGAGACGTTTGTGAGCAACTTGCAACTCCCAGAATAGCTATTCCCCATCAGGCAAGCTGACCTGGCAGCCCACCGGGGGCGGAGGGTGTAATTTGTAGGATCAGAATCACAGAGAGGGGAGAAAGTCTGGGGCTACACTAGCAGGCTGGGTTGCTTCAAAAATGGGCAGACAGGGAGGAGTGTTGTCCCCAGGGCGAAGGGCCAGAATGCCAGGGCGGAAACCGCTGGACCTTCACTGCTTTCAGGTTTGTTAATGCCGAAGAGACTATCAAATCCTATATGCAGGTCCAAAGGACAGCAATCAAGGAGCAGGCAGTACAAAAACCATACCTAACTTAGGGGACCAGGTGATGTGAGAGTGAGTCTCAGACAACATGTATGGGAGCGCGGGTGTGTCTGAAAAGGTAACAGTAAAACGCCTGGAACTCGATGTCAATAATGGAAGTAATGAGGGTGCAGAACGCGGCGAGAAAGCCTTTCTGAACGAGAACCGCTGATTTTCAATTTTAAATGTTAAAAATTTCTGCAGAAGAACTAAAAAGAAATTCACTGGCACCGTTGAAAATCATACTAATGATCGGAAGACCAACATCTCCAACTACCCAGAGCAAAGGCACGAAAAGGGAAATAATGAGGGAAGAAAGAAGAGGCGTGGAGAGCAGATCTAGCGATGTAACATGAGTACTCTAATTCCACATGGGATTTTTTTTTAAAGAAGAAAAGAAAAACCTAAAAAAAAAAAAAGATGAAAGAGATGCTATAATTAAACGAATACACTACTAGATCTTTTTTTTATTGTTATTATACTGTGCTGAAGCAAGATTTAAGCCCGCAGATTAAAACGCTCATTAAGTCCAGGAAGTGAATCCAGGAAATACTTGAATTTCAAGCATAAACAGAAAATTATACCAGCTTCCAGACAGAAAGAGTAAGTTACTTACAAAGGCAAGAGATTGAGCAGCTAAGGAATTCTCTACACCTCTGGAATGTAGAACACAGTGGAACAGTGTACAGACTAAGAGGAAAATTGATCCAAAAATCCTATGCCCAGACAAAATATTATTCAGCTGTCAGGGGAAAAGAAAAACATTTTCAACACGTAAGGATTAAAAAAGCAAACTTCCCATATACGTGCTCTGAAGACAACACTTGAGAATGAACTTAACCAAAAAAAACAAATGATTCAACATAAGGGAAATCAGAGACTAAAGGAACCAGGGGTGGTGAGCACCGATGTTCATTCTCTCTCTATATGTATGTGTGCATACTTACATATGCACATGTATATGGGTGCACACACATACATATATGTACATACACACATTTAAATATACATAGATGATGATAAACAATGTAAACAGGAATTTGTAATACTAAGTTCTCCTGAAACACCTTCCAGGTATATTAGAAGGAAAAATCTATTAATGGCCCAGAAGTGAAAATACTGTTAGCAAAATCTCCAAGTTGGAAATTGAAGAAGGGGTTAACTGGGGTTTACCTCGCCGCCTCCTTCCTTAAGAAACTAGAAAAGTAGGGGGGAGGAAATCATGACACAACTGACACAACTGCTCTCAGACCTTGAACAACAGGCAGCACAGAACTATCCCTGAGAGGACACAAATGAGGTGAGCCCTAAGATTCCTCTGGCTCTCTGCCAGGAAGCTCATGCCCAACCACAAAGCAGAAAGAAGGATGCCAAGGAAAACAAGTCAGGTTCCTGAAACTGAGAAGACTGAGATCAGAATTCAAAGAATGTGAGGTGGCTGTAAGCTGTGCTGGCACAGATTTCCAAAGAGGAGGCAGCCATGCAGGAAGAGGGTCCTGAAACTCTGCACATGAGTCCCAGGAAAGCTTTAGGGAGATGCAGATCACACACAGATGCGGTAGGAGAGAGGTGATAGTGACTGGAAATCTGTGAGCTGAACAGGTCTCAGGGCTCACAGTGAGAATGGGAATCGTCTGAGTTACTACAATTAGAGTGCACCATCCTCACTGACCCCTTGGGACATTCAGTGGAAACCCCCAAAGAATGCCTTAGAAGTATAAATGAGCCTTCCTGTGTAAAGGTTACCATAAACCTGCACTAACAAAGTTTAGAAAGAAGATTCCAAAAAATAAAACTAAGCCAAAAGTACATTAACAGCCTACCAGAAAAAGTAACAACAATCCTTAAAAAAAAAAAAAAAGACAACCAAACCCAGACACCGAGTAACAGAAAATTGACAATATCAGCATCCAATAAAAAACATTTGAAGAAACAATGGCCAAATGTTTTCCTAAATTTGATAAAAGCTATCAACCCAAAGAGCCACACTCACTGAAAAAGAAACCAAAGCAAGATAAACACAAAGAAAACCACATCAAGACATATTTTATCATCAAATTATTTTTTAAAAATGATGATCCTAAAAGTGGTCAGAGGAAAGACAGGTAACAGAGGAACAGCCCTAAAAAGGCAGCAGATTTTTTTTTACCAGAAATAATGCAACTCAGAAAAAAGTGGAATGACATCTTTAGAGTACTGAAAATTTTTAAAAAGAAAAAAAAAATTCAAACTAGAATTCCATATTCAGAAAACAAGATCTTCAGGGGTGCCTGGGTGGCTAAGTCAGTTAAGCGTCTGACTTTTGATCTTGGCTCAGGTCATGATCTCATGGTTCATGGGTTCGAGTCCCCGTCAGCACAGAGCCTGCTTTAGATCATCTCTCCCTCCGCCCCTCACTGCCCCATCACCCCAACATGCACACACTTTAAAATAAATAAACTTAAAAAAAGATCTTTACACAGGTATTATGAAATACAGGCTTTTTCAAACAAATAAAAACAGAGAATTCGTTGCCAAGAAAACTGCGCTGCAAAAAATGTTAAAGGCAGTTCTTTAGGGAGGAGGAAGATGACATTACATGGAAATGTTAATTGATAAATGAATGTTAATTGAAAGTAATGAAAAGTATCACAACCAGTAAATATGTGGGTAGATATAAAGGGCAGCTTTTCATTTTTAAATTTCCTTAAAAGATAATCGACTTTATCTTCATCTTTAAAATATAAATTATGAAAAAAATCAATGTTCTGTGGGCCTTACATATAATATATGTACAAACAAAACACGACAATAATAGCACAAATGATAGGGAGATATGAAAGATACTACATATGATGGTGTAGAAAATTTTAAGGTGAACCGTGGTAAGTTAAAGATGCGTATTATTAATCCTAGAGGAACCAGTAAAAACAGAGATAAAATTAATACACCAATTTGGGAGAGAAAAAGGAATACTAAAAGTATTTCAATAATCTAGAAGAAGGTAGGAAGAGGGGGAAATTACATAGAATACATGGAGCATATAAAAGGCAAATGGCAAGATGGTAGATTGAAACCTAGCCTAAAAACTCTACTGAAAAGGCAAAAAGTTTCAGAGTGGATAAAAATAAAAAATACAATCCAACTCTATGCTGTCTGTAAGAAACTTATTTTAAATATAAAGATGCAAGATAGGTTCAAGAGTAGAAGGAGAGAAAAAGATACGCCATGCACACACTCTTAATCAACAAGTTCAAGGGGCTACATAAGTATCCAAAAGTAAACATCAGAAGAAGAAATATTACCAGAAAAAAAGAGGTCCATTATATAATGATAAAAGGGTCACTTCACCAAGAAGACTAGTGGGTTAAAAAGAAATTGTAATTGAACAGCAACCTGAACTTAGCTAAGGTTACATTTCTTTCTTCTTTGTGCTAGCTCAGAACTAACACGCAATGCAAAGCTGTACACAAAATCAAGGATTCACAACAGAGTGAATCACCTGAGGTTGCCTTTGTTTTTTTACACAGGTTTGCTTAAAACTCCGCAGTCTCAGGGGCCCATGTTGATTAAAAGGCCTGACAGGCTGGAGGGGTCCAGAACTCTGGGTTTGTTGTATTTTTACTATTTTTTTTAACACTTTATTTACTTTTGAGAGACAGAGAGCGAGCAGGGGAGGGGCAAAGAGCGAGAGGGAGACAGGGAAACTGAAGCAGGCTCCGGGCCCTGAGCTGTCAGCACAGAGCCCAACGTAGGGCTCAAACTCATGAACTGAGCCAAAGTCTGCCACTTAACCAACTGAGCCACTTAGGCATCCCTATTTTATACTATTTTAGGTAACAGCATGTATGAGTAGGGAAGGTCAGGAGGTACTAAAGCATCTACCTCCTTATGATAAAAGAATGTTACTTTGTTTCATTTCCTGATGCTCCGTCTAGCCTTTCTGGAATTTCAGTGCCTCAGATCTGGACATGACCTCCCACAGCAAGGACCACATGTACCTTATACATCATCCATTCCCCAGCAGAGGCACAGTGCCTCTCTGGCAAATTTTGAGAGTTCAATCTGTGTTTATTGAGGTAATGTATGAGAACCCTAGGACGTCAGTTATAAGAGAAAGCTTTCAGGTCCCTAATCACTTTTTAATCGTTTCTATTACATGCCCCAGATCTTCAGCAAGTGCTCTCTGTGCAAACTCTTCTATAGAAGAGAAAAAGTTAGATTTTTGATCCTTGGAGCGACCAAAAGCAGCAGCAAAACACTGCATTTCTTGCACAAACCACCAACCTTATGAAAATGCATTTCGCTACCTCACATACCTCCCTCCCATTGCCTACTTCCCCAGACGCCAAAACACTAACGCCAAATCGCTAACACGTCTTCTTTTCTTGAAAAAAGCAAAAACAAAAGACCCTGCCAGTTAAAGATACCAGAGTGACTACACACGTTGACCTCTGCTCCCTTTAAAAATTCCAATAAAATGGCAGTATAAGAATGTTTCAAAAACACAAAAACCCGCAATGACAAAGATAACACACGAGAGGACACTAACAGAAATCTGAAAAGCAGAAAACACAGATGGAGCAGTAGTAAGGCCCTTGGGAGACTCAGAAAGATAAAACCTAAGCAGCAGGGTGAAAAACCCAGAGGCACAATGATTTCCCTGCAGAGACCCAGAAAAGTCCAGGAAGCGGTGGCACCAGGTGCTTCCAAAAGTGGGAATAAAAGTGGGGCTAAAAACAGCAAGGGGGCTGAAAGCTGCGTAGGAAGAAATTAGAACCCCATGTGCCCTCACTATGAGCAACCAGGGTACTCCCTCTCCTGCACCATGAAAGACAGAGATTCACTTGAGACTTGAGTAGGGTAGAGGCCCAGCTACAACTGTAGCAGGAGCCTCCTGACAAGAACAGAGAGATAAAGTAAGGAGACGCCTCTCTGCGAGTCCGCCCTCAAGATCCTTTCCCCAACTCAAGTCCCAGAGCCCTGGTTGCTAGGTTTATACCCTGAAGATTTGTTTATGGGGAATCTGAGCAGACAAGAGGAGGGACCTAAGGCTGGTTGGGAAGGTGTTCTCAGAAATAATAAGCCACTCTAGACCTAGGAGGATTGAAACGGCAGAATATAAGTAAGGCCCATTTTTGATGGCAAACAGTGGCCTCTGACACTATCATCATCATCATCTTTGTAATAAAACACACTAATTCAGCAACTGTTAATCATGCGTCCACTGTGTATATATCAGAGCTTTTCTAGGCAGGGAGGAGCCCCCCACCTCCCAGAAACACAAAAGGAAACAAAGTGTCACTTCTCCTGAGACCACGAAGAAGCCTTTGAGAGCACAAGAACTTTTGACTTTCCTGCTTTTACCCAGAGCAAGGCACACATCAAAAGCACACCGCCTGCTGGGTTCCAGGGGCCTGATCATTATCATGGATTTTTCAACAAGATTTTATAAAAATGAAGCCAGCACTGCTGCATTATTTATATGCAGTTCACTGTATTGACATGGCCGGGCCCCCACTTTCAAGGGAAGCCTTTTGTTCTCTGCTTGGGGAAGGCAGAACCTGGAGAGTGTCAATCGAACAAGCTAGTGAATAACAGAATAATTAGAGCCCGAGAGTGGGGATAAATTACCAAGCTATTCCTGGCTGCAGCTTTAGTGTATCAGAGGCCTGTGATGGCTCTGTTTTTCTAAGCCATACAACAGACTGAATCGCCAGCACTGAAGACGGAGCTCAGGGGGAGAGATGACTGGGGCTAGATTGCTAGTTGTAGCAACAAAGACACCAAGAGGGTCTTATTTCTAAAGAAATACCACTGCACCAATTGGAGCTACTTCTGTGAAAGACCTGTCAGATTTCAGGCTTGTTACTATTGGCTCTGTACTTCATCAAGACTTGCCGACAGGTCTGTGACAGACCGAAATAATATATGCAATGATGCAACGCAGGGCAACATTACATTGCCTTTTCAGTGAGACTTACCGATAACATGGCTGGAACATGGCTGTGACAATTTGGGGAGCATGAAAGAACTGAATAAATAATCAAGCTCAGGGAGTTTTCCCATGCCCCCATGAAAAAAGAGATCTCAGAGTCAGAAAACAAAAGACCCTAAAGTCCCTGCCAAAACATTCCAAGATCTTGGGGGAAGCCCTTGGACTCATGGATTTGGATTTAACTCCTAAAGAATGAGGATGATAATGAACAAAGGCAAAATGAGAGGTGGGGGAAGAATGGGGGGGAAAGGAAGGAAACCAGGGGCAATTCATGAGTCTCTGCTACAGGCCAAGCACTGTGCCTAGTACTTTCATGCTGGTTATTGCAATTGTTCCCACAACAAAACGATAAGGATGCTATCGGTATCCCCATTCAACAGAGAAGGACACTGAGGCTCTGAAAGGTTGCGTAACTCATTTGAGGTCATACCACTAGGAAGGAGCAAGGCAGAAGTTCAAATCCTGGTCTGATCAATTGAAAGTCTACACTTGTTAAATATTCAGGCCCATTCAAGAAAGGTATTTACAAATCAATTAGAGCATGAAAAGAGTGTAATAAATGAGATATTTGATTTCTCTATGTTTTACCTTGTCTGTTACCTATATTCTTTAATAAAGGAAAAATATGAGAATAAAAACAGATGAAGAAACACGGAGATCTCTAGGGGGCAAATAAGTAGCTGCCTTAGATTGTGTGTGAAGATGTTCTGGTAAAACTTAACATGTTCAAGAGATGCATTCCATAGGCCAGGACACAGGGACAATGATGAGATGCTCCCTCAAGATGCAAAAATGAACACTGCTTTCAAGAGTTCAATCTGTGAAGTCAACTCACAATGAGTAAGAGCAGAAATTGCAAAATTATCATGAAAAGACACAATGGCTTCCAGGACTCTGAGTTCCCAGTGAGCCGATCGAAGGCATTAAGATGGCTAAAGAAAGAATATGTCAATCTGATGGATGGTTAGCCTGCATGGAGCAAAAGAGGCAGAAGCCAGGCAAGTGTCAGTGGGGAGAGGGAACAGACAGACATGAGGTTTTCAAAACTTTCAAGATAACGTGTCTCTAAGAAAAGGAAGGAAACGGAAGGAACTGGACAACGAAATGGGAAAGGAAAAGAAACAGAGAAAAACAGCCTTAAAACTAGATTCTAGTGGGATGAATAGGTAGAGTACAGAGGATTTTTAGCAATGAAACTATATGACACTATAATGGTGGATATGTGTCATACATTTGTCCAAACCCATAGAGTGACCAACACAAAGGGTGAACAGAAACATAAACCATGGACTTTGGGCAGTTATGATGTGTCGACATACGTTCAATTGTAATAACTGCACTACTCCTGTGGCGGATGTTGATAATGGGGGAGGCAATGCATATATGAGGGCAGGGGGTAGATGGGAAATCTCTGTACCTGCCACTCAATTTTGCTGTGAACCTAAAACTGCTCTAAAAAAATGAAGTCTATTCACCTCACACCAGTCAGAATGGCTAACATTAACAACTCAGGCAACAACAGATGTTGGTGAGGATGCAGAGAAAGAGGATATCTTTTGCACTGCTGGTGGGAATGCAAACTGGTGCAGCCACTCTGGAAAACGGTATGCAGGTTCCTTAAAAAGTTAAAAATAGAACTACCCTACGATTTAGCAATAGCACTACTAGGGATGCAGGTGTGCTGTTTTGAAGGGTCACATGCACCCCAATGTTTATAGCAGCGTTATTGACAATTGCCAAATTATGGAAAGAGCCCAAATGTCCATCGACGGATGAATGGATTAAAAAGATATGATACACACACACACATACACACACACATACACACTGGAGTATTACTTGGCAATCAAAAAGAATGAAATCTTGCCATTTATGACAATGTAGATGAAACTAGAGTGTATTATGCTAAGTGAAATTAGTCAGAGAAAGACAAGTATCATATGACTTCACTCATGTGGAATTTAAGATACAAAACAGATGAACATAAGGGAAGGGAAGCAAAAATAAAATAAAAACAGGGAGGGCGACAAAACATACGAGACTCTTAAATACAGAGAACAAACTGAGGGTTCCTGGAGGGATTGTGGGTGGAGGGGATGGGCTAAATAGGTAAGAGGCATTAAGGAAGACATTTGTTGGGATGAGCACTGGGTGTTATACATAGGAGATGAATCACTGGAATCTACTCTCGAAATCATGATTGCACTATATGCTAACTTGGATGTAAGTAAATAAATTAATAACTTAATAGGGAAAAAATGAAGTCTACTGAAAACAACAACCAACCAAACAACCAATCTCACTTCTCAATGTCCTTCAAGGATCAAGATCCAGAAACTGGCAGAAACAGTATATCTGCACTTCAGGAAGATATAGTCAGGCTTGCTATTAATGTCAAGAATATGTCAATTCTGTGACTTAATTAACCATCTAAGACACTCATAGGAAATATCATCTCTCTGGCCTCAAGGAATTCAGTCTCTCAGGAGGAGAAGAGCACCTATGATCACCCATTAGTATAGGTTAACAGTTAGCTTCAGAGCGCAGGTCCTTAACTACGATACACACTGTCTCCAGGCCCATATCCCTGGCATGATAGGGTAATTTCACAGGTGAGATACAACGTGTTTAAGAGGAACACCAGGGGTGCCTGGGGGGCTCAGTCGGTTAAGACTCTCGATTTTGGCTCAGGACATGATCTCACTGTTCATGAGATCAAGCCCCACATTGGGCTCCACGCTGTCAGGGCGAGGTTCCCTCTCTCCCTCTCTCTCCCGCTCTTTACTCCCTTTCTGTCAAAATAAAAAAATAAACTTAAAAACAACAATAACAGCAATAAAGACAAACACCAGAGAAAGACAGCAACTCCTTTCGGGAATATCAGGAAGCTTCCCTTAGGAGAAGTTTGAATTGTGAGTCGTGAAAGAAGAGTAGGAGTTCACCAGGTGGACAAAGGTTGCAGAGAAGACATTTCCAGCAGTATATATACCAAGGCATTCAGTTCAAGCATGATCCTGCCTCCAGATGGGAGATGGACCAGCTGACCTCCTAAGGATTCTTCCAGTCTTCTGATTTTAGTGCTGATAGAAGAAATTACTGAGCATGGATGAATTACAGGTTCTGGGTCAGACATGGTGATACCAGCATTCGTTAGTGAGCAAGAGATCCTCTCTGTACTTCATTTTCTCCATCTATTAAGGAGAGTCATGGTACTAGATGAATTGTACTAGATAAATAGTAATTTGCCTCATAAATTCAGTAAACTGAGTTAATCTACATAAACCATGTAGCACAGCCCCTGGTACACAGCACATGACCCACACAAGGTAGTAATTTTTCTTCCTGCTTTCACCAACATGAGCAGCATCATCATCCCATAGCTACCCCTTTTTTTGAGGAAGAAAATATCAACAAAAGAGAAATATTCAAATGAAAACTTGCTTTGACACAGCGCTAAGAACACTACGGACAAATAAGACGGGTTTTCAGCTCTACCTTGACGAGCATTATGTGACCTAAATGAATGTAATGACATAAGCCACCCAGTGCAGTCTTGCTCAACTCAATATAAAACTGAGTTGAAAATCAAATCCTTGGCTCACGTCTTGAACGTGCATACCAAAACAGGGCCCACACTGGGTCCCCCTCTGCAAAGTTAGGAGCAAGGCCACTCAGGACACTCCATGCATTCATGGAGTGATTCATTATTCCCCCAACATATTTTTGCCAGCATTGAACAGGACACTGCAGATAGACAGAGGTAAGGACTAAATCTCCTCCCTTGAGTAGTGCAGAAGATAGAAGGAAAAGGCAGACATGCAAGGGGAAATGCAAAAAAACTATTTTAAGGAGGGTCTTAACAACAGTCTAGGGGAGCACAGAAGACTAGATAGAGAAACTAACTCTGTGGAAGTTCTAGAAACTTCGATGAAACACCAGAGAGAAATGAAAACCTACGATGTGCATCCTAGGGAACCCAGGGTAAGGAGTATGCAGGAATCCGTGGTTCACCTGCTCTCTGGATGAAACAAACCTGTGGCTTTCTGGATGGGTCACGCACCACCCCCCACACCGCCCCCACTTGCCTATGCAGTTCCTTCTGCCTGAAACACCACCTTACTTACACTGGTAAATCTTCATCATCTTCAGATGGCAGTTCCTTTGGGAATTCGTCCCAAGGATATGGACAACTGTGCTTCCAGGATTCCCTATGGTGGCATCTACTGAATTTTAACCTCTGGCTCAACCGTCCTCTCTCCCACCCTGGACCATAAACCACAAGGACGGTTCATTCCGCATCTCCGGCTTCCTAGTAAGGCTGCCACATAGAAGATGCTTCATAAATGTCTGTTGACTTGATACCCATCTCTGATATCTTCTTTCACCTACTGCTACATACAAATATACCGCCTCATCCTTGCAGAGGATGTCTGCCTTGAGCGTTGAAGTGGAGTTCTACCAGGGCAACTCAGTCCGTGATGTGGACATTTTCAATGAGCTCATATTAAAAACAAAGCAACCAACAAACAAAAGGGACCAGAAGCCTCTGCTCAAGTGTAAACCAGTATCCTTGCTGAACTAAATAAGGAAGGGAAGGTGCCCATTTGCTATCCTTCTTAATAACCAGCACGAAGGAGCTTGTGGGGTTTCTTAATTGAGAAAGCATACAAAAAGGTACAAGTGTGCTTAGAGTGTACCATGATCTTTTTTTATTTCCTGTAGAATTAGCATGTGTTTTTCTAATTGAGAAAGGCTTATTTATAAACCAGATCTGGAAGGGGAAAAAAGGCCTAAATTTACTCTATTTCCCTTGTGCATCATTTCTGTTTCTTTTGAACCTTGCACAGCAGTGTGTGACAAATAAATCATGTCTTATAAATTAAAGCAACTGGAGAAACGGAGATGGGAATGGTTGACGGCAGGCTTAAAAAGATACCATCATATATTACTCGGGGGTCACAGTATTTCAGTCACCCACCAATCTGGCTGGCTGGACTACTTTTAATGGTGTGAGACATATTTCCAACTATACCTGAAATCAACGATCACTTACTAATCATACCTAGCCTGAGTTTTTTTTTTTTTTTTAGGTAAAAGACCAATAAATTAAGAGAATAGTATTCCAATAGTTAGGAAATGGAGAGAAAAAGAAGAATGTCAGATAGAAAGGAGAACTATGCCAGGGGAAGAGAAGGATATGGAATGATGGAATAACCATCATTAGGAAGGAAAATGTTTTCAGTTGAAAGCAGCTGTTTTTCATTTCTAGGACAGCAATGAGCATAAATTTCAGAAAGGGAGGGTTCAGATTAACTGAAGGAAAGCGGCCTAATTTACAGGGCAAAAGACATGATGACTTGGTATGAGAAGATGGTCTTCTTTAAAGGGATCTTTGAGGGACTCCTGGGTGGCTCAGTTGGTTAAGTGTCCAACTTCAGCTCAGGTCATGATCTCATGGTCCGTGGGTTTGAGCCCTGGCTCTCTACTGACAGTGTGAAGCCCATTTCAGATACTCTGCCCTCCCCCTCTGCTCTGCCTCTTTCTCTCTCTCTTTCTCTCTCAAAAAAGAAATAACACTTAAAAAATAAAAAATAAGGGATCTTTGAGAAAGAAGAGCCCCCGTCAGTTTAAGGTGACTGGGGAACTCTGTGGACTAAAGAGAAGGGACTGCATTATGTAGATGACTTCTAGTATTTTTACCATTATTATTGTTACGATTCTGGTTTGAAGATTCTGTGATTCATTTCATTGGCTGTAAAGCCAACCTCTTTGATTGCAACAAAAGAACAATACTGAAGAACAGCATTTCTGAGAATTTCAAATTCATGAAGACAGTCGTGCTGAATTTATGGCCTTATTTAAATAAAAGCACACAAGTTTCCTTTTAAATTTCAATTTAATAAAATATATTGAGTGGCTATGAAGTGCAAATTCTGTGCAAGGTGTCAGGAGCACGGAGATAAAACATGAGTCCTGGTCCTCAGTCCACTGGAGAGAAAATGAGCCCGTCAATTACCATGATGTAAGTAACCGAGGAGTAAAAAGAATAGAAAAACAGTATGTAGTGGGGTGTCAAGTGCTGGGAAAAATTTGAGGAAGAACTTGATTATGGGGTGGGTATTAAAAATTCATAAGATGGTAAATGCTATAAACTTTATAAACAAAGACACAGAATTATGAATATTTGAATCATGCCTGGGAACAGGCAATGTCCTTGTTCAATCTGAACAAAGGTAGGTGTTGGGAGATTAAAAATAAAAAACTTGAAAGTTGGCTTGAGTCATGTAAGTGACCCACTGTGTAAGCTTCCAAATGTGAAGCAAGAAATATTTACTATCCCAGAATTAAAATAAGTTCATTCCCTAATGATGTGCCACCCCTCAGCTGGACTCAATCGGGCCAAATTTATTGTAGTATTATTTTTTAACAGAAATCCTAATATTGAAAAGTTATAATTTAGGCAATTAACTGAGAGCTGCCAAACACATGTAAAACCTTTGGCTTCTCCTCCACTGTAATGGATCCATAAAGCATCAATATGTATTTGATTGCCTAGTGGAAGACAGCTAATGGGACAGACGTGGCACTTTCAGTAAGGGTTTAAAGATGTTATCACAATACAGACCAGACTCTGAAAAATCTTCCCAAACCAGAAGCAGAGAAACACCAATGTCAGCCATTTTTTAAAAATCTATGAAATGCCTAAACCTTAGGGCTAGCTATTTCTATAGAAGTCGCAAAGCATTCTGGGTTGTCCAATGAAATAAATGAGTAAGTTCTCAACTGGTACTTTTCTCTCACATAAACAGAATGTTTTAGGGCACTGGGTAGTATTATGGAAAAGGCAACGGCTTTGGAAATGGGCAGGCCTAGATGTAAATCCCAGCTTTGCCACTTGGTATGTGATTGGGACTGGGCAACTCTCCGAACTTCTCCATTTTCTCCCATCTAAGGTAGAAGTAAGGACACAGAACCTAAAACCTTGTAGTGAGGAAAAGATATACTGTAAAAAGAAAACCTGGCACAGCAAGTGACCCACATAGGCCCTCAATAAACAATACCTATTATTAGCAGTAGTCACATTTCTTCATCATAACTTACCACATTTAAACACTCACACACACATACATACACAGGTGCTTCTGAAATCTGTGCATCAAATCTAATAGAAAATCTCCACATTAAATAGTCTCTTCTGAAATCCCAAGATCTCTCCCTGACCAGTAGAGAGACTATGTGAAATAGGTAAGTTTTACATCATTACACAAATCTTCTGTTAGCTTATCAATTGGCTCAGATACCACCCCCCCGCAAAGAGTTAGTCAGTTCCCCAGAGCCCAATACCACTCTAGAATGAGAAACAGTCTGAAATATTCACGTCTTCAATGGAATTTATGTAAAAACTACAAACTGGAATGGTTTAGGTTAAAAATCTACCTTCATACCAGTCCGTAAGAGCAATTGCTGATAGAGGTTTATGTGTACATGGAAATATTCTCCAGAGCGAGCCTCACATTTGTAACATCAGTGTTAACACGTATCTAAGTAGTCACCTCACAAAGCAGTCACCAGACCCATCACTTAGGAAGTAAGATGCAGGGCCACTACATGTCATAGGTCCATGAAATTTCTTTTCTGATTATAGTTGTCTACCTTTGGAATTTCTGCCAAAAAAAGAAAAAACAAATAACGAAGGACTTAATAACATGCTAAGGTCTCTCATGCTGACCTTAGTGAAAGTCAACCTGAATGTCTATTCACAGCCTGAAAGCCAGTCACAGAAGGAATTAAGAGAGATATGGTATCCACTCTCCTGAACTCAGAATGAAGCAGGAGAGGCCAGTATTTAACATACAATTACATAAATACTTACAGCGGCCTCAAGTGGGAAAAGTGCAGGGTACCACAAAATCAAGGAAGAGGGGCTGAATTTACTCCAAGGGTCAGGGAAGGACTCTGGAGACCTGAAGGATAAATCAGGGTTGTCCAATAAACAGGGAGGGAGGGAGAGGGAGGGTCCCAACCAGGGGACAGCCATGCTGATCAAAGAAACAAACGGTGCCGTGTCAGCTCTCAGCCTAGCAACAAGTTGGGCACTTTCAACCTATCTGATTTTTGCCTCCCAATAGTCCTGGTAAGAGGTAAATAAATTACACTAAGTAACTGATGCAAAGTTACACAGCCAAAATTATTCATTAATATCAGCAACTGTGATTCCTTTTCCAGATGCTCCCTAGCAAATACCAGTTGCACTAACGTGTTATAACTCCCTATATGTGCATATATAGTGAGATGTTTATACACAAGTAGTCATGTTGGTGGGATTAGACACCAATGAAGCTCTAGGTCTCAAATAACTTTATTATCTAAAAGCAAAAAAAAAAAAAAAAAAAAAAAAAACACAAACAAACAAAAACACGCAAGGGTTTGTGGGCCTCCCCTAAGCTTTAATAAGGTACAGAAGACCCAAAGATGAACTAGTAAGCTATTTCTGGATCTTACCATGGCTGGGAATGGCCAGTCTAGAAGGGTGCACACCATGTGCTTAGCGACTGCCTGGCCTACAGAGAGAGCTCCACCACAGGTAGGTGAGGTGGTGTTATCACTGTTATTACGGCACAGGTGGGTTTATCTCTGCCCCCACCTTTTCCGTTCTGGTTGAATCTCTGTATCGAACTGTCTCCCAACCACCAATCCAGGGGACATGCAATCTGGTGGTCATGGCAGAAATCTTCACATGTAACCCCAGTCAGACCACAGAGCTCCTTAGGAAACAAAAGAACTCTGGCCCCCGTGCCTCCCGCCCCATCCCCCCAAAGGTCATGAGGAGGAAGAGAAGTAGCTAAGGAGGAGACATCCTAACACCTGGTGAGCCACTGGGCATGGAGGATGATGCCCTGGGTTCTGGATCCTTCCTCAAAGACAGAAACCAATATCTGAATTTCCTCAAGTGGCCCCCTCAGCTCTAAGTAAAAGGTCAGGGAAATGAGGGCCTGCGGTGTGATATTATGGGACAGTCTGGACAGAACTTGTAAACACCCACCTCCTGTCCAGTTTCTCTTGACCTTCCTCCAAGCACTGTAGCCTCAGACTGTGGTAAACAAAGATCACCCCCCCATGGGCTAATTTTAGTCTCAGTTGTAAGAGTAAAAGCCGAAGCTCTTCCCTTTCCCGTGCTGTGACAAGACGAATGCAAGGCTCCCTTGCCCCCATGGCTGAACTTGTCTGTTAGCAGATAAAGGCAGACATCTACAAGGGACAAGCACCTGCCTGGGCTGGGAAATCTTATCGTGCGTGAGGCTCCCCAGAGAAGGGAGGTGGGATAGAACAGATTTAGGGGCTCTTCATTCACTCACTCACTCTTCATTTATCCATTACCTCACTCATTCCCTTGACAAATGTTTATTTAGCACGTGCCACGGAAGAGACCCAGGAGGAGATCCTGGGCCCACAGAGATGTGGAGGACACACAGGCTACCATTCTTGGGGCACAGGCAGAAGAGCCAGAAGTTAGAGAGTAAATCATACAAATAACTACAGATAATAGCAATTGTGATAAATGCGATGAAGGGCACTTGAGGGGGCCCCCATCTAGGCCAGGCGCTTGGGGAATGATTCTTGGTAAAGGCGAGTTTAAGCTGAAACTTTAAGGATCCCAAGGGCTGTAGGAAGAGAACCTGATGAAGGGCATGGACTGGAAAGGATGTGGCCTGACTGAGGGATGGGGCTATCATGTGATGACACCACAGGGAGGGTGTGCAGACAAGTGTGAGAGCTGAGGCCAGAGAAGCTACAGGGGCAAGACATCAAGGTCTAGAGTCCTGTCAGGTGCTGAGAGCAGTGAGGAGGCAACAATGGCTTTCAACCAAGGGACTGTGGTGATCAGTTCAAATCCCAACTATGCCATTTGCTACTACATCACATTGGGTAAGTCCCAGCCTCTCTGAACGGTGAGGTTCGTCTCTGCCCACATGCCGCCTCATTTGGTCAACAGATCTTTCTTTACTGTGCATCTACTTTGTGCCAGCTGCTGTGTCATAGACCGGGATGCGATGAGAGGCAGGATCCAGAGGGCGCAGGGCCTCAGCAGAGTGGGGGCATTACCGTGCCAACTGGTGAGCTGCTGAGTGACATGACCTCAGTTACGTACTAACATCACTCAGGCTGCTGTGTGGAGGAGGGACAGGAAGAGGACAAGAGTGGAGGGAGGGAGTCCTAGAAAGGGGCTTCTGTGCTCTCTCTCATCACTGGAAATAGTACATTACACTTTATTATTAGCCAGCTACTGGCTTCACAACCCTGGGCAAGCAACTCAACTGTCCTCATCCATAAAATAACACCCTCTGCCTCACTGGGCTGCTGTGAGGATTAAATACAAGTTGCCATTTGTAAGGATGTGGAACAGTGCTTGGCTGAGCTCTGAACACATCTTGGCTGTTCCTGCAATTCATTTCCTGTCCATCTCTCCTACCGGAGTCCACGCTCCTCATTTTTATCCGCCAGCACCTGCCAGAGTTTGTCCTAGGTACTCTGTAAATCAGGAGGAGCAACTTGTTGACTGAAGGCCTAACTTGGCCCAAAGACATAGTTTGTTGGCTGATACAGAGACTTCAAAACACGTGCATGTGAATATCTTCAGGCCGCATGTACCCTCCCCAGTTTCCCAGGTCCCTCCCCACAACACCTGGTCTCCTACTTTCCTACATGTATACTGCATCTACAGGCCCTTAAGTCTGTGATCTCCATTAACACTGATCTCCTACAAATGTGATTTGTTTAGGATGTGTGTCACAACTATAAACCATAAAGCAAACAACGACCCTCCGTGCCCCTCCGGTCCCCACAAGAGCAATGGACCACATGGCTGATCTTCTCAGTTTCTTCAGACAGTCATTCACCGCCTGTTTACTGACTACCGGCTAGGTCCTGGGACTGGAAAGACAGCAAGACACAGAGCCTGCCTTAATTGAACCTATAACCCAGTGCCCACGAAGGCGGATGTTGCAGGCTCCTTGGGTCCAAAATGTACACTAAGTGTTGATCATACTAGGGAATCTGAGCCTTCTGCACAGATGGTCTTATTCTGCCCTTGTGACTTTGTGGGGGTAGCCTGGACACGGAGGTTACTCTGTTTGGCAGACAAGTAAAGGGTCAAAGAAACTAAGTTTCATGCCCAAAGTGACACAGCTAATAAACGGTGGATCTTGAATTCCCGACTCTTGTTATCAATAAAGGCATGGCAAGCAGGGCAGGGTTAACCCATCTGTGAGATAACCTATAACATTTTCTCCTTGCAACGTGCTATGGGCCCGAGAAAGAGAAAGGTGAAAAATGGTATTCAGGCACTGCCCAGCACATGGGCAACATAACCTACACTGGCTTAGACATCAGGGAAATCATGACAACAGAGCTGGAGAAGAATAAGAGACTTGGGCTCCCCGCAGAGTTCTTGCTATGGGCTCCATGTGTCGGTGACACATCTGGAAATAGACAAGAGAAATCAGGGAACAGAACACGGCCCCAGTTTTGCCAGGAGATTTTCAAAAGTGTATTTTTGGTTAAGGCGCTGAGATTTTGCCAGGTGGTGCCATGCCAGACAGCAGGTCTGGATGGCCCAGTGAGATCTGCTTCCAGAGGGACCCTCTCTGGTATTTCCCAAGAAGTCCTGGCACACTCAAGAAGGTCATCACAGCTGCCTCAATGACAGCCTGTGAGTGCAGCAGGCCTACTCCTCGTGCTCCAGACACACATAGACCTGGAAAACACATCATTATCCTAGAGACCCAGCAGCCTTACCAATCCTGAAGACATCCTTTCTGGATGTGAGTACTACTTGTGGCTTCCTGGCCGACATTTAATTTAAATCCATGATGCTTAACCAGAGGGATTCTGCCTCCCAGGAAACAGCTGTCAATGTCTGGAGGTATTTTTGGTTTTCCCTTGGGGAGGTTGGGGGTAGAGGAGCATGCTATTGACATCTGGTGCATGGATGCCAAGGATGGTGCTAAACATCCTACAGTGTACAACAGAACAGGCCCCGAACAAAGAATTATTTGGTCCAAAATGTCAAGAGTGCCAAGGTTCAGAAGCTCTGACTTAGAGGTCTAAAATATTTACTGAGTAATGACTGGATCTTCTCAGCCTTGTGCTAAGCTCTGCAAATACAAAAGTGAACTGGAAAAGTCCTTTTTCTCAAGTAGTTCAGAATCTAGTGGAAGACATAATCTTGTAAGGAAACAATGGTCACTCTGTGATGGGACTGAAAGCAACCACAGTGTAGTGTTAGACTTAGAAAAGAGTTCTGGGTTCAAATGCTGGCTTTGCCCTTTATTTACTAGCTATGTGACCTCGGCCAGGTCATTTAACCTTTCAGTTTCTTCTGAAACTATAAATGGGAAATTATGGTACTATTTCTACTCCTACTACTACTCTTTCTATTACTATTACAACTTCTACTAGAGATCTACTACTACTGCTGACACAACCACTACCATTACTACTGCTGATGCTAGAGGGGTAGAGAGCCAGGAGGCATGAAAGACTGGCAAGTTGAGATGGTATAGTTTCTAAAATGGGCCCTTAAAGGGAAAAAGTATATTTTTTTGTCATCCATGGAAAGAGGCTGTGGCTGAAAGCCACCTGGGATCACACAGACAAGGATGGTTCAACACAGAAGCCACCTGTGTTCCTAGAGGATCTCACAGAAAGTATTGCTCTCTGGACTGCCATGAGAGAAAGAAGGAAGCTATCTCACTTAAGGCACCAATAATACTATAACCTAATAATACAAAAGTAAAGAAGCTGATTGGGTAGACCAGCTAAGGAAAGGGCATTACTTGCAGTGGAAATAGCACATGCAAAAATACAAAGACCTGGAAGAGAATCAAGTTGAGAGAGAATAAAGGGATCACTCTTTGGATCCCACCTACCAGGAGAGTGACGGAATAGATGGGAACATCAGGGAGAAGCTGGATTATGACGGACCTCATATGCTGCACTAGGGAGTTAAGACTTACATCCAAGGGCTTCCAATAGGTAAGTATTATCAGATCCACATTTAAAGATAGGGTGGATGGAGTTCCAGTTGGGCGGGGGTGGGGAGTGAGGAGTGGTAAGGTGAGGTGGGGTAGAAGGTGGGGCAAAAGCAGGGAGGATGGCTGGAGCCAAGGAGCCCAGTAAGGAGTGTAATAGATGCAAAAGAGATTTTAGAGGCAATATCATAATTTTTGCCCAGCATTTAGATAACAGTACTAGATAAAGAAGGTATAATCTATCAAGGCTTTTGGTTTGGGTAACTGATGACAGCTCCTTCACTGTGACAGGAAACACAGGAAGAAAAGCAAATCTCTTTCAGGGGAACTCACTTGGGGTGAAGATGCTAATGACCCAGCAGGTAGAGATGTCTGATGATAAGCTTGCTCCTCAGTCTGGAGCTCAGGAGAGCAGTGGAGGACAAACATTTACACTGTGAGGCCATCAGTAGAGAGTGGGTACTTAAATCATGGGGAGGTATGACATTTTGTTATACTCTGTTGGGACTAAGGTATCTGACAAACTGTATTCAGGTCACCTCCAATAATTAAATTGTCTCCTCTACATGTTTACTGTGAACTAGGATACTTAAAAAAAATTTCTTTTTAAAGTCCACACACTGGAGAATAGGGGCAGTCGGGCAAGTTTCTAAAAGTGTCTAGAAGAGACAGGACCTTCTCAGAAACAATTCCCTTCTCAGACCACTGCCTGTTCCTGAAGTAACTCTGATCTGGCTCAACCTTAAGTTTGCACGCAGGGCCCATGAACATATGTGACACCTGCAAAAGCCATTCACCTCTTCAAATAAGACCTAAAACATCTCCGTGCTCTAGGACTTTGCACCAAAAAGACATGAAACAAATCCCCCCTTTGACGCCAACATTAAGGGTGGTTTGCACAAAAATGTAGCCCTGAGAACAAGGGGATTGGGCTTTCAAGGCCCCTGGCACAAGACTTTGTTTTAAATAGACGTGGGCGTGGATGCTGCTATGAAAGATCTGCCTGGGGCTCCAGTTATCACAGGGCAGAAAAAGCCGAGTAATTATTCTCTCCCCAATTATAGCTAATTCTCTGCAAGTTAATTCTTGGCTTTTCTAAAATGGGCCCAGAAAATTAGCTCTTCACGTTCAAGGCTGAAGATACTGGACCCAGCAGCTCCTGGCCTGGAGTTATTCCTTACTACTTCTTAAGGAATGAGGAGGGGACAGGAAGTCAGGGTTTTGACTTGGACGCCCTTTAGTCAAGTGGAGAGAAAAAAACCTCCCTTCAGCTCTGAAACAAGATCATGCAGCTATAAAATTTATTGGACACAACTCAGGCAAGGGTGTTGGGTGAAAAGAATCAAAGAAAGAACTATGGGCTGGGTTCAGAGGGTGTAACGAAATGTGCACCTGTTGTCACTCACTTATTACCCCAGATCTCCCAGGCAGTGTAGATTTAAACCAGACAGGCCCGTGGCCCTGCCTGGCTGATGCTGGCCTTTTTTACCTATAGGCATGCAGTCAAAAATGTGTACAAGTGTGTGTATGTGTGTGCACATGTGTGCTTGGGTGCGAAAAACAGACTGGGAAGTGGGTGGGGAATGGGGGCTGGGAGAGGATGAGACTTACCACCATGGGGTGCAGGAGGAGGCAAGCTAGCAAATGTCCCCAGAAAATTATTTCAGCCTAGAAATGGCTTCCAGATTCCCTGATATTTGCTAACTGAGGGTGGTATTTTCAAGTCTGTTTTGATCAAATCCCCTGAATTAATTATTTTCATAAAAGGAAAGCAGGAGTATCAAATAAATTGAGTTGATTGGAAAGATGGAAACTTCCCCAAGGAAAAAAGTCAAGGAGAAACTGTTGAAGCATTAAGGGATATTCGGCTCCTCCTGTGAGGATCTCTATTCTTGCACACAGTTTAAAAGTCTACGTGTATATTTAAGTATGTACAGTTATTATCTTCTTGTAAGTTTATTTATTTTGAGAGAAAGAGAGACAGAGAGAGTGCCACGGGCACAAGTAGGGGAAGGGCAGAGGGAGAGAAAATCCCAAGCAGCCCCCTTGCTGTCAGCATAGAGCCCGACTCGGGGGTCCAACTTACAAACCATGAGATTGTGACCTGAGCCGAAACCAAGAGTGTGTCGCTCAACCAACTGAGTCACCAGGTGCCGCTGATCTTTTAACCTTTAAGTTTCTAAGCTAGTTTAAGAAAAAAAAAAAAAAAAAAAAAGCCAGTTATTGAAATTAACTTCATCAGAGCCACCAGGGGCTTTACCAGGGGCTTTACTTTTCTCAAGGTCTTTTCCAGGTCACCTGTGTACCATGTCACTTCTCTTTAACCCCTTGCCTTCAATGCAGCCACCCATCAGCTGGTGTGCTGTCCTCAGTTCTCATGAAAGTGAAGAGTCGTCTGCTGCATGACATCAGTCGCACGGTGACCTGCCACTCAGCACACTTGTGGAGCGCTCCTAGACCAGAGCAGCTCTCCTGTGCCCCCCAGAGGAAGGCACACAGGAGGTGTGCCCCGGTTTCTCCCTTTCCTGCAGTGCTAAGGGCCAAGACTGTCCCCGAGTTCCAGAGAACAGAACAGACGTAAGTGACAGGGATCCTGACTGCCCTCCCTCCTTTCATATTGAAAAAGCCTCTAATTCTGCAGGTGGGCCACTGAGGACTCACTACTATAAAAGATGCCACCAGAGATGTAGAGTAGGTGGGCCTTGGCTCAGATCCCAGCCACGTGACCCCGGGCAAGCTGCCTAACTCTCTGGGCAACTGTTACCTTATCTGAGAAATGGAGCGATGCCTTTAAAAGTTTAAATGAGATAATCCAGGTAAAGCATTCTGCCCCATGTCTCATAGGTCCCCATCAATCCGTATACACTCGTAGTATTTGGAAAGTACTTTGTAAGCTCAAATGAGCTGCGCAGGTATCAGTTAACACATCTTTCAAGCACCTTTCTGATCTCTGTGTACTTACAGGCAATGCAGAGCACACTGAAGGTTAATTATACTCTGCACTGAGGTATTGTCCAAGTGAGAAGTAGAATAGGATGGTGGTCCAGGACTCAGTTCTGAAGGCAGACAGATGAGTCTGAATTCTAGCTCTTTTATTGGTTGAATGACTTTGGGTGAGTCATTTATTCATTAGGAGACTTAGTTTCTCCATGATGAATGAGGGTTAAACTAAAAATTCTCAATAAAAGTCAGATTGTGCATATGATTCTTAACATCGTTAATAAAACCCCGTACAATTATTAAGGCTAGAAAATGCTACATGATGCCTGTAGGATACACGGCACATAAAACAACAGAGGCGGAAACAACCAACGGTCAGATAATGCCTGACATAGGAGCCACCACCTGCCCATCTGCACGCTTGGCAAACAATAATAGCTAAATGCTCTTTCTCACTTAGATGAGACTGGCTTCCCAGTCATCCCAACACTGTTCCAGACAGCAATTTCCAGTCGATGAGAACCAGCATGAGAGCTAATCTATCTGCTGTTTCCAATCCAGTCCCATCATCCAATGAGAGAAAGGAGAAAGCAGAAGGCCACTGGGGTTTAAATGACCTGCCACAGGTCTGACTCTGTGGCAATCCTGGCCCAAAATGTACATTACCTAACTCCTCATGTGGTGTCTTCCATCTCTGTCTCTCGGGACTGCCAATACATCTTCAGGGAGATGGTAAACGGTCCTTTAACACCCTCCTAGTCATCCTCCTCAGGGCTGCCCAGAGGGGCCACTGCATGTAACAAATTACTTATAAGCTAATTCCAGCAAAACCCCTTCTGTGGCAGGTGAAGGAGGAAGTGGGGGGTAGAATTGATTATCTCTTTCAAATGTTTTGACAGACGATGTAGAGATTTACAAACATTCCTATTCCTGGCCATGTTTGGTTCTCGGGAGCATGAACATTAGAGATTCTCCCAGGCCAGAGAACCTGAACAGAAACTTCTGCGAAGAGCCAAGTGAGTCACTTCAACTGAGGAGGTGAATGTTAGGCGACTGCCCCTCACCCGGGCCATCCCCAGTCCCACTGGCCCATGAGTAAAGCAGGAGCTATGCGGTCCCTGCCGCCAGATCAGCAGCAGTCGGAGGCCATCTGTTTCTGCCGGGCAGGCAGCATCCCAGCATGTGCTGGTTCCAACTGGATTTCTGTGGGGAGGGAAGTGGAGAGGGCCCCAGCTGCTATCAGCAGACAAGGAGGCGCCTTTGCCTCACCTCTGTGCTGGGCGCCCTCCATGGACCTGAGTTCCCAGCTGTCCTGCGGCTAGAGACTCTCCTTGCCTGACTCAGAAAACTAAAAGTGCCGTACCTCTCAAGGCAGAATTCAAAACAGGTTTTTCATCGTGGCTGTCTATTCATATCTGCGACAGAGAGGAGGGGAGGGTAAAAAAAAGAGACGTATCCTATTTTGCGGGTGGTACTGTCTGTTGGACATTTTTACTTCCCTCAATTCCACAACATGCCTGGCATCCTAAAAGGGCTTTGAAACAAAATAATAATCGTGACCATAAGAGCCACGCGTGTAGAAGCATTGCCTGACTGGGCTTCCAGAACTGTAGGCAACTGTACTCCTTCTCTCAATGTTAGTCTCCTCCGAAGCAGCTGGGACTGTCATGATAATCCCCATGCGTTCGTTCAACAAATACTTCTGGAACCAACTATTTTCTAGGCATAGTTCTAGGCCCTGGGGACAAGAGGGCAGGTCCCGGCCTTCACGGAGCTCACAGTATATTTGGAGGAGGCAGACAAAAAAGGGAACGATGTATTTCCAGAGAAAAGTAAGTGCTGAGGGGACATAAACCTGTACTGTAGGGGAGGCCCACTTGAGACAGGGGACAGAGAGGGCCTCTCTGCAGAGGTAACTTGTTAAGTGAGACCACTGGCTGAGAATTAGGAACATACTACCATGTTCTGATATTAAAGCATATTGTGCTTTTTTTTTTTTTTTTTTAGTCCTGAATTACTGCTATTTTTGTTGCTCTAATACTGTTATTTCAGACATCAGTCAGCAATTTCTCACATCCTTCTGGACTCCTCCCAACCCACTTCTCTCTCCTTCCCTCCTCTGCCTCCTCACCCATCCTGAATACTCTACTGACAAGCCCTCCAGGCCCCTCGTTGCCACTCAGCTGGGGCAACTCCTCTGCCTGGCTCACTTCCTGCAGGGGAAGGGGAGGAGTTAGGTGCCCAAGTGGGGCCATCCCTCCAGGATTAGCAGGGAGAGGAATCAAACCAGGGCGAGACTAAGGCAGAGGAAGCGCGCCCCCGGAGGGGATGCCGGGAGCTCTAGCAGGGTGGGGGTGGCAGCGTTTAACACCCTCCATGCTTCAGAGACAGAAGCTCTATAGGAAGCCCAGACACAGGGGACAGACACTAAGAGAAGTACCACCAGAAGCACCCAAAGGAAAGCTTCCTAGTATGAGCCTGTATTTTTATATTTGAAATGCATTAAATTTCTCTAGTGAAAAAAATTTAGACTTGCAAACATTCTTACAGTATTATTCCTTGGCATTATGTCAAAAAAACACTAAAAAAACAATTCCATCCTTTGGCTCCAATACCACTCCAGGACAAGGAGTCTGATTTTCTGAAAACTAGAAAGAAGCAGAGGAAAAGAATCTCGGTCCAAGGGAACTGTAAAGTCAAAGAACCCAAGGCTGAAAAGAGGTGCATGCTCAGGGATGTTACAGATGCAGATGTGGCTGGACAATAGTGAGAGAGAGAGAGAGAGAGAGAGAGAGAGAAGGCATAAGATGAAGTGGAAGAATGAGGCAGAGGTCAGGATCATGACCACAGTGGAAACTCAAACACGAAGATCTGTAGTGAACCACTCATGCACATACATACAGCAGAAGGAAAGCCTGGTGTGTCCCTGGAAGAGTAAACAGAAAGCTCCTGGCTGTCCCCTCTTCTACCCATTAGGTGCCCCCTGCCTTCCAACAGGCCCCAGTGTTAGGGGACAGGGGATCTATGTATCAGATGAGTAGGACAGAGATGGGTACATACCCACCCCCAATTTACAAAAGCTTAAAAAGAAAGTGTAGAAATGTGAAAGAGCTCTTCACAGTACATGAAAACAGCTACAAAAACTGTGAAATCTATTAGAACTCTGTTCTGGGCCAGCATAATTGTGTCATTTTAAGTAAATTTAACAAGCTCATCGAAATCATCTTTGTTTCCCAGCCATGTTAAGTCACACTGCACCTGTATAGCTTCTATTTATTAGAGCCTCGTACAAGCATACCTCATTTTACTGTGCTTCTCAGACATGGGTGTTTTTGTTTTTGTTTTTGTTTTTAATGAACTGAAGGTTTGCGGCAATCCTATTGAACAAGTCTACTGGTGCCTCCTTCCCAAAAGCGTTTGCTGACTTTATGTCTCTGTGTAGTATTTTGGTAGCTCTTGCAATGTTTCAAACTTGTTCATTATATTTGTTATGGTGATCGGTGACCAGTGATTATGACTTGTGATGCTTAGCATTTTTTAGCAATAAAGTATTTTTTAATTACGGTATTATACCAAATTTTTAGACATAATGGTACTGAACATTTAATAATCTTCAGTATAGTGTAAACATAAGTTTGATGTGCAATGGCAAGCAAAAAATTTTATTTTACTCACTTTACTGTGATATTTGCTTTATGGCAGTGGTCTAAGAACCCAACCCACAGTATCCCCTAGGTATCCCTGTATATGCTAGGCATTGTGCTGCATGTTTTTTTAATTTTTTAATGTTTTTATTTATTTTTGAGAGAGAGAGAGACAGAGCATGAGTAGGGGAGAAGCACAGAGAGAGGGAAGCACAGAATCTGAAGCTGGCTCCAGGCTCTGAGCTGTCAGCACTTTTATTCCTCACAAGAAGACTCTAAAGAAAGTAAGATCAATCTTATTTTATGGGTGAAGAAATTAAAACTTAAAACATCTTAAAGTCACACAGCTAGTAATGAAAGGGTCCAAATTTGAACCTAGATCTCTTTGGTTCTAAAACCTATATTCTTTCCAATGTAACAAGAGCCTTTCTAAAGCTCTGACTCTCAAGACTAAAGCTCACACCCAATTCTTCTGTTGATTCTCAAAAGCCTAACCTTTATAGCCACCTTATGGTGAAGGCCTCCTTGACCACTCTAGCCCACACTGGTGATGCCTTCCTTTGGCCTGGAATAGCACTAAATGCTGCCTACCATTCATGTATTCACTGAGCCATCATATAAACGAACATCCACTAGGTCCTGGGCATTGTGCCCCATGAGACAGTACAACAGCAGACAAGAGAAAGCTCATGCCCTCAGGGAGATTCTGTACGGGAGGAAAGAGACAACAAACATGGAAAAATCAAATACTGCCAGGCATTGTGCGAGTTAGAGCGAACATATATTTTCTTGGAGTTCTTTTCCATTCTCTCTCTAAAATGGGCTGCATGGCCATCAAGTGCAAGGGTCTAGCTGCTTGTGAGGTGGGAAGGGGTGCGAAATGCGGCTGGAGAGACATGGCCAGATCAGGAAAAGTCTTCTATGCTATGTTCAGAGACTCAGAGGTCTTCCTCAAGGAATCAAGAGTCACTAAACGGACTTCACAAGCTAGAAACATAATCAAACCTGCTTTTTATTTTATTTATTTGTTTGTTTATTTTGGTGATGGTTGCAGTGTGCAATATTTTTTATTTTTTTATTTTTTGATATAGTTTATTGTCAAATTGGTTTCCATACAACACCCAGTGCTAGAAGTCCTAGCATCAGCTATCAGACAACAGAATTGGCAAAGAAGAAGTCAAACTTTCACTTTTCACAGATGACATGATACTCTACATAGAAAACCTGACAGACTCCACCAGAAGCCTACTAGAACCGATCCATAATTCAGCAAAGTTGCAGGGTACAAAATCAATGTACAGAAATCAGTTGCATTTTTATACACCAATAATGAAGCAACAGAAAGAGAAATCAAGAAACTGATCCCATTCAAAACTGCCGAAAAACCATAAAATACCTAGGAATAAACCTAACCAAAGATGTAAAAGATCTGTATGATGAAAACTATAGAAAACTTATGAAGGAAATTGAAGACACAAAGAAATGGAAAAACATTCCATGCTCATGGATCGGAAGAATAAATATGGTTAAAATGTCAATACTACCCAAAGCAATCTACACATTCAATGCAATCCCAATCAAAATTGCACCAGCATTCTTCTTAAAGCCAGAACAAACAATCCTAAAATTTGTATGGAACCACAAAAGACCCCGAATAGCCAAAGTAATATTGAAGAAGAAAACCAAAATGGGAGGCATCACAATCCCAAACTTTACCCTCTACTACAGAGCTATAGTCATCAAGACAGTATGGTGTGGGCACAAAAGCAGACACATAGACCAATGGAATACAATAGAGAACTCAGAACTAGACCCACAAATGTATGGCCAATTAATCTTTGACAAAGCAGGAAAGAGTATCCAGTGGAAAAAAGACACTCTCTTTAACAGATGGTGCTGGGAGAACTGGACAACATGCAAAAGAATGAAACTAGACCACTTTCATACACCATACATAAAAATAAAATCAAAATGGATGAAGGACCTGAACGTGAGACAGGAAACCATCAAAACCCTAGAGGAGAAAGCAGGAAACAATCTCCTTGACCTCAACCACAGCAATTTCTTACTCGACACATCTCCAAAGGCAAGAGAATCAAGAGCAAAAATAAACTATTGGGACTTCATCAAGATTAAAAGCTTCTGCACGGCAAAGGACACAATCATCAAAACTAATAAGCAACCATCAGAATGGGAAAAGATAGTTGCAAATGACATATGGTATAAAGGGCTAATATCCAAAATCTACAAGGAACTCACCAAACTCCACACCTGAAAAACAAATAATCCAGTGAAGAAATGGGCAGAAGACATGAACAGACACTTCTCCAAAGAGGACATCCAGATGGCCAACAGACACATGAAACGTTGCTCAGTGTCACTCACCATCAGGGAAATACAAATCAAAATCACACTGAGATACCACCTCACACCAGTCAGAGTGGCTAAAATGAACAAATCAGGAGACTATAGATGCTGGCAAGGATGTGGAAAAACAGGCACCCTCCTACACTGTTTGGAATGTAAACTGGTACAGCCGCTCTGGAAAACAGTGTGGAGGTTCCTCAAAAAATTAACAATAGAATTCCGCTATGACCCAGCAATAGCACTGCTAGGGATATACTCAAGGGATACAGAAGTCCTTATGCATAGGGGCACATGTACCCCAATGTTCATAGCAGCACTTTCAACAATAGCCAAATCGTGGAAAGAGCCTAAATGTCCATCAACGGATGAATGGATCAAGAAGATGTGGTTTGTATATACAATGGAATACTACACGGCCATGAGAAAGAATGAAATCTGGCCATTTGTAGCAACGTGGATGGAGTTCGAGGGTGTCATGCTAAGTGAAATAAGTCAGGCAGAGAAGGATAGATACCATATGTTTTACTCATATGTGGAACAAACAGGAGAAACTTAACCGAGGACCATGGGGGAGGGGAAGGGGGAAAAATAGTTGGGGAGAGGGAAGGGGGTAAACCATAAGAGACTCTTAAATACTGAGAACAAACTGAGGGCTGATGGGGGAGGGGGAGAGGGGAGGGGGGTGATGGACATGGAGGAGGGCACTTGGGATGAGCACTGGGTGTTACATGGAAACCAACTTGACAATAAACTATAAATGAAAAAAAGAGTCACTAAAGGGACTTCACAAGCTAGAAACATAACCCTGCTTTTTATTTTATTTTATTTTATTTTGGTGATAGTTGCAGTGTGTATTTATTTTTTTATTTTTTGGGGTTTTCTTTAATTATTTTTTAATATAGTTTATTGTCAAATTGGTTTCCATACAACACCCAGTGCTCATCCCAACAAGTGCCCTCCTCCATGCCCATCACCCACTTTTCCCTCTCCCCCACCCCCCATCAACACTCAGTTTGTTCTCAGTATTTAAGAGTCTCTTATGGTTTGCCTCCCTCCCTCTCTGTAACTATTTTTCCCCTTCTCCTCCCCCATGGTCCTCTGTTAAGTTTCTCCTGTTTCACATATGAGTGAAAACATATAGCATCTGTCTTTCTCTGCCTGACTTATTTCACTTAGCATAATATCCTCCAGTTCCATCCACGTTTCTACAAATGGCCAGATTTCATTCTTTCTCATGGCCAAGTAGTATTCCATTCTATGTATAAACCACATCTTGATCCATTCATCAGTTGATGGACATTTGGGCTCTTTCCATGATTTGGCTATTGTTGAAAGTGCTGTTATGAACATTGGGGTACATGTGTCCCTATGCATCAGCACTTCTGCATCCCTTGGGTGAATTCCTAGCAGTGCTATTGCTGATTTTTAAAGAGGATCCCCTCAGGGCGCCTGCGTGGCTCAGTCTGTTAAGTGTCCGACTTTGGCTCAGGTCATGATCACAGTTCGTGGGTTCGAGCCCCATGTCGGGCTCTGTGCTGACAGCTCAGAGCCTGGAGCCTGTCTTCTGTCTCCCTCTCTCTCTGACCCTCCCCTGCTCATGCTGTCTCTCTCTCTCTCAAAAATAAATGAAACATTAAAAAAATAAATAAATAGAGGATCCCCTCTGAGGAAAGTGACTTGGAAAGCAGGTAGGCAGCGGGAAGGAAGATCAGCACGTAGGCTGCTCCAGTGTGCCAGAAGAGTGACAGTGAGGGCCTGGCATCCACTGGGAGAGTTTTCCTTCCCTTCTGACATTTTGATCTTCGCACTATCAAAGGCAGCCAACAAGCTGGATGGTGTCCACATCAGCACAAAACTCCCACATTCTCAGGTCTGTTACAAGGTGCCAAAGAAAATATGGGAAGATACAGGAAAATCACCTAGAAAAGGCTTCTGCCCCTCAGTTACCACGTTTCTTTGCCAAACAGTTCCCAGGCATGACACACTGATCAGCAGTGACAACGTCTGTTGGTGGGACCTTTACCCAGTACTGGACCGAGAAAAATAAACACGGCTGTACAGCCTGGTCAAAGGAAGCTCTGGTGGTCTGCCCCACTGGTCGGGTTTTCTGACCTTTACACAGATTTCCCCTTCTGTTACACAATCCTCTGGGGCCACGAAAGGACAGAGAAATGGTCTGCAGCATTCAGAAAGGCTGCATGGCACAAAAGAAAGACACATCCAATTCAAATACTCCTGTCACAGGTTTACTGTGTGACTTTGCATAAAATACTGTATGTCTCTGAGCTTTAATGTCATCAAATGCAAAACTGGGCAATTATAATTGCTTTTCATGCCATGGCAAAACTTAGAGGAGAAAATATAAATTAGGAGGCAAGTCTACTATAATAAAAGGCACTCAATAAATATTAGTTGCCTTTCCTTTTTGTATTCACCATTTATTTGCCTTGTGCTTATGTAATAACTACCAGATGCAAGGCCTTGTTCAGAAGCAAATCATCTTAAATAAAAACAATTAAAAACAGCAATACCAATGAAAAACATGCCACACCAGTTGTAATAAGGCAGAACTATATGGGAAGACTATCTCAACCTGCTCCTTGAGCAATGAGAATCCCTCCACTCTATTAGAAACCACTGAATCTAGTAGATCTCCAACCTGATGATTGTAAGAATCACATGGGAAACCAATACAACTGTGCATTTTTAGATTCTGTTGCCACTCAGACCTATTAATTCCCAGGGTTTACCCAAGTATTTTCACTACATTTTTTTTAAATGAAAACTTAAAAATCTCTCCAGGCGATTCTTGCCATCATGACTTATTTTCTGAGGATAGTTTGGGGTCCAGTGACCTAATATTTGTCTACTCAGGCTAGGATTAGGTCAGACCAATCTCACAGTACAACCTCAAAGACAAGAACTCATTCCAAATCACAGATAGTAACCAAGAGCAGGATCCCAACATTCCCCTTTCCAAATCCAGACTAATGATAAAAAGTTAACTTCCACACAAATCCTTCACATTCTAATCACCGCAAAACAATTTTTTTAAGCTGATTTATTATTTTGAGAGAGAGAGAGAAACATCCAAGCAGGGGAGAGGCGGAGAGAGGGAAAGAGAATCTCAAAAGCAGGCTCCATGCTGTGAGCACAGAGCCCGACATGGGGCTCGATCTCATGATTGAAATCAAGAGTCAGATGCTTAACTGACTAAGCCATGCACATACACCTAATCATGGCAAAATTAAAAAAAGAAAATCCCAAAAAACAAAACAAAAAACAAAAAAAACAAAAAACAAAAAGCATGCTGCAGTGACCAACTGTGGGGCGGGTGGTCTAGTCAAGTTCTGACCTCAGCCCAGTAAGACTACTTAGGGGTCAGGCAGGCCCGGGCAGCCTGCAACACTCATATGAGTCTCCAGAACTGCCCGGCCTTTGTGTTGCCATGAAAATAGGCCACAAGTATATTTGCAACTTGATACAAAACACGTGCCTCTTTTTTCTTGTCAGCCCAAATGACACGAAAGGAAAGACAAGGAAGAAAATAGAAAAACAGACAAAGACAGGGAGGGATTAGGGAAGGAAGGAAGAAAGGAAAGAGAAAGAAAAACAGAAAACAGGGAGGGAAAATACCCCCGTGCTGGGGAAAAGAAGCTGGAATAGAAGCTACAGCAACCAAAAAAGTAGCCTTAGGAATCCAAGGCTTCCAGAGATTCCAATCTATTAACTTTTTAAAAACGCTTTACGTATGTTACATTTCAAGGCATATTCAAAATTAGAAAGAACAGTTAAGTGAATCCTCATGTACTTACCACTCAGCCTCAGATAATTTCAACTCCTAGCCATCTTGTTTCATCTATACCCCAATCCTATTCTTTTTTTTTTTATGTTTATTTATTTATTTATTGTGAGAGAGAGGGTGTGAGCAGGGGAGGGGCAGAGAGACAGGGAGACAGAGAATCCCAAGCAGGCTCTGCACTCTCAGCTCTGAGCCCCACTGGGGGCTGGAACCCACCAAGCATGAGATCATGATCTGAGCTGAGATCAAGCAAGAGTCAGATGCTTAACCAACTAAGCCACCCAAGGGCCCCCCACTCCAATTCTTTTCAAATTCCAAACTATGTATTATTTTTCTGCAAATATTTCAGCATGCATCCATAAAATTTAAGAGGCCTTTAAAAAAGTAATTGCCATATGATTTTTGTAATTAAAAATAATACCTTCGGGGCACCTGAGTGGCTCAGTGGGTTAAGCGTCTGACTCTTGATCTCGGCTCAGGTCATGATCTCACAGTTCATGGGTTCAAGCCCTGCATTGGGCTCTGTGCTAGCAGAGTAGAACCTGCTTCCGATTCTGTCTCTCCCTCTCTCTTCCCCTCTGTCTCTCTATTTCTCTCTCTCTCAAAATAAATAAAGAAGCTTAAATTTTTTTTCAAAAATTCTTTAAGAAAATAATAATTTAAAAAACTAATATCTTCATTATCACCAAATACCCATTCTGTGTTCATATTTCACCTCATGTTTTACTTTTCTTCTTTTAACAGATGTTTTTTGCAGAAGAGTTCAGACAAAGGCTATGCTCACAAGTGATATAAAGAATTTCCAGAGTTCATTATAGCTCCCCCTCCCTCTCTCTCTCTTTACTCTAAGTTGTTGTTGTTGGAAAAATGAGATCACCTAACTAGCTTTTCATGCTGGAGGGTTTTTTATTCTATGTTCCAAAGAAATCTCCCTGTTCAAAGTCTTGAGAAGCTTCACTGTATATATATTATATATTATTGCTGGGCAGTCTTTTTAAAACCAGATTTTCTATCAGGTAGGTATAAATCAAATCAGAAATATGCCCTAGACCACTCGTTGGCATAGATAACCCAGAAAATATGTATGCCCAAAGCTTCTTGGTGGCCAGGAAGTCAGGGTCCCATGGGGGCCTCTTTGTGGTCACTGGGATCACCCATATCTATTAGTTTCATTAAAGCACAAAAATCAAAGTTAAAAATTCAGAAGAACTTTCTGGACTTCAGAGATCTCAGAAGTACAATATTTTGATTATTTCAGGGCAGCCAAATCAGAAATATACAGAGTACATGGCTCTTCTTTAAAAAAAGCAAGTTTATTTATTTTGAGAGAGATTACAGCAGGGTAGGAAGGGAGAGAGAGAGAGAGGGAGAGAGAGAGAGAATCACAAGCAGGCTCCATGCGGCCAGCACAGAGCCCGACATGGGGCTCCAACTCATGAAACTGTGAGATCATGACCTAAGCAAAATCAAGTGTTGGATGCTTAATCAACTGAGCCCCCCAGGTGCTCCAGAGTACATGGCTTTTAAGAGACACCAGTGTACAAACACTTGGCCAAATTCATGTGGCCAAGTCCTAAACCCAACATTAAAACACAATTTGATGAATTCGGTGAACCCCAAGTGCCCTGGATCCAGTCTGTTCCTTCTGTCCCAGGGTGTTGGATTGAGCAAATAGATGAGGCTTCCTCACCACTGTCCTAACACTTCCACAAAAATGAAGTGAAAGACTTATGGTCAAGGGATGCCACAGCCCCACCCAGGGAGCCTTCCCTGAGAAGGTGTAGAGCTGTTTCCAGAGCAGCCTGCACAGTACACACCCGCCCACCGTCCACCCTGGGGAAATAACTTCAGGGAGCAGGCCTGTCCAAGGGGCAGTCTCTTTTGATGTTATCACCTCTGTCTGCCCCACCCTTGGAAACACTCATAATTCCCACTGGACATAGGCCTGGCCACTCAAAATCAGATTCAGGAGACATTTTCTGATACAGCATTTGGAATCAGAACATCCAAAGGGTAAAAAGCTATGTATATAAGATCTTCGTATATTTTCATTCCTAGGGTGAGGTATAACTGTGCCTTGTGAAGGGCCCAAAGCAGTTTCTTTTCATTTATATTTCCGAATCTTAGGAATCAGTGAGGGTTTAACTAGCAAAAAAAAACAAAATGCTTTCTTGAAAAGTATGGTCACAGAATGAAGACTGTCAGAAATCCCTACTTATTACCCCACCTTGAATTAATCACCAGACTATTCTGTACTAAAATAATCAATTAGAGGTACAAAAACCAATGTATCAATGGTTTAGTAACTTTTATTGTAGAGTTCTGATTATTCAGTCTGAAAGACCAGCTTAGAAAATATGTTGTGTACTCACAGGCTAAGAGTACCATATTGAGAAAAAGATCCATTGACACAGAACGTGGATTTGCAATTTCCCGAGCCCATGTGGATAATTCATCTTTACTGATGGCAAACACTCTCAGGCAAACCTCCATGTTGTGCTTAACTCGGGACCTTCATAAATTAGGAGTTCATCAAGGCTTTCTTTCCTCCTCCAATGGCCTTTCAGAACTGAGCTGTGGAGAATGAGCTTACTTCCCCTAGAAGTCAACCCTTCCAAGGCCATAGTGAGTCTCTCCCTGACTCCACTTCATTCTCCCAGCTCCCCTCAAGTCTGGTGTTCTGAGGGTCACTAACCCTTAGCACCAACTCCCTGGCTTCCAGATGACTGTCCTGGGACAGGACAAGACCAAGTCTGGTCCCATTCTTAATGCCTCATTTAAGTCAATATGGTTTCCTGCCCAACTCACCTCCAATGGGTTAGCTGATTTATCAGCTTGCATCAATGCTGATGCAATTAGCATGACAATTACCAGACCTTTATTTTAATCCTACACAGCCTATTACCTAGCAGGATTAGGAACAGGTATACTTCGTTTATTTAAAATTTTTTTTAATGTTTACTTTTGAGAGAGAGAGAGACAGACAGACAGACAGACAGTGTGAGCAGGGAAGGGGCAGAGAAAGAGGGAGACACAGAATCCAAAGCAGGCTCCAGGCTCTTAGCTGTCAGCACAGAGCCCGACGCGGGGCTCGAACCCACGAGCTGTGAGATCATGACCTGAGCTGAAGTCAGACGCTCAACTGACTGAGCCACCCGTGCGCCCAAGGAACAGGTATACTTCTTAACAAAATTACTTGGTTTAAAAATACTGCTTTTGGGGGTGCCTGAGTGGCTCAGTCGGTACAGCATGCTGACTTCGGCTCAGGTCATGATCTCACAGTTTGCGAATTGAAGCCCCACTTCGGGCTCCGTGCTGACAGCTCAGAGCCTGAAGCCTCCTTCGGATTCTGTCTCCCTCTCTCTCTGCCCCTCTGCCTCTCATGCTCTGTTTCTGTCTCTCTCTCAAAAATAAATAAACGTTAAAAAATTTTCTTTAAAAAAATACTGCTTTTGTATGGCCCCTTCACCACCTCCTTAATTGGTGTTCTTAACCTTTCACTCTTCACAATGCTGCAAGAGGGTTGTCTAAAAAGTCAATGTAATTGTATGATTTCTGACTTAAAATCTTCTGGCTTCTTGTCATCTACAAGATTTGTTTTATTTAAAAAAAATTTTTTTGAATGTTTATTTATTTTGGAAGGAGAGAGAGACAGAGCATCAGCAGGGGAGGAAGAGAAAGAAAGGGAGACACAAAATCCAGAGTGGGCTCCAGGCTCTGAGCTGTCAGCTCAGAGCCCGATGCGGGGATCAAATTCACAAACCATGGGATGCTTAACCAATGGAGCCACCCAGGTGCCCCTTGTCACCTACAAGATTTTAAAAAAACAAACAAAATGTTAGAACAAAACCACCTGGATATGCACTGAGGACCTTTAAAAATTAGTTCTATTCTCTTCCTCACCTTCTGTGCACCACTATCCTAAAAGCCTATTTTTCCAGACATACCAAATATGCTACCATATCCTTTATTGCAGCACGTTAGCCCTGTAAGCTTTCAAACCTTTCTGTGTAACATTGCTCGCAAAATATGATCTGTGGGCCAAATCTAGCCCACTACTCATTTCTATAAATCAGCTGGACGGAAACATGGTCGTGCCCATTCATTTATATATTGTCTCTGAATGTTTTTTCACTACAATGTTCAAACTGAAGAGCTACGACAGATACCGTATAGCTGGCAAAGCTGAGAATATTAACTATCTGGTCCTTGACAGAAAAAGTTTGCCAATCCCTGGTCTAGAAGTCTCACTCACCTCCTGGCCCAGTTCTTCCCTTGGGAAACTCCTGTGCATCTTTAGGAGAGAAGAAGCACGTTGATCTCTTTGAGGACCAAGACATCTAACTTTTTCTGAAAAATGTTCTATAATCATATTCCATCTCCATTCCCTGGTCCTTCCTTAGCTTACCAAACCCCTGGTTTTATTTAGAGTAGCCATGAGTCCAGCTCCAAGTGATCAATCCTGATGGTCTAAACCAGTGCTGTCCAGAAGAACTCTCTGCAATGATGGAAATGCTTTATATATGCAACTGGCCGTTAATGCAGCCACTATGCATATGTAGCAACTGAGTGCTTGAAATGTAACTAGTGTGACTGAGGAAGTGAATTTCTCACATTATTTCATTTTAATAAATCTATTTAAATAGCCAGTACTATTCAACAATAATAAAATAACAACCCAGTTACAAAATGGGCAGACGATCTGAACAGACATTTCTTCAGAATGATACACAAATAGCTAGTAAGCACATGAAAAGATGCTCACTATCAGTGACGAGTATGTAAATGCACATCAAAACCATAGTGCAATACCACTTCATATCCACTGGGATGGCTAAAATCAACAAGCAAAAGTAACCAGTGTTAGTAAGAATGTGGAAAAACCGAAACCCTTATTCATTCCCATCAGGATGTATGAAATGCTGTAGCCACTCTGAAACATGGTCTGTCGTTTTCTCAAAGGATTAAACCTAGAGTTACCATATAATCCAGTAATTCTACACCTAGGAATGTGCCCATGAAAATTGAAAGAAAAATAAAAATATGGTCACACAAAAACTTATACATGAATGTTCATAGCAGCATTATTTATAGTAACTAAAATGTCCATGAATCCGAATGTCCATCCACAAATAAATCCATAAAACAAAATGTACCACTTCCATGCAGTCGACTATCATTAAGTTACAAAAAGGAAATGATTTTTTCAAATACTGATACCGATACATGCTATAATACAGATGAACCTTGAAAAACTTATGCCAGTGAAAGAAGCCAGACACAAAGCGCTACATATTCTATGATTCCATTTATATGAAATGTGCAAAACAGACATATCCAGGGAGACAGAAAGTAGGTTAGTGCTGCCAAAGGGTGAAGGTAGGGTTAGGAAGGGGAACTACTACTAGGTACTGGGTTTCTTTTGGGGGTTATGAAAATGTTCTGGAATTAGACAGTGATGATGGCTCTCTAATTCTGAAAATATATTAAAAACCATTAAAAGGTACAATTAAAATGGTAAACTTTATAGTATGTGAATTGTATCCCAATTTAAAAAACACTCTTAAATAGTCATATGTGGCGATCATCTTAAATTGTGTAGACCTAAGCCGACCATGACAACCTTATTCTCTACCTTCCCTGCTTCCCCTGTAGATAAAAGTGGTTATGCATCCTAATTGCAGCCAATGAGAACCAAGGCAGAAATTTAGGAGGCCCTCTGGGAAAACTTCCTCTTCTCATTAAAAGAAAAAAAAGTGTGGGGGGTGGATTCTGTTTTCTCCAGTTCTCCCTCATTCTTCCAGCATTAGAGGTGATTAAAGGTAGATAGAATGTCTATAGCGGCTGCAACGATCTTGCAACCGTGAGGTAATTAACAAGGAAAGGTCTAAAGAATTAAACATATGCTGGCCTTGACATGATCACACCCCCTTTGGATTTGTTATTTAGGGGTGAAAGAATAGGAAGTCAAGCCTATCTTTTTAAGCCACTGATAAACATTCCAAACAGCTCCTGGCACGTGATAAGCCCTATGTAAGAGCTAGGTATTATTACTGTCATAATAAGTTAGTGTTTCTCAACTGTTTGTTTTTTACCATCAACCTCACTGAAAAGTCTTTTGAAACATTCCTTTCCTTATCGATGCCCCCATGCTAGTTTAATACCTCTCTATTCATTTACATTGTTAGGCAATGTAAATTGCCTAAATTCATTTACATTGTTAGGCTGAGCTTTAGGAGGCTACAAACCGCTGTAATAGCTAAACTCCTGTCATCCACCGAGAACCAATTTTTGCCCTCTTGCAGATGTATTCCTGATATAGGCCGCTTCCCCAGGGCAACCCGCTGATTTAAGTAAGAGTTTCCTAGTATTGTCACTGCAGCTGAATGCAATCCTAACTGACTCATTCTCCTCTACTGCAACCAACTGATTTAAATTGGACCTGTCTTGATGGTACAGACCCCACCCTGTTGGCTATTAACAGATTCCCTGGGAATGTGGGCATTTAACTATAAAGCTGAGACCACGAGAACATACCACTCCCACGGGCATAGCTGATCCAATAAGGGATGTGGACCTGAGCCACGTGAAAATAAGCAAAATTCTGCTCTGGGATTTTGGAGCTTGAGAGAAGAGAAAGCACAGGTCGACTGCTCTCTCTTGTAGCAGCTATGGTATGTGAGCCTGAGAACTCTCTGTGGCCATGTGCAGGAAGCCGGGCAACAAGAAGGAAGGCAGCATTTATCAACAAGAGACAAGAAAATGCTGGAAATGTGGAGATGAATAAAACACAGCATGGACCTGAAAAAGATCACGGTAATAGAGGCAGTCACTGCAATACAGTATGATTAAGTCCTGGGAATTGTCCCAGACTACGGGAGCTCAGAGGGGAGGCACTAGAAGGGCCAGCAGAGGTTTCCTGGGGATGGACTATGGCCACATCACAAGAAATGACATCCATGTCACTACAGGGTACATGGCACCACAGTCGAGCCAGCTCTGCTATGGCTGCTAATTTATACACCTCAGCCCAGAGAGTACAATATGAAGCAAAAAAATAATAATACTAATTAGGGGAGAGGGGCAGTACTAACATATTTACTAATAGCATTTATGGGTGTCTTTTTTATTCTGATGGTAAAAAACCTGGAACACAGAACAATGTAATGAAGAAAAAAAATCAACCATTATCTCACAACACAGCTATATTTGTTTCATACAGCACAACAATTTTCCTGAGGTGTACTGCTCACATTTTACTCTATCTTCTTGCAGCCTTTTCCAAGTCTGTCAACAGCAGACTATTTTCAGTTTTGAGGCTCAAGGAGGCCTTCTGATGTAGGCAGTACCCTTCTCCCACTATCCAATGAGGAAATAAGGGCTTGGTGAACTGAAAAGACCTGAGAATCACTCAGCTAGCAAGTGCAGCAGATGTGCTTCTGCACCAGACTCTCCGACTCCAAAACACAGCCCCCATCACCACCTGACTCCTCCATAAATATCTGACCACAAGAGCCAACCAATCAGGAGGAATGTCCAAATGTCCCAGACATGTACTATGTGCCTCTCCGGATTCACTCTTGAACCTTCTCCACCCTGCTCTCTGTCCCGGGGTGCTGAGCAGAATAGAGCATACCCAAAGGCTCACCCCTCTGTGGCCCTGAGCAGGGTTTGGCCAATGAGTACAGAGAGGTATCAGCAGGCAAAAAGAAAATGCAGCCTGGCAGTAGCTCTCTGCACCAAAGGTCACACTGGTAAGACTCTCCGTATAACAGTCTCTTCGAAACCTAGTAATATACCCTCTCCTTGACCTTGAGGCCCAGAGCTGGTATCATCCAATTTTGGTAGGCCAGAGGTCCTGCGCTATCCCTTGTGGTTTCCCAACTCTTATCCACTCTTCTCAAATTACCCAATCTGAGTGTGCCACCTGTTTCTTGCAGGCACTCTGGCTCATACAATGACAAAAGAGAACGGATGCAGATGTTCCAATGAGTGCTGGAGGAAGACTAAGGGAGCCTTCTCTTTCCATGATGGCAGTTTCCAGAAAGGAAAGATAAAGAACAGCCATCATTATGTAGAGATGGAGGTAAAGCATACTTGCCATCCCACTCTTCTGAATCCTGCCTCATCTGAACGGACCCTGAACGGACACAGGATGTTACCTAAGAACAAGAATCTGAATAAAGCAGTATTCTGAGAGTAGATCTGGGACTTAAACTGTTTTTCCAAGATTGAGTAGTTTGCCAGGGAACTATTTAATCACCTTTTCTTTCCTCCCTACTCTCATCCTCTCCCAGCGTCTTCCAAAGCTCAATTTCCCACACCAGTAGAATAAATCAAATTAATTTTAGAACAAGGAAGGTTAAAGCTGTAAAGCCCAAGTTCCACTTGCCCTTAAACCCAGTAAGAACAAGTGTCAAGGGGCACCTGAGTGCCTCAGTCGGTTGAGTGTCCGACTTCAGCTCAGGTCACAATCTGATGGTTCCTGAGGTTGAGTGCCGCATCGGGCTTGCTGCTATTAGCGCACAGGTTGTCTCAGATCACTGTCTCCCTCTCTCTCTGCCCTTCCTCCACTCACACACAAGCACTCTCTCTCAAAAATAAAAATAAACATTTAAAAAAAAGGAACACGGGCCAAAACAGTCATATTAGAAGAAAAATTCAAACACATATCCTCATACTCATACTGTCTCATCTTCCAGTAGACTTTTATAAGGAATGCACACTAAAGGATCAAGGAATTTCTGGAGGGAGAAAAAAATAAAAAAATCCATATATGAAAGGCCCACAGCTAATATCATCCTCAATGGGGAAAAACTGAGAGCTTTCCAGCTAAGGTCAGGAACAGAACAGGAATGTCCACTCTTACCACTGTTGTTCAACATGGTGGTACAGGAAGTCCTAGCCTCAGCAATCAGACAACACAAAGAAATAAATGGCATACAAACTGGCAAAGAAGTCAAATTTTCACTCTTCACAGATGACATGATACTGTACATGGAAAACCTGAAAGACCAGCAAAATGCTGCTAGAACTGATACATGACTTCAGCAAAGTCGCAGGGTACAAAATCAATGTACAGAAATGAAGCATTTCTATACACCAATAATGAAGCAGCAGAAAGAGAAGAAGGAAGTGATCCCATTTACAATTGCACCAAAACCATAAGATACCTAAAAATAAAAGACCTGAATAATAAAATAAAATAATAACCAAAGAGGTAAAAGATCTGTACGCTGAAAACTGCAGAAAGACATTGAAAAACATTATGAAAGACATTGAAAAAGACACAAGGAAATGGAACAACATTTCATGCTCATGGATTGGAAAAACAAATACTGTGAAAATGTCTTTAGTACCCAAAGCAATTCTAACATTCTATGCAATCCCTATCAAAGTAACACCAGCATTCATCACAGAGCTAGAATAAACAATCCTAAAATTTGCATGGAAACCATAAAATACCCCAAATAGCCAAAGTAATGTTGAAAAAGAAAAGCAAAGCTGGAGGCATCACAATTACAGACTTTAAGTTGTATTGCTGTAATCATCAAGACAGTATGGTACTGACACAAAAACAGACACATAGATCAACAGAACAGAGAACCCAGAAATGTATCCATCAATGTATGGCCAACTAATCTTCGACAAAGAAGGTAAGAATATCCAATAGAAAAAATACAGTCTCTTCAACAAATGGTGCTGAGAAAACTTGATAGCAACATGCAGAAGAATAAACCTGGACCACTTTCTTACACCATACACAAAAATATAAATTCAAAATGGATGAATGACCTAAATGTGAGACAGGATGCCATCAAAATCCTTGAGGAAATGGGCAGCAACCTGTTTGACCTCGGCTGCAGCAACTTCTTACTAGACATGTCTCCAGAGGCAAGGGAAATAAAAGCAAAAATGAACTATTGGGACCTCATCAAGACAAAAAACCTTCTGCACAGTGAAGGAAACAACCAACAATACTAAAAGGCAACTGACCGAATGGATGAAGATACTTGCAAATGACATATCAGATAAAGGGTTCATATCCAAAATCTATAAAGAATTTATCAATCTCAAGACCTAAAAAAACAATTAGTCCAGTGAAGAAATGGGCAGAAGACATGAACAGACACTTTTCCAAAGAAGACATCCAGACAGCTAACGAACACATGAAAAGATGCTCAACATCACTCATCATCAGGGAAATACAAATCCAAACCACAATGAGAGATCACCTCACAACTGTCAGAATGGTTAAAATTAACAACAGATGTTGTTGACGATTCGGAGAAAGAGGAACATTTTTGCATGGTTGATGGGAATACAAACTGGTGCAGCCACTCTGGAAAACAGTATGGAGATTCCTCAAAAGACTAAAAATAGAACTACCCTATGACCCAGCAATTGCACTAGTAGGTATTTATCCAAATGATACAAAAATGCTGATTCGAAGGGGCACATGCTCCCCAATGTTTATAGCAGCGCTAACAACAGCCAAATTATGAGATGTCCATCGACTGATGAATGCATAAAGATGTGGTATATATACATATATATATACATATATGTGTGTGTGTATATATACGTGTGTGTGTGTGTGTATATATATATGGAATACCACTCGGCGATCAAAAAGAATGAAATCTTGCCGTTTGCCAACAACGTGGATGGAACTAGAGTGTATTATGTAAGGCAAAATAAGTCAGAGAAAGACAAATATCTTATGATTTCACTCATATGTAGAATTTAAGAAACACAACAGATGAACATAGGGAAAGGGAAGGAAAAATAAGATAAAAACAGAGAGGGAGGCAAACCCTAAGAGACTCTTAAATTCAGAGAACGGAGGGTTGCAGGAAGGGAGGAGGTGGGCGGATGAATTAAATGGATGATGGGCCTTAAGAAGGGCCCTTGTTGGGATGAGCACTGGGTGTTATATGTAAGTGATGAATCACTGGGTTCTACTCCTGAAACCAATCTTATGCTGTACACTAACTAACTTGAATTTAAATAAATTAATTTTTTTTTTAAATGAAAGAAAATGACCTGGGAGAGCAATTAAACTGACTTTGGCCTCATGCCTTTATTTCAAAACCTGAAAGTACAAAAGTTTTGCAAATTACAGTACCAAAGTATAAACGAAAACCTTCTTATTTTTTTCCCCAATAGGTTGTTTACCACAACCACCTATTAAAAGTACAAATACCGATATGTTCTTATGGATGAAAAAAGGATGAGAACATGCTTGTTTGTACTGTTCAATCAGTAGAAATTAATGATGGAGGTGATAACTTAGTGATTTCAGTTACTCTTCAAGGGCTCGTTTCTTCTTTATTTGCTACCCAAATCTTGCTCTGCTCTGTCTCCCTGTTTTGCTCATCCTTCTCCTCTTTTCTCCTCTAACAAATGATCAGATAATCAGTCAGTGTGCTTGTTTCCACCTCCTAAATCCACCTGGGCTCCATCCCTTTCTAAGAACACACATGATCTCTACCGAACTCACAAGTAAGGTTTCCCAGCCTCATCACTACTGATATCTGGGGCTGGATAATTTTGTTGTTGTGAGGGCTGTCCTGTGCATTGTAGGATGTGCAGCAGCATCTCTAGCCTGTTCCACAAAATGCCAATAGCACACCCCCTCTTCACAATCAAACATTTCTTGAGACTTTGCCAAGTATCCCCTGAGAACCAAAATCAATGCAGCATGAGAAGTACTAACCTAGAGCATAGGCTTTTTTTTTTTTTAACATTTATTTTTGAGAGACAGAGAGAGAGCATGACTGGGAGAGGGGCAGAGAGAGAGGGAGACACAGAATCTGAAGCAGGCTCCAGGCTCTGAGCTGGCAGCACAGAGCCCAATGTAGTGCTCGAACTCATGGACCACAACTCAGACGCTTAACCAACTGAGCCACCCAGGTGCCCCAAGCTTCTATCAGGTCTACCTACATCTACTCCAGGACCTTCTGGACCTCAGCCACCTGACCACGGACAGAATCCAAGTCTGACCGTGTCATTCCTCAGCTTAAACTACCACGCAACTCTCCATTTACTGTAGGGTGAAATCCAAAATTAGAAAGAAAGACAAAAAGACCCCTTCGCTGGGCCCTGCAGGCTTCTCTGACTATAGCCAACTCTTCGAAGTACCTAATAGCTCTGTGTGGTTCAGGTGGATGGGCATCACTCCAGTCCACTAATACCCCAGGGAGCACTCACATCTCCAGGCCTTTCCCTTCGCTGTGACCCCCTTCTACACTGGGCTGCCTCCCCCCTCGCTTCCCCACGTAGAGAAATTCCCAATCACCCCCCTACAGTGCAGGTCTCAAACCCAAGTGCATTCAAGGGTCAGGACAGTTAACTGCAGAGCACACGCCCACACCAGAAGCAGGCCCTGCCCTCGCGTTCCTCCTGGGCTCACTGTCTCCTGCAGGAGAATGGAGCCAGTGTGAGCACATCTGGGAAGCTGGAGGTCTGGATTTTATTTTTGCTACCTGAGTGACTTCAAAATAAATAAATAAGTAAATAAACACTGAGTGGCTGGAGCAATACAGGTCTACAGGCAGAACCTCCTAGTCGCTATTTACACTCCATGGATCTTTAAATATTTGTCACAGTACCCTGAGAGCTTTGCATTCCTGTCCCCCAAGGTCAGGTCTCTGTATCATTCCTTGGTCCTTTCACTTATTTATTTTAATCCATGTATCATTTCTTTCCCCCATTTACCCATCCCTTCTTCCATCCGACTCACGCATAAACAGAATTAAGTCCCTGTAGGCACTTTGTTAAGAATGCAAAAGTAAACAGACACAGTCCCTACCCTCAAAATGTTCCTAGTTCAGGGAGGAGAGACACAGGCAAACAATTATGATGACACACTCATGAGAATATCATAAATGAACAATGTACTCAAAGCACAGCATACAGACAATAGGAACAAAAAACAAAATCCCCCTTACTGGAAGCCAAGGGTAGGAATCTGCCAGCTCGACAAGGGAAAGAAGGCATTCCAACTCATAGGAACATTCTACACCAAAGTGTGAAGGTAGAACAGAGAGAGGAACCACCATAATGTGGTTTCAATTTGAAACAGGTAAAGAAAAGGGGTGCGATCTCATTGTACACCATTCTCAAGTGTGCAGTGTTTTGTGCAGTTTCTGCCAGAGAGAGAATACTCATCCTAATTACTTAATTCAAAACTGAACAGGAAGGCATGTTGATCAAGCACAGCTTAACAGTAGTTAAGTAGTCCCTTCAACATGTGAGTATACTAGGAGAATACATCATAGGAGCTAACTGAAGGACTGTTACATAAGCCAATACAATAATAATTATCATCACAACAACAGTAATAACTCAAATGTACCGCATGCTTGTTACATGCCAACTATTCAACTGACCCTTTCACAGACATGTCACTGAAGTCACATAAGGATCATTTGCAGGAAATATCATTCCCATTTTACAGATTAAAACTAGGCTCAGAGAAATGAGCTGGAGCTCCAACCTAAGAGTATCTGAATCCAAAGTTTAAACTCTTAACCATTATAGTTATATTTTTGGTGGAAAACTCCCCGAAGGTTTCTCGCAGAAAAAGCCTTTGGGTCATGCTTGAACCCAGAGCATCAGTGTATCAAGGTAGAAATGTGTTCTCTTGGGGGTGGCTAAAAACTGTCCTTCCAAAATAAAAGCTATCCTCTGCAGTAAGCAGAAAACCAACCGCTAAGTGTGTTATTACCATATGGTCTATGTGCAGTTGCTTGTGGTTTTCCATTACCAAAAATAAGAAAAAAAAAAAGTGAAGAAATAAAATCTGTAAAGTGCCATGGAGATAGGTAGCAGCAGAATGCCCTCCTTGGAGCCAGGCCAGGCCTGTCTGAGGGGGCAGCCAGACGAAGACAACCAGAAGATCTGGATGACTCTAGAGAGCCCATCCAAAACTGTGACTCTGAGACAGCAGGCTTCCAGGCAAGAGGGGTCACTACTGCTTCCTGTTACACCCCGGACCCTCTTTACATGGCCATATTTGTAAATGATATTAAAATGTTTGTGATGTGAACATCGAACTTTCACAATTTTCATTGAACTTCTCTCTGTGATTCAGCTGATTTCATGGATAAAGCAAACTTGCCTAAAACAAGAAAGAACTAAGAATCTATAAAAGACACATGTGTTTTCAAATGCCTTCTGAGGATTTAGCAAGCGCTGTTTCTTATCTAGATGATACTGAAACTAAAAATATCTATTTTTTTTATCAGCTTACTAGAAGAGGTTTGCTATAAGCAATTCTAGGTGATTCTGGTTGATGACCTCCTCTTTACACACTTGTCTTTTTTTATGTTTTTGCCATTGAGTTATTTTTCCAACTTTATTAAGGAACAACTGATAGATATAAATGTACACAATTAAAGCATACAAGGTGATGACTAGATATGCATATAAATTGTGGAATGATTAACACATATATCCCTGTGATACAATCAATTTATTACTGTGTACCGACAAACAGTTCACATTCTGCAATGACATTGTCTGCATTCAAATTGCCACTCTGACACTTGCTACTGCGTGATCTGGCCAAATTACAAGTTTTCTCCAGACCTTAGTGTCATCACTAAGTGTAAAATGGGTATAATAATGCAGACTTAGCCATATTTGTTCTAAAGCTAGCTCAACAACCAAATTAAGGCAGTAGCAGAAAGGGAAAGGAGGCAGCATGTTAAAAAAATATTTAGAAAGTAACACAGGCGGCCTAGGGGTGCATGGGTGGCTCAGTCAGTTAAGCTTCTGACTTTGGCTCAGGTCATGATCTCACAGTTCATGAGTTCAAGTCCCACATCGGGCTCTGTGCTGACAGCTCAGAGCCTGGAGCCTGGCTCAGATTCTTTGTCTCCCTCTCTCTCCTCCCCCACCCCCGACTTGTGTTCTGTCTCTGTCTCTCAAAAAACTTTAAAAAACATTAAAAAGATTAAAAAAAAAAAAAAGTAACACAAAGAAGACGAAGAGATAAGAGTTCTCAATATGCAGTTTGTCAGCAGGGCAGGCAGCAGGAATGAAGGCAGATTCCAGCCCGCACCCCTGGGAAGAGATGGCCCATCACTAAGGTGGAACAGGCAGGAGAGGGGTCAGGTGGCAGGAAAACTAAACCTGGAACATGCTGGTAGGACACAACTGTGGAGAGCTATGTCCAGTGGCCAGCGACATTTCAAAGACCAGAGCAAGGAATACAGATTCAAAAGTCACTGGCCTGTAAATTAAATAGATAAAGCCACGTACACTGTGTTACCCTGGAAAGAATATTTCGGCAGAAACTGCAAACCAGCGGCCCAAGGCCTGCATCTGGAACACAGACTTGTTTTGTTTGCTGCCCCCCTCCCCCCCCCGCCACCACCACCCAGAGTTCTAAAAACAGTTTCAGCCAACATATAAAAAATGTTAAGATTGTGAATTTTTTTAAAGTCTGGATTTCTAGCTTGTCTTGAAAATTCAGAAGATTCTGCAATCCCAGACGCCAGCATTCCTGCTCTGGGCAGCACACCCCGTAAGAGCTCATTTCAGCAAGCACCACCACCCCCCAAAATCATGCTCATACCGCACAGCCTACCATGGCTGTCCCCACTCTCACGGAGTTGGCGTGCCCTGTCATCTCAGCCTGTACCTCCCATTTGCCCCTTTCTGCAGTCCAGTAGGGATGTGAGTCTATGACTCCCGTTATATAATCACTGGCAAGTGAGAAGGACAGACAACTAAGATCAGAATCCTCTGAAAACTAACATAGAGAGACTCTAGAAGAGGAGTCTCTGAATGAGACCTGGAAAGATGTATCAGAAAGGTGAGAGCATGTGCGGTACCATCAAGTCAAGGGAATAGAGTGGTCACACATTCATCCCTGCTTGCTCTGCCTGACATCTCCCTTCGCCCAGTCCAGCAAGTTCTTCCCACATCAACTTCAACATATACTCCACATCTCAACACTTGTCCAAAACCCCATAACTTGTCATCAGGCTTACTGCAATCACCTCTCATCTGTTTGTACCCTTATCACCCCAAAAATCCATTCCCCCACACAGCAGCTAAAAACAGCTCATGAAAATGTAAATCAGAGCATGTCACTCCTTTGCCAAAACTATCAGTGTCCTCCCAGGACATCTAGAAAAAACCCAAACCCAGAAACACATCCTATAAGGTCTCAGAAGGAGTGGCCCCTTTCTACCTATGTTGGCTGTATCTCCAACAATCGGCTACTCTCACGATGTTCAGTCATGCTGACCTCTCTGCTTTCTTCAGCAGGTCAAGCACATACACCTGCTTGAAGGCCCTTGTACTTCCTCCTCCTCCTGAATGTATCCATCACTCTTCCCTCAGCTCATTTCTCCTCATTGATCCCTTCTTCATTCAAAGGTCACCTTCTCAGAGAGTCCTTCTCAATGGCATTCCTCATTTGACCCACTTTCAACCCCTCTCTCTGCTGCATTTTCTTCAGAGCAGTTATCATTCAGCTACACTAGTATCTGTTGATTTGTATTTTCAGTTATCTCCCCCACTACAGTAAGTTCTATGTGATCGAGGACTCTGTCCACCTGTATGCAATGCCTCACACAGAGATGCTCCCAATAAGTTTTTAAATGAATAAATGAATGAATGGGATATTGTTGAAGTTAAGGGATTATAGAGAATGGGTATTAAACACAGCAGATCTTTGCCCAGATCCCCCAGAAAGCAGACTCTGAGTAAGAGGGTTTATATAGCAGCACTACATTAGGAAGTGTAATTCCAGGAAGGAATAGAGTGATAGACACAGGAAGTGAAATAAATAAGGAGTGGGAGAAGCAAGATACAGTTGCATCATCAAGCTGGTTCCACAAGAGTGATTCCTTCTCCATCCACAGGACCATCCACACCCTCCACACTCCAATCCCCCAAGCCACATAAACTATATCTTAAAACCATCCATGATGGAGAAAAAAGGAACAGTAATTCTCCACATCTCTAGGTTGTATACATGTGGGCAAAGAGTGAGATCCATCAACAGGGAAACCTCATGCTACACAATGGATGGCATGCAAGGAAGGTGCACAGCACAAGGTGAGGCACTGTTTATACCTGGAGAATGCCTGGCACCTTCCATGCAAACCTGGTTGGCACAATGGCAGCTGGATCAAGAAATGATGCAACTTTTCTTTGCCATCCTCCTGAAAGGATGTGACACAGGACATAAGAGGTGTCTGATATACAGTAATAGAAGAGCCAAGGATACCCACCATGTTTGCAGTGACCTTAACAGCAGCAGCAGCAGCACATGGGGAAGCCTGTACATCATATTCTAGTGGAGGAAGGTGTGACTTGGAGGAAAGGAAGCAGAAGAGCAAGGGAAGCCTTCTCTCAGCGCTCCTTGGAGAATTAGTGGATTCCATGGTTGAAGCAACGAGAGCACTAAGTGACATCCCATGGGGCCAGAAAGTAAAGATGGGCTCCAAAAGAAAATTAGGACAAATCAAAAGGGCACAGAAGCGGGGCACCTGGGTGGCTCAGTCGGTTAAGCGGCCAAGTTCGGCTCAGGTCATAATCTCACAGTTCATGGGTTCGAGCCCTACGCTGGGCTCGGTGCTGACAGCTCAGAGCCTGAAGCCTGCTTCAGATTCTGTGTTTCCCTCTCTCTCTGCCCTTTCCCTCCTCATGCTCTGTTTCTGTCTCAATAATAAATAAAAACATAAGAAAAATTTTTTTATAAAAAGGGCACAGAAGCCAACGTAATGGTATTCTCAATGGTTAAGTCTGTGACTATTTGAGCAAGATAATAATGATAGTAATGGATTGAAACCAACAGAAGAAAATAATAATTCATAAGTACATACTGATATAAATAATTGAAAGAATAGATAAATGGAGAGAATGAGAAAGCCACTTATAGTAGAGATCCTAATAAACATAGAAGGAAATACAAACAGAAAAACGCCATCTGGCAGAACCACAGGAATAACTGTTACAAGCAAAAATTAATAATGGATGCTAAAATTAGTAGGCAAAGGTATGACAGGAAGCATGGTATTTACATAATCACAAGGTTTCTCCCCATAAGGCAGTGGTTAATTACAAAAGGGAAAATGGTGACTTTACAGGGGAGAAACTGAAAGACACCAACTTAAGCAAGTGCCACCACCTGTTTACATCACCAGTGACAGGACAAAGTGCCTCCTGATATGATGCACTGGGAAGAGCCCAACATCACTTCAGGGGTTTCCCTGCCAAAAATGCATAGTCCGAATTTAATCCTGAGGAAGCACTAAGCAGACTGAGAGGCGTGACAGAGTAACTGTGTGATACTTCAAAAGCATCATGGTCATGAAAGATGAGCAGTGACTGAAGAACTGTTCCAAACTACAGGAGACAAAGACGACAGAAGAACTAAATGCACTATGTGATCCTAGGTTAGATTCTGAACCAGAAAAAGACATTAGTACGATAACTGACAATACTAAAATTTGTTCTGCAGATTAGGTAATAGTGCAGCACACATATTCATCACCTGACTCAGACCACTGTAGAGCAATTACATAAAATGTTGGAGAGAGAGAAAGGAAGAAGATGTGATGAGTAGAGATACAGAGCAGGCCCCAAGAGCACCTGAAATTAGTCTCCATTTTCAGTAGGTGATAGGTACATGGATGTCCATTAGATTATTCCCTATACTTTATATACTCGCTACACTGTTCTTTAGATATGAGCACGTCATATTTTTCAATTAGAGAAAATTTTAAAATACAATGAAAATATAATGGATGTTATTATGTTCTAGATTCTGTTGACTGAGCCTCAGAGCCTGAGCCCTGTTCTTTCTTGCTTAAAAGGAAAAAAAAAGTGTAAGTATTAGAAAGTTGTAAAAGACATATTGGCACCCAATTAAGGCTCTCTCCTTGATGTAGTAAGATGGCTTATAAGACAGCTAAAAAAGGCAAGAGTAGGAGCTCCTGGGTGGTTCAGTCGGTTAAGTGTTTGATTTTGGTTCAAGTCACAATCTAGCCATTTGTGAGTTCAAGCCCTGTGTCAGGTTGTGTGCTGACAGCTCAGAGCCTGAAGTCTGCTTCAGATTCTGTGTCTCCCTCTCTCTCAGATCATCCCCCTCATGCACACGTGCACTCTCTCTCAAAAATAAACTAAAAAAATAAATAAAAGTAAAAGGCAAGAGTCACTTTTCAACCATGTGAGTCAATGTTCTTTAACACCTGTCCCTACACTATTGTAAATCATCTTACGGGCCACTTGAAATCCCCATATAGGCTCCCAGGGGAGGACGTCCTGTATGCTGAGTAGAAGGACTATAGTTTTGGTGTAAGAAGTCTTAGGCTGAAATCCCCACTCCTCTGCTCACTAATAGCGTGAGAAGGTGAAGGCAAGTGACTCAACTTCCCTGATTCCACATATGCAAATAAGAGAAAATAACAGTGTTGTTATAAGGTCGACCTGAAAGGATGTGCATCAAGACGAAGTTCTTTGATGCACATAGATACTCACGTACGGTAGCAATATCCATCATCACTGTTATTATCTCTGTATCCGAGGAGACAGAGACTTAGAAAGCAAGCATAACTTTGCCTTAAATCCCGACAATGGCAGACATGAACTGAGACCACAAGAGAGCATGGAACACAGCTCCTCTGCCCTGACGGCCGCACAGCCACCACTTCTGGTGTGAGCGGCCTCACGCCAATGGCCTCTTCTTAATACAGAGAGCTGGTGTCACAGACACAGCAAAACTTCTGGAGTCACTGGGCTCAAATCCTGGAGTCACTTCTTGTGTCCATGTGACCTTGTGTGAGTTACTTACTCCTCTAATCCTCAGGGGTTTCCTCTCTAAAATGGGGGTAATACCACCCACACACAAAATTATTAGGACATACACTGCATGCATACATATTGCATAAAAGAGTGTCTGTCACATATCAGAGACTTCACAGATCTGAGTGCCTCTCTTGGACTGAGCGATCACAAGAAGGAAATCTCCAATGAAGGGCCATACAAACCAAGGAAGAAAATACCTGGTGAGAAAGAAAATCCATGAACTGGGTGATTCAGACTGGTAATCCTGGCTGTTCCTTAAATTTCCTTAACCTCCCAGACCTATAATCTTTTCACCCGTAAAAGAGAAACACTATCTTCTCCTTCAGAGAGTTGTCATGGAGTTAACTGAGGCACGGAAGTGTCTTCCATAGTGTCAGGGACACACGTAGAGATCACTACTGGCAAGCTGGGGCTGAAGGGAGTCGTGTGGGAACTCCGGAGCCCACTCACGTATCCTGCCCCCTTTCTCACACGCCTGAGTGATGGCTGAGTGTTCAAGGTCAGGGTCTGGAAGCAGTTATCCCTTCAATCCTTTCCTGTCTAAGCCATCCACAGCCCCAGCTCCTGGGCCCCTTACAGAAGAAGTAAAAGTCTGTATGAAGGCCAAGTGGAAGTGTCCCAACCCATCCCCCCACTCCCAAGCCTTACCACAACGTCTGTCAGTGCTTTTCCAATTCTACATTCTAAAACCTCTGTTTATCTTCCTGAGAAATCCAGAAGAAGATAATAATTCTAAGTGTGCATTGCATGTTAGATACTTCCTAGAGGATGGATTTAAATGTCATTCTCTTAACGTTGGAGGATAATCTGAGGACAAAAGAGGGATTAGGAATTGTGGGATGGGAGAGGATGGAGATTTGAAAAAATAAATTAGTTTAAGGTTACAAGGATAAAAGTTAAGAAAACAAAAGCCCAGTTAAGGTTGCCTTGGTTAAAGTTACAAATAAAATCAAACACTTCATAGATCTCTAGTTTGCAAACCCGAGAGAACTTTGTATCTGGCGGCCCTCGTGAGCTTGAACAGGATAATTTTCAAGCAAATCAAAGTAGTTGGGCCCCAGGACAAATAGGTTGAAAGCCCAGGCATAAGCCCGGTCTTGGAGAGTTAAAAGGAATGCAGACTGCCCCAAAACACACCAGCCGTTTGTTTTTTCTGCCACCTTTCCAACGGTCATGTCTGGAGTGAGGATAAACAGTTCTGGGGGGGGAATATGATGTGAAGTACAGACTTTAAGAAAATAAAACACGAGAAGAACACTTCTTAAAGACTTATATATGTGCCTGCCCATATATACAGATGTAAAGAAAAAGAATATATATATAAACACACACACATATCTGAGTGTGCATGTGTGTCTGCCAAAATTATCCAAACTTCTGATGTTTTCAGGTACAAATAACAAGGGCTGAAACCAGCCATTGAGATCCTGCAGGTTTTTAGTGAGGTCAAGATTTTTTACAGAAACCTTCCAAAAACAGGGAAAGGTGCCTTAACATTTCAGTTTTGTTTGATAAGATTAAACTGGGTGCTTTGGGTTATTATTAATAGCACATTTGTTACTTGAGGTTGCTTAGAAATGTTTTTGGAAAGTCCCAGATAAACCTAAGAAGTGAGGAGAGTAAGCAGAGAGATTTGTTTGACGGCAGCCCCATGAGGGGTTGGGAATCGTGCTCAGTGCTTTTGGGCGCATTGCCTCCTTTTACTGACATGACCAACTTAGATGGTAAATATCAGATTTCCAAGCCCACATAGCTTGCAAGTGGCAGAGCCTTTTCTGCTTGCCCCAGGACCTGGGGTTTTTTTCCCTCACCGATCTTCCCCCAACGAAATGCTAACCGTCAAGAAACGATCTTTCCTAGTATTGTGATGAGGACAAAGAAATGTCCCATATTCCTAGGACAGGCAGACAGCACACAGCAAGGTAAAAAGCTTTTCTGTGATCTCTAGCAGAAAAGAGATGAGAAACATTCTGGTCCAAGAATTAGAGCAGGAAGACGAACAATTTACATGTGGCAGGTGATAAATATTTAATGCCGCCTGGTATCGTGGTTCTTCGAAAATGTCTTTCAGCTCTGAAGCCTTTCTGTTAACCCACACTTCAGGGGTGCACACAAGACTCAGAGAAAATGCATTTTTAATAAGGGCTGTGCCAACTCAAGGGGCTCATCATGGAGTGTAAGACTCACAAGGGACCACACACTCTTGGGAGAAAGGGTCCTAAGGTGAAGAAGGGAATAAAAAGAAACCAGAAATATATATGTGTGTATCTATATATAATAAATATATGTATATACATACACATGTATATGTATAATAAATATATGTGTATATACATACACACTCTAGGGAAAGAGGCTTGGTTAGAGCCCTGTCAGAATAATTATCAGAATAGATTTTTTTCTCCCTCAGTGGATGAGCTAGTCAAGTTTAAAAGAATCATATTCCAAACAAATAAGCTCCGGATGAGAGGCAGTGGCAGTGTTCCAGCCCTCCATGGCATCTCAGCTGCTAACCTGTGCACGCAGAGCTCCCGCACCGTGAGTCCAACACATATGGCCTATGGCTGACCACCCCCTCACCCCCCTCTCTGTCTCTCTTGTATGGTGTGGGACCCTTGCTACCAGTATCTCACTTTCTGTCCTGCCTTGGCTTTTGAATCTGATGCTTTATGCAGGGGACAGGGAAGAAACTGAGAGATCAGCTACAATAGGAAGCTGACAGAACATGGGAAGGAGGTACAGTTGCTGGACCCCAACACCCAAAGTCATCTTTGGCTGCCCTGAGGGTGAGAGACCCATCGTGGAGATGGGGCCACCACCAACAACGTCACCCAACGCTCTGGCCTCCCTCTTCTTCCTGCCCTCCCATCTCCCACGACTGTCAAAATGTCAGACAGGGGTCCACCTGCTGCAATGCACAGTGGAACGGGGCAAGGACAGCAGGTGGATCTGAGTGCAAACAAGCCCAAGGCCAACACAAACGATCAGTTCAAATGGTGTGTCATCACTGCTAAATGTATGCATATGTAATTTAGGCAAATATATACATACTATATACAATTACAGGATGTGAAGATCAAGAAAGAGAGAGCAAGCAGAAAGGAGAAATCTCATTATTTGCAGTAGTAATGTTCTAGAGGGTCTCCACAAATGATGCATTAGTGACTACTGAACCATTCCCAAAGGAAACGCAAGGTTAGGTTCCTACGACCTGCTTGTTACATTTTCACCAACGGGTCTATACGCAACCTTGTTTATGTGTGCTGCTGTCTAAAAACACCCCATTAAATATATATTGTTGCTTCACTAACACTGAACTCAGGGCCAATGTCACTTAACTCACACCTAAATAAAGCTGACCTGGCATACGCGTTTTCTCCCTAAGACACACCACAACTTTCTGGCACTCAGAACCAGAGCACTTGGGCACTATACTCGGGGACCATTTTAAAAATGGAAATCAAAAAGAGTTAGGGAGAGGGAGGGAGACAAAACATGAGAGACTCTTGAATACTGAAAACAAATTGAGGGAGGAAGGGGAAAGGGGAAAGGTAAAGGGGGGTGATGGTCATGGTGGAGGTCACTTGTGGGGAAGAGCACTGGGTGTTATATGGAAACCAACCTGACAATAAACTATAAAGTTAAAAAAATAAATAAGTAAAACTGAAGAACACATTGGAAAAAATAAATAAAAAATAAATAAAAAATAAATAAAAAATTTAAAAAAACGGAAATCACCCACGAAAGGCACAAAAATGAGAAAAACGTGGCACTAAAAGACCACAGAAAGGACAGTGTTTACAGTCTCAGAGCAGAAACAAGAACGGAAAGGGTCATCTTGCTCAACCTCAGGTGGGAACATGTGCACCAAGCAACCCGGACATTTTTCGGCACCCTACACAAGTTGAAGAATGACCGCAAAAGGCCCACAAGTATCGATTTGGGAGTTACAAAGAAAATTACAAGTACAGGAGTTCACACATATGGAATCCGCAAATAGAATCGCTTTTAAAGAAAAAAAAAATTGTCCCTGGATGGTACAAAATGGAATACTATTTGCCTCGTTATTTATTTATTCTTGCCTTTTATTCTCAAATGTTGTCTAGTCTGCATTAAGATTGCAGTTAAGAAGGGAGAGGATGCTACATGTATGGCTTCAAAAAGGAAAGAAAAATGAGGGGCAAAGGCATTAAGAAGCAGAATCATTTCACTTGGAAGGGGATGATCCCAAATATACCTCCCGGAGGCGGTCGCAAGGTGTCCCCACTCCTCCAGCCAATGACCCGAGGTGGGCAAAACGCAAAGGCTGACTGAAGGGCAGGCTACAGACAGGAGGGACATATGAGCTAACTTCCTGAGGAGATCGCCTACAGTCCCAGAAAACAACACAGCCTGGAGTCAGAGACTCACACTTGTCCCATCCTGCTCTAAGAGAATCTCTCATATGCTCATCTAATCTTCACTAATGCGATGATGTGAGCCTCTTTTGTCTCAATTCAGCAACTATGGCTTGAGCCCCTACTACGTACAAACCACTGTACTAAGTGCTGGGATGAATAAAAGGCCATTTTGTCACACATCATGTTCTGCCTGTTTCCTGAATAATCAAAGGGTCTCGATCTCTAGTTACACCACCTTATATATGTAAATGGTTTATATCTATAAAAAAGCACTTTCTATTTACAAAATTCTTGTATACATATTATCTCCTGCCTCCAATTGTCTGTGTTAATAATTTGTATCCGTCTGGCACTGTATATATATTTTTTCTACTATAGGATTCACATTATTTGGATTTACTTATTGGTCTATTTTCGCTTTGGTGTTTAAACTTCTTGAGATCAGGCCCTCAATAACACTTGAAGAATTACTATATTCAGAATAAATCCTTAACAACGACACAGAAGTAGGAATTCTTTAACAACATACGCAGGTAAAGAAAGAGGATCAGAGGTGAAGTGACTGGTCCAAGATCTCAGTTACGACATTATGCAGTTCATGTGCAGTGGGTCCTTCTGCCACTCCAAAGCCGCTGACACCACAGCATGACCCACAGTGCACATTATAAAAATGACATGAGCCCAGCCAAGTTCTAGAAGCACAGTTGTATAAACAACACCCAAAACATCTATCCAACTTTTTTACGCATACTTTGAGGCAAGAGAGAGAGAAAAGAATGCACCCTGATTCTGCTTTCTCCGTTTGTATTCAAAAATATTCACCAACAGTAAAGGATCCTTCTGAGGATCACTGAAAAGTGTCCCCAGAGTTTATTCTAGATGCACAAACCTAAAACCCTAATCTATGAGATTCTTCGGCTTCAAATCAGGAATACAAAACTAAGTTTCAGAACCGAAAAAGCATAAGAATAGCACAAAGGCACAGTAATTTAGCTCTCTGTTATTCCTTATGCCATTAATGAGCGACTTTTAATCTTTAATCCTCCCTCACTAAGCTGCTTTTACTGTCCCATCTGCTCCTCTTACTCATGCCTTCAGGATCTTATAATTAAATTCTAATTAAAGTTTAAGGCATGTAATAAAGAAAACACTTGCGGAATGCCTTTGATTCAAGAGGCCAAAACAACATTTCAGCAGTTTGAAAAATGAATTATATCCTTTTGCTTCATAAGCATCTTTAAAATGGAATTGAAATGGGAAATTCCAATCTTCCATGATTTCACCAGCCACACACTATGTAAATATGTTCATCATCACGGGTTACATTTAAGTCAGCTGAAACCATCATGAAGTGAATGCTGCCCAGCACGCGCAGGGTGGATGTGAGCTTGGCAGGAGCGCACTGGGAGGAGCAGTCATAAACGCCACCGTGGTACCTCGACAGAGCATGGACATCAGCATCCATCTAGCATGACTCCCAAACACTGACAAAGATGCTTCTCCCCCTCCTCACCTTATCTTCCACCAAAATCTGATGGGTCTGTCTTCCCAGCATCTTCCAGATCCACTTCCTTTTCAGCTACGTGAGCAGAGCCCTCTGAGAGCCCTATGAATACCATGGTACTTCCTTATCTCTAGCTTCGGTGCTCAGTTCCAACTCACACTCCATCCCACATGGTGGACAGTTACCTCTCCAAGCACCATCCTCACGCATTTGTTCCACTCTGACGACAGGTTAACATTTAAGAATAATTGCTGGTTCCATAATTGTATATAATGTCATTCATAGTAACTGATATGCCAGACCCAATTCTCACAACCGCGCTGTTATGATTTCAGATGAGGAAACTGAGAGGCAGAAAAATTGGGGTACTGGCCCAGGACCACAGAGCCATGCAGCAGTGGGGCAGGGTTTACAGCCACATGGTCTGGCTCCATAGCCCATGCCAAAACCACTCCTAAAGCCCAAAACCTGAGTAAAGCATGGGAGGACTTTCTATTCTTCTCTCCAAATCCTACACATGCTCACAATTTTGCAGATGTACCATGGTTTTCATGCCCATAACTTTGCACATGCTGCCTTTTTTGCCAGGTGGCCCTCATCATCGATCTGGTAGATTCCTACTCATCCTTCATTTCCTACCCTGTAAGGCCTCGCCTGATTCACTGGATGGAACTGATCACTCTCCCTTTTGCTACTGCAGAATCTAGAACATACCAGACTGCTGTTAGGAGCTGATAGCATTGCCAAGTAATGGGGGGCAGGGTGGGGGCGGGGAGGGAACAGGCTTGCTTTCATCCCCAAATCCCTTAAACACAGAGGACACAGCAGGACTTTGATGCATGTGTAAAGAATAAAGAAATGGATGGCTCTCTAAATCTACACTGGACACAAACAGAGCATTAGCAAAGTCAGTAGAGAGACAAATGTTACTCTCTGGTACCATTTATAGAGGAAGGAAAGAAAAAAGTAATTTACTTTATAAAACTAAAGAATACTTAAGCATCCAGCTCACTGGTATCTCATAGCTTGTTTTACTTTTTAACTATCCACATGCATTAGTTCCTTTCTTGCATGACCCTACAACCTTTAAGACAAGCCCCATCCAGACCACAGCAAGGGCAAAACAGTCATCTTAGACTCAGTCAAACAGGGCAGTCTGTACTTGACTGTGCTGCCTGCACCCCAGCATTCAGTTCAAGGCCTCAGGGGCACTGAGCCACCACACCCAGGAGTCCTTGAACCTTGGCATCTCTGAACAAATGACAATCTCACCTGTTACTTAATTTATACTCCAGGGTCCCACAGAGACAGAGCCTTTTCCTTGACGCTATGAGCCTGGGTGAGCCTTGCTTCTTTTTGCCACATAATCCGTCTCCCAAGGGATTTGACCTCCCTCTAACAGTGTGGTTCTTTTCCAGGTAGACCAGCCACTCTGAGCTACAAAGCTGCTACCTTGTCAATGCTCACTGTCCCTATGCCTGAAAGCATAAGCCTCGTCTCCCACTCAATGAATAAGCAGCAGGCACAGTACTAGGTCTTGTACATACATATAAATGTATGTAGCTGTATCTCAGAGTCTTCAAAACCTTCTTACAAGAACCTATTATTAATTAATCCATTCAACAAATTTTTTCAATTATGTACTATGTGACAGGTAGGACTACAAAGTTAGGTGACACGCCCACTATTACACAGCTGATGAGTGAGTAGCAGAGGTGGGATATGAAAACAGATCTCTTTAGCTCCCATAATATATCCCAACTCTGGGCCCTCCATCTTTGTCCTTGAAGAGATAAAGGTGTATTAGGGAAAAGCATGCACTCAGAAATCTAGTAATATCGCTCTTTATTACGATGTATCAGTAGACTTGGCTGACCCAACTCTTCACAAGACCCCAATCTACATTTTCATGCTCTATCCACTCTACATGCTCCACTGTTTCCTGAATTTGCAGTAAGTTTTCACACCTTTGTTCACGTTCATACCTTTGTAATGTTCTGGCTTCACCTGTCCAAGGTATTCACCCTGAAAACACAGCCCCTTCACTATCATTCCATACTTATTAATCTCATCTGATAAAGATACAGAATTTAGACCCTGACCTTAGAGAGCTTACAGTCTACTGGGAGGTAAAGTCAAGTAAATAAGACAAAACAACTACATTGTTGTATGTCCCATGGCAGGAGTGCACAAAGGCTGTGCGGAAGCTCCAAGGAAAGGACTGGGACCCAGTATCACTCCCTCCTCTCTGAGATGCTACTTTTTCCCAACCCTTCCCCCATTCTGTCCCCAGTCCCACCACAATTTATTGCCACTCATATGCTTCTTATTGTGCCATTCAACCTGCAGCCACAACATTTTTCACATTGACTTACAATTTATGACTTGATTTTTTTATCTTCATCACGGGAATCAATTCCTAGAGGGCATGGATTGCCTTAATAGACAGATACATATCGAATGGCTTGCAGAACGTTTGGTTGCTTAAAAGCATGAGTTTTATCATTCAAATCCTGACAAGTACCTAAACTAGCCATATAACCTTGGGCAGGTTACTTAATGTCTCACACACTCAACATTTTCTACGTGTCTAAAATGGGGATCAAACAGGAATATACGGAAGCCCAGAATGGAAACAGTATTTACCCATAATCACTATCAGTTTTATTTTTTGGCCTCAGTCTTTGGCATTCCTATTTCAACATCCATGCTGGCATTATTTAACCTGTGTGATCTATGACAGTGATCAGCCCAAGGGTCTCTGCCCTATCTAGATAGTATAACGACAGTGAGTAATACAAAGCAGTTTGGGATTTATTGTTAATATCATATTCCCTTCTAAATATACGTAAATGGTTTAGATTGAAAAAATTCTTTATGGGCTGTATATGTTGAAGTGGCACCAACTAGTTGAATATAAATATTTTATAATATTATTCATATTATTATGAATGCAAACGTTATTAACAATGATTGTGAAAACTTAACATCATTTTCCAAATCAATTACTGAAAACTGTGAAATAATTTAATAGGATAATTGATTGATAATATCAAGAAACAGAGTATTACCCAGTTGAACAGACAAAGAACACGGTCTCTTTTTTGAGACTATGAATCCATAAAGGTTAAAGAATATAAAGCAAAGTACTATTAAAATGGGATTACAATTATCTTCATGACACTGCCTGGTTCTAACACTCATAATGTAAAACAACAATACAAAATTATGTACAATGTTTGATTGTTTAGTTCCACTTGAGTCAAAAAGTCGTTCAAGAAAAAGTTCTATTTAGGAATTCTTTGTTATCTTTTATGAAAATTAAAAGCAGAGTATCAACTTTACAATCTCCCAATATCACAAGGAAACAAACACCACAAAATTATGTACAAGAACATTAATGGTAGATTGTCCGATACAAAAATTTAAAAATTATAAAGTGTGTAAAATCAAAGTTTGAGAGAAGAATGAAGTTCCCAAAACCTATTTGGTTCTTGCCCACCATCTTTACAATTATAAACTTTAAAATATGTCATAAAAGGCTAATTCCTTAAAATTTGGTGTCTCTGGAGGATGTGGGGCTGATACTCAGGTAATAAGAAATGCTCGGGATGTGTTTATGACATAAACCACTGTAAGGGGATTACAGGTGCTCTGTGTAGTGGACGATAAGGATGCTGGTGCACGCAGAGGGTTAAGAAGTGAAAGAGTAAGTGAATAAATGAAGGAAGTGGGTGTTGATCCATCATATGGAAGATCTCACGACAGCAGGAGAGTTAAGAAATGGGGCGGTGGTCTGCAGTCCAATTCTATAATATGTTTTCACTTACTAAAGTAAGACATATAGGCTAACACATCATAGAATATTACATCTGTACGCAGCAGTCTAAAGGACCATTGTTGCTCCTGAGTGCCAAAAATGTATGTATAATGCTGACTCCACCCTATCATCCAAGCTTACTTGATTCCCAGATGCATGGCTTTAACTGAGCCATTTTCCTCAAAAACGTTGAGAATAAAAAGAGAAGAAAAATGTTAAGGCCAAGACATGTTCATGTTCAAGTCCATGAACACTTGTGCTTTTCCTTACGTAGCACCCAGATTTAGAATTCATCCACTTCTAGACGGGATGGAAAGAAAGTACACACACACACAGATGTCCAGGTATATACGCCATCAGATCATACATGTGATCCTGAAGTTCTCAGAAATGCAAGAACCCATCCTTAAGAACCTTCTTCCAATCCCTACAGGTATATACATGGCATGAGGAGCAGCAAAAAGAAAAACAAAATTCTACTGTGTGGAAATCTCTAATCAGAGATGATAATAATATCACAGTGCATCATGTCAACAGTGCCAAGTGCCAAATACTTTAATATATATAATCCCTACAAATAATTACTGTTATTCCTATTACAAAAGATAAAACTATGACTCGGAAAACCTAAATAGCTAACTAAGGACAAGAACGTTAGAGAGTCAGCTTTGCCACTAATCTAGCTCTGTTAGGTTGAACGAATTCCTGGATGACTCTAAACCTTACCTTACTCTATCTATAAATGGATATATCTTACCTGTCTCAGAGAGTTAAAGAAAGGATTAAGAGAGAAATAATGTATATGAAGTACCTGACACTGGCATTGTAAATTAATATTCAATTAATGGCAGCCATTTTGATTGTTACCGTTATTGCCCAAGACTACACAATAAGTGACAGAGCAGACACTTAAATTCATATTTGATGAAGTCTAAAACTAAATCAAGACCATTTGAAAACTGACCATGTGCCAAAATTACTATGTAAATGATTCCCATGTATTAACACAGTCACACATCATAACAACCCTATGATACAGGGACTATTATTATCCCTGAGATAATAGTCACATGTTCACAATAGCCGATATATCGGCAATCAGATATATCGGTATCCCTGAGATCCTGAGATATGAAAATGCCTCATCGCTATTCGAAGCTTGACCGGCTGTCCTCACGCCTGATTTCAGGTATTTCCCACACTACCATTGCCTCACTTGTCCTTCATGACAACACGCTTGCATTGTGAAACCGGATACAACATCTCAGATATATTTTAGAAACAAGGGACAGTGCTTTGAATTGTTTAAGAATATGGGAACTATTTAAACATAAACTAATGTCAAATAAAGTAATTTATTACTATGTTGCAAAGACATGAACAAACTGCATCAGGAATTTTATTGTACTAATTAATTTTATTGTCCTATTGTCCTAATTAGCCAATCAGGATCTGGTTAAATCAAAGTGGAGTTCTCTCCAGCTTTTCTTTCTCATTCCACAAAATTTCACATCTGGACTGTGTGAAAGACACCATAGAGTGGCCCCCAAAGCCACATGTGAACTGACCTTTATGGCCAAAAGTCTCCAAGTAGACACACGTGGAAGGGTCAACATATCCTTTTTGCCTATGACAAATGGCTTTTGGAAAGACTTTTTTTTTCTTTTTATACTTTTACAGTCCAATAATCATGATCAACAAGAATTAGATAAAATTGACTGCAGCTGGAGTTTAAAAAAATGCTGACATGAGTGGCTAAAAACATCATGTGCAACTTGTAATAAAAGGGGACAGGATCATAATGTAAGTCGAGGCCCCACAGACTCAATCCTTCCACAGTCACATCTCATTAAGACTAGAGGCAGCAGCTGGCTTCTCCCAAAACAAGTCCTCGAGGAGCAAAATTAGAAGGGCCCCCATCCTTTAGATGTGCTCTTGAAAATACAGTCCTTGATGTGGATGGCTTTTTATAGACACTTGACAGGTCAGACCTAAGTGCACATTACTGTGAAGGTCAGAGAGTTGGCAAAAATGGATGTGGATGTGAGTCTTGTCAAAGAATGAGCTCCCATTACAGTCTGAGGCTCACCCGAGCTGACTCGGACATGCTGTCTGTAAACGCAGCAAAGGCAACAATAAAAAACAAACACGCTGCTCTGTGTAAGCAGAGACTTCTTTTAAGTAATGAAAAGTATACTTTCCTACCTTTCTACACTGGCATGATCCACCATTGAAGACTGGGCCAAGAAGGAGCAGTCCATGCAGTGCGACGGTGTCAGCAGACAGCCATGGTGGACACTCAGGGCCTACAACCTGCAGATGTCCATGAACAAACTCACCCCAAAGTCCCTCTGCTCCGTATTTGCCTTGCCCTCTATTTATCTGTGCCTACCTACTTATTTTTCGTCCATGGCTTGTATTTTAACAAGTATTTCCTCCATGACTTGTAGTGGATAACATCTGGCCAAACTTGCTGCTGTGCCACCAAACACTCAAGTTGTTTCTCTGCCCGTTATCACTCAGAAAATGTTGCTACATTGATATCTGAACCTTCTCTGACTTTGAGTTTAGTTAACCAGACTGATATTCCACCTCATTAATCAGAAACACAACCCTGGGTCCCTCTTCCCCACAGCCCCAGTACTTGTGGAATGGAATACCAGTGGAATTAAGGGAAGTTCTTAGAGACTCAAATATCACAGAAATGCAATAATTTGTCTTTATTAATAGAAGGTCAAATACCATGTACCTCTCACAGTTGCATCAATATTTTTACAGTCCTTAAGCCTTGACTTGCAGCAATGGCCTCTTAAACACACACACACCAAAATGTATGTCTGAGTCCTGACATTGTTAAATCACTTTTAGATACCTTTTTGAAAACAAAAAGATTTAAGACATAAAGCCATAAAGCATTCAACCTGGTACCTGGCTTTCTCTGGTGTTGGACCTCCCAGAATTCCTTAGAATAGCAGCCATTTTGAAATACTTTAGAGTCCTTGATGCTCTCTAAAACCTGTGATCCATTTCTCAGAATACTCCCTGGTAAAGACGATAGTGACTAAATCTAGCTCTTACTGCTTCCCCTCAACTAGCAGGACTTAAATGCTTACCATGTGCTTCAATAAATTCTTACATCATGATCATCATCATCAAGGAGGTATACTGTTCCCATTTTACAGATGAAGAAATTGCTATACCATGTGTAAACCAAGGGGCCATAGCATCCAAGGATATTTCTGGAAAGTGTAATGATGTGAAACTCTGGTTCCTGATTCTGCTCCCTCCCCTTTCTCTGTAATCCCTGTTATCTCTGGGCTCCTTCTTCACCCTCCCATTAGAGGAAACTGAGAGAGTGGGGCTGGAGGAAGGGGTATTCTTAAAGTTCTCAGATCCTGAAATCTATCAGCACTAAATCAAACCCATCATCAAGCCAGAGACACACCCAAAACATTAAGATCTCTCAAGAACCTTAAAAAAAATTCATTAAGATTGGAGCTTGGTTCCCATATAAATGACACAAAAATCAGGAATACACAGAGATGAGCTATTCAAACATATGACTTGTTTTAAGAAAAGCCAAAAGTATCACCAAAAAGTACAGACAATTAGAAATCCCATGCACTGTTGGTGGGAATGTAAACTGGTACAGCCACCATGGAAAACAGTATGAAGTTTCCTCAAAAAAATTAAAAGTAGAACTACCATATGATCCAACCTTCTGGGTACAGACCCAAAGGAAATGAAAGCAGGATTTGTAAGAGATGGCTGCATTCTCATGTTCATTGCAACATTATTCGTAATAGCCAGGATATGGAAAAAATCTTAGTGTCCATCAAAGGATGGAGGCATGTAAAGATGATGTGCTACATATATACAATGGAATATTATTCAGCCATGAGAAAGAAAGAAATCTTGGCATTTGCAATAACACAGATGGACCTTGAGGGCATTATGGAAAGTGAAATAAGTCAGATAGAGAAAGACAAATAGTATATGATATCACTTACAAGTACAATGTGGAAAAATCAAACTCATAGAAACAGAGTAGAATGGTAGTTGCCAGAGGTTCTGTGTGGGGTTGGGGAAATGGGAAATGTTTGTCAAAGTGTACAAACTTCCAGTGGTAAGTTGTGGGGATCTAATGGGCTGCATGGTGATTATAGTTAAGAATACCATATTACATACTTGAAAGTTGCTGAGAGAGTAAATCTTAAATGTTCTCAACACAAAAAAGAAATGATAATTATGGGATGTGGTGGAGGTGCTAACTAATGCTAAGATGGTAATCATTTTGTAATACCTAAGTGTAGGAAATCAGCACCATGTACATCTTAAACACACAATGTAATAGGTCAATTATCTCAATAAACCTGGGGGGGGGGGAATCTGTATTTTTTATCCTCCCACTTTCCAAGTTTCTAATTCAGCAGGAAGGGGTAAGGCTGGAAAATATACATTTCTATGATATTTTCAGGCAATGCTCTGTGATCTACAGACCATACTTTGAAGAACCACTGGTTTAAGAGAATAATCACCTAAAAAATGATCTTTTTAAAAAATAGGTCTCATTAGATTCCACAAATAACCAGTTAAAAAAACACACACATTACTGAGCTGATGAGTACTAATCAGGGGCAGTTATATTACCATAGCAGTAAAAAGCCTGGATTCTATGACCAACTGCTTGAGTTCAAATCCCAGTTCTTTCACTTCTTAACTGTGTGACTTGGACAAGTTCCTGGGTCTCTCAGAGCCCGAGCCTCAGTTTTTTTAGCTACAAAATACGCATAATTACACTACATGTAACATAGGGATACTGGGGTGACGGAGGGGCTGGTGTATCTGACGTGCTTACAATGTGCCAGCACATGTTAACCACCCTGTAATTAGTTTAAACCACTCTTTTTAATTGAATAATAATTTTAGTATTATATTTTTAAATACTCAAAAGTAATATTATACTTTTTTCTACCTCTGGAACTATTACTTCATGTGAATCCCAGTGTGACGACTTAAAGACGGAGCTGTGGACCACATATATAAGGTCCTGCACTCACGAAGTTACAGTCTGGCAAGGAAGGCAACTTAAGTCGTTGTTTACATAGTACATACTGTCTGTTCAATCAGAGGTTAAAAGCACGAAGGCAAAGAGAAAAGACTACAAAGTCCTTTCAAATGCAAGATCAATCAGGCGTCAAGAACATTTCTGAAATTAGAGCATAAGCCAATGGAAAAATAGGATTCTGTCTAATCACACCATATAGCTTTTCTGGAACAAAGTATTATTGTGACTTCTAAGACATAATGATAATGACAAGAGACACTCTTTCCAATCAATGCCCCCAAATTTCTCAGCTACTAACATGTGGCAAGCACTCTGCACTAGAAGCTGCAAAGGTGACTCAACTGTGGTTTCTTCTTCCAAAGGTTCCTAGGCTGGCGGGAGAAAAATGTGCCAACAGTTACAGGACAGGTAAACCCAGAACACGGGTTTGAACTGCACAGGTCCACTTAAACATGGATTTTTTTCAATAAATACAGTAGAGCACTGTAAACGTGGTTCCTCTTCCTTGTGATTTTCTTAAGAACGTTTCCTTTTCTCTAGCTTGCTTTATTGTACAATGCAGTATATATTTAACATACACAATACATGTTAATCAACTGTTTCTGTTTTGGTAAAGCTTCCAGACCAACAGTAGGCTATTAGAAGTTGTTGAGGAGTAAGAAGTTATATGTGGATTTTCAATCACATGGGGCTCGGTGCCTATAACCCTCACATTGGCCAAGGGTCAAGTGTATGAGAGACAAGTCCCAGAGAGTCTGAAGGACTTCACAAATAACACGACATTGAAGATGGGCTCTAAAAGATGGACAACAGAAACAGCTCACCAAAGAGAAAAGAGGGCATGAAGGATATTCTAGAGAGAAGAACAATATATGCAAAGGCAAGAGGGCTTAAAGAGGCCCAGGGATCAATGGAATGTCCAATGGGGCAGAAATGCTAGTGTGTGATGAAAAATGGTAGGAGATGAATGCCATGCATGTCTCAGTTCTGTGAGACTATCACCAGTTTTCCATATAATAAAGTTTATTTGAAGCCACTTGGATGATGGTGGAAGATGGCAAGTAAATTATATAAAGTGATACTATCTGTAGGCTATTTTTTTAATATATATTTTACGTTTACTTTTGAGAGCGCATGCATGCGCACACATGAGCAGGGAAGGGGCAGAGAGAAAGGGAGAGAGAAAAGCCTAAGCAGGTTCCATGCTATGAGCATGAAGCCTGATGTGAGGCTGGATCTCACAAACTGGAAGACCTGAGCCAAAATCAAGTGTCAGATGCTTAACCAGCTGAGCCACCACGGTTCCCCAATCTGTAGCTTTTTAAATGTTTTTTATTGTTTATTTATTCCTGAGAGAGAAAGAGACAGAACAATAGTGGGAGAGGGGCAAACAGAGAGGGAGAGACCCAGAACTAGAAACAGGCTCCAGGCTCCACAATGTCAGCACAGAGGCTGGTGGGGCTCAAACTCACGAACTGCGAGATCATGACCTGAGCTGAAGTTGGACGCTTAACTGACTGAGCCACCCAGGCGCTCCTGTAGGTTTTTAAGTGAAAGTCTTTTTTTGCACTACGCCCTACAGAAGGTCAATGTTTTAATGGCAGACAGTAGTATTATGCTCCATCTACTTGAGCCAAGTAGAACAGGAGCAGCAGGGGCAGCTAACATTTACTGAGTCCTAGCAGGATGTACTACAAGCTCTACATTCACAAACTCTTTCAATCCTCATAACAAGCCCGTGAGGTACAAAGGAGGAAAATAAAGTGCAGAAAAGGTAAGTAACTTGCTCAAGGCCACAGTTAGTTCCTGGGCTCTCATGTTACCCCAGAACCTGAACTCGACCTCTTACTCCTGAGTTCACACTCCTTCCTCCATGAAGGATTCCTTCCTCTCATACTACTCCCCAGGGCAAATCCAGGTTTTAAAGCTTTTATATGGGGGTGGGATGGACTCTTTAAGAAGAGGAATATGAAATTATGAATATAAAATCAGGTGTAACAATGACTATTTACTACACGAAAAAAATTAAAAACAAATAACTAGAGCTTTGGGGATTTAAGTCCCATTTTTTCAGAGATCAGCACTGCCTAAGTAGCAACACTTCCTCGAGCAACCTCTTCCCACTTGAAACACCATACAGCCCGAACAATACCAGCAGTCAGAAGGGCCCATGCAAGTGAGGGTTTGGCTTAAGCTTCACTGTGCTCACTCTGTGGGAAATCCACCTCTGCCACTGCCCAGAAGTCTCTTCACCTTTTCCAACCTATTGCAACAAATGCCAGATCTTGAGAACCAAAGGAAGATGTCAGTTCAGCCATAAGACAAAAGAGAAGGTAGAGCCAAGTTCAGTGTGAGAGGAATGAAGGCTTTTATCCTTTCTCCCCTGCTGGTAAGATGGGCCACAGCAAGGGCCACACCTTTGGAGCCACAGAGATCTCGGTTCAGATTTTCTCTGTAACTGGGCAGCTGTGTGAGCTTGAGTGTATGGCTTGACCTCTGCATATCACTTTCCTCATCTGTAACAATGATATAATGTAAGGTTCGAATAACGCACTGCCAGGAATGTCAGCTCCTTTTCCTCTGGATACACCTTTCCTGTGCTTCCTTCTGCTTCATCCTTCCTACCCCACCTCAAGTCTGAGGGTGAGTAGGTCGATCCCCTCGCTATACCCCAGCATATCCCATGGAGACCTCCATCGAAGCACATCAATGTCTCGTTAATTCAGCAAGCACTCCGCGAATGCAAAGACAAAAACACGCACGCTACAATCTGCAGGAAACTCGTGTCTAGTGGAGAACCACAGTCAGAGAGCCTTTCTCCACCATGAATGAGAATCTTGCAAGGGCTGGAGCCATGCTTCAGATACAGGGAAGGCTGAATCTAACTGAAAATACCGAGTTCACCTCCCACCTCTCAGCCTGTGCCCATGCCAGCCTCATCCTGGCCCACTTGTCTGACTCCACTTGGACCTTCTCCCGACAGGCCCCAGCGATGCTGGCCTGTACGTCCTTTGCATGGCGGGATCAATGAAGTTTGGTTTACAGGGCTCTGGGCCCATTGTTGGCACTCACCTCGAGAACAAAGAAGAATACTGGCCCTTCCAAGGCCAAACAAAGGCAGACCTCTCCCCCATGGGTCTCTGTTCCTTTATGAGCAACAGTATGCAGACCCCTGGTCCTCCACTGAACTACATTTAAAATAGCTTTTGTGAAAGACAGACACAGTGGCCATTTTTTGTGTATGTGTGCCAGCAGCAATGAATTGATTGTAATACGAACAATGTGCACTTCTTCCCACTTCTGACAGAATAGATGACATTGTGTCGTGGGCTGGGGAGGGAGGAGGGGGAGGAACTAAAGAAACCAAGCCTTAAGGTTTATTACATGAAATTCTGATAAAAAAGCACTTCGAAGCCTCTTTCCCATCATCAAAAAACCACACTGGGCAAGATCAGAGCTTAACAGCCAACAAAAAAACACATTCAATCCCTGAGATCATTTTCCTGAAATAGAAAACTACATATGTTTCTCAAATTTCACATCAAGCCACTGCAGAGGCCAGACTGCAGGGCTGAATTGGGCCAAAGTAAGTGAGCGATGAGAGAGAGAGAGAGAGAGAGAGAGAGAGACAGAGAGAGACAGAGAGAGAGAGGAGGGGGATGGGGTGGGAAAGGGAGTAAACAGAAGAAAATGAGCACATTCTTCCACATCGCCACATTTCTCTAGCACAATCTAAACTTACAAACACCCCCAGCTTCACAGAACTTGTAGTTAAGGTTGCTTATCGGGCAGCCTTTACTTTGTCAAATTAAGACACATTGCCTTGGATTAGCAAGACTCCTTAAATTCAAAATGACTTCATGGTTGGCTCAGAGTTCAGTGTCTCTGGGGCCAGCCGCCAGGAACATATCCACTGTGGACCCTCCCTCCCCTCTCCACACTGACCTGCCTGACTTTTCCATGGAGACGGCAGAGCAAAATCCCAAGCAGACAGGCTGTCAGTGTTAATTAAAAGTCCAAACACCTCTTTAGAAACTATCTCCAGCTCAATATTTATACAGAATATAAGACTCCTAACAGGCAGGGCTGGAGAGGGAGCGAGAGGTTGAGGCGGAAATAGGTTTGAATGGCATTTGGAACCCATTAATTTTTAAAAGACAGGCTGCCACCCTATATAGACCCAGAGAAGTTCAAAATGTAACGAAACCAGGAAGATGAATGAGCCGAAGATTGTTTAGAAAGCCTGGGGAGAGCGTTCTGCTTTTGAAAAGAATAATATCTGGGCAATAATGAGAGCTGACACTTTTTATTGGTGAATGCGGTTTTTGGCACATTTTAAAGACACAGGTTGACAATTTTTTGTATTTAACAAAAGGAAAAGCAATCTTCTAAATGGCTTGGGAACAAAGGGCTCCCTGACTGCAATTTCTTAATAACGTTTAAGAATTCTCTTCAAAGGCCCTTGACAATAATTTAGAGAGAGGAAGAAAGGAAAAGGAAGAAAACAAGAAAAAAAATCAGTTATACATAAAAAAGAAACTACAGAAAAGTGTAGAGGAAAAAAAGGAGAGAAGAGAAAGATACAGCATTTTGACACCAAATTCTAGCCCAAAGAGTTGAGTTTTAACAGTAGAGTTTAACAGTACTCTTTGCAAAAGAATGACTTTTATGAAAAAATCCAAAGACCGGGGCACCTAGGTGGCTCAGTCGGTTACGCATCCGACTTCGGCTCAAGTCATGATCTCCAGTCCGTGGGTTTGAGCCCCGCATCAGGCTCTGTGCTGACAGCTCAGAGCCTGGAGCCTGCTTGAGATTCTGTGTCTCCCTCTTTCTCTGCCCCTCCCCCAGTCATGTTCTGCCTCTCTCCATCTCTCAAAAATGAATAAATGTTAAAAAAAATTTTTAAAAAAAGGAAAGAAAAAAAGAATCCAAAGAGACACTTTGGTCAACACCATTATATCTCACAGACTGAGAACTTTAGTCCCAGGAAGGCTAAATGGATCACCTAATCCAACCACCAATTTTACAGATGAAGAAATGGAGTGCCAGGGAGCCCCAAGGTCACCTGGCTGCACCAGGCACCTGCTTTCCAACCATGCCACCATGTGCATCTTACTATGTAGGTCCTGAACACCAGCAAGCCTTTACAGTAGCATGGGATCCAGGAATCAATCTTATCCCTTTCATCAGTGGCTGAAGCTAGGTTCCCAGAATCACAGAGGTACAATATACTCAAGAGACTCAATAACAGAGTTCACAGAAGAATAGTCTTACAGAGGCAGCCACCCTGGATAGGAAACAAATGTCCGAGTCCACAAAAACCACGATGCCCTGTCCATCCTGAGATGCCTTCTCAGGTCAGAGCAAGGACCCCAAAACAAGGTGTGATATGGGGATGGCCCTTCAAAATCTAACCACTACTGCATCCACTGGTTTCACCCCCCAGAGTGAGACCCCTCTGGGATTCAGTCATGTCATCTGGAAATTGAGATCTCTGTTTAACACTTTCATAGTTTCAAACCATTTCTAGCACAGAATCGACCATCATACGAATTGTAAATGAGGAATCATATTCAGAAGTCCTACTTCACCACACCAAATACAGCAGATGGGATTAAATTCTCAAAGTGATGCAAGGTCTTAGGAGAAGAGTGTTAGGTAAAGGAAATGCTATATTGCTGCTCACTTGGAAAATCACAGTCATTCCTGCTATCATCTTTCAGGCATACAAAATTCATGTCCAGATGTACGCAGCAGCGAGCTGAAAAAAGTTCACAGTCACTGAACAAATTCAGACCAGTTGTTCTTCATGACGGGTGCACAACATAACCACCCAAAGTCACACATTGTTTTGTAAGTTTTTATTTTTTCAATATTTGTTTATTTTGAGAGAGTGAGCAGGGGAGGGGCAGAGAGGAAAAGAGAATCCCAAGCAGGCTTTGTGCTATCATCGCGGAGCCCAACTCAGGGCTCAATCTCATGAACCGTGACATCATGACCTGAGCTGAAATCAAGAGTGGGACACCTAACCTGACCCACCCAGGCACTCCCTCTACCCAAGGTCACACATTTTTACCTCCTTTGTTCCAAAGGACAAACATGCAGATTCTCTTTTCAAACATGCAGATTCTTAACCTTTTCTGTCCACATTTGCTTTACCGATAAAAAGTGAAGGAAGAAACTTGGGCACGGAGTCTCAACATAGCAGACAAAGAGGGACAGTCAGCAATCCCACAGTAGAGCATTAGTGTGGGGCATCCCTAGGACTCCCACTCACAGAGAATCTGGGCCCCAACTCTGGCACCTCTGATAAGCACAGATGAAAAGCCTTCTCCTGCCCCCTGATGGACCTGGAATATTCCATTCTCTCCTGCCTACCTGGACTTTTGGCCTTTAGATACTGACCTACCTATGGTCCCTCAACAACTACCCATTTCTTTCTGCCCAGAATAGCAGGGACTTTTGCTGACTGTCACACTCCATGACTCCCTGACCCTTTTGATCACATCATAGAAAGTCAAGACAAAACCCCCAGATGGGGTAGGCAGGCTGTCCAACAGGTTATCTGGTTGCTAAATGGCCCATGCTCCCAGCCCCATACACAAGCTGTTTAAAAAAAATTTAGATCCACCTTGAAATTTTAAAATAAAAATAACTGAAAAAAAGATAAATGGATGTAGCACCTTTTGTGCACATCTCTGCTATTTATTTCCCTTTCTCCATGAGGCAAATCGATGTACTTTTCGTCCTCCTTCAATGCCAAGAGGAAATTGGGACTGAGAGGGATTAACTGGCTTGCCCAACTTTACCCAGCTGACAAATGAGAGAGCAAAGCTTTGGGTTAAGAAGTATGTGGCTCCAGGCTCTACATGTATTTGAATAGTTTAAACAAGTATGTACGTACCCATTGCTATATTATAGACAGAGGGTATTTTCTTAGGAGCTCTATTTATATGCAAGAAATAAGTGAATGAGTGAATGAATGAATGAAACTGTGAGCTACAGTTGCTTCAAACCACATACCACCTCCTCCATGACTTCTATCATCCTCCCCCTCCTCCTGATCACTATCATAGATGGATTATAAAGTGGTATCTGGGATATAGGTCCATGTAATTTACTGAGAAACTACAACTCTGTGATTATCTTTTTAACTGCCCAATATTAATTCCCCCTTTTTGCTTTAGTAGTAAGAGAAACCCAATTTCATTCAGGTAGCAACACGTCAGCTAAAAGCCTGTTCCATCCAGGCTCCATTCTACTAGGCATGACCATAATCCTGAGGGCTGGCCAATGATAGACAAACAGAAGTATTATGTAGATCTTCTACAAATGTTGTTTAAAGAAGGCCAACTCAGGTATGTGGTACATTCTCTTTACACACCCCTGTCTTCCTTCTTCCTGATAGAAGGAATGTAGACTGGACAACAGAGACTCCAGCAGCCAACTTGGACCATGGGGTGACCTTGAGAAAGGAAATCAGGGCTAATGATAGTGAAGTAAAAATATCAAAAGAGCTACTGTCCTTGATGACTTCACAGGTTGACACAGTAGCCTAAGACTCCATATGTCTCCATGTATTTACAGAAGAGAATGAACCCCTTATGCACTTAAGCAACTGTTTTTTTAATCAATTTTCTATTATTTCTATTATTTATCAGTGAAGAGATAAATACCATATTTCTTCTGTAGAAAGTGAAAACACTCTTTTTTCCCAAAAATAAGGATAAAGTAAAACTAATATTTACAGGCCATTTCTCAGCACTATTAAATAGACTAAAAAAAAAATCAGCTGATGTAAGAGGACGATGGAACTGTTCTTCCTAGAACCTAGAAGCACTGTTTCATACCATTGTTCTGGAACTCACCCTTCAATACAACCCCAAAATAATGCTAGTCAAAGAGCCTTAACATTCATCATGTCAAGAATAAGTGTGATCTTTTTTCCCCCCAGAACTCTTTAATGTTATGATACTTCTAGAGGATCCTTACCCAGTTTCAACCAAGGTCTGGCCAAAAAATGTTACCTCTACCCTGATCTAAATTCAATCAATTTTACTTTCATTCAGATTTCTAACATTAAAAAATCAAATCTTAAATCACAATGAGAATCTACTTTATAGTTACAAGGATGGCTGTATTAAAAAAATAGAAAAGGAAAATAAGTGTTGGTAAAGAGGTAGAAAAATTGGCATCCTCATGCATTGCTGAGAATGGAAAATGGAAAAATCTGGCAGTTCAGTTTCTACATGGTTAAAATGATACATTTTTTGCTATATATTTTTTTACTATAATTCATAAAAATTAATAATGTAATCTATCCAAAGCACCGAACTGTATACTTTAAATGGGTGACTTACACAGTACTGAAATATATCTCAGCAAAGCTGGTTGTTGGTTTATTTTTTAAAAATCAAGTCTTATATAAGATGCAATTGCAAAAGGCAATCAGGGAGCGAAGTACTAAGGAGGGATATGGACTGCAGGTTAAGTCACCAAAGGCAAGATACTATAGTGGAAGTTTCTCCCTTCTTCCCACCAAGCTGCTGTCCCAGCCCTCAGGGAGGAGGCGGCTGCCTCCCAGTCTGCTCACTCCACTCAGAGCAGCACCAGAGGAACTACAGCTGATTCTGCACCTCATCCCCTTTACTTAATTTCTCCAAGGGGCCAAGGGCTCTTCTGATTGGTCTACATTCATATTGCTGACTCGGTTACCTGAGATATAATTGACATATCCCGTCTTCCTTCCCCCATATATGTACACATACACCTGAACATGAAGATACACCTGAACATGAAGCACTTCTCGGCTGCATTATCCACCCAATATACCAGAAGCTCAACATATTAGAGGTGAAAGTGCCGTTTTCTAAAATAATGAGGTAGGTTTTCATTCTTCACTTAGCTAATATGCTTTTTATGTAGTCTCTCTGAGTCAGAACCCCAGTGGCAACCAAGAGTGAGTTACTCTTTGAACCCTTAACAACAATGATACCTGTTAGGAATTCAAATAATGAAGATTAATGTTAATTGTCCTCAGTGTAGTAATGGCACTGTGGTTACATAGGAGACTGTCAGTTCTCTTAAGTGATCGCAGGGCTGAACTGAGGAGGAAGTAGATGATGTCTGCAATTCATTTACAAATGGCTCAGCAAAATAAACACATCAGAGATAGAGCACTAGAGATACAAATGGAACAAAATGCTGAGGAATGTAGGTAAAGATAGGGTGTTCAATATGCCATTCCCTCAACTTTTCGGTTGGTTTTATTTTTTTTCAAAAATAATACCTGGGGGTGGGGGGGAGCACCTGGGTGGCTCAGTTAAGCTTCCGACTTCAGCTAAGGTCATGATCTCGCGGTTCATAGGTTCGAGTGCAGCATGGGTTCTGTGCTGACAGCTCAGAGCCTGGAGCCTGCTTTGGATTCTGTCTCTACCTCTCTGCTCCTCCCCTACTCATGCTCTGTTTCTGTCTCAAAAATAAATAAACATTTTAAAAAAATAATACCTAGGGAAAATACCAAAACAAGAATTCAAAACTTTTCGTAAATTACAGAGTTGTCACCAATATTTAAGAAAACACCAAAATCCAATATTAGTAACTGACATATATAATACTAATAGACATAATTAATAACTGCCACTGACAAATTAATAAAACCAGTGGTTGATAAATATATGAAAAATTAACTGCATTTAATAGTCAAAAATTAAAATAAGACACCATTTTAATACCCAAAACTTAGTAAAATTGACACAGACATTCTACTGACATAGGACAGAAATTATACAGGTGTCAAAAATGTTTTTGGATAGTATTTATTGATATAGAATACAGAATAATATATGAAGTAAAAGTAAATTGTACGATGTAGATTTATAATTTAAAAAAAAACACAGAGTAAAAGTCTAAATGATGGCACTATTTTTGAAATCCTTGAAATTTCCTTGAAATTATATCTGGAAAATGACTACAGATAGGGATCAATAATCTGACCATAATCTCTTCTTGACAGATTAGTAAATAACTATTTAAAAAAATAACAGTATAATAATATCTCCTACAAACTCAAAACAGAGAACCATGCAAGTCGGGAAAATAATTGTTTTAAAAGGGACTACAGTTTCTCAAAATCATAAATTCATCTCTTTAAACTAGAAGACAGAATATTTACGGACAACCTACACAGAACTGTACATTTCAGTGGAGAAGAAAGAGAAGGGAAATAAACATTTCACATAAAGAAATCTAAGGGGAAAATCAACCTGAGATTTTAGCAATCAGACTTCTTTTCTCATATGCCATAGTAAAGTCTCAGAAACTCTAACATATAACTTCTAAAGCAAACTCACCAATGTGTCCCTTATACTTGAAGAGCCTATCAATGTCATTAAGTTCAAAGAAATAAAAACACGTGAATTGAAAAGAGACACATCTCCCAGACAGAATGACTCAAAATAACGTTTGTAGATATTCTGCCCTTAAGGGGGTGAAGCATAACTCCCTACTTCTTAAATGTGGGCTGTGCACGGTGACTTCTTTCAAGTTTATTTATTTTTGAGAGAGAAAGAAAGAGTGTGAATAGGGGAGGGGGAGAGAGAGAGGGAGAGAGAGAATCCCAAGCTTCAACTCAGGAGTGAGACTGGCCTGGGCCGAAATCAAGAGTCGAACACTTAACCAACTGAGCCACCCAGATGCCCCTCAAATCTCTTTAGAGGGAGGATTTATATATGTAAATGTTTTTGCCCGATTATAAATAATTACATTGTTCAAATTTTTGACTTCCCATTTCTCATGTCACCAAAATTCTGCATAGTTACCCACTCGAGGGTTAGAATGGGGCAAATTCCTAAAGCATTTGGCTTCAGTTTTTCAACTGCAAAATGGTGCTAACACGATCTGCTTTAACTAAGGGTCATGAGGACTAATGGGGTTCACATTTGTTAATATGCCTAGCACAGACAGAGAGAAGGCACCTGAAAATGATAACGATAGCATTATTATTACTAACAAAACCAGCAATCAGTACTTCCATTCATCTGATGAACACCATGGAGCTGAGTTACAAATTAATCATAAGCCAGGTGGTGAGTTTCTCAGTGACCCAGATAAACAAGAGTCACTACCACATTTAGGGGAATGAGAACAATAACTAAAGGTGGGAAGGCAGAAGGGGGAGGACAAAACCAGATAGGGGAAGAGGAGGAAGAGGGGGAGGACTTCTTACACAGTGTCACTGCCAAAAACAAGTCTGGAAGCTTTAAGACAAGGTGAAATCTGATCACTTTTTAGCCTTGACTCCAGTAGAATAATAAAAAGAAAGAAAGAAAATACCCTCTAGTCTTTCTGGCACTCATTTCCCCAAAGTCTCCCAAAACAATCACATTAAGAGCCAAATAAACACCAAATCTGAACCTCTCCTTGGCCCAGAGGGTGCAAAGTTCATGTTTCACTGCCCGAAGTTTTTTGGTATCGGCACATCCAAACCCAGACCCTCATCTTCCTTATTCTAGAAGAGGGGACAGACAATGGGGATTTTTTCATTAAAAGAACCATGCACTGTTGAAATACCATGTACCACACATGTTGTCCACAGTACCTCTAACTCCCTCAATAATCCTAAAACGACACATCCAGATGAGGACCTGGGGCTCAGCAGGGGGAACAATTCACTCCATGTTCTTGCAGACAGTACACAGTGGAGACACGGAACCCAGGTCAGCCTGACTACAAGGATTTCCCTCTTTCCACTATGCCAGACGCTTAATGCAAAGACTCCCTGCCAAAATCGATAGAGAAAGGGAACTAAATAAAATAGCTAATTCCTTCAAAAGATTTCTCAGCACTGCACTGGAAGTTTTTCTGTGACCTCAGCCAGCCCACACAATAATCCCATGGACTGGGTGCTGTCAATGTCCTAATTCTACAGTCGAGAAAGCTCAGAGGGCTTACTTGATTCATCCTAATAGTACACAGGTTGGAACAGAGAAGGGAGGAGGAGCTGAGAGACTGAGGAATGAACGGGAGAGAAAGAGAGAGAAGAGACAGGGGTCTCAGGCGGAGAGCAACCACCTCACAGGAGAAACTCAATACCTGATGCCCGAGGTGCACAGGCCCTGCTCTAGGAGAGGGAAACTGGACAGGAGACCTCTGAAGGTACTCACAAGTACAGGGCAAGGGCAGGAGACGGGGGAATTGCAAATTTGTAGTAATTAAAATAGAATGACTCATGAGTGTCACAGTCAATTTAAAAAAAAAGTGGCAGCGATGACTGGGCAGCTAATAAATCATTTGTCAGCATTAAACTTACTGCTTCCTGAGGGTTTCAGACTGCTGTGGGCGGGGCAGGATGGAAGCCCCAAGCGCATTCTGATGGGCCAAGAAGAAGCTCTCCATTTGAAATTTACCAAGTCCATTAAACCTTTTTAACACTTCCAGTCCCTCACAGGTGTGAAGCACCTTAAAGTCATATCACTTTCATGTATATTCTGTTAAGCTTTGTTGTCCAAAATTACCTGATCATATATAACCACCTGGGGTACTTGTTTAACATATAAATTCCTAGGCATCCCAGGGGAGATATTATTGATTCAGAATGCTTAAAACTGGAAGCCCTGGGGATCTGTGCTTTGGAAAAATAATCCAGCTGATTCTTATCATCAGGCTAGTTTGGAAAGACTGCTTTAATAGGACCCTCCCAACAAGTTTTCAAAGTAGGTATCATGATCCCCATTTTAAACATAAGGAAAGTACGGTTCAAAGAAGGAAAGGACATGCCCAAGGTCACCCAACTCATGTCTGGCAGAATGTAGAACTACACATCACACTGTGACTCCACAGTGGGTATGTGTGCCATTTAAATCTGAGCCAGGGCTAGCTTCAAGAAAGTCCTCTCCTTGGGGTCTTAAATATGGCATCAGACACCAGGAAATGGGGGTGTAGACTATTCAGCACCATCAGAAAGAACCAGGGAAGAAGTCAATGCCCTGGGTTGAATAACACTCAAGGAAAAAGAGAAGGATAGCAAGGTTCTCCTCTATCTGTAGTTCTATTTTTGAGTCCCCAAATTTTGCAGCCAAAGGGGTATTTCCAACACCCTCACTATTATCACTCCTTTAACTAATAGGTCCATTTGGCTGAAGTGATGGAAACACTTCTTTCACTACTGCACAAAGGTAGGAAAAAAGCCTGGAGAAAGGTCCTTCCAGAAATAACTTCAGACAGTTAATGTCACACCAAAAGAGGAATGCCCACGATGAGATCTTAAAATTCACATACCAACATCCCCACTGGTGATTGCAGTGTAACAGTGACTCAATTGTGCCTTCTGGGGGTAAAGTTCAGACCACTCCCGGAGAGCCTGCTCCCTCAGACAGGATTAAGTACCTGAGATGTGCTGAGGATGAAGAATGATGTGCTTGTGAAACATGTCCTCTACTGTCTCCTTTCGGGAAGCCCCTGGTGCTGAATTCTTAGCAACTCTCTGTAAGCAAAGTTCTAAATCATACGAAGTGAAATAGGCAGGAAGTGTACAAGAAAATGGCAGTCCTAGTCCCGGCTTCTCTTGACTTTCAATAAAAAGGAAAATGGGGATGAGTTAGCCCTCCCTGAAGGAGCTGACGTTAAGATTCAACACCTGCCTTCCAATACACACACACAGCCACTCTGTTAATTATAGCAGCTTGCTACTTCACACTGAGTATTTTTTAAATTGTCTCTGCCATGTAGCACATACTTATTTATAATATTCATAATTTACTGAAAAATATTGTGACTTCAACATACAGACCTCTCCACCCTGCAATGATTCAGATATATGAATATAAAAAGCAACACAGCCATCCAGTTAAAATCAGTTTTCTTGAAAAACATATCTCTTGCCTTAATTTTAGGGGCCATCCAGTTAAAATCAACTTCCTTGAAAACAGATCTCTTGCCTTCATGTCTGGGGCCAAACAAAATATTTTTCTTTTATTCACCATGTAAAAAGTACCTTTGGAACAACAGTCACATTTCATGATGGGCTGTTCATGTCTCCTTCAAATGCATCCAATTTTAATGAATGGTCTTCACCTTGGAAACCAACATTCCAGGCCGCATAGGAACAATGGTGTTTGGCCATGTGCAGTGGAGGTGGAAGATGGATTCAAGATGTTTCAAGTATGCAAAATCACATGCAGATGTACAAACAGTACGTCCAGTCAAAGCGAGTTAAGAAAGCAATATATATACAGACACCCGAGAATGGATGAGCGCAAATAAAATCCAACTTGTAATTAACATACCGTGCTGTGACACCTGTTGCCTTCCAAGATAAGAAGTCTGGGAGATCAAAGAAATGTCCCGCCTTATCCCAGCAAGTCTCTCTCAAGTTCTGCCAAATTAAATATATATTAGAATCAATTATGGGCTTTTGTCCCTGCCCCTCCCCTCTTTCAATAATGTTTCAAATTTTTCAAAACAAAAGCATAGCCAACAATGTCCAAGAAAACATCTGTTCAGGGGCTGGGGGCCAGGGGGCAGGGATGGTATAAAAGCAGTACCTATATAGGAAAGAAAAACTGGCAATCATTGATCCTTCCCCAATGGCCATCATCTCCCTTTTATCCTCGTGGCCAACCTGGAGGGAGGAAAAGCACGCTCTGTGAGGGTATGTATGCAATCCATCTTTCTGGTGAAGGGCCACAGGATACACTTCAAGACACCCGGTAAGATTTCAGAGCTGAACAGTTTTAAGTTGGGAAGAAAACCGCACTAAGAAACCACCCCACGAAAGGGAATGTGTCCTGCCGTGTAAGATTCTCCCCACACCAACAGGTTCAAAGGTGGTAAAAAAGTTGGTCCCTGCCTTCAAAGAACGTCCAGTCTAACCCAATGAGAATGGCACATAACCAAGCTGTTCTTACAAAATACCTAAACATTTGTTTCTTCCAGTCTCTTCCACACTGCCAATGTGGTCAGAACTTTTCTTGCCACGGGGCCTTTTCTTTCCTCTGCCACCTCTGTCTGGAATTCCTCGCCCACTACCCTGTTGCTTCCCAGGATCCATGTCACGTGCCCCTTTGGTTAACCCTATCCACCCTTCCTTGGAGAAGCATTCCAGGATCTCTTACTCGGGGTGGGTCTGACTCTCATACAACTCACATCACCCCACAATTATTTGTGTAGTGTCTTTCTCTCCCACGGGATTGTAAGCTCTACAATGTCAAGAACCCACAACCTACATGTATGATATATCCCCCAACCTTCTCCTCTCTCCCCTACATAGGACTGGATGGTTAGCTGTGAGGTAGAAACCACCTGACTCTGGTCCGCTTACACACTTAACTGGACCAGGGATGGACATGTGACCTAACTGAGCCAATCGGATTCCTTCTCTCAGGAATTTAGACTCATGATCCAAATGGAGTCATTTCACTTCTGCCTATGAATGGAACTGGAGGGGAGATATACTTGGAAACTGTAAGTGGCCCTTTTCAGCCAAGTACCTAAAGAAGCAGAACTTCACAGAGAGAAGAGTAAAGCAGACAGAAGCGGTAGCAAGAAAGGTTTCCTACCATCCAGGCAACTCTCCAAGTCCTGGTTTCAATTATTCCCTTCCCAAGTGGCTACAACTAAAAGGAATGTATCATAAGTACACAGGGCTCTTGGGGGAACCGGGGGACCACAATGAAGAAGTTCCAAAAGAGACATATTCCAGTGTCCGCAAGAGGGTGACACACAGCAGACACTCAATAAATATTTGTTGAACTAGACAAACTGCTCATTTTCACCTTCCAATCTCTCTCATGTGAGTCAGGCTTTGGAGTTTAGAAATGGATTCCATGTGCATTATCTCCTTAGCATGAGGGCAAGTTCTGAGTATTATTGCATCTACTTTACAGACATATGACTGGCCTTTATCTACATTTGCCCTCAAATTCTCTCAGTTCCTACTTCCTCCTTCCCTATCGATACTATATGGACTATCTATGCACACCAGGTATGGGGTCCCATTAAAATGGCAGTAACATCAAAAGGGTTCAGATGTAAATGGCAGCGTGAAGCCCATTTCCTATTACTGTTGTTATTTGTTTTAAATTCCTAAGCACTGGGGTGAGAGGTCACATTTAGGAAGGGCTAAGCTCCTAAATGCCCATACATGTTAACGGGAAACAAAGTGAAACTTAAAGCTGACTGAATGTGCCTAACACCACTGTGCTCTAGTAGTACCTTCATACCCTAATAGGTCACAATCAGAAAACGGTAGCCTTGGAAACTGTGTGAGTCAAACTACTCATATGCCTTCGGGGCAATCCCCAAAATCTCTTTCCATGTGCTTTGTGGTTTCAGTGATCAGTTTCTAGGGGGAAGGAGAAAAAAGGCAGCCTCCTTCTATGGGCTCCAGAAATCCAAGGCCAGTCACCAAAAATGAACCACTAAACCACGGCAGCAACATTCAAGCCAAAGCCGAACAATGTTCCTAAACTCCAAAAACAACTGCCTCTGTTAGATCCCGTATACAGTCATTAAAGACTCTGCATAATGAGAGCTTTCAGCCTGGAGCCACACAGACACCCACTGGGGACAATGGGACCCAAGCAAATGTCTCAAAGAGAACTTCAAGCTTCTTGCCAAAAAGGAGACACACTGTGGGCAGGAGGCATGAGGCAGCCAGGGAACGTCGTTTCTTCTTGAAACCATGCCAGCGTCATCTACCAAAGCCACAGACCCCCGTCCAACCTCTCTCTATAGGATGAGAAGCCAGAAGCAGCTAATTAGAGGTATGAGGTATCCTTAAGAATAAGCATGGTCTTGGAGGAAGAGAGACCAGTAGTCTCTGCTTTCTCTACAAAAGCAGTCTGGAGATTAGCCAGCAAACAGAAGGAGGCAAGTGGCACCTGGGTGGCTGAGTCAGTTAAGTGGACAACTCTTGATTTCGGCTCAGGTCATTACCTAGCAGTTTGTGAGATCGAGCCCAGCGTTGGGCTCTGTGCTGACAGGGAGGAACCGGCTTGAGATTCTCTGTCTGTCTGCCTGCCTGCCTCTCTCTCTCTCTCTCTCTCTCTGTCTGTCTGCCTGCCTGCCTCTCTCTCTCTCTCTCTCTCTCTCTCTCCCTCTCCCTCTCTCGCTCAAAATAAATAAATTTAAACAACAATGACAACGACAAAGGTAAGAGGCCAGAGTTTGCCAGGATGAGAGGGAATGTCTCCTAAAGCCTGATCTCTTACTTGGAGGTGCTGGCTGACTGTCTGTGAGGAGCTCATGCTGTTTTTATGTAGAGCTACATGATTCGCAAGTGCTTTGTCATCAGATGCCAGATGGGCCAAGAGTATGTAGCCCCATGGATGGATTTTTAATCCAGTTCTGTGGGAAAATCTCTCCTTCCATCCCACTCTCCAGCCAGTACATGGTCCCAGCTGGGGGCCTCAATCTTACTGAATTAATTCTATTTTTGTAACCGTTGGGCCTGCATCAAGACACCGTGACTGCACTCCTATATTTGTCCACAGCTCACAGAGAGCGCCCACATGCCTCATCTCATGTGATTCTCAGGGCGGTTCAGAGGTTTGTAGGCGAATATACGGTAGTCTCATAGTAAGGATGTACAAACAGTTTCAGACAGGGCTTATGCCAAAGTCACATGGGACTTTCTAGCTCCAAACTGAGTGCTCCTTTCTTCCACTGCGCCACAATCACCATCCTGCGGCTCCCAGACCCAGACCCATCAGCGATGTGGGGTTCAGCCTTTGGGGAGATTCATAATGGAAGCTACTGCCATTCTTTACAGAAGAAAAAACCAAAAGCCCTTTCAAGCACATTTCTGTACACAATTTAAAATTTTTCAGGGGCACATGGGGGGCTCAATCAGTTAAGCAACTGGCTTCGGCTCAGGTCGTGATCTCACAGTCAGGAGTTCAAGCCTTGCATCGGGCTCTGCGCTAAGGGTGTGGAGCCCACTTCGGATCCTCTGTCCCCCTCTGTCTCTGCCTCTCCCCTCACTCTCTCTCAAAAATAAACAAACATTAAAAAAATAAAAACTTCCATGGGGCGCCTGGGTGGCTCAGTCGGTTGAGCTGCAGACTTGGGCGCAGGTCATGATCTCGCAGTTCATGGGTTCGAGCCCCGCGTCGGGCTCTGTGCTGACAGCTCAAAGCCTGGAGCCTGCTTCTTATTCTGTGTCTCTCTCTGCTCCTCCCCCACTCCTGCTCTGTCACTCTCTCTCAAAATTAAATAAAAATTTAAAAAAAATTTTTTAAATAAAAATTTTGAGAGATTTCACTTCCAATCCCAAGCAACTCACTTAACTTCCTAATAACACTTTCCATGCACAGATGGTGAATGGGTCGGAGAGAATACAGAGCAGGCCCTCAACACACACCAACTTTAGCTGTATTTCATCATGTGAGAGCTGAAGCCAGCTCACACTCGAAGCTCTCTGTGCGGAACAAGTTCAGTCTATCCTCCAGTTACCAAGCAACTAACAAAAAACGAGTCTTTTCAAGAAAGAAAAGAAATCAGCCGTGATTTAGGGTGTAGGACTTGGCCCTAAAGGCTTCTGCATTCCAATAACAATCCTTTTGAGGTCAGCAATCTCTCAGGCTTGAAGGCAACCAAAGAGAACAACTTTTTACTTTTTGTAATCACCTATTACTTCATAAAACCACAGCATTTCTTGAGGGGAGGCTACAACTCAAAGCCACACAGCTGCGGGGCTCGGCAAAGGGTGGAGACAGAGGATACATCCAAGATTCAGAGCCAGGCAGCAGCCACCCTGCCAGCCTCGGGGCAGAGAGATGGCACTTTCTCCGGTGCTCTCTCTCTGTGGTGCCTAGGGAGCCAGTGAGGGATCTCCTGCCTGCTAGATACTGAAGGAACTAATAGGGGACATGAAGCAGGTCCCCGCAGCCTATATCAGGAGACAGCAGGGTCTAGGAGCAGCATAAGAAGGTAGGAATGAGCAGCTCAAAAGTATTGTTATTAATTGCAAAAGGATTCTGTCTAAGCTATGTGCTGTGTGCAGTGAAAAAAAAAAAGGGGGGGAGAGAACAGAGCTCCCTAACTCCCCACCCAGAGAATGATCCTGCCTGAACAGCCCAAGCTCTCATGCTGCTGTTTTCCAGCATTAACTACCCATGAGAAAGCAAAATCTTCTCCTCATTCTACATTCAAGACTCCAAATTAGGGCACAGGCAGACAGGCCACAGAAGAAAGAGGAAATGTAATCTTCAATGTCATTCTTAAAAGAAAAATGATGCTGAAAACATGGAGTGGTTCATAATCCCCAGCCAGAAACCTCCCAGAATGAATGAAATGATTGTGTGTTTCAAACTCCCGTCCACAAAGAAAAAGACCAAAAGCCGGACGTATTTCAAGGCAAACAGGCAGATACGCCGAGATGTTTGTGCTACTGGAGGCATCCTTCTAAAAACTGAAAACTTACCATTACGTTCCCTTGTTTAAAATGGTCTGACAGTTCCTCATGGCCTCAAATCACAATGAACTCCTTGGCATGGCTCTCAGAACACTCAACACCCTGGCTCCAACCTGGCCATTAGAATGATGAATCCTTCTGGGCTAATCTCCTAGCCTGCTCCACTCGGTACTCACCTCATTCCCTTCCCTTTGTCCAAAGGCATTTGGCTCCTCTGCATTTCAATGCCTTTGACTGACTTCCCCACCTTCTCCCACAACCAAATTTCTACCTTTGATTTATATCCAACTCAAATGTCACCCTTTCAGCGAATCCCTCCAATCCCTCATTGTATCCCAATCATACATACACGTGCCTAAATCCATCTCAAAATGACAAACTTACCGAGGGCAAAAGCCAGCTCACACAGGGGGGGGAAAATGCAAAAAGTTTCAGAAGGTATGAAGAAACTTAAAATCAAGCCCTTTGAAAAGAAAATTACAGCAGAGCTGGAGGAAGATGTGCACAAAGGAAAAGGTAATTAATAAGATGATGTATGACAATAATGTAATGAGCCTGATACCAAGGTTTGGTGAGTCAGCCTCATAACTTTATCATAATATTTTGTGTGTGGCCATATATTTGCCTCTAATGAGTAATCACCTACAAGGTTCAGTGGAGGGAAAGGGCTTTGGGGCTGGGGTTGCCAGAAAAGGCTTCATGGGGAAGAGATATGAGCAGAAGCCTAGAGGTCAAGTCGAAGAAGTATCTATCCCACTACTGAGAACGAAACCCAAGGAACGAAGATCTGAACTGGCAGGACTGTCCCCAATAAGAAGGATTTCTTTAACTACACCATCATAGAACTTACTTGTGAAATGAAATAATTCCATGGTATAATTTAAACTATTTCATTTTTAAGAACTAGATTTATATGCATCCTCCCCCACCATCTCTCCTAGGGCCCGACCATTGTACAGAAAGGCAAACCTACAACTCAAACAGGTGCTGATTTCCCAACTATTAAAAAACATTATCATTTTCATGAAAACTGATCGTATTTAGTAAAGCCGACTTTGCCAGCGATGTGATACCACCACATGCATTAGGAAGACAAGGCTGTGGAATGTGGGCTCTAAGAACATCGGAGTCAGGCAGACCTGCGTTTGATTATTGGCCTCACCACTTCCCAGCTGTATAGCTTTAGACAAATTAATTCCCTAAGCCCCAGTTTCCTCAAGTGCCATATTACTAGCATCTATCTCAAAAGATGTTGTGAGAAATAAATGAAACAATGTAGAGTGCCTGATAAGTCAACAAGTTTCATTCTAATTACTGCCACAGAGTTCCATGTTTTTCAAAGCACTTTGACATGTATGATCTCATCTGCTCTGTATAACTCTGCAGGGCCACTTACAGGGAGCTTTCTTTTTTTTTTAATATTTTTAATGTTTTTATTTTATTTTTGAGAGAGAGAGAGAGAGAGAGAGAGAGCGAGTGAGCAGGGAAGGGGTATAGGGAGAGGGAGACACAGAATCTGAAGCAGACTCCAGGCTCTGAGCTGTTAGCACAGAGCCTGACGTGGGGCTCGAACTCACGGACTGTGAGATCGTGACCCGAGCCAAAGCTGGACACTTAACAGACTGAGCCACCCAGGTGCCCCAGGGAGCTTTCAATATAGTATACTTTGTGCCTTTTAAAGTTTTCTACCACCTTTGGAGTTAAAAATAAAATTCAGTAGGGGTGCCTGGGTGGCTCCGTCAGTTAAGCATCCAACTTCGGCCTAGGTTATGATCCCGCTGTTCCCATGGGGCTCTGAGCTGACAGCTCAGAGCCTGGAGCCTGCTTCAGATTCTATGTGTCCCTCTCTCTCTATGCCCCTCCCCACTCACGTTCTGTCTCTCAAAAATAAACAAACATTAAAAAAATTTTAATAAATAAAAGTCATTAATATGGCATATACAATCCATGTCTTACTCACCAGCTTCATCTCTGATCACTCTGAGATACGATATTAGAATCACCCACATACACTGTGCTTTTTATTACAATTATACCTTCATTCATAGTGTAGTCTATCTGGAATACCCACCCCTCTTCAACCTGGCCAACATGGGTTCATCATTTAGGACTCAACTCAGGTACAACCCACTCCACGAAATCTTCCAATTCCCCAAAGCTGAGTAAGGTGCTCCCATGCTATGCCCACCTAGTACCTTGTGAATATCCCTATCATGGCTCTTCCCATCCTATCCATTCATGTATTTGTCTCCCTCACTACGCTGAAAGCTCTAAGGGCGGCGGGGGGGGGGGGGGACTATGTTTTTCTCTCTATTCCTTGGACATAGGATTGTATCTGATATATAGATGATGAATAATGTTAGCAGAATGGATGAATACATAAATGAGCAGAGACGTACAAACTACATAGGAGTTTGTGGAAATGGGAATAAGGAATGAATGGATAAATGAATGAGGTTGTGAATAAGAACTGTCCCAGTTTCTCTTTCCTCATTCAAGTTAATGGCTTTTCACCATTTGACTTAGGAACAGAGACATTCTAGCCAAGCCAGACTGCCAGGAAGATAAATTTCTCTTCTTGGGGTGAGTAGGTCTTTGGAGAAGTTTCATTTTAATTGGAAAATGGATTCATTCACTTCCTGGCTTGGACTCCTGGGTCAGTGCAACACCATGTTGAATGGCTGCCAAGCACCACTGGAGAGGGGGCTAAGACCGGAACAGCACTCCATCAAATGTCCAGTGTGCCAGGACACCTGAGGACAACCTGGTGTCAGGTCCAGGCTGGCTGACAGGAATACCCCCTCTTCTTTCTTCCCCAAATTTCCTTCAACCCAAACTTTATGCCTAGCCCCAACCCATAAAGGACAGTATTCTTTACCATTCCATTTGGCATTTCTTTCGGCCTTATTTGTGCATATATATCCTTCCTTGTTCATTTACACCACTGTGACAGAGTGCCACTGTCATTACCTACAGAGCACAGACAAGGTCCACAACGGAGAAATCCCTTCACAACTCAACTAGTAGGAAGAGATCACAACTTCATAGGCTCTTTCTTAAAATGGATGCTGAATAGCTCAACACCACAGAAAACATCCCTTCCATAGAACACCTCTTGCATCTTTTGTAATAGGTTGTTGTAGAGGGCACTGAACACTCTATGATTTTTGTGACCTGGCTCTAGCTTCCTCTTTAGCCTCACCTCTCAATACCTTCACCTATCAGCACCCCCATGATCCCTGATTCTCCAAACAGACTGATGCATTGGCAGAGTTCTAAAAAAATGCAATATGCTGCTCTACACGGAGGTGCCTCTGAACATTCCGCTGCCTCTTCCCAAAAGACAGACAGCAAGGGCGCATATCCTGGATCTTAATACTTCACAGCCATGGGGCTTTGGAAAAGCTAAATACTCTTCACTTCCACTTCCTTGTCCCATAATAATTACAGTGAACAGTAACACTACCTACACCATAGAGTTGATGAGGGAACAAATGAGCCAATGTATATGAAGTGTTTAGAGCATCTGGCACATAGTAAGCACATCTTAAATGACTGTTCTTATTATTAGAATGTCAAGAGCACAACCAGTTTCCATCTTCTGCAAGGAGCAGGGGCTTCAGAGACTGACACACCTTGGTTCTTCTACCTATTAGTTGGGTTACTTCTGGCCATGAGTCACCTAATGTCTACGAGTCTCATGTTCATCTACAGCAAGGTTTAACTCTAGTACTGTTCGTAGGATTCAACTCAGTGATTTTATACATATTAATGTGCCCGTCCTGGCACATCTCCAATATCTGTTGCCTCCACGATCCTTACTCTTCTCAAATTATGTGGGAGCCTGTCTCTCCAACTAGACTATTGGCTCCTTTAAGGGGAGGCCCATAACTTATTCAGCTGTACCCCTACAGTGAACATGAAACAATTATTTCTCAAATGAAATATTTATTGGCCATGCTCCAATATGTCTATCAGCCCTGGTTTGTGGTCAGGTGTGTGCTAGGACCCTGCATGAAAGGCAGGCATATGCTGGCTCCGATCTTCACATGGCTTATTGGGTAGGTGAAGCAAAGGGTCTGCATATGAAACCTTCAGCAAGTATATAACTAGTACAGAGTAATTCAAGTTTGACAATACCTGTTACAAACTAAGGATGCTGCATCGTCATGATAGAAAGAGATGGCTGTGAGCAAGCAGCCGAGAGAAAGGTGTTACGTGGGAGGTAGTGTCTGACCTTAGTGCAGAGGGAAGCCAAAGACGAAGGGAGATGAGGGAGGAGGGAGGTCCAGCTGGCACAACTGGCTGATAAAAGTTCAGGAGAAGCATCAGCTAGATCCCTGGCCATGGAAAAGGAATCCTGAGAAGTTCAGCCTGAGTGATGTATGTTGAAGTATATTAAGAAGAAATCTGAATTTGTGTTAGACACTCAGGTCCAGAGAATGGGAGCCACCATCAGTTCTGGGTGGGGGTGGTTTTTGAATACAGTTTTAGAAAGGTTAGGACAGAATGCCATGTGAGAAGTCTGGAGGAGAGAGGAGACAGGAGGACCACTTTCCCGTTTCGGAGACAGGAGGAGGAGAAAGCACAAGAGGGGAAGGAAGGAAGGAAGATGAAGGGAAAAGAGAAGATGAACAAGAAAAAAAAAAAACAGGAAAGATTAAGTAGAAGAGGAAGGAGAAGGAAATAAAGACAAAAGCAAAAGATGGACAGAGAAAGGGGAGATGGGGCAAAGTAAACACATAGGTAAACATGAGGAATGAATACAATGAGAAAGCCAAAACAAAAAGAAAAATGAAAAAGATGTGTGGAAAACAACAGCAGGACCATGGCAATGTCCCTGACAAGACAAACCATGGAGAAGGAAGGGCAGAAGCCAGAGCCCGCTCTCGGTCCGCACACTGTCTCTCCTCTGGGTGAATGAAGTCATGGCTGATGTCACCGCCTCTGAGTCACACGCCCACCAAGGGAGAGGTGGAAAGAGCCCCTGCCTGGTGTTCAGTCCCACCCTCCTGGACAAGGGGGGTTAATTCACCGCCTCATTCTCTGGGGCGCTGTCTCGTCTGGTCCTGATGCGACAGAAATGAGGACACTTCTCCTCTGCTGAGGGAGGACACTACAGCCATGTGAACACTGGTCCAGCTCTAGGCCCTTGAGATGGGAGAGTCAGAAAAGGTGTGGCAGATAGTTTCCAGCTTTTCTCTGGCTATGGCTGGGGTACGCTGGCTCTATCCATGTCCAAGAGGGAAACTCCCATCATGAAGAGCATTGAATACACAGATGGGACTCAAAAGGTGCTTTCTGACAGACTCCCTGAACTGCCTTCCTACACACTGTACTTGTAGCCTCACATAGGTGTCTTTCCTCCTATCATCAGACGTTTCCAGAGCCAGTCTACCTACCCGATCTGTCTGCTGCAAGCCACCCCACCTGAGTGCTTACCTACCTCCTCTCCACCATCAGCCCCAGCCACATAACCTCATCCTGACTCGCCTCCTCTAAGCAGCGTGTACTTTCCCAGGGACCCAAAGTCCATCCCACTTAACAGTGCACTGTGACTCTATTTCTGCCCCTCTTCTCCCTCTTCTAGAATATGAGCAGCTTAAGGACAGGGCCTCTAATGTTTACTGTTGTATTTCCAGCACATTACACAGTACCTGGAACAAAGTCCATTTTCAATAAACATTTGCTGAATGAATGAATGTCCCTGATTGATTCTGGTGTGAACTGACTAGCACACCCTGTTCTTAGACTTCTAAAATGTGTACTCATTCAGGGAGCCTGGATGGCTAAATCCATTAAGCATCTGACTCGTGATTTCTTTTTTAAAAATTTTTTTTTATTTTTTTACTGTTTTATTTTTGACAGAGACGGAGAGAGAGAATCTGAAGTAGGCTCTAGGCTCCAAGTTGTCAGCACAGAGCCCGACGTGGGGCTCAAACTCACAAATCGTGAGATCATGACCTGAGCCAAAGTTGGACGCTTAACCGACTGAGCCACCCAGGTCCTCCCTGACTCTTGATTTCAGCTCAGGTCACAATTCACAAGATCAAGTCCCTCATTGAGCTCCATGCTCACAGCATGTAGAGACTGCTTGGGATTCTCTCTCTCTCTCTCTCTCTCTCTCTCTCTCTCTCTCAAAATAAATAAACATTAAAAAAATTAAAAATTAAAAAAAAAATAAAATGTGTCCTCATTCTTATAGCCATCATCCTGAGCATGTTTGTTGCTGAAGACCAGACCCTGCAAGTTAACAATAATAGCGTGAGCGAAACTGCTCTGGAAACGTCTGCTCGGGGCATCTGAGGATGGATTTACTCTCTCTCTCAGGCTCTTCCCCTCTCCCTAGTCCCTGGCCTGTGAGCTGTTATGAGCACACACTTGAGTAATTTTGAGTTTGATCCCAGCTTGACCACTCATGAGCTGCATGAGGTGAACCTTCTCAGCCTGTTGCCACCTGTTCCAACAGGAGAGTAATACCCGTGCCCCAAGTTGTCGGTAAAGATTAAACACACTTTTTTTTTAAGTGCCTTCCCCCAAACAACGTGAGTTTTTCCCTTTACTCATGGCCTTCTCACCTGCAGCTAGAGACAAGTATATGAAAAATAGACCTAATTTCCATTCTACTGCTGTCATACTCATCAAAAAATACATTACTATACTAGCACTCTACAACTTACCAAATACCTTCTAACACACAGAGACACAATGCTGCCATTAACACCATTTTACAGACAGGACCCGAAGGCCCACAGCGAAGAGAACTGCAGAGAGTAAGAGAAAAGCCTGGTGAAACCCTGGCCATTTGAATTCCAAGGCCCATACACTACTGTCCAGTTGCTGCTTCCCAGGACAAGGGAGGTGCTCAATAAATGCTTGCACAGTGATTCACTCTCTTTCTCAGGTCCATGGGCTTGTCTCTGACCCCCAGCCAAAGCCAGACCACAAGGCCTCGTGCCAAGACAACTGCAGCAGGGTTCACTTAGGTCCTGATTCTCTTCTCATCTATCTGAGATCCACAGAATGCCAGCTTTGCAGGAGAACTTCAGGGGTCATGGCGACCAGCTGCTCCCAAATGCCAGGCCACGGATTGGTGCTAGTCCACGACCAATAATTTTCACTAATCAAGGGGGAAGTAACAATAATAATTATATTGGGGAAGATAAAATCATTATTGAAAATATTATGAACAATTAATTGGCAGGGAGACCTTATTTCCTAACTGCATGCTTTGCTTTACTTGGACAAGCTCCAATACTCTATACATACACGTAGCATTACTCGGAGAAAATGTCTCTGTGCAGACCCTTTGGCAAAGCCCAAACAGGAGACAGAGGCCAGGGAAGGCAGAGCCACTTATTCAGGCGGCTCTCGCACTCCCTCTGAACACTCCCTAGTCTTACATTTTTGAGCCAGAAGACACTGAGATTACGACACTTGGAAGCCAAACTAAAGCAGCTTTCTAAGACGGTGTGCATACGGGTACGGATGGGGCTGTAGAGTTGAGATCAGACTTCCTTACAGTGGTAGTAGCCTCTCCATGCAGGAAGGAGTCAGGAGACATGGGCTTTCAAGGAGATCCCTGAATTACTTTATCATTCAACCAACAGAATGGCCACAGCATGATGCACAGAGATAATCCTTGAGTGAGGTCTTAGCTGCAGAGACACCTCCAGGACCCTCAGGTTCAAGCGAGGTAAGGAACTAGTTAAATCATCTACTCATTTTTTTGAACTACAAACACTTAAGGTGAATGCAAAGGGAAGAGGCCAGCTCTTTAAGAGGGATCTAACGTGCTAGACACAGACAAAGAGAAATGGGTTGGGATTTGTGCAGTGGAGGGTCTCAGGCACGATTCTTTAGTTATGAGTCTATCTTGGGACAGCTTAGGTAACTTTTCATTGTAGAATTCATATTTAACTTCAAACTTTCAATTAGACAAATGTATTATCTGGGATTTGAAACTTGAACTAGGAGAACTATCTCCTTCTACCCAAGCATCTCATCTGTATTAGATGCAACAGTCAGAAAGTGGGAATCTATTTCCCTTCCTTTATCCTCACCTTTCATTATCTGCAAAGGAAGTGATAACACCTACCTCACAGGACTTTCGTAAGAATTAAGTAAGAAAGCAAACTGAAAAGCACATGGTAGACATCTAATAAATACCCATAATAAATAAAAATAATAAAATAACAAAGTACAGGTGGTGATGATGTTTGTAGACGGCAATCAAACAAGGTCAATATCTTAAACAGAATTTAGTAAGTAAGGTAAAGCGTCTTTAACATTTCAAACTGCTTTCATAAATGCAATCATGTCTCAACTTACTACAAAAACTTAAGGTAGACTCATGGATAGACAGAGGGGCAGATGGATGGACATACACATGCTAAAGCAAGTTCAGTAAAATGTTAATGGCAGACTCCACATGATGGTTCTGAGTTTCACTATAAAATTCTTCCAACTTTTCTGTATGTTTGAAGATTATAATAAAACGTTGGGGAAAATGGCTTTTATAGCTTCTTGCTTGGTCTTGGACTTGATCAACTTGAAATAAAGAACACTCTTGGTTTCCACTCAGTCTTCATCACCAAGCACATTGTCTTCTACACAGTAGGTACCAGACAAAAAGTTTGTTTCACCGATTAAATAAATAGTCCCTACAACAGAACGATTATTCTCATTATGGAGGGGAGAAGAAAAAAAGACTAAAACCAAGCCATATGTTTAGAGAAATGAGATTGACTTATCTTTCCAGAAGAATCCCATCTAGCATCTTTCCTAACTTCTCGCCTGCCTCCTCCCTTACCTCCATCAACTATTTACCCTGAGCCTCCAGATTTCCAAGGTGACAGTTCACATCAGTGAGGCTGACTATGCTAATAAGTTCCTTCATCAGGACACACATCAATGCATAAATGCATTGTCTTTTTTTGTGTCTTTTCTAAAGACAGTATTTCCCTTCAACAGGCGCATTTTAGCCACTATGAGAGAAGAGGTTTTTTTCAATTTTTGTTTTATATTGAATCATCCCAGGTACGCACAAAAGCAGCCAAACTTAGCAATCTTGCTCTTGCCTCTCTGGTTACACTGAAAATACCCAGATGTGGCTGACACCTCTACGAAGTGGTCAGGAAGACTGGCAGCAGACAAACCAGGCACATGGGCCTCACACTGCCCCAGGCCTATGTCTGGCTCTGACCAGGAAAATGAATATTTAGTAAATATTTATTAAGTATGATTTCCATGCCAAGCATTGTGTTTGGCTCTGGGGATACAACATCCAGGTATGGATAGAGAGATCTGGTCCGTGCTCTTAGCAAGCTAAAAATCCATCAACCCAAATGAGAAGGAATGTGGTAGAGTGGGGAAAAAAATAAGACACGATTTAGAGTCACGTGAACCTTCACTGAAAATGCAATCCTAATCCCTGTGGACAATCATTTCATTTCTTTGAGGCTTGTGTACTCATCTGTAAGATGTGGCAAATAGTAGTATTTATCCCACAAGTCCATGCCATGGATTGAATAAAGAAAATATACATTGAGGCACCTGGATGGCTCAGTCGGTTGAGCGTCCAACTTTGGCTCAGGTCATGATCTCGCAATTCACATCAGGCTTGCTGCTAACAGTGCAGAACCCGCTTCGGATCCTCTGTACTGCCTCTCTCTGCCCCTCCTCTGCCCACTGTCTCTCTCCCAAAAATAAAGAAACATTTGGGAAAAAAAAAGAGTTTCTCTTAAAAAAAAAAGGAAAGAAAATATACATCAGTCTTCCATAAGTCATAAACCAAAATACAAAATATAGTATAATAATAGCTCACACTGGGACACCTGGGTGGCTCAGTCAGTGAAGCGTCCGACTTCGGCTCAGGTCACTATCTTGCCATTCCCGAGTTTGAGCCCCGTTTCAGGCTCTTTGCTAACGGCTCAGAGCCTGGAGCCTGTTTCTGAATCTGTGTCTCCCTCTCTCTCTTCCCCTACCCTGCTCGCACTCTGTTTCTCTCTCAAAAATAAATAAACATTAAAAAAAATTTTTTTAAATAATAAAAGCTGGCATTTATTAAATGTTACTAGTTATTAGACCAAGCTCTTTTGTTGTTGTTGTTGTTATTGTTGTCGGTCTGCTTTTTAAAATTACTTTGTTGGGGCACCTGGGCGGCTCAGTCAGTTAAATGTCCGACTTCAGCTTAGGTCATGATCTCACGGTTCGTGGGTTCGAGCCCCGCATCGGGCTCTGTGCTGACAGCTCAAGCCTGGAGCCTGCTTCAGATACTGTGTCTTCCTCTCTCTCTGCCCCTCCCCTGCTCAATCTCTGTCCCTCAAAAAATGAATTAAAATGTTTTAAAAAAATGTTTTTAAATAAAATAAAATTACTTTGTTGGAATACAATACATATTTGGCCTAAGTCAAATATGCAAATGCCAGGGTGATAAGGAAAGGATTCGGCGTCCAGGTAATTGAAGGCAGGGCTCCAGCCTTAACACTCTATATACATTTAGTTTAAAGCCTAGTTAATGGGCAGACCACCCTGGAGAGAACATCCACAAAAGATGCCCTCACGACAGCTGACAACATTGTCCACACTGCTCAAAGGTGGGAGGAATCTGGTCTGAATGTAATAGGGCCCTGGTATAAACATTCATAAGAGAGGCTGTGTGATTCAGTACATATGTTTTAGATTCTCTTGCAGGAACTTCAAGGAAGCAACTTCAAGGGTTATACACCTGAAGACACATAGATATACAAGAGAGTCCCGGAGGTGTCTCTGACTCAATGTGACTCCTTCGCTTCTCACACAAAACAAGCTGTGACTCAGGGTAACAGGACTGCAGCCACAGGGTGGCTCTGGGGTGGAAAGGAGTGGTAATACTCCAAACTTCCTTTTCCACAATGCGGAAGAGAAGATCAATTTTTACATTTGGTCTGCAATAAACCTTTACTTTGGACCGGAACTATTGGTCAGATGTACACAATAATCAAAAATGGCACGATAAATGATCTGGTGAGTTAGTTCACCAGTTCATCCACCCGTCTGTTAAAATATTTCCTGAGGGATCAGTGTTAGATGCTAAGCAGTGCCCTAGGCATCAGGGACACAGCGATAAATGAGGCACAATATGGTGTACTAAATTCCAGGGTAGGGGTAAGGGGAGGATGCCAGGGGGACAAAGGGCAGGACCCTAATCAACACGCGAGGGAGAAAGTAAAGGAAGGCTTCCTAGAGTCTTGACGAATTCGTGTCAGTTTTTCCACACGAAGGAAGAAACAGTTAAGTTTGCCAGGCAAAGGGAAACCCTGAGCAAAGACTCAGTCAGAGGTGTGAGAGAAAACGGGTACAGCATCCCTAGAGCCACTGACCAAGAAGTTCGCCATCTGGAAAATCTTTCCACTTCTCTAAGCATTTTGTTATGGGAAAAGTAATGATGGATTCCTTGAACAAATTCCCACAACCCGGGTCTCAAATCCAAACGCCTAGAGGGCAGTGCTGGAAACGGAAATGAGCAAAAGCAAGCTGGGTGGGGATGGCTGTGAAATGAAGGACACTTGCCCCTTCCGAAGGGGGCAGCCATACTCAGCCCCGGCCAACTCTTTCCACATGGGAATGTGGGCCCCGGACTGCCAAAGCCTTTTGTTAGTTCTTCTAAAGAAGCAGAAAATCTGGATTTTTATGTGAAATTTCTGAGTTTTTAAATGTTGAAAACCAATTCAAAAAAAAAAAGTTTTTTTCAAGCATAGGGTAGGTCGAACAAAAGCCATCTGGGGACCAGATTCAGTCTGTGGGCTGCCAGCCTGCAGCCCTAGCACATTGTGGGAAACGAGTGGTCTCAGAACAGGCAGTGAGGGCCTGTGGAGACAACCCAGGAGCGGGAGGGAGGCAGGCTGGATTCAGTGAGAATCCTGGCTCCACTACGAATGTGCTGTGTAGCTTTGGGGAAGCCACGTCAGCCTTCTGGGTCTCGTTTTCCTCATCTGTATAATGGCATAATAATACTATGTCAGTGTTTTTAAGGAAAACAAGCCCAAGAAGGGGAAAAAAAAAAAAAAAAACATGCTAAATCATGAAGCAGTATAAACCAGAAAGATTAGCTAGGACTATAAGATTATTTTTTTAGCGAAAAGTTACTAATAAGTAATAAAAGCATGCGCACTGTGCTGTCACAGTAGCAAACTATTCCAACCATAGATAGTGACCCATTATTAGTGGTGTTTGCATACATGGCCAGTTTCTTTTTTATACTGATAATTTCTTAAAACAAATACATTCATAAGACCACACATTCAGTCTTTTATATTTTTCCTTTTAACATTATAATGTCAAGTGTGTTATTGTTAGACAAATATTTATTACACACTCAGTACTACGCCGGATTGATTTTTTAAGACATAAAACAGATGTCATACCTATGCTTAAAATCCATCAACCACTTCCCTCTGCTTTTAGAATAAAATCCAAATTCCTGCCCATGGCCTCAAGGCCATGCAGGAACTGGCCCCTACTCGGCCCACCATCCACTGGTCTCTGCCTTGCTCACACCCTCACAGCCCCCCTGACTTCTGCTGCTGATCTCACAGGTACTTTCCTCCCCTCATGAATCTGCTGCCCTCTCTTCCTGAAAACCTCATCATTCGGGTCAAACAACACCTCCCAGGAGAGAACACACCAACCTTGCCAAGTCTGTTTATCTGAGTTTTTCCTACACAGCATTTTCCAGAAAATATAATCACTTTATGGATATATACTTGTCTCTTTGTCTATTTTCTGCCTCTCTATACTAGAATCTAAGTTCTCAGGAGCCTACTCAGGGCTCTCACCTGTCTTGCTCACTTTGGAATCCCCAGTGCCCAACACAGTGCCCCATATCACATGGGAGACAATAAACAGTATTTGTTAAAGGAAAAAAAAAAATGAACTCACCAGCCATTGTTCCTGGCCTCAGACCCTCCTGAAGTTACCACTTACAAATTTCTTCCCTGAGTTAATTTATCCAAACCCTGCAAGGCCAACTTTGGAAGAGGCAGCCAGTAGGGAGAAATATTCTCGATCTGAAATGCCAAGGTTCCGATCCCAGCCATTTATTGGCTGAGTGACCGTGGGCAAGTTGCATAACATCTCTGAGCCCATTTTATCATCTGTAAGAGAGGATACTTAATTCATACGGGGGAGGGAGGGAGGGTGAGGATTAGAGGAGTTTAACACAGATAAAATGCTTGCAAAAATGTTAGAAGTACAATGAACACTACATACACTTTAGCTACTCTCTTCACCTATTGCCTATTCTGTTCCTGTTGCTTAGGTGACCTTGTACCTTTCTTCTGCAATCACACTGCAATCCCCTGAAGGCAAAGACTACTTCTGGATTCCCACAGTGAAGGACTGAGGCCCCACAGGATGGGGAAGGGGAGGTGGAGCTGTGGTATGACTCCCGAGGTAGGTTGCTCACATGGTATGAAACTCTGAGTAAGCCATTTAACGTTTCTCCAGTTCCCTCATCCAGAAAAAGAGATCCTATCTACCCCACAAGACGGGTGTGAAGATTAAATAAAATCATCTTTGTGAAATAAACTCATGCTGACGCTGGAGGCAATGGTGAATTTTAGGGGAAATAGTAAATGGTATTAGGTAAATCTGCCTCAAGTTCAAAGCTGTGAGGCCTTCTGGTATAGGTATTACACATAGGATGTGGATGATTCACATAAATGAATGCCTCTGAAAATATGTCTTGTATGATGGTACTGGATATTTTCTATGATGGTCTCTGACAAACTCATGGTGGTTTTTAGATGCTTTCCTTAGCTATTAGTCAAGCAGGAAAAATACCCCTCCTTATAGCCAGCTACATGAAATAAGATATTCTAGCGTCTAAAATTCTCTCAGTTGGTGATAGGATATTCCTGACATGCCCATCAGGGGACACAAACATTTTTAAACACAATGCAAATGACGATTAAACTAGTATTTAAATATCTGCTTGCAGAAAGTGCTTTACAAGTATCTGACTAAATTATAATAGTTCCATCAGGCTGAAATTATTATCCTCATTTTAAGATAAACACTGAGACTTCGAGAAGTTGGTTTGCCTTTCTAAGGTCCCCAAAGTGGTAAAGGGCAGAGTAAGACTTAAATGCAAGTATGCCTGACTTCAAAGCCTGTACCGTGGTTACAGAACTGTGTTTTATCTGCCAAATTTCCTCACTATCTTGTATTAGCTCCACTGCTAAGGTTTGATGAATGGAGGTGAACAATAAGAGACCTATACATGCAACTTCAAGCCAGAGGAACTAAGAGAAAAAGACCATAGTTCCTACCATAACTGCCATTAAAGAAATGGTGCATTTCAAAGAAAGGAACTTGAACATTCTTTACCTTTTGCAAAGTTTCAAGATGAGAAGAAATCTAAGATAAGAAAATGATGTTATTATATCCTCAAGAAGAATGGAAGAATAAGGCCAGACAAGGCACTAAAAATAAACTGAGGCAAGCCTTTTATGGCACAGAAGGGACTAGAACCAGGTTTTCCTGACCTCCAACAGAATTTTCAATAGTTTCTCCTGTACAGAACTCCACTGATACCTTCCACAGCTAGCACAAAGATTTCAAACCACCTCTCTGGGCATGCCAACTCCCAGCTTCCTCCAAAGAATCTACATATATAGGAAAAGGCAAATTAGAAGCACAGAATCATTCCTTCATTTTCCCAGTATATTATCAAGGGAACAGGAGCAGAGAGGCATGGACTGAGGAGATGGGAGAGGTAGATATATTTTCTAAATCCATCAATAAAACCCTCTGACATTCCAGCCAGTTGGTTCCAGTTGGAATGAGCGCTGAAAATCTCAAACTATAAAATGATTAGCTTTCTGCTCTGCTGACAATGGCAAAAAGAGGAAATGAGTTAAAAGTCAGATTGGAATATCTCCACGCAGCCCCCACAAGCCAGTTAATTATCCTCCATTAACACTGAGCTGTCAGAATCTGCATCAGCCGTTAACTCTCTTGACCTTCCTCAGTCTGCACCTTGTTACCCTACAATGTTTCATGTTTATAAAGATAGGAGACTCCAACTGTTCCGGCCTGACAGAACTTAATTTACATTTGGCCTTCATTAAGATGAGAGTCAGAATCATTGAGACCAAATGGAAAAGCCAGACTGCTGGGGGTTATGAAAAATTCAAATGGCATTTTTCCTTTTATCTGACAATTCTTATTAAGGAGACATGCGTCAACCTGAAACACACAAACCTTAAATGTAAAGGACATGATTAAAATTCCACAATGCAGAACCAGGACCCGAGTGACTTTGCCCAAGAGCTGTGGTGGTCCTCGTTTATCACTTGTGTCTTCTGGGAAGTCTGAACTCCAGATTCTGTCCAACTCTCTCTGATAACTGATTCCAGGCTAAGGACATGGAGCCCATGAATGACAGCGGTACCAAGGTCAGCGGTTGGCTCTGACTCTGCCATAGAGCTCACCCCTCATAGCCGATCAGCCCCCATGTCCTGCTGAAATGAGCCCCTAAAAATTCTGGAACCCATCTCCTCTCCACCCCACAGTGCCTACTTGATACCTCGTGCCTTCTCACCTGGAGAAATGCAACATGGTCCTTACGGAGTCACTCAAATTATTCAAAATCCATTTACTAACTACCTACTATATGCCAGACACTTGACTACGAGTAGAGAAACAGCCAGGAACAAAACAGACAGGCTCTCCATTCCCCTGACGGATTACATGGTTGGAAGACCCAACCAAGCACCATGCAAATCATCATACAAAATGACACATCATGACAATTTATGAAAGATACAATGAAGTAAGAGTACTGTGACAAGAGACCTCTGATTTATTTGAGGGTCAGGGAAGGCTTTTCTGAAGACATGACAATAAAGCTAAGACCTAAATGATGAGTTAGGATCAGTGTTGAGCAGAGGAAAGAATATTTAGGGGCAGAAAGAACAGTATCACAACATCATCAAGACCAGGGGTCAGCAAACGTTTCTCTAATGGTCCACAGAGTAAGTATTTTCAGGCTTGCAGGCACACAGCCTCTCTGTCTCAACCACTCAGCTCTGTCACTGACACAAGAACAGCCACAGATGATACACAGGGTGGCTGTGTTTCAATAAAACTTTAGGGCCATGAAAATTTGAATTTTACATAATTTTCACAAGTCACAAAATATTATTCTTCTCTCGATTCTTTTTCAACCATTTGAAGTCAAATCCATTCTTCACTCCCAAAATATCCAAAATAGGCAGCAGGCCCATGGCCCAAGTCAGCCAACCTCTAATCAAGACTCTGAGGTGGCAAAGAGCGGAGTGTGTCTGAGATGCCCTGACTGCATCCCTGGGGACAGAGTAAGCAAGGTGAGGCAGGGATACACCTAAGCAGAGAGGGTGAGGTGAAAACAACATCACATACCATCTTCTGGGCCATGTTACAAATCTGGGGATCTATCCTAAGAGCAAAGCCAAGCCAAGAAAGCGCTATAATCAGGAAAGTATGAAGAATAGTTCTAACTCCCACACACACACACACACACACACATTCTCTCACCCCTCATCCAGTCTCTTCATCCCTGCCAAAGAGATCTCAGACATTCCCTCCCCCTTGCTCAACAACCATCGACAATCAAATAAGCCCTTAACACACCAAGCCCAGGCTACCTATCTAGTCTCATTTCCTACTACACTCAGGGAAGCATCCCCGGCTCTTGTCCCAGGACCTACGTGCCTTACCAAAAAAGAACCACAGTCTACCTCTAGAATTTCCTTCCTGTCTTCTCCAATAGGCTAAACCTCCACTCATATCTTCAGACTCATCTTCAAGAACTCCTCCTGGAAGCAAATTGTTTTCCCCAAAAGCACTTTGTGTATTCCTTTATTCAGGTGCTGAGCACATCTTCTGACAGCTCTGATTCCTTGCCCCTTCCTCTGCTTCCCCACCACTGCCCTGGGGAACTCTCTGCCCCTCAAGGGTCAGCCCCCATTCTCTTTGTGCTTGTGTCCCCAGTGCCTGTGACATTGCTGGTTCACAGCAGAACTTTGGTTAATATGTGGCAAATTAAAGAGTGAATAAAGACTAAATATATGACAGCCCAGTGAGCTTAGCACGGAGTCTTATGTTCTGACTCTGAAAGCAATCTAACCTCTCTGTGCCCCGTTCAAAAGAACACACTGTCTCCTGATTCTCCATAAATGGGTGTTCTTCGGGATACAAGGGCAGAGCTTCTAGAATTAGAAGTGGTTTTATAAGCCTGCGGGCCAGCAATGCTTTATGGAGGGATTTCAGTGCCGCATGACAGGATGGGGCGAGCTGAGATTTGGAGCCCAGTAGATTCGGGTTTAAATTCTGGCTCTACCATCTGTTTAGGGAAATCACATAGCTCTCTCTGTCAGCCTCAGTTTCCCATGCTGTCTATCAAGCAGAGCTTGTTAAGATTAAATCAATTAAGGTTTCCAGAACACAAAGCAGAGGGTGGGGCAGTGCAAAGTAGTTCTATCTTCCAATTTGTATTTCAGGATACATTTACATCAGGTTTTCAAACTGGTCCAGACCAACTCTCTCACTTACTAGACAGAAAAAGTAAGGCCTGGGGCACCTGGGTGGCTCAGTCGGTTGAGCATCTGACTTCGGCTCAGGTTATGACCTTATGGTTGGTGAGTTCAAGCCCTGGGTTGGGCTCTCTTGCTGTCAGTGTGGAGCCTGCTTCTGATCCTTTGTCCCCACTCTCTCTGTCCCTCCCCAGCTCTCTCTCTCAAAAATAAACTTTAAAAAACAAATTGAGGTCTGGGATGAGAACTGATTTGCTCAAAGTCACACAAGGTGATGGTCAGTGGAGTCAAAAACCCCTGGCTTCTATAACGCTCTGTGTTTTCAAACTCTTAGTAAATATAGAAGCCATTTTTGCAAATTAAAGCTTACAAAACAGCTCCATATACTAAACAGATAACAAGCCAAACCCACCTTGATTACTGATTCCCTCTTTGCTTCTCTCTCTTCTGCCCACGGCAGCAATCCAAGGACACTTTCTCAGCACCCTTACACTCCCCTCAAACCCCATTTACATTTTGAGTCATCAGAGACTCAGCCCACCTGAAACCCCAGAGCTGGTATATGAATCACACCAGGTCTTACTCATTAGATGGACTCTCTCCTCGCCAGACCACCTAGGGATTTTCAAGTCCAAGGTTCCCAGAGGACTTGAACTTTCTCGCACATCCATCTCTACTGGGAACAATTAAGCTGACATCACCATTCTCCACACTTCATAAAGGATCTTACCATCTGGAAACAGAAATCACCTGCAAGTGCTCTGTCCAGAGATTACCGTATCATTCAAGGACATGGAAACTCAAGTTCAGGTGACATGAGAAAGGAACACCCTAATATGCCACCAAGGCCAGATTGATCCTCAGATAAAAGGGCACAGAGAAAGAAGATTCTGGTCAGAAAGTCAGGACTTCAATCCCAGCTCTGCCCCTTTCTATCTGGAATGGGAAGCAGCAGCCTCTCCAAACTCTGGGAGAATACCAAATATTACAAGAACTGATTTTGGGGTCAGGTTCCACCCCTGGCTCTGCCACATACTTACGTCACTTTGGGGGAGTTGGTTCATCTCTATTAGCTTTAGTTTTCTTGTCTACAGACAACCCTCATGCCCTCCCCCACCCAAAAAAGAGACAACCTCTACCTTCATAAGGTTGCTGCTAGGATTCAAAGAGATAAGCTGTGCCAAATACTTATCACCGTGCCTACATAAGGTTAGCATCTACGAACAGGACTGATTTCACTGCAATCTAATCAATAAATTGGGATTAACTTTCCTCAGAGAGCTGCTGGGACATATCAAATGTAACAGGCTTCAGCATGGTGCCTGGTACAGACAGACCACGATAAATGGGATCCTCGGCTCTAATTAGTATCCTTGCTCCACCCTATGTGCTCACCTCTTTCAGCCACAGAAGCTTCGGGGCCTGCATTTCCACGGACATCACACCCCCAACACACTGCAGGACGCCGTGCTTGGTTTCGTTGATCCTGTGGACCTGACTGACCGCCCGGTGGTCCAGCCACATGATGATGTTTCGGTGGGAATCCCCTAGCAGAAACAAGGAAGAGGAGGGCACATGCACATGCTTAGCTTTCTCATTCAAGGAGGCACTTCCAGAGTCCCAAGGGCACAAAATGTGCACAACTACTACAATTTCCTACATCAAGGCAGCAAGCAAATGGGCCACACCAAACCGAATTAGTACACTCCACCCAAATCTTGGATGCCCCTTCTGGTGAGGTGTCCGTTACAATGTAGCCCCCTGGGGTTAAATGTCTACACTAACAGTCAAGATCTACCAATCAATTAGATTCTCATTGATTCTCTCCCAACTTCTTCCCCTCCTTTCTTAATCCTATCCCTTCTATTCCAGAAAAACTTGCCTGGGTATAATTCAGGAAAAGAACTATGAAGTAAGCCTAAAACAATACTTTGGCTTTTTAAGATCTATCTTCATTAAATATGGACAAATGCTTCAATGGAAAAATACATCCAGTATAACACACCGACCACATCCACACAATGGCTTTTTTCTGCTTATATTCCCACTTTCCTAGTCACTTTAATTAAAATTAATTAACTTAGGTATTTATTTCCCCTCAGTTGCTTTGGCAGAGTGGGAAACACTGGAATTTTTTTCAGTTTGGGGATCAGGCAAACCTAATGGGGAGTGCTCACAATTTCGGTTACAGTAGCAGATACATTGAAAAAGTCGTTAAAGTTTTCTTAGCCTAAGTATCATTATCTATAAAACAGGAATAACCACAGTTAATAGCATATAAGAGTTAACTGAGATTTTTCACTCACTGAACAAGATAACGCACATGAAGGCAAGTACCTATCACCTAGTAGGCTCTCAAGAGGAAAAAGAACTAAGAAATAGAATTTAAAACCGGCTAGAAAAGCAGCGTAGGCATGCCCCTCACATCTGACCTCTACCATCCTGCAGCGCACATGAGAACTAACTGCCCCATTCTCCCTTCCATGGCCTCTATTCATTCATCAGGTACTCATGGGCAAGCCAATACTCTTTTTACAGTCTTCTGCTTCCTCAGATGGTAAGATGCAGAGATCAGCAATGAATACACAGGGAGATAATAAAAGGGAAAGATAAAAGGGGACCCAACAGTAATTGAAGCAGGCATTTCACACATTCTTTAATGGTAGAACTACAGCAGTATCTTTGCTAATAATATCTTTGCTAATGGCAAACATTTATAACGCTGTGTGTGTGTGTTTGTGTGCGTGTCCCCCAAAGCTCGGTGCTAAACATTTTATACACATCGTCTCGTTTAATCCTCAAAACAACTCTCTGATCCAGGTCATTTTCCAAGACACGCTGACTCCAAGATGTAAGACCTGCCTGCTACTTCACAGCTTGGAAAAGCATATAGCATGCTTTGAAACAGATCTGGGCAGGGAATGGATAAATAAATTCATAAAACAAGTTTAAACTCAAGCTACGCATCTCAACACAAATAACGATACCAGCTGGTATATTTTTAAGCCCCATATATACTGCTTGTTGCTGGGGGTATACACCTATGTGATGAAAACAGAAACAATGTGTTGGGGACACCAACAGCAGCACGGTCACCTGCCCTGCAGAGGGGAAGGCATGGGCGGAAGTCTCAAGTAGTTCTTCCTTTAAAATAAAGTCTGTGGCAGGGGCGTCTGGGTGGCTCTGTCGCTGAGTGTCTGACTTCGGCTCAGGTCATGATCCCAAGGTTCATGGGTTCAAGCCCCATGTCAGGCTTTGTACTGACAGCTCGGAGCCTGGAGCCTGCTTCCGATTCTGTGTCTCCCTTTCTCTCTGCCCCTCCCCCCACCCTCTCTCTCTCTCAAAATAAAAAAATGTCTATGGCCGATATGGCAGATTTTCATCGTTTATCCTCAGTAGTGTGTACACAGAAGGCTGTGAATTTTATTTTCCTTACTTGGCCGTATCTCTGAAGAAAAACCTTCAAAACTGAAAGAAAAAACGCCAACCTAAGAAAAGATCTAAATCAGGTCATCATCACCATGATGAGGCAAGGACTCAGTCTCTGTTTTGCCTGCGTGGAGAAAGTTCAGGTCCCACAAAAGGTCCTCAAACAACAGTAATACTTTGAAATTAAGAGAAAGTACATGAGACCTTCCAGAGACACATCTAAGATTTGTTTTTAAATAGGTGAGTGATTATACTATATAACAGCACTACTTAAAGCTTCGGTTCTCAATCCTCGATGCATGTTAGAACCACCTGGGACAGCTTTAAACACACTGATGTCCAGGGGACATCTGGGTGGCTCAGTCATTTAAGCATCTGACTCTTGGTTTTATTTTTTTTTATGTTTATTTTTGAGAGAGAGAGAGAGAGAGAGAGAGAGAAAGGGTGAGCAGGGGAGGGTCAGAGAGAGAAGGAGACACAGAATCTGAAGACAGGCTCCAGGCTCTGAGCTGTCAGCACAGAGACAGATGCGAGGCTCGAACCCACAAACCGTGAGATCATGACCTGAGCCGAAGTCGGACACTTAACCCACTGAACCACCCAAGTGCCCCCGACTCTTGGTTTTGGCTCAGGTAATGCATCATCTCATGGTTTCATGGGTTCAAGCCCCGTGTCGGGCTCTGTTGCTGACAGCTCAGAGCCTGGAGCCTGCTCTAGATTCTGTGTCTCCCTCTCTCTCTGCCCCTTCCTCGCTCACACTGTTTCTCTCAAAAATAAACTAACTTTAAAAAAATTACTATATACATGCATCTGCTGCTAAACTTTCCATTGAAATGACAGATCCATCAGCTACTGCTGCCTCTATAGGAAGAGGCTCTTAAAACACAGAACGACACCCTGAAATTGTGAGAATCAATTAGCTTATGATATATATGATTATTAATTAGTAAGTTGCACCATGGACAATAAAGAGGAAGTTCATCTTTTCAGCTCTTACAGAAAATCACAATGGCAACACCTGGGTGGCTCAGTAAGTTCACCTGCTTCAGCTCAGGTTCGTGGGATCGAGACCAAGTCAGGCTCCATGCTGACAGTGTGGAGCCTGCTAGGGATTCTCTCTCTCCCTCTCTCTCCTCTGCCCCTGCCCTGCTTGCTTGCTTGCTCGCTCTCTCTCTCTCTCTCTCTCTCTCTCTCTCCCCTCCTCTCTCTCGCAAAATAAATATTTTAAAAAATCACAAATAAATGATTCTTCTGACAGCTTGTTGAACCTTTCACTGAGCATCTACCACACCTCAGGCACAGTGCTGGGATACCCAGAACATGCCACAGTCCTGCCTGTCTAGAGCATGTGGTCGAACGTAAACAAAAACAACAGTGTATCCAGGGCGTTGACAGCCAGAACACAAGTGGGACAGGCAGCCCAGAGAAGCAGGAGCATAGAGAGGGCCGTGCAGAGCCCAAGGCTGCACAGGGAGCTGCCAAAAGGCAGGAAAGGTCTCACGTCGTTCTGAAAATGGCTGGCCGCCGGTTAGCCAGGTGAAGAGAGGGGAGCGAGGAGGCCTACACAGCAGAGTGAGCATGTGAAACAAAGCACATGCTTTGTTTGGAGAGAACTGGGAGCAACTGCCAGGGCAGAATGTGGGTTACACAGTCAGTTCACCCACGGGCAGATCATTCGTCCATGGGTTCATCCACTCGATATTCTGAACACCTCACATGAGGCATGCCAAGCATACTCATGGGAAATTACTATGAATTAGCAAAAACATCTAAATATTAGGTTTCTATTGCAAAGTAGCCTAAATGGTAACTCCCTCCCCACCCCTGAATCTTCACCCTCACTTCTTCTTGAGCTCCTGTGGCTGGGATGACCCAACCAGAGTTGTGCTCTGAGTCAGGAGGAGTTGCAGAGCAGGGAGCACATAGCAGGGGCACCACAGTCCAACTGAGGGGCTGTCCAATCTTCAAAGGAAAGAAGATCAGGGGTGCCTCAGTCGGTTAAGCATCCCACTTCAGTTCAGATCATGGTCTCTCAGTTTGTGAGTTCGAGCCCCGCGTCAGACTCTGTGCTGACAGCTCAGAGCTTAGAGCCTGCCTTGGATTCTGTGTCTCCCTCTCTCTCTGCCCCTCCCCTGCTCATCCTCTGTCTCTCTCTCTCTTCTCTCTCTTTCTCTCTCAAAAATAAACAAACATTTAAAAAAAAAAAAAAGGGAAAAGAAGACCAACAAGAAAAGGCTAAAATGAGAATATTTTATCATGTACTGATGAGCAGTGTTCTTAAACTATTGTACTTAATTTACTTGGGTTGGTTGGTTTGTTTATTACCATCTTTAGATTTCTGTCAGTCTTGTGGGTTTGGCTTTGACGGTGATGGTTCATTTACTGACCCCACTGCCTGCTCCCCACAGTCACTCCACTCAACCAGTCAAGACTTAGTGCCACGCAGGCATAAGAAGTCTTTAAAACAACCTTTGAATCACCTTTAAAATTCAAATGTCATTTTCTACGACAGGATAATCCATTTCAGATAAAATCTAAGCTTAATAGAACCTGTTGAAAGGCAAGAAACTGGTAAGGGGTACCTGCAGCTGGATGCAGTTGATGAACAGGTATGTTTTAACCTTTTTGGTGAAACAAAATTATTTCAACACTTATAATTAGGGTTGCAACCTCACTACCCTTTTAATAGAAGGTCTGTTAACACAAAGCAATTCCACCTACACTAAGAAAAAAGATGGCACCCGGAGAGGGAACATATGTAAGCAGGTTTAATAAGGAACTCTCTCCTTCCATTTCAAGTGTTCTTATTCCTAGTATTTCAGCTGTCCATTCAGCTGCACCCAGTGATTCTCCACATACCAGGGCATGGAGGAAACTTTAAAAATGCTAAAGCTCAGGGCACCTGGGTGGCTCAGTCAGTTAAGCATCTGACTTCAGCTCAGGTCATGATCTTGTGGCTTGTAGGTTCAGGCCCACATCGGGCTCTGTGCTGACAGTTCAGAGCCCAGAGCCTGCTCCAGATTCTGTGTCTCCCTCTCTCTGCCCCTCCCCTGCTCACGCTCTGTCTCTGTCTCTCAAAAATGAATAAATGTTATAAACAAACAAATAAATAAATAAATAAATATGCTGATGTCCTAGCCTCACCACAAGCCCATTGAATACAAATCTTGAGGGTAAGCCTCATGAATTGGGAATTTTAAAAGATCCCAGGTTGGTTCTAACATACAGCCTGAATTAAAAACCATGTATGTTAGCAGATCACAGTATACATGCAGCATCCTTGGTATCTACGGTTAACATCTAAAGTCCCAACCAAAATAAGAACTCATCCAACAGCACCCCTGAGAGACTATGGCTTCATGGCTACTTTAGCCAATCAAGGAAGTCAGCTCCACGGCTGACCGTATCTCATAACTTGAGTTCTTGCTGCTGCTGAACTGTGGTCTGCTCATCCAGCCCCATTCCTTTGGTCTGTGCTTTCTCAAGTGGCTCGGATTGGGGCTGTCCCACACTCCTGGGCCAGAACGATGCCAGGTGAGCCGGTGATCAGCCAGTGAGATCAAGGAACATTCATATTCGTCTTTGATATCCCAACACTTAGTAAGACAGAACCTGGTACGTGGGAGGTGCTAATACAGGTGGCAAAAAGGGAGGAAAGTATGTCTGTCTGTCTGTGTGTGTGTGTGTGTGTGTGTGTGTGTGTGTAAAGATGGGCATCATTACCACTGTGCTCAAATGATTCATCCACTTGCAAACTTTTTCCAGTACATGGGATTTATAAAAATCACTGTTCTCTGCATTAGGTCCATACGAGTGAGGGGGGCACACTCTCTTTTTAGGAATTTATAATCAGATGGAACAAATGTTTCTGAGCTTTGAAGGTGTCAGGCTCTCAATCTTCATAGAAAAAGCTATGGTTCATTGTTCCAATTCTTTCAGAAAATGCAGAGATAAAGTGACTCACTTGAGGCGTCATGGCTTAGTATCAGGTGAGCTATGATCTGGGGCCTTCCTGACTCCCAATTCCAGGGTGTCCGAGTGTGCCCAGTGTCCACAGCCATCTATTAAGAAAGGCATTGCTACAGCAGTGTCCACTGCTAAAGGTTCTCAGACACAATCTTTTTTTTAACATTTTTTAATGTTTATTATTTAATTTTGAGAGAGAGAGAGAGAGAGAAAGAGAGAGAGTGTGAGTGGGGGAGGGTTAGAGAAAGAGGGATACACAGAATCCAAAGCAGGCTCTAGGCTCCAAGTTGTCAGCACAGAGCCTGATGCAGGGCTTGAACTCTCAGACTGCGAGATCATGACCTGAGCCAAAGTTGGAAAGTCAGATGCCCAAATGACTGAGCCACCTAGGTGTCCGGACACAATCTTGCCAAAATACATTTGCGATGGCTACCTTGGCAACAACCAACTGATGATGTCTAGAACCACACTCCTTAGATGGAACATGCAATTTCCAGTTCTCCATGGACTCCACCACTCCCAGATGTCTTCTGCTAATTAAAGATAAAGTATCAGCTACAATTCATCCCCACATATGTGCTATAGGTTGTTCTCAAACCTGGCCCACTTTACTTATTTTCCTTACCTGCCTGACTACTATAGACTTTCAGGTTTGCAACCTAAGTGCTAGTGCTACTGGCTAAACTTTCCCAAGAAGGATGGATCTTGACCCATGGAAAATTTCTGATGGCAGACATACATTTGAAACAGCTCACTACTGTACTCACAAGTCTCTATTAAGACAGTATCATTAAGTGGGAAGGTCTTTTGATCTGACTATAGAAAAAAGAGAGGCCAATCTGTTTCCTGCGTCTGTGTGATGCGTGGTCCTATCTGCCTATTTCCTTTAAATGCACTTGGCTCACCTACTCAAATGAAGGCCCCACAGTAGTAGCTTCATACACGAAGCAACTGCAGGCATGGACACTCCATTCCCAGAAAACTCCCAGACCACTCGCCTGTTTCAAGGCTGCTCACTCGGAGCTAATGGTCCCATGTCCTTCCTTCAGTGAGCTCTCTGCTGTGGCTCTCATACATTAGTAAACCAAGTCTCTGCCTAATCCAGCCCCTATGTCACCACTCCTACCAACTGTTCTCCAAGCTCGTAACCTCCAGGACAGGACTCTGGCCTCTGTGCGCCACCTCTAAACCTCATCGTTGGCAATAAGAGACACCTGACCTCATGTTCCACCTGGTGCCCAGCCAGTCTTTCCCAACACCAGGGAAAGAGACGGGGATGCACCTACCTTCATGGTTTACTGGTAAAGGACGAAACTGCTGATCCAGAACAACCAGAGAACACGTAGCATCAAACCCAAGCCCTCGGATTCGGTTTACATCGATCCCTTGTACAACTTTCTGTTTTGAAAACAAATAAACAGAAACATAAATTACAGGGCAGGCTTTTAAAAGACTGAAAACAGTTATGACCAAAACAAAAATGACTAAATATAAAAAATATTTACAACAGAAAATAAATAAAAGTGCAAATAATTTAAATAACAGAAGATCTTGTAAGTTAGTAAGACAAAGACAACCAATCTAATTGGAAATCAAGCAAAGGACACGGCAAGTCACTTCATAAAATAAAAAGAAATAGTCAAAGGGCATATAAAAAGATTCCCTACTCCATTTAAATAAGTTAATGCAAATAAAAACACACCAATCTTTGCTTTTCACATTGGCAAATATGTATAAGATTAACAGTATATAGTAATGGCAGATAGGGAGAAGTAGACCTTTTGTTACATTATTCTAACACTGTAATAATTTAGTGTAAATTTTGGAGAATAACTTCACAGTATTTATTATAATTAAAAACATGCAGGGTGCGTGGGTGGCTCAGTAGGTCAAGTTTCTGACTTCAGCTCAGGTCATGATCCCACGATTCGTGGGTTTGAGCCCTGCGTCAGGCTCTATGCTGACAGCACAGAGCCTGGAGCCTGCTTCAGATTCTGTGTCTCCCTCTCTCTGCCCCTCCCCTGCTTGCTCTCTCTCTCTCATCCTCTCTCTCAAAAATATATAAACATTTAAAAAATGCGTAACTTTTGACCCAGCCAACCCACTTCTGTGAACTTACCTTAAGAAGTTATCAGCATAAGTAAAGTTATATGTGGATGAAACTTAACTGTAGCAATGCTTAAGAATGTATTTAAAATTTAGAAAAACTGTTTCCTATTAAATTATGGTACATATGCAAGATGGAATCTTCTACATCCATTAAAAAGAGGTAGAGAAGTAACTTCCGAGTGTGGTACTTTGAAGAGGTTGGCAAATCCTCTTCACAAAATAAAAGTATCAAGCTGGACAAAATCATCAAAAACAACTGTTTGGGGGCTATGGAACTTGAATAAAGCCACACTTATTTATTTATTCCTGAAAAATCAAAGCATTTAATTTTTGAGAAGGATTTATTCTTGAAAAATCAAAATTATACTTAAAACATTCTCACAAACACAAAATAAAACAAAATAAGAAACTCTAGGACCAGATGGCTCCACTGGGAAATTCTGTTAAACATTTAAAGGGGAAACAATACCATTCCTACACAAACGTGTTCAGGATATAATGAAGGAGGGAATATCTTCCAACAAATTCTACATGGCCAGCGTTATTCTCATACTAAAGCCATAAAAAGGCATCAAAAGAACAGAAAACCACAGACCAGTATCTGCCATGAAAATAAATCTAAAAATCCTTAACAAAATATTCACTACAAAGCATGCATTATAAACTATGACCATGTGGAGATATCCCAGGAACGAAATGGTAATTTAATACCCATAAGTCAATTAATGTAGTACACATATCACTAGAATAAAACACAAATGCCAATGGTCATCTTAACAGAAGCAAAAAAAGAGAGAAAAACAAAACAGTCAGTAAACCCGGAGACAAGTGAACTTCCACAACCAGATAAAGAGCATCTACAAAAACCTACAGCTAACATTTTACTTCATGATAAAATGAAATGATTCCCTCCTGTTATAAACAAAGAAAAATGTCTCTTGCACCACTTCTATTCAAACTGTAACTGGTGGTTGTGGTCAATGCAATAAGGCAAGGCAAGAAAGAAATTTAAAACACACAGACCGGAAAGAAAGAAGTTAAAGTATCTTTTTTTTTTGCAGAAAACCTGATCTCATATGCAGAAAATCCTAAGGGATCTACAAAAAAAAAAAAAAAGCAACTAGAATAATAAGAAACTTCAGTAAGATCACAGGATATAAGGTTAACATATTAAAATTAATTGTATTTCTATATACTAGCAAATAACATATCAAAATTGAAATTAAGGAAATAATTCCATTCAGAATAACATAAAAAGAAAACACTCGGGAAAGAATTGATCAAAAGTTCAAAATCTATTCCCTGATAACTACAAAACATTGCTACAAAAAAAATTACAAATTAGAGAAATATGCCATATTCATGAAATGGAAAATTCAACAATGTGAAAATGGTAATGTCCTCAAAATTAATCTACAGATGCTATACAAGCTCAATAAAAATTTCAGGAGGTTTTTGGTTTGGGGGTGTACAAGTTGACAAGCTGCTCTCAACATAGAAATATATGTTAATATATGCTCTTTCTACATAGAAATATAAGGAATATAGAAGAGCCTAAGCAGTTTTTAAAAGAAAGAACAAGGGGCACGTGGGTGGCTCAGTCGGTTAAGCCTCTGACTTCAGCTCAGGACATGTTCTCACAGTTCATGGGTTCAAGCCCTGTGTCAGGCTCTGTGCTGACAGCTCAGAGCCTGGAGCCTGCTTCGGATTCTGTGTTTCCGTCTCTCTCTCTGCCTCTCCCCTGCTCATGCTCTCTCTCTGTGTGTCTCAAAAATCAATAAACATTAAAAAAAAACTTTTGGGGCACCTGGGTGGCTCAGTCAGTTGAGTGTCCGGCTTCGGCTCAGGTCATGATCTCACAGTTCGTGGATTCGAGCCCCACGTCGGGCTCTGTGCTAACAACTAGATCAGAGCCTGGAGCCTGTCTTCAGATTCTGTGTCTCCCTCTCTCTGACCCTCCCATGCTCACGCTGTCTGTCTCTCTCTCTCTCTCAAAAATAAATAAAACATTTAAAAAAAGAATCTGTTTAAAAAAAACTTTTAAAAGAAACAACAAACTATACTTGAACTTACTATAAAACTATCATTTCACCTCATATGCACACAAAAATTAATTCAAAATGTGTCATATCCCCAAATGTAAGAATGAAAACTATAAAACTTGTAGAAGAAAATCTTTGTGACAGGAGTTAGACAAAGAATTTTTAAAAGCAAGACTCCTAAAAGAAAAAAATGGATAAATTTGACTTCATTAAAATTTTTGCTCTTCAAATAAAAGCTTAAGAAAATGAAAAGATAAGCTACAGATTAGAAGAAATATTTTCATTCATACATCTGATAATTGACTATATATGGAATAAAGAACTCTTATAACTCAAATAATGAGAACAACCCAATTACAAAATGGGCTAAAGATTTAATACACACATCACCAAAGACGACAAACAAATGCCCAACGCGTACATAGAAAATACCCAACATCATCAGTCATCAGGAAACCGTGAACTAAAATCACAATCGGAAAAGACTGACAATATCAAATGTTAGAAAATTCTGGACAAAGTGGAAGTCCCATACATCACTGTTGGAAATGTAAAATAAAGCCACTTTAGGAAAGAAGCTTGGCAGTTTTTTAAACACAGCTTACCACACAACCTAGCAATTTTACTTCTTAGGTATCTACCCAAGAAAAATAAAAATGTATGTCAACATAAATGCTTGTACGTAAATAGTCATAGCAGCATCATTCATATTACCACCACACTGGAAACAAATCAAATGTCCATCACACTTTATTCAGATGATTAAACAGTGTGGCATATCCATAAAATGGGATAGTACTCCGCAAGAAAAAGGCACAAACTACTATTAAGTACGAGATGAACAAACCTTAAAAACACTGTGCTACATGAAAGCAGTCACAGCAAAAAATAACCCACAGTGTAGGATTCTATTTATATGAAATTTCTAAAAATGAATAGCTATAAAGACAGAAAGCAGATAAACAGCTATCTATGAATGGAGGTAGGGATTGACTACAACTTCTTTGAAGTAGCAGAAGTATCCTATAATGGGATTCAAGTGTTAACTGTACGAAGGTGCAAATTCAATAATATCACTGAATTATGTATTTTAAACAGATGGACTTTATGGTATGTAAATTATACTTCAAGCCATTAAATATTTTTAAAAGGTTGAGCTAAAGATGAAATGGAAAGACATCCATGATATGTTCTAAATAGGGTCAAAAAAATATAGATAGATCTTCCTCCACTTAGGATGTGGTTACATTAGATAAACTCATCATACGTTGAAAACAGTCTAAGTCAAAAATACATTTAATATGCCTGACTGACCAAACAACACAGCTTTGCCTAGCCTACCTTAAATGTGCTCAGAACACTTACATTAGCCTACAGTTGGGCACAAACATCTACCACAAAACCTATTTTACACTAAAGTGTTGAACATCTCATGTAGTTTATTGAATACTGTACTGGAAATGAAAAACAGTGGTATGGGTACAGAATGGTATAAGTGTATTAGTTCTTTACCTTCATGACCACAGGGTCCACTGCCCAGCATCATGAGGGAGCATCAAACCACGTATAGTTAACCCAGGAAAAAGACCAAAACTCAAAATTCAAGGTATAGTTTCCATGGAATGCCTACCACTTTGGTACCACCATAATGTCAAAAAATCATAAGCCAGGCACCAATTTGTATGCAATAAACTGTTAACAGTGATTGCCTCTGATAGCAGAAACTACAGTTACAGGAGATAGAGGAGATTTTTTATGTTGTTATATAATTTTTAAAATTATAAAATAATAGATTTATTACTTCTCTCTTTTATTTTTGTTTCCATGGTTTCCTTTTTTGAAAAGGCATGACTGAGCATCATGGTTTCCTGTTATCTTGAAACATGACGATAACCTTGTAATCCCACAAAAGCCAACTCAAAAGCGTCCATCCCCATTGAAAATACACAATTCTTCCCTTCCCCTGTTTTAGAATCCCAGACTTATAATTTAGGATCCTGGGGGAGAACATTTGCTAGTGAGAGACCCATCTGTGACTGGTGGCAATACCCTTGCCCCACAGCAGGCGCTGAATGCCCCGCATGCCTTCAGGACGCTGATCCATCTACACTTATAAAAGCCTGAGGACCAAACCCAATTCCCTGTCTCGCCGCATGGCCGCATGGTGAGTCACAAAGTCCTGGTTTCAAACCCTAGCTCTGCCACTCTGGCCACGTGACTGAGTGGGAGTCACACAATTCCAGCCATTCCAATCACTCTATTGACTTGTTGGGTCAAGTCTCTATAGCATGCATAGGCATGTGGCTTCTTCTGCCTGGAATGTATTTCCAACTTGGCTTGGAAATCTCTAGGCAATGATTAAGATCAATGGTGTTGGGTGCAGACCACCTGGCTCATCCACCTACTAGTGGGTAGGACTCTGGGAAGCCAAAAAACCAGTCTCCTTGATTGCACTTCTTTGGCTTTCTTTAGCCATCTCTTTTTTTTTTTTAATGTTTTTTTTTTTGAGAGAGAGAGAGAGAGAGAGAGAGACAGAGAGAGACAGAGAGAGAGAGAGAGAGAAAATGAGCAGGGGAGTGGCAGAGAGAAGGAGACACAGAATCTGAAGCACGCTCCAGGCTCTGAGCTGTCAGCACAGAGCCCGACGCAGGGCTTGAACTCAGGAACTGTGAGATCATGACCTGAGCGGAGGTCGGATGCTTAACCTACTGAGCCACCCAGGCACCCCTACCTCCATCTCTTAATGTGTTATGAGAATTCGGCAAAATAAGGTGTGATTGGCCTAACAACTAGCCTAACATCTGGCATTATGGTGTACAATAAATTGCAGCCATTATTAATCAGCTGCCTCAAATCTTCTTTGAACTCATGGGCCATCAATAAACAAATCAATAAGTCAGCCCTAACTTCTAGCTGCCATGAGGCCCTGCTGGCCTCTGTGCCCAAAGAGTGCATGCCTGACCTGGGCAGGCCCATCTCACACAGGACTGCAGTTAGTCAAAAGGAGAACTGGGTGAAAAAATGCAAAAGACTCCATAAAATTCAATACCACAGGGAAGCTTTGGAATAGAAATGAACATGAGGTATGGTATCAAAAGAGCCACCTTTGAGTTGCAACCCTACCACCTTTGCATCAGGAAAGCCTACACTAATCGCATCACCTTTCTGACCTTCAGTTTCCTGAGAGTAAGAGTCATCGCCCAGGTGAGGATCAAAGGAGTTAACTGGGTGCTTTGGAACCAGTAAACCTCTGTAGGATGGAAAGCCCACTCAATACCTTATTAACTATGTTCATGGAATCTTTGTTACGTATGAAGCATAGCACACTCTGTGTCGTGTAAGCACGTATAAAAATGATAAGCAAAGCGAACAGTGATGGAAGAGACTGAATAAACTCAAATCTTCTCAAGAATTATTACAGTGGGAGTCACCTTCCAGTGGGACCAAAGAAAGTATTCTCTTCAATCTATTTTATCAAGCCCTCTGAAGACCTACAGAGTACCATATCCTACTCATGGCCTTTCAGTCACAAAGGCTCAACCTCTCTTATCTCTACAATAGAAATCTATCACAAGGAACTAGAACAGTAATTGTGACATGCATTCAAACCTGATTTGGTTAGGTAGCCACATCCCCAGCCTTATATAAAAATGCTTTATGATCATGCTGATCCGGGAGCAGGACCACCCTATTCCCTAACCCCATCCCCATCTAAACCATCCCAGCAAGATGGCTGTAAGAGCTACACTACCCAGAGGTCCCTGGGATTTGAGCTGCTGACCTGAGGATTCCTTTTAATGCTCTTATTAACGGAGGAAGAAAGCAGTCCAGTAAACTCACCCAAAGACTTGGCATCGAGGGAATTCCCCAGCTAGAGAGAAAGCACATTGCTCTTCTAAAGAATTTCCAGAGAAGCAGATTTCTGCAACTTCATTTGGTAACCTGGTCCATGTCTCACAACTGTCAACTCATAGCTATGGGGCAGCGAACAAATATTTGGGGAAGGGATTGTGCATCGCTTTGTTCTGCCGGTGGGAACCAGTTCAATCCTGCATGTGTTTTAAATCAGCAGGCTCTGCCATATTGGGTGGGGAGACAGCGTTCCTTTGAAACCCTCCAAACTGAGGACTGGAGGAGCAGAGGGATACCTGGCTTTTTCTTTAGCTCTATTTGGAGCCAGGGTCAAAGCCTAGGGCCTCGCAGAGAGAGTCCAGCTTGCAATTGAATTTGGTGGCTGGTACCATATTCTTTTCAATCTTGATTTGAGTGCCTTTGTCAGCCTTGAGGGTGTGTGGGGTTATGAAATCCCTGGTTCCCTGAGGCTCATCACTCCCTGTTGCCTACACAATTCAATTACTCACACGGTCAATCAGTCAGCAAATACAATCAAGCCTCTTCCAGGGTCAGGCTGAGCACTCTTCTGGGTATTTGGGAAACAATGAAGATTAAGAGATTAAAAACAAAAAAAATCCTTGCTCTTTTGGAGGTTACATTTTATTAGGAATAGACAACAGTTAATACAAATAAAACATATAGTGTACATACAGTGTACCAGAAAATGATAAGGGGATGGATCAGGAGTGCCAGAAAAGAGGAAGGTAGTTACTGAGAAGATGAGACCTGAGCAGACACCTGACGGACCTGAGGAGCTGTCCTTGTGGAAATCTGGTGGCAAAGCACTGCAGGCAGGAGAAGAGCAAGTGCAAAGGCCCTGAGGTGGGAACAGCGACCAGGCTAATACAGCCTGTGGGGGACCCTTGCAAGACCCCTGGAGATACTCTATTTCACAAAATCTACCCTAGTGACTAGTAAAATGCATAAATCCAACCCCAGACTATGACCTGCACAGCATCCTGGCTTAGGTATGGTATTGTCCCTTGAAGATCAAGCAGGGAAACGGAGATCAAACATTTCCATTTATGTCAGGGACACCAACACGCTTCTAAGAAGGGAAACTCTGAAATTGCCTCCCTCTCCTTCCTCTCCACTATCACGAAGTCCTGTGAGATCTTCCTTCCAAAGTCAGTCTTGTCACTCCCATTTATCCCTCTGCCAACATTCTCATCCAGCCATTCATTATTAAAGAGAACTTATCAAACACCTGTATGTAGCAGCTTGGAGTACACATGCCGAACAAGACAGACGTAGTCCCAGACTCCCAGAGCTTATAGTTCAAAGGAATCCCAGCCTCTAGCGTTTCATTAGAAGAAACTGCCTCCTAACTGGCATCCTTGAATTTACTTTTTGTTCCCTCCAGGCCATCTTGAATCAGTTGCTGATCAATCTGACACTCAGGATGATTCCAGAAGACTCCCTATTGGCCTCAGAACCAGCTACTCCAGATATGCCACCTCATGCATTGCAGTCTCCCCTCTTCCTATTGGAAACCATCTGCCCATGCCATTCCTTCAGCTCTGAAGATCCTCTCAAAGTTCTCCAGAATCCCTTAGCCACCACCCACTCCCAACCTTCCTCAATCTTTCTCCACTGACAGTAGGGAGCTCTCAATTTCTACACTCATTCATTCTTTTTATACCTCCTGAGTCTACTGGATGTTAGGATCTGGGTAAGCAAACTGTAGTTCCCACCCACTCCCAAACATCAAATCTAGGAGATAAGATGGATATGGATTTTAAAAAATGGAGGCACCTGGGTGGCTCAGTCAGTTGTGCGTCCGACTTCGGCTCAGGTCATGATCTCACGGTTTGTGAGTTCGAATCCTGCATCAGGCTCTGTGCTGACAGCTCAGCTTTGGAAACCATCTGCCCATATCATTCCTTTGGCTCTGAAGATCCTCTCAAAACTCCAGCCTGCTTTGGAGTCTATGTCTCCTTCTCTCTCTGCCCCTCCCCTGCTTATGCTCACTCTCTCTCTTTAATTAATTAATAAATAAATATTAAAAATGTATCATTATTTACCTCATTTATGTGTTATTGACTATACAATGCTTTTATTCTTTGGTTACTATTGATCATAAATGGATGACTCACCAATGACATGAAGTTCTCTGAAGGCAAAGTACAAGGTATTGTGACAACATTCAGTAAGTAACATATGGCTTAGTTGGTAAGTGATTTGGGGAGAAAAGGCTTCTTCCTTGAAGGACTGACTTGTGAACTAAGATTCGGTGCACCATTATCCAATGGAACTTCCTGCAGTGATAGAAATGTTCTGTCTCTGTGCTGCGCAATCCAGTAGCCGTCAGCCATGCATGGCCCTGAACATCTGAAATGTGGCAAGTGCGTACAAGGAACCACATTTCAAACCGTTCTTTAATGAACTTAGATTTATATAGCCACGTGTGCCTAGAGACTACTCTATTAGATAGTGTGACTCCAAGGATGAAGAGGGGTTAGAGATATTGGCAGAAGGCAAAATGAACAAAGGATGTGTGTGAAAGTCCTGAGGCCAGAGAGAGCAGTGCAAGCTTGAGGGCAGGACAGAAGGAGCATGTGGCTGGACTGCAGGGAGCTGAGAGAAGCATCAGGAGATGGGCCAGGAAAGCAGGCGGAGCCCAAACCATGCAAGACCTGAAGACCATGTTAAAGACCTGGTGTTCTATCAAATAGTAGTGTGATGATACTGGAGGGTAGGAAACAAAAGAGTGACATGATCAGATTACATTTAAAAAAAATCATTCCTGGGGCACCTGGGTGGTTCAGTCAGCTAAGCATCCAACTCTTGATTTCAGCTCAGGTCACGATTTTACAGTTCAGGGGTTCGAGCCATACATCAGGCTCTGTGCTAACAGCACTGAGCCTGCTTGGGATTCTTTCTCTGTGCCTCCCCTGCTCGCTCATGCGTTCTGTCTCTCTGTCTCTCTGTCTCTCTCTCTCAAAAAATAAACAAACATTAAGACAAAAATTTTCCAGCTCCAAGAAGGAGAAGGGATCGGGAAACCCATACATGAGATCAGTTAGATCCTCGCCCTAATGCAGACAAGCAACAAAGGTATGTGGTGCTGGAGGTGGAAAGGAGGCAGAGTTCAGGCTTATCATCAACTTTGTAGGTGACTTAGGGAAGGTCGCTTAACTATCTGGGTCTCAGGTTTTCTTTTCAACCGTAAAATGGGAACAACCACCCCTGCCCCACCTACCTTGTATGACAATCAAATGGCTATGACGGAGCTTTGTAAACCACACAGGCTCTACAAATGTAAAAGGTTAACATTATTGCTCAACCCCACACGGCTACTCCCTCTTCTGCTCCTTCTCCCTCCAGCCATTACTTATGTAACTAGCGCAACTTAGAACAAAACAATACTTTGTTGGCTTCCTTGGTGCTGGGTTTTTCCATTCAACTGAACTATTTCATCCTTAGGGGCAGAGAATTTGTTATAGACCTCTTCTAGACACACCAATTCAGCAAAAATCATAGCACGTAGCAGGTGCTCCCAAGTGTCCATACTAAATGACACTCAACAAATGCCCGTTGGCTGAGTGACACCTTCAGCTTCTTTTTCCTTCTTCCTAATGGAAGCTGGTACTAATCATACACTAGCTTGAAATGTTCTCACCTTCTTGGGATGATTAAGATTGTGGCTCCAAAAAGAGATATAAGCCCTTAAAATCAAGGACAATGTATATACCTCTAGGACTTGTGTGTTTCCATAGCACTTTTTAGATATGTGAGTACCGACCCAATAAAGACCTGCCAATTTTAGGAGCAGCGGGAAGAGCAGAAGAGAAGAGGATTTGGAGTCACCTTGCTAGAGTGTCTTGCTAGGGGTCTTGTCCTGTCTCTAATACCTGTTAGTTTCAGAACCTCAATATCCTCCTGTCTCAAAAATAAAGAATGGCAGTCTATCTCACACAGTTACTGCAACATTTAAGCAAGAAAAGAGATGCCAGAACTTTGTTTCTTTATAGCTCTAAGTAACAAATCTGATAACCGTGGATTGAGCAGCAAAGTTGTGCCAGGCAATGTGTTAGATGCTGGGAATTCAGGGGCGATGGTATTAAAGAGACCAAATAAGTCACCAATTACAATGAAACCTGTTAAGGACCAGATAAAATGCTATGTGGTAAGGACAGGTGAAGACTGGGCTCTAGGGCAGCAGAGAGGGCTTCTCACCCCCTTTCCTCTGAGGTTGGCAAGAGAGGACAAGGGCTGTCAGAGGTCATCCAGGAGGAAATAATGCTGAGGATCACCTTATAAATACCTGTGCAGGAGTTGGGCAGGTGAAGAAGAGAAGAACATGCCAGATAATGAAAATAACAGAGGGGCACCTGGGTGGCTCAGTTGGATGAATGTCCAACTTCGGCTCAGGTCATGATCTCAAGGTTTGTGGGTTTGAGTCCCACATCAGCACAGAGCCCACTTTGGATCTCTGTCTCCCTCTCTCCACCCCTCCCCAACAAACACTAAAAAAAAAAAAGAAAAAGAAAATAACAGAGGCATTTAACTCATTCACGTACTCAACAAACATGAACTGGGCCTACCACAGGCAAGGAACTCTAGGGAAATTTAGATACACAAGACATGACCCCTATGAGAGGGCACACATTTTTCACGTGAGCAGACAGCCAGGTAAAGGCACTTATAATTCAGTATGGTTAATACAACAATTAGGGTAAGGTCAAGGTTCCCCACACAGTGGCAAATTCAAAACACTTCAGGTAGTTTAACATGAAATCGAAGCAGGGAGCATGGGGAGTGAAATAAGCCCGGGGGAGAGGGGCAAAGGGCAGAGCATGAGGGGGGCAGCTGCAGTCCGCCCCTTGCTCATATTAATCACGTGACCTTGGGCGGGTTGCTTAACCCTTCAAAGCTCATTCCTTCCAGCTTTAAACAGAAGAATAAGAACTACGTCATGAGGCTGTCATGCGCATAAATGGATGTAAAGTCTCCAATATGGTACCTGGAACATAATGAGTGCCCAAGAAATGGTAGTTGCATCATCATCATCATACTGTTGTTGTTCTTATTAACGTGACGAAGACTCAAACCATCTCAGGCCATGTGAACCACCTAACTTGAAAACAACTGCTCTCAAGCTCTTAACTTCATGAAGTCCTTAAAAAAGAAGACACAGGACAGGATGTATTTTACATCACCCTTTGCCCGATACCAGCACTGGTCAAAATCTTACCTACGAAGAACCCTAAAGACAGGGAGTGAGTGGACAGTCCCAAAAGGTGCCTCCCTAATTGACTCTGACATTTCAGCATTTTATCTTGGTTCATTCTCCTCCACCATCTACCCATTTCTATTACTGTTACCATCATCACCGCCACAGGGAAACACAGTGCTTCCTCATTTCCAGGCGCTGTCATGGCACTGTATAGGCTTCAACTCTTTGATCCTCACAGCAACCCCCTGCAGATAAGGTCCCATCACTTTTCCCATCATACAGATATGGACACTCAGGCAAGAAACATGGAGCACCCTGTCCAAGAAGACAAGCTAATCAATGTTGATAACAGGACATCAATCCAGACAGTCTAGTTCCGGAATCTGTGCCCTACAGCGTGCTAACTCCCAAATATAAAAATGCTTCCCTCTCTGAACCTCACGCCAACCATGAGCTGCGAGTTAATGTGTCACACTTATCCCGTGGCTTCTGGCACACGGTCATACAGCCATACTGCAGGTGAGGGGACAGCCTAAGACCCAAGACCTTTATCCCAATAGCCTCAGTGAGGTAGTCTCACTAAGGACCAATGCCCAGGGCACTCGTGGGGGCTCACAGGGCTCAAACAGCTGAAGAGCTGGCCGGCACCAGGAGATGATTAAAAATCTACCATTAAACCGAGCTGTACTTAGAGCAGACCTTTTTTAAAGTGGCTTTTCATCAGGGGATTATATTTTCTTCTTGACAATTTCCTTAATGGCAAGAAAGGCTATATGTTAGAAGAACAAAGGAGACCCAAGGGCAAAGAGTAGAAGATTCTCACCAAGGCGGGGGCCGAGAGTGGGGAGGGAGGAGGAAAATTAAACAGGCAGAAGAGATGGGCCCCCACTTTTATTCCTACAGAACGTTCCAACGCAGCCCACCCCCACCTCCTCTGCCGTCTTCTCTGGGGGCACTAACAGCAGCTCAGAGCTCATTAAAGTTTAAACAGACTGATTGATATGGACAGAATGGTGAATTGTCCATCTGCAAATTACCAAGCCCTTCATGAATATTTAAGGAACAAAACTAGGAACAGAGAGAAGAGAGAAACCAGGACTTTATTTTTCCCTCTGGAAAAAAAAAAAAAAAAATTGGAACAGAGAGAAGAGAGAAACCAGGACTTTATTCTCTCTGAAAAAAACAAAAAACAAAAAACAGACCAAACAAAATATCTCTGTCGCTACTGATCACCAGCAGCCTGACTGCAATCCAAGGCCACTCAACATCAACATCTGCCTGGCGCAACTCAATGTTGTGCTTTCTCAAAACACACCACATGAGCATGCCACCGTGCCTTTTCACATGCTGTTGCCTCTGAACAAAATGAGGTTCCCCTGACCTGTCCACGTGGAAGGTAGGACAGTCCAGTGACTAAGGGTGCAGCTCTGGGGTCAGGCTATTAAGGTTCCAGTCCCGCCAGGAACTTGGGTAAGTCACCTAACCTTTCCATGCCTGATTCCTTCTCAGTAATACAGGGGTAGTAACAGTACTACCTTCATAGGGTTATTGAGAAGATTCACATACATGATGCATGCTACCATGGTTTCCCATAGCACTGGGCACACATGAAGGCACAGCAGGCGTCAGCTATGAGTATCGTGACTTCCTCCAGATTCGGTCACACATGACCAGATCCTCTGCAGGTTCCACACCCTCTGTCCCATCCACTTCAGCCTGAGTTCTCCTTTCCTCAGCTCCAGCCATAGCCACTTAGCCCCCAGCACCTACTAAGTCATAGTCTAGCTGTCTACTGGTCTCTGCTACTAGCCTGTGAGCTCCTGGAAGGTAACGTCTGTATCTAAAGTACCCCAACACTGTCCCTGACACCAAGGGTACAAGAGAGACATGCTCAGCAGGTGAGGGCAGGGGAGGACCTGCAAGGGTAGAACGCCACAGCTGTGGCCATACCTTTGTGACAACACAGCATGCGGCCCAGATGTCCTCCGAGGACTGCTCGTGGTGGTTGAATCGAGGCTCCCACTGGTTAATTGGCTGGTCCGCGAAAGCCAAAAGGACGCCCCTCTGGTCCACCAGAGCCGCACGGACACTGCCCGTTCCAACATCCACACCCACGTAGTAGCTCCCTGGATCCTGATCTCCCCCGGGCATTGCGGTCCCTCCACCTGCAGAGATCAAGGACAAAAACCACATGATGACCAAGTAGGTCAGCAAAATCGGGCACAAAACATCTTGAAAGTGGAAATAAAAGGAGGGCAGCTATCTGGTAGTCATTTGCTTCCTCGTTCACCCAATAAAAATGTGGAGCATTCACAGAATGCTAACGGACACACTGAGCTAGGTGGTGGGTAACATAGGTGACATAGGCAAGGCCCTAGACGAGGAGTTTCCATTCTTGGACGGAAGTCAGATGTGAAGCAGCTACCAATTGCACAATTCTATAAGCAAAGTCATGATACCCAGTGAGAAGTGCTTTACGTGTAAATATGGGGCTATGGAATCCAGAGAATCTAGAGGTAAAAGATACGTATTTATTCTCATTAGATTTGAATCGAAATGAGGACAGCAGCCACAGTACTAAAAAGGAACCTCATCTACCCTGTCAAGCATTCATTAAAAAAAATTATCTGCTGAGCACCTTCGATATGCCAAGCACTGTGAAAAGTCCATGCACCGCCCTGTACTCCTCACTGCAACCCCGGAAGGAGACTCTACTTAAGTAATCTCAAATTTACAGATCATCAGGGAGAGACTCCAAGAGATACTTAACTTTTCTTTTAAAGGTAATCTCTTAAAGGTAGGTCCACACACTTCGGAAGAGTAAATGTACATTATTACAGTGACACACATGGTTCTGATGGGGAAATAGGTCTCTAGGACGTGAAAAGAGGCAGCAGCAGCATTCATGGGGAGCCCAGACCCACAGCCTCCCATCTGGCACCGCCAAGTCCCATGCATGCCCTTTCTGTCATTCCTTCTTAACAGCCTGCAGCGCTGCAGCCGAGTCACGTAGGGACTGGGACTCGGGAAGGAGCCTCTCGGGAGACCGAATCAGGAATTTGTGAGACCGTCTGTTTTCTTTACATACCCCTTGTGAGTTACAAGGAAATCTGACCAGAGAACACTCAGGAATTCCTTGGCCTTCATCGCCGCTCTCAGTCCCTCTGGTCAGATTAGCCCGCATGACACAGAAATCTCCCAGAGACTTTCATTTCCCAGATCAGCCTTTCCAAGAGCAAGAACAAGCCCCTAAGACAACCTCACCGGCAAACAGGCTACAATTCCCCAGGTGAGCCCAGGACAGTCTTTGCACCCAGAGTCTCATTTCAACTGAGAATGCGGCCTGAGCCCGTCAGTTTCAAAAAGGTAATGTTTCCTGGGCAAAACCACACTTGGGGATGCTAAAATGCAGCCAGCTCGCAGATGTTCAGTTACTGCTTCCTGGATATTTATCCCACTCAGGAAAAGTGACCGCTTCTGACTTCATCACAGGGATTCCCCAACGGTGTTTGCCCCCTTCGGCTCGCAGGCTCCCTGGCAGGTGGAGAGGGAAACGGGGGGAAGCCATAGCCAGCACATGTGCGACCTTCAGCCGGGCTCCAGCCTCCAGGCTTGCTCAGCCTGCCTCCCTCGCTTACATGCTTTGGGAGCTGCATGGGACCTACAGCACCAGCCATCAAGCCACGCATTCCTTAGTGTTCTTCAAGCCACTGAAGCAAAGATCACCCCAGCGCCCCCTCCACCTCTCCCTGCAGCCATCCTTCTGCCAGGCCCTCTCTCGGGCTCAGGATGGTTGAAATACAGCATGGTGTCCTGGGCGTGGCATCCTAGGCTCACCACGAGCTTCCTAGTCTAACACAGTCCCATCAGGTTTACGCCGACTTCAGATATTCTGAGACTCCTAGCAGGTTCTCAAGGCTCACCCTGCCTCAGCTCCTTCGTATTCGCCCTTCCCTTCCTCACCCCTTCCTCTTTTGTGAGCCTGGTGACCACGGACCCACATTTCCAGCTCCAGCTCAACCATCTCCCCTTCAGGAAAGACATCCTTGCCTTTCTCTGTCCCTTGCTGCCACCAGCGTACTGTGTCACTGCTTCTTTTAAAACCTAATCGTTGTGAAATAGGATTTATTTTCGGTTCCAGGTCTGGCCCCCTTACTGGCCTGAACCTGAAAACGGGGAACTTCGTGATTTCTGTATCCCTAGCTCCTGGTATAGAATCAGTTTTCAATAAATGTTTACTGAATAAGCAACTAGATCAGTGAAATCGATAGAAAACATGGATGAACAAGCTCATGCTTTAATAGTTTGAATTCCTCATTTCGTACCTATATGCACTAGCGTTTTGTCTTAATTCTAATCTCTGTATGCTTCATTCATCCAGTTAACATTTAATGAATGCCTACAACCACATTTTACTAATTCTAGGGCACTCATTTTTTTCATCTTGCCGCTCTAAAATCAGTGAATCCTACAATCAGTGGCATCTTACAATTACGTGGTAGCATTTTCTTTCTTAGCGGTGTATGAAATAATAACGCATCTTGTAATCAATGAGGGATATTCAAAGAAATGTAGATTATGCCAGGCACCAGGCACCCTTCTGAGCTGAGGCTAGAGTAAAGGATAAACTAGGACGGTGCCCTGGCTCAGAGCTTCCTCAAGTTTCTTTATCTGCAAACAAGAGGAAGACTGACCAAGCCAGTTCCTCCCTCTCCCTGCTACTGACCACACTCATGTCTTCTTTACTTGGAATTCCCTACTTTAGCTTCTCACTGTTCCCAAGCATAAAGGCCCAGGGGTGCTCCTAACCTAACACTGGTCCTCACTTGCCAACAGCCCCCTGCCCTTGACTAGAGTTCGCCAAGGCTATTCTAAACACTTCAGAGAGAAACTAAGAAATAAACAGGAAATGAAGTCTCTACCAACATTCTGGCTCACCCCTGCCAGCCATCACCCAGGCTTCTCCCCAACCCTGCGAGCCCAGCTCCTCAAGCCTGGGTTGCTCACTTTTGTCTCTGTCTTCCTCTGCAGGGAATGCAACATCTCATCATCTGCCACCCACATGTTCGATTTATTTCTAGTAAAATCCAGAGGCAGATTTCCACTCTGCAGTTGACCCAGGGCTTACCCCAGTTCTGGTTTTTGGACCCCAGTCCTCACTAAACAGGCAAGAGCCCACCCTTCATGAGAATTCCTACCTCATAAGAAGAGTGGAGCTTTACTACTCAACAATTAACTCCACTGTTGCCCAGATCACAGCTATCCCCAGTGCCAACCCAAAGCCTGGCACATCGCAGGAACTTGAGTCTTTGTGACTCAGTGGATACATTTAAAACCTATCATTAGGGAAAAATAAAAGGTACTATGTCTGCTGTATCTCCAATGCTCTCCTCAGCAGTTTGCTTACATTACAATACCATTTTTAATCCTGACATCAACTCTTAAGGATTAATTCCTAATATCATCCCCATTTTACTGAGGAGAAAATTGAGTCCTAGACAGGTAAAGTAATAAGCTGCGGCAGATCATGTGACCAGTAAGTAATAGAGTTGACAGCAAACCCCTTCCCTGTGGCCCCGAAGTCCCTAACCCTTCTCAGGGTGCTATACTGCCTGACTCTCCTCCATGTACTAAATGCCTATTTGCCAAGGACCCTGCCTACTTTGTCTGAGATTGGCTGACTCAGAACTCAAGGTGCTTACCTTCGGAGACAGCCCCGTCCCCAGTGTCAGGAGGCCTCTCTCTGGCAAACCACCCATTTCTAGACCACGTTACCAAAGCACCGGTCAGAGTGAAACCCATGGGGACAAGGGCATCATACCTCCTGGCACTGTTCACACATGCCTCCCAGTTCATGTTTTTCTAAGGAATAGATCCTAATTAAATATTTCAGGTTCACCATGTTTCCCATTACCATAGCTTTCAGTGATCTCCTTGTGATTGTTTCCACACCTGGACCCTGAAAGCAGGGAAGCAAGTGAAGTTCAAGCCCTTGGGCGGCTTCCCTGAAACTCGACCCTGAGAGTTTTAAAAACTCTGCCAGAGAACTCCCTTCAACTCAGATCCCTTGTCTTCACGCTGTGCCCTTTGTTCCCAGGTCACAGGTACTCTCCGCTGTGTCCTGGACTCCAAACCGTATCCAGTTCCCCTTTGCCTGAAAAAATAAAATAACTGCAAAATGGAAAACATTCCATTTTCTAATTTGTTAAGAGAAAAAAAAAGGATTAGGATCCGCCTGTGTGTCTGGCACTTGCACACATGCCTTAATCTCTTCCAAATGAAACTCAACCAAGTTGGTAAACCTATCACCATTTTATACTTCAGTGGGACGGTGAAATTCGCCCAAGTCACACGAACAGCAAAGAGCACCCAGATGTGAACCTCAGCCTCTATGTTAAGTGTAGGTATCTTTCCACAACACCAACAGACAACTGAAAAGAAAATTCTTTGTTAACTTCTTCAATAACAATATCAACAACAAATGTAGCCACAACTAGCAATGATTAAGCTCTGCTCTGCAAATCACCCACATGATTTTGTGATTCCATCTAATCCTTGCAACAACCCTGTGAGGCAGACAGTGTGAGCCCATTTTCCAGTTAAGGAGACTGAGATTCTCAAAAATAAAGCTGTTTAAGGTCACATAGCATAGAACCTGAAGAGCTGGGATTGGAGGCTAAATTGGAATGGCTACAAAGCCCAATTTATGAATGGTGGGGGTTGGAACTTTGGTTCGATCTCATTCTTTGAGGCAAAGATGAATGCTCTAAAAACTAAAAATTACTGTTAGGGCTACAGGGTGAGTGACGGTAGGCAGAATGAGGACATGGACTGTGGGGGCCACGAGAAAGAAAAATAATAGAGAAAACTTCAGGCTGTGCCAGACACAAGTCCTGGGCCACTTAACTTCTCAGTCTGCAAGATCCTTCACAGGGCAGAAGCAGCCTCCTGTCCAAGTCCCCAGCACGGACAGGACTCACTTTTAGCCCTGATTCATGATCAAAAGACTGTTCCTATGATAAGTATTTATATGGTTCATTAAATAATAGCCTGTAAAAATATTACTAGAAATATGCCACAGGAAACCACAGGCTTCGCGGCTGATTCTTCAACAAATGTGCAAGTTGTTCAAATGCAGCGTGAAAAAGGAAGAGGGACACAGACATGGGAGGCTGTTCTTTGCAAAACTATTTCAGCAATTCTAAGAAGGGGGTCAATGCTACAAATACTGTGCCAAAAACCCATCATTTGCGGCTTGTTCTTGTATTTTTCCTCCTCCTAAACCCTACATAACCTAACAGCAATAATACTGTTTCCTACGACTACACTCCTCCATAGTGAATGAACTTACCTTCAGTCCTAGTTCTTAAAAAAAAAAAAAAAAAAGCCACTCCTCCAGGATCAATTAGGTGACAGTGTCCACAGAAACAGTGTCCCAGGGATATGAGAAGGAACTCAATATCCTCTTTCAACTTTGATCTTTGGACTCTGCTGTGAGCCCAGGCACAGGAGTTCCACACAATTTATTTATTTGGTTAGTTATATTGCAAGCGGGCAGTTGGTAAGTTTGGAAAGAAGAGAAGCAGTGAGTATGCCTGTCCGCTTCAGCCCTCTCACAGAAAGAACTGAAAGGCACTTCAAACAAATCTCACAGGCTGGAAGAGGGCAAGAGAGCTC
>CM053570.1:55589441-55611938 GCA_028646485.1 Cryptoprocta ferox
ATCTCATGGTATTTCTGAAAGATTAACTGAGATTATATAACTGAAGTGACTAGTATAGCACCTGATATAGGGTACACGCTCCGTAAAGAGCTCCAATTATGAGGACAATTATTATGTCCCTTCCAACACCAAATCACCTCTGGACACCTGTGATATACATTGTCCATACCTGGGTGTTCTCAGTCTAACAGCTCAAATTCCAGTAAATGAAGCAAATATTAAGTACTTTCTCTGTGCCAGGACACTATGAATCTTAAACTGACAGAGATAAGATCTCTGATTTTCGAGCTGATAATTTAACCGAAGAATCTGATTGTTGAAGATCAAATGGTGATGACTCAAGTTATTCCTGGTTTTGGGTCTTCAAGCAAAACGTAAGGCACCTAGTGAAATTACATATGGCAATAAAGTGGCTTCGTGCTGCCTCCAGAACCCTAGCCACACTCTGGGGGCCAAGCATCCCATCCCAACACCACCTTTCTTCACAGAATGAGAGATGATGGTTGGAAGAGGAAGTACCAGTTCACTGTTTGCATTACTGCTCCAACCACTAGATCAGAAACTCGGTATTTTTCAGGATGCTCAGAGTCTTCATGCCCTGAACTGAGCCCATGCTTACATATAAGCACCAGGTATTCAAGGAGATGTACAGTATTAAATCAGACAGGAGAAAGACTGGCTGTTCTTTTAATTCAAAGTTAGATTCCAAAAGGCAGAAAAAGTCAGAACTCACCAAACCCCCATGCCTGCCTCACAGTGTGGCGGCCACAGGATCAAAACTGAGCCAGTCCTGGATGGTGACTAAAACCACCACCCTCCACAAGCCACACAGGCAGGACACAACAGCTGACACAAATACGAAATCCAACCATGTTGAGGATGAATGCACTGTATAGGTCCTAAAGAAATCATGGATGGAAAATCTGACTCATGAGAAGACATCCCCAAACTCCCAATAACAAACACCACCTTAGCAGCAGATGAAACTTTGGATCTCCCACATCCTTTTCTGTAAAACCCTGCTGACTCTCTATTCCTTTCAATCCTTGCGATTCGATAAAGCAACTCCTTAGGAGCGTTTTATCATGCCCTACCATGCTATTCGCTCTGAAAGGGAGAGGGAACACCTTGTTTAGAAAACCCATCGAAGTATGTGCTGCATCTCCCATTGACAGATGAGGAGGCTGAGATTCGGTGAGGATCGATCTCCAGTTGACGGTCACAAAACCAGGAGACGAAAGAGGCTGTATTCAAATTCGTTTTTCCAAGCCAGAGAAGGGCTCTTGCTGCTGTCCCTGAAAGAAACAAGTGTCCAAGAAAGCACTTGGCTTTCTGTGCTAATAAACAAGGTGCCTTTATCCTGGGCAGACTCAAATGCCCTCCCAGGTCTGTTCATCCTGTGAAATCTCCTGGGACACTCAACCATTACAAGTGGTTTCTCTCTGCTCTGATTCAGAAACGCTATGTTGCTATAAATGCTCCTCTAAGAAACACGAGATATTAACGGAGAGTGTTCTACTCTCTACGTCCAAGTACCTGCCAATAAGCACAGTGTAGGGTAACATAGGAACAGGGCAAGTACTGGGTTGTGGGGGGGGGGGATTTTTTAATGTGTACAATAGTCAAATACCTTTTAAAATAAAAAGTCTCTAGGGACTCTGCCCCTGGAGAGTTCCAGAAGCACTATCAGCAAGCCTGTCTTCTGTGTGTGAGGCCCCTGGCTCCTCCCTCAGGGCAATCTCCCTCCTTGACCAGGCACGTGTATGGAGGGGAAAAGATGGAGAAACTCCTCAGACAAGGGGGTCTTCTCGTCTGAGTCAGTCTATCTTCCACAAATCCAATTTACACTGAGTTCACTAAAAGCCAGTGCGTGAGTCCGACGGTCTCATGCTCCCATGCCAGGACCCTGGAAGCAGAAAAGTGACAAAACAGGTAGAAAGAGAGTGAAGAGCATGCTGATTATAAATGCAAAGTTATTATAGTTTAACCTCAATATGCCAATTACCAAGCTAAGCCCGTAACAGGGAAAACTGTACACAAACTTAGTGATTTATTATTACATGGACTCTTCTTTTTGGAACATGAATTCCTGACCTCTGAGTTCTGAATAACTTAAGGATATATGTAGTTTCTCTCCCTCTGTCACTTTCTTCTCCAAGAGACTGTTGGTTTGCTGACATAATTAACTATGAACTGATTTTCTACAGAACTAACCAGACCTTCAAAGCAAGGCTGTTATCATTAGCATATTGGCTGAAATCCAAGGCTTTTCCAAGAAAAGTCACTCAAAACAACAGAAGAACCCCCAACCTCAGTGACTGCTGTCAGATGTCAGCAAATTCAGGAAAGGCTCAGGGCAGTATTAGCTAGAGCAACAAAATCCCTTCCCCACCCACAATCTTCCAAACCTCCTTCCTCAGAGACCATGCTCAGCCAGAAGCCGAGGTCTTTGGCCTCTTCTTGTGTTTACCTATTTATGAAGCATGACCAAGTGGATTTTAGGTCCAAGGTGAAAGGAATAAAGAACGAGTTATTTGAAGATTAAAGGCTACACTTGGGGAACTGGACGATGCCATTTCACAAACATGCCCTGTCAAAATTACCAAGAGCTAGGGGACAAATTCAAACTACCAACTGAACGAAGGCTGCTTCTGTCCAAAAGAAGCCCAAGCTCTTTATCTGGCCCCAAAGACCTCAAAGTGCTGGCTTCTGCCTGCCTCTCTAACCTCACCTCCCTACCTCCCTACCCCCATTCCCTGATCTCGACCCCCTATCCAACAACCCTAGGAGCTACTAGCCATCCCTCAAATGAATGTTTGAAACCTGTGTTCATTCTCTTTCCTCCTCCTGTGATGCAAAGAACACAAACGTGCAATTCACAGAAAAAGAAATACAATGAATACATATGAACACTTAGCCTCACAAATAAAATAGAGGAAATACCATACAAAACAACATAAATTCACATGTAACAAAAAAAGAAAATGTTGATACTGTTTTGGCACCAGTATTGGGAAATAGGTAGTTGCATACACTTTTAGTGGGAGAGTAAGGGGTTCAGCCTTCTCTAGAACAATCTGGCACTATCTATCCATTTTTAAAATCTCCCCTTTTACCCTATAGGTGTTTTTTAAAATTTATAATGGGTATTTAATTTTGAGAGAGTGAGAGAGACAGAGTACAAGCAGGGGTGGGGCAGAGAGAGAGAGAAAGGGAGACACAGAATCCAAAGCAGGCTCCAGGCTTTGAGCTGTCAGCACAAAGCCCGGCGCAGGGCTCGACCCCGCGAACTGTGAGATCATAACCTGAGCCAAAGTCAGATGCTCCACCGACTGAGTCACCCAGCAGCCCCTACCCTACAGTTTAACTTGTAAGAATTGATGGATTGGCTCACCTAAAAGATATATATAAAAAATGTACACTGTAACATGGTTTCGTATGATCCCATTTGTACTATTTTTTTTTCTTGAAGACAGAGCATCAGTGTTCTAAAACAGTGGTCCCAAGGTGGAGCCACTTTAAAGAGTGAATTTTGTCTTGTATCTAAAATGGATACAAGCGTATGTTTAAACTGCAAGATTTTTACTTGCTAGAGAATCTGTTTTAATACAGTGGTTTGGCCTCTGATTTACAGGTTTTATAAATTTTAGAATCAATTTCTCTTTAAGGTGGCTCAGATTTTTCAACTCTTGTGCACATAAAATTGAGTTGAAGTTCATTGTGCCTTTTTTTCTTTATCCAAATTTTGACTTAAAGCTTCATATGGTAACTGCGTCCTGTTCAGACACTGTAGTCTAAATTTTTGAAACTTTGTGGTGTTCACTAAAAGTAGGAATAACAAAGTCAAAGCTAATTTAAGGTCACAAACTTCGGTGAAACCCTTAAAGTCCAAATCTTCTTGATATTGTAAATTGTACCCCTTCTGGTTTAGTTTCTTCTGGACTCTCTATCCTACTTACTGACAGTTACCTTTTAAATTTTGCACACGTTGAGATTAAATCAGGCCTCTACTGTGCCGATTCCAATTTCCTCTTGTGTTTCAAGCGCAAACTAACATAAGTGAACATTAGCATCAAGTAGTGCAGACATATGCACGCATTTGCTTGATTCAGTCTGTTGTGACCTTATCAGTTTGGAATTGAAATTGCACCATTTCTTAGACAAAGGAAACTAAGTATATTGCTGCACTTTTAAGTTTTCAGAACAGTGTTGAAAAATGGCATTGTTTTTATTTTTTTTAAACTCAGTTAAAAAAGACTAAAATGTCTTTCAAAAGAGGCATCTAAATGTGTTCCTAATTTTGCATATGGGCTTAGGTTTTGTAACCAATAAAAAAGGCTGCTATCAAAAATAAAAAATAAAAAAATAATAATAAATAAAACAGTGGTCCCTAGAAGAACAGTATCAGCATCACCGGGGGACACTAGAAATGCAAATTCTCAGGCTCCAGCCCAGACCTACTGATTCGGAAACCCTGGGAGTGCAACTCCACAGCCAGTGCTGTAAAAGCCCTCCGGGTGATCTTGACAAATGAGACAGTTTGAGAGCCTATTTATTGTACTAAGATGTAACACACAAGATTCGGGAAGAACGCACAAACTCCCGCTTCCTGCAGTGACACCTAGGGAAAAGAAACGTTGTGGAAATGTGGAGGGCAGTTTTGAACTTCTCTCTGCTGTCTGAATTTTCACAATGAACAGTTAATACTGTGGTAATGAGAAAGATCTTCCTAATGCCGAGTGGAGCTCTGCTCTGTGTGGCTCCCAGCCTCCACACCTCATTTTTGCCCTATGGGATCATCCAAACCACCTAATCTTTTTTAGGTGAGCTATCCCTTTCAAATGCTTTAAGATGATTCTAGTGACCTCCCATTGGTCATCCTTCCTCCATGCTACAGATTTTCCATTCCTGTAACCATTCCTCCATGCCATGGCTTTTTCTAAAATAAAGTGAATAAGGTGCATACATTTAACAAGAACAATCTTCAGACACTCATGTTTCCATACGACATGCAGAGAGCAGGTAAGCCGTACTACTAGCACACGGTAAGCACGCACTGGGTCTCTACCTGCCTGGAGACCTCCCTGGATGCAACATATACTGGGACAAATCAGTGGCCCATGCGGCCCAATATCCAATGACACTAATATCAGAATAATCTGTTCAGGAGAAAAGGGAAAGGGAGCTTGAGTATGTTCACAAACTGTCTCCAAAGGAGGGCTTTGAGGGAGCCTTCGTCAAGCACCCTACTCTTCTCTTCCTAGTGTTTTATCAAGATGTATCTTCATGTGAATCCAAAGGTTTCCCAAACATACTTATGCTTCGAGCCAATCTTTATCTTGGATCAATAAATTCCTCATGAGTGTTTACTCTGTGCCAAGCACAGTACCAGTGACTTACGACATGACCTTGCTAAGCCTCCCAACAACCCCGGCGGGGTTCATACTTACAAGTGGGGGAACTAAGGTTCTGTGCAGTTAAGGTCACTTGGCCACCATTTCAGAACCAATAAAAACCAGAGAAGAACTTCAATCCTATGCCCCTTCCACAGGTCACAGAATACTTTTAAACATCCTAACAGTAGCCTCATTCTAACCTCAAAGTTGGCCCATAATTCTACCATCCCAGAATTCCACGAATGACATACACTGAGACTTGTCTGTTGAAATCACTGTTGATTTTACAAAGTCTTCCTCTCAGCCTTCGTCTGCCACAACCCACTAGTAATGGAGTCCCTTCTTAATCTCTCCATCCCGTGGCCAGTTTAGCAGAATGCAAGCTCCTCGGCTGTCAGCCTGGTCGGCAACAGACTTCGCTATAGCTGAGGCCCAGATCCAGATGGCCGAGGGACTGGTAATACACTGAGCCTGAACACATGTATCACAGTATACACTGTGTACATACTCACTGTATGAACTCTGCTTCCTCCATGTTGGTAAGAGCCTCCTCAATAATTTCAGATGATGAAGGCCAGGGGGTGGGAGGGGGGGTGCTGTTACAGGAGTCTCCTGGGAAAAGTATTCCTACTTTGGGAAGGAAATCTCATCATTTCTCCTTCACATTTCAAACCTACTTCTCCCCGACACCCCAGACATACTATTCCTTCTCTCTTCTCTCTCAGTGAGCAGCACCACCACCACCAACCGTGCTGATTGTTAGCCAGGCATCTAGAGGCTATGACTCCTGTGCTGGTTACTCTCAGCCTGCCCCGCCCCCACCATATACTCAATCCTTTTCTGCCTATTGTGTGTCCTGGGGCTGCAGCCCGAATCTCCAGGCGCCCCAACCCTCTGTCCTCTAGTTGGGTTTGGCCAATGGAGAGTGCTAGCAGAAGCCTTCAGGGAGGAAGGAGAGTAAGTCCAGGCTCCCTTGCACTGAATTACCTGCATCTCTTGAACTAAGGTAACAAAGCCTCTGAAGGCAGCTTTCTGCAGAGTTTCTCCTTTTGGGTTCTGTTAACCATTCATTCCTCCCCTAACCCCTTGAAACAGGACAGAACAATCCTACTGTTATTAGCCCTAGGGATTCAGGCTGCCCTCATCTCTCTAAATAGTTCATTTACTAAAAATTATCCTAATTGGAGGGTGTCTTCTATTTCTTCTTGATCTACTTCCTGGATGTGCTCTTTCAGGCCTCAAGAAGTAAAAGTGGTCCCATTATTACTAGTGCCTGGATATTTCAAAACCCCTTCCCCATACCCTCAAATAGTCCCTTCTTTAAATTTTCTTCAGAAATTCCAGTTGAAGACTTTCACTGGTAGCCAAAATGAAGTAACAGGAACCTTATTTACATCCCCAGCAAAAACTGCTTTAAAATATACATATATAGGAAACGAGGGCTCTCAGGATATTGGACATTAAGGCAAGAAATTACAGTGATCCCAGAAAGGTGAGGGAAGATGAAATGTCCTGAAATTGCTCAAGCTTAATGCGTGGGACCATGGTACAGGAAGGGGAAATCCAGGCCAAGGCCTGCAGTCTGCTAGCACTGAGGAAAGAGCTAGCAGTTTGTAGAGAACGGGAAGCTATATTTCTTAGGGCAGAGTACAAGAAAGGAGAGAGTTACACAGAGGGAGAATTCCAGAGAACTACAAAAGGTGCTCCTCAAGTATTCAGGAGAGTACCAAACACCATATGCATGTGAGGAAACCATCTGAGCCAGAATTTCCCAGCGTGAACAATCAGTGTACTTCACACAGGACCATGAATAGTGCCTACTGACACCAGCCAGAGTGGAAAAATTTATAATTCATAGGGTACTAAGAGTAGAAGGGCTTTACCTCAGCAGTGAAGAAGTATTAGCCCTGGTCCCACCCGACGAAGCTTAGAGCAAGACTCAAATGAATCCAATGGTTTCCAAATACCTCATACCCCGGAACAAAGTTCAAGTGTATTTATAAAAATAAAAAACTATCTAGCACCAAACAAGGTAAAGTACACAATGTCTCGTATTCAATCAAAATTTACCAGGCATGTAAAGATGCAGAAAAATGCTACCCATAATGAGAAAAATCAATGGGCGCTGACCTCACATTGACACATTTGATAGAATTAGTAGACACAGATATTAAAATAGCTATTAAATACAATAGCTATATTTGATATATTAGAAAACTAGAGGAGAGACTGAATTTGAAAGTTCAGAAATGGAAGATAAAGCAAACTTAGGCTGAAATGCTAAAAATGACAACTAGGATGTCTGAGATGAAAAACTTACTGTATAGAATTGGACAATACTGAAGAAAAGATGAGTGACCTTCAAGACACAACAATAAGGCACTAATCACCAACAAAGAACAAAGAAAAAGGATTCTTAAAAAATATACAAAGCATCAGTGACCCTTGGAAAAACTGCAAGTGGTGCAATATATGTGAAATGGGAATCCCTGAAGCAAAGAACAGAGAAGGGGTCAGGAACAGTATTTGAAGACCTAATGTTACAAACATGTCAAATTTGATGAAAACTACAAACTCACAGATTCAAGAATATCAATGAACCCCAAGCAAAAGAAATATGAAGAAAACTAAACCAAGAAACATCAGATTCAAATTGTTCAAAACCAACCATAAAGCAATTCTTAAAAGCAGCTTGGGGGGAGGTGAGGTGACAATTGCACAAAAGAAAAAAAAAATATGGGAGCACTGGGGTGACTCATTCAATTTAAGCATCTGACTTTGGGTCAGGTCATGATCTCATGGTTCATAGGTTCAAGCCCGGCACTGGGCTCTCCGCTGTAGCACAGAGCCCACTTAGGATCCTCTGTCTCCTCTCTCTGACCTTCCCCCTTTCACACACTCTCTGTCAAAATAAATAAAGAAGATTATTAAAGAAGAAACATTAAAGAAGAAAGAAAGAAAAATAGGAAAAGAACAGATTTCTCATCTGAAATAATAATGCAAACTAGGAGACAGTAGAGTAAGAGTTTTGAAATATTCAAAGAAAAAACTTTATTTCTAAAATTCTGTACCCTGTGGAAAAAAAACATTCAAAATGGAACCTTTAATAAAGACTAATTCAAACAATGCTGAAAAAATTCATCACCAGCAGAACTGCACCACAAGAAGAGGGAAAATGATAGCACATGGAAATCCGTATCTATAAAACAGAATGTAGAGCACATGGGGAACTATGTGAGTATATATAAAAACTTTTTAAAAATTACTTGAATGTCTGAGGCACCTAAGTGCCTCAGTCAGTTAAGCATCTAACTCTTGATTTGGGCGAAGGTTATGAGATAACGGTTAGTGAGTTCAATCAACCCCCATGTCAGGCTCTCAGCTATCAGTGCAGAGCCTGCTTAGTATTTTCTCCCTCCTTCTCTCTCTGCCCCTCACTCACTCACTCTCTCTCTCTCTCTCAAAATAAACAAATAAACTTTTAAAAAAATTACTTGAGTGTCTTAAAAAGATAACTGACTCCCTAAAACTAAAATAATAACCGTATATTGTGGGGTTTAAACCTATGTAGATATAAAATGTACAACATAAAATAACAGTAGCACAAAGGCTAGGAGGCAAGAATGATAAACATACTGTTATAGGGTTCCTATGTTATATGTTGTGGTATAACCCCACTTGAAAGTTGACTCTGGTAAATTAAAGATGTATTCTGTAAACCCTAAAGCAACCATTAAAACAATATCAAAAGAAAAAGCTATGCCTAGTAAGCCAATAAAGGAGAGAAAAAATTTCTCATTATTTCATTAAAATAATACCAAAAGAAAAAGCTATGCCTAGTAAGCCAATAAAGGAGAAAAAAAATGAAAAACAACAACCCAAAAGAAGGCAGAAAAAGAGTAAAAAGAACAAAGAACATATGGAAGAAATAGAAAAGAAAAAAAGCTAGATGGTGCACTTAAAATTTTACATCATACGAATAATTATATTAAATATAGTCTACTCCAGTTAAAAGGCAGAGATTAGCAGGCCTTACCTCCTTATCCAGTCTAACTATAGGCTGCCTGTAAGTAACCTACTTTAAACATAAATACACAGGATAAAAGGAAAAAGAAGAAAAAGATACATAACAAAAGTGCATTCAAAAGAAAGCTAATCATTATCATAGTAAGTAGATTTTAAGGCAAAAATATTACCAGGTATAATGACTAAGTGGATTTCAGAGCCAAAAATATTCCCAGAAACTAAGAAATCATAAAGGGGATGATTCACCAAGATAACCTAACAATCCTAAATATTAACACACCTAGTAACAGTGCATCAGAATACATAAAGCAAAGTGTGATAGAAGTGCAAAGAGAAATGCATATATCCACCATTATCCTCAGAGATTCTAATACCATTCTCTCAATAACTGACAGAGTAAGTAGACACCAAATCAGCAAGGATGTAATATACAGTAGTCAGCAAAGTTGACATATGATACGTAAAAAGCACTCTATCAAAAAGGGCAGAACACACATACTTTTCAAGTACACATCAAACATTTACCAAGACAGATCATATTCTGGGTCAAAAAACAGTCTCAAGAACTTAAAAGAATTCAAATCCTACGAAGTACCTTCTGTGACCACAATGGAATTAAATTATAAATCAATAATTAAAAGATAAGTGGAAAGTCCTCAAATATTTGGAAACTGAATAACATACTTTTATCTAACACATGGATCAAAGAAGACATTTAAAAAATATAAAGTATTTTAACTGAATGAAAATAAAAAATATAGCAGAAGTTGTAGGGTGCACTTGACGCAATAAATTTATAGCACCAAATACATTTATTAGAAAAGTTGCCTCAAATAAATAACCTCAATTCTACCTTAAGAAATTAGAGAGGAGTAAAAGGAACCCAAAGTTAGCAGAAGAAACAACAAATTTCAGAGAAGAAATCAAGAAGTTAAAAAAAAAAAAGACTATAGAAATTAAATAAAATCAAAAGCTGGTTTTTTTAAAAGATTCATAAAATTAATACATTTCTGAACAGAATAATCAGGAAAAATAAAGAGAAAAGATACCAATATTAGGATTATCTGTATTAGGAATGAGGATGATGAAATCACAACAGATTCTATAGATATTAAAATAATGAGGGAATATTTATGAGCAACTAAGATGGTATGTACATATTCCTTAAACTATGGCAACTACCAAACTTCACTCAAGATGAAACAGATGATCTGAATAGTCCTATACTATTAAATCAATTGAGTTCTCCCTCTTCTTGACAGAAAACCAAAAACAAACAAAACAATTCCAGGCCCTGACATATTCATAGGTGAATTCTACCAAACATTTAAGGAAGAAATAATATTCTATACAAACTCTTCCAGAAAACTGAATTGGAGGAAATAACTTTCCAACTCATTTTATGAGGCTAGAATTATCTTGATAACAAAACTTAAAAGCCACCCAAGTAAAGAAAACTTTATCAATATTATCATTAACATAGAGGGAGAAATTCTTAAAATTTTAGCAAATAGAATCCAACTAACTATAAAAAGGGTAATAAGTCCTGACCAAGTAGGATTTATCTCAGGAAAAGAAGGTTTAACATTAAAAAAAAAAAAAATCAGTGAATGTAATTCATCATATTAAGATTCTTTTTTTAAAAAAGGCCTTAATAGTTACAGAAAAGGGCACCTGACCAAAAAAAAAAAAAAAAAAAAAAATTCATTCTTAACTTAAAAACAAAAACAAAAGCAAAAAAATTCAACATGCCTCACCAAATTAGGAACAGACTTGAACTTCCTAAACCCAATAAAAACCTACCACAAAAATTATTCTACTAATATCATACATCATAATTAATGATGAACAAATGAATGTTTCTCCCTAATATCAGAAACAAGATGTCACTTCTATGCAACATGGAATAGAGGTTCTAGCTAGTGCACTATCAAGAAAAAGAAATAAAAGGCATCCACATGGAAAGAAGTAAAACTTATCTTTATTCACAGATAACATCATCACCTACACAAAACATCTGATGGCATCTACAAAAAAGTTATTAGAACTGATAAGGAGTTTAGCAAGATTGCAGGATACATGACCGATACAAGAGCAGCAAACAAACTGGAAGTTACATTTTAAAAGATAATTTCATTTATAACGGCATCAAAAAAATATGACACCTGTAGATAACCCAACAAAGATGTGCAAGACCTGCCTACTGAAAGGTACAAAACACTGAGAAAAATTAAGGAAGATCTAAATAAATAAACAGGTACACTGGCCATAGGTTAGAACACTCCATCTTTAAGATGTCAATTTGCTCCCAAATTAATGTATAGATTTAATGAAATTCCAATTAAAATCTAAACAGGTCTTTTTTCTGAAATTGACAAAATGGCTGTAAAATTAATATGGAAATGAAATGCACCTAGAAACACCCAAACAACCTTTGAAGATGTACTTCAAAATGCACCTGTACTACCTGACTTCAATAAATTATTGTTGCAGGATTTTTTACCTCAATACCCGGATCCGTTGTCTGGCTGCTTTGAAGAATGAAGAGGTGGACACAGAATGAGCTGCAGGCAAAGTTTATTAGAGTCTAAGATTAGAAAGCCAGAATGGTAGGAGAGCTCTCTTTACAGAGAGGGGGCATTCAAAGGTGCATACCTGTGGACTATAGACAGGGGTCCCTGTTTTATAAGGTTCTGGTCACTCCCCCTTTCCATTCTTCCTTGTTCCTTTTCAGGTCCTCCCCTTACTGGCTGGATAACTCCAGGCGCTGGGTTGTCCATTCCTGATTGGCTTGATTCCACTGTATAAGGGCTATGGCCATATCCTTCCTTGTGGGTCATACGTTTTATGGTCTACTACTTATTTTCAGTTAGGTCTTTTGTCAAATTCCTGAGGGAAACCGGTGGGCGAGTAGGTGCTGTCTACTACAATCTCCAGAAGAACCATATGCCTGAGGGGGTTTATTGTAGTCAGACACTCCCAGCATTGTTCCAAAATACCTGTTTTTCCCCCACCCAGGGACCCCAGGTCATAATCTTTCCCTCTCTGCCTACTGAATCCTATCTTTTCCTATCATATTATTATGAAGCCATAGTCATCCAGACTATGCAGTATTGGCATTAAAACAGCCAAAGAGATCAATGGAACAAAACAAAACACCCAGAAATGGGCCCCCATGTATACATAATCAATTGATTTTAACCAAAGGAGGAAAGGCAATTCAGTGGAGAAAGTTTAGGCTTTTCAGCAAATGGTGCTGAAACAATTAATGACATATGTAAAAAAAATTAACTTGGTTTCATATCTGATGCTATAGATTCAATTAATTAAAAATGGATTGTGGATTTAATGTAAAACCAAAACAATGAAGCTTCTTTAAAAAAAAAATAGGAGAAAATATTTGAGAGCTCAGGCTAGGCATGACTTCTTACATAAAATGACCAAGACCATAACCCATAAAACAATAAATTGTTAAAACAGTCATTATCAAAATTATAAATTGACAAATTGGACTTCATCACAATTGGGAACTCTGCTTGTGAAAAGACACAGTTAAGAAAATGAAAAGACACGAGGTGCCTAAGTACCTCAGTCAGGTTAACATCTAACTCTTGATTTCGGCTCAGTTATGATCTCACAGTTCATAAGTTCAAGCCTCATGTCAGGCTGTCAGATGGCTTGGGATTCTCTTTCTCCCCTTCTCTCTCTCCCCCTCCCCCTTCCATTTTCTTCTCTCTCTCTCTCCTTAATGAATAAACTTAAAAAATATATATAAAATGGAAAGACAAGCCACAAAATCGGAGAAAATATTTGTACACACAAGTGAGATAAAGAACTTACAATGAGTATATAAAAACTCTCAAAACTCAGAAAATACATGGATCATTTTTTACAAATGAACACAAGATTTCATAAACACTTCACTCAAGATATATGAAACATATACAGGCAAGTAAGCACATGATAAGAAGCTTGAAATTATTAGTCATTAGGGAAATGTACATTAAAACCCCCTGGAAGAAGACTCCATGTTATTATTAGAATGGCTAAAACTGAAACAAGTGACCACACCAAATGCTGGAGCAACCGGAAGTTTCATGCACCACCATGTGCAAAAAGGCACAATCACTCTAAAAATAGCTTCTTAAAAAGTTAAAAATACACCTACCATGTGAACACACCATTCCACTTTTAGGTATTTAACCAAGAGAAATGAAAGAATAGGCCCATTCGAAGGCATGTATCTGAACAGTCCTAACAGCTTTATTTGTAGTAGCCAAAAAGCAGCCCATAATCCAAATACCCACCAACAGGTAAATACAGAAACTACGGTATATTCATACGATGCACCAAAGGAATGAAGTATGTGTGCATGCTCAACACGGATGAATTTCAACATGATTATCCTAAGTAAAAGCCATCACACAAAAAAGATACATATTGTATGTCCCCACTGAAACAAATCCTAAAATAATATTAAATAATCTATAGTGACAGAAGGCAGATCACCGGTTGCCGTGGGGTGGGTTGGGAGAACCAGGAAGGGAGGGATTACACAGGAGCACAAGAAATCTTTATTGATCTTAGAGGTGTTCTTTATCTTAATTGTGATGATGGTTTCACAGATCCAGACATAGGTCAAAACATCTCCTATTAGATATTTTAAATAAATATCGTTTATTGTATGTCAAGCATACCTCAATATAAAGCTGTTGAAAAGTACCCCAGTTTGGGAAACCTTTTCCCTGATGGCACTGTAACTGCTACGTTCTTTCCCATTCCTTACATTGAATCATTGTTGATTCCTAACCCTGCCCCAGCCAACCTTTGAAGGATGCAGAGGTTAGGGGCACTGCCCTCCCGCAACATAACAATCGGTGTACAACTTTTGGCTCACCAAAAAACTTAACTTTCTAATAGCCTAGTGTTGATGAGAAACCTTACCAAAAATATAAACAATTAACACATATTTTGTGTGTTATATACTGTACTCTTACAATAAAGTTAGCTAAAGGAAACGTTAAGAAAATCTTAAGAGAAAATACATTTACAGTACTGTAAAAATTCCGCGTATGAGCACATCCCCATTCAAACCTATATAGTTCGAGGGTCATTATTCTCTCTCTCTCTCTCTCCAGTCTAAAACTATCACCCTAACCCATCTCTCACCTGTATTATAAAAGCCTCTCTCCAACCCTCACCTTGCCAACTCCCTCTCCACTCTGAGGACCAATCTGTATCACTTCATCAGCTCCTGATTGCTCTGTAGATAGTTTCAAACTCCCTTAATATGACTCACCTGACCTTCCCCGATCTGACCTTTTCACCTTCCTCGGCCTCCTTTCTGGTGATTTCTCACCTCACCCTTTCCTACCCAGCCATAATAGTGAACAATGTGCCAGGTTTATACAGTTTTGCGCACCTTGTTCCCAAGTCAAATAATCCCCTTCCCTTTTGTCTTTCTCCAGCCCACTCGTACCGAGGCTTTATAACTCAGCTCGGGTATTATCTCCTCTGGGAAGTTTTCCACAAAACCCCACATTAGGACATTTGCCCTTCTCTCTCAACTCCTAAGCATCTTCCGCATACCTCGCCTCAGCACTAATCTCAGTATCATATGATCTCCTCATTCAACTAGATAGAAGCCTACTGAGTGAAAGTTGGAAGCAGAGACCAAACCTTATTCATCGCGACCTTCCCAGAGCCTACCACAGTACCAGGTCCAGAATACATGCCATGATTCGTGAATAAAGGAATGAATGGAAGAACAGATTTGGATGACCCCTTACACCACCACCTGGGTTGATTCTGTATTTCTCCGTATAAAGAGATGGGCAGGTGAGGTTCAATGATCTCTGTAGTACATTCTGGTAAAATAATTATTACAAATCCCTCGGAGGGAGGAGGTGGGGGGTGTCCCCAGTCTGGCTGGGCAAAATTCATTACCTCTAACCATTTTCAAAACCAGCTGGTAATTGTCTGTGACTTGAACTAAGTGAAAAGTTAGGGAAAGGGAACCAGATTCCAGGAAAAGACAAGGCCCACAGCAAAAATTAACACAGTTTGGAAAAAGGCCCAGTCTCCTCCCAGTAAACTTCTTCATTTCATCCAGAAAGACAGAGATCTCCACCCTCCTGGTTATTCCCTTCTCCCAATACACATGTTTTGATTTCCAAACCCAGCAAGGGAGGCTCCCAAGCTCCCTTCTCCTCAAAATCAATTACAAGGCCCTTCTCACCCTCTCTGGTCTGTTCCCTCATCATCCTTAATCAACAATCCTCTGGGCCTCCCACTCACAGGTCTCCCTGAGCTGATCCCCTCCCAGAGCCAAGGCAGTGATCATCAGGTCAAAAGCCAGGCAGAGGGCCTCATTAACAGGAGACTCCCAGAAGACCAGGAGGCAGTAGAAAGGCTGCAAGACCCAGCCGGGAACCATAAAAAGTAAAAAAGCAGGATATATAGTTGGTGGATCATTAAAAAAAAAAGAAAAAGAAAAAAAGCAAGCAACAACAAAACAAAGCAAAACTCTACCATATGTATAATAGCCACAAACCAAGAGAAGACCTGCCTTTTTTCTTACTGATTTACAATCCAAAAGTGTCATTACTTCCTCCAGATCTCCTATTTTAAAAAACTAACCTAATGCTCTTCCATGTTTTGGTAATGACTGACCCTTTAATTTAGGGACGAAATTTGTTGAGACCTAAGAAGTGCCTTCGTGGAAAATAGCCAACGATTAGGGAAATTCACCATTTTGCATCTTGTCAATCCTTAGAAGGGAAATGAATTAAAAAGCAAGGATAACCCTAGGGCTTTCCTACCAGGGTAACTGAAACCAAAGACCGTTATACCATCACACCTAAAATGCACTTTAAACGTGATCACAAGCTGCTGAAAGCGCTTCAAGTTACAAGCGGCAATGGCCTTTAAAATTTCTTAGGCAGCCAGATTCGTATTAAAAACTCAAAACTGGGAAAAAAATATCCTAAAATAGGGGTCCGGGGGAGGGAGGGGGTAACTCAAATACGGAGAGCGTGAACACAGCTGGTCAGAGATGGCAGAGGACCCCGGATTCCCGACATCTCAAACGCAGCCTTGGAGTTGCAGTAAAGGCCGACCCTTCCCCTCGAGGGGCCGAACGCCTCACCCAGGAGAGGGCACAGGGAACTCAACAGCATCCCGGGGGCCCGAGGCCCTGCTAGCTTGAGACTTAAGCGGCAGAAGGAAGACCAAGAGGAAGGGGAGGCGACTGCGGGAAAGGGAGGGAGGCTTGGGCCGGGTGCGTTCTCGGGTTGGAGAACGTGGGCGCTGCGAGCCTGCGCGCCTGCCAAAGCCCCTGCTGCACACGTGGGACTGGGAGGAGGGTCACTTACTTGTCCAATCTGAAATTAGATTTTAGCTAGCGGGGCTCTGCAGATTGCCGCGCGGAACGGCACCACGCTCGTGCAGGGCGGTCCCAGAGAGTGTCTGTGGCTGCGCCCCGCCCCCGGCCCCGCCCCCACCGGACGCGGCCCCTGTAAAACCCGCCCTGATTGGCCCTTTGAACCGGACCGAGGATTGGCCTGCGCATGCCCGCCCGCAAGCCTCGCTCCGGCTCCTCTGGCTCTTTGGACTTTCAAAAGCGTGGAGATCACCTACGCGAGCTCTCCGCAGCTTCCGAGGCTTCGGTGTGGAAGATCTGTATCCTATATCGGCTTCTCAACCACTTACTGAACGCCAGGACTGTTGTAGGAGGATGTAATTAATAATAATAATATATTAATAATAATTACTGATTGCTTGCTTTGTGCCAGGTCTTGTTTCTGACACTTTGCAGGAATTTATCCATGTAATCCTTTAGCCAACCCTCTGAAGTGGTCTTTAAATCTACAAAGCAGAAAGGTCCTGCCTTTGCAGAAGTTAACAAACTGTGGGCCCTAGACACACCAATTCATTTAAACCTCACAGTGCTTGCCTTGCCAATAAACTAGGCCGTATTTGCCCCTACTTACAGATGCAAGAGTCATCTGTTTTTTAGTTTGTTCTGAAACACGGCTAGCTACTAGGGAACCAGACGGAGAATTCCAACTTGGGCTCCAAGCTGAGCTGTTGCCCTTCAGAAAGTAGGTTCCCAGGCTGATGGAACTGGAGATTGGGAAGATAGTTTAGCAAGTCGCTGACTCAAAACCCTTTGCTTCCCTAGAAAAGTAAACTGAGGTCCAGTAAAAGAAAGTGAGTTTCCAAGACCACAGCAGATATAAGAGGTAAGCCTAGGTCATAACAGTGATGCCACTGAACTGGCCTACGTACCACGTGCATTATGGTCCCTGTCTGCTGTCCTCCTGACAACCCCCAGGATAAATGCTCTTTTCTTAGTCTTGCAGGTATACACACTGGCTCAGGCTGAGGCCATAGGATTGGCTGCATCTACTAGGAGACCTTTTGGGTGGTCATTTTCTTTTGTCTACACCGTGATTGTTCCTCTTTCATTTCCAACAAATACCCAAACATCTAACCATGGCCTCTTTGGGAAGATAAGAGGTAATAGGATCTGATACTTAGCACCTGGCTAAATTATAGTGTACAATAGAAATAATAATATTAAGACCTGTTTATCTTGAACTTTCTAGAGTATTATGAAGAGCAAACAAAAATAATAGTTATGGAAATACTTTGTAAAGTATTAGATGCTGAATACATGTAACAGGTGGCTTCTAGATCTTCCTCCCTGTACCCCAGGAAAAGAATACATGAAATACACTTGTTGTCTCATGAACTATGATAGGATGTCTCACTTTGGCCAGACTTGAATTAATGTGGACTTGCTGTCTGGTCTTTATGTATGTCTCTGTTTCTAGGATTTTTGTATTTGGTTTTTGGTTTGTTTCCTCTTATTATCATACTACCATTAGTAATAATGGCAATCATAGCACTGTGGCTAGAGCTCCAGCATCATGTGGACCATAAAAGAACCTCAGGAATAATTGCTACAGATGGCAAAGCAGCAAGGTGAAAGGCTAAGTTTGCTGACACCATGCCCCACCAGACCCAACAGCCCCTACCCACTTCCACAAGAAAGAAACTGCTGTCTTGTGCAAGATACTTTCATTCTGTGTTCTGTCACATGGGGCCAAACCTAATCAAAACTGATACATACACCCTACGTCACACAATTCCTACAGCAACTCTGTAACGTGGTAGATGCCCAGAGAATATAAATAAAGCATTCAAGCTTCTGCAGCCCAGTGACGGAGGTGCGATTCTAGACCACTTTTTATTCTCAGTTTCAATTAGGACCCACTGCCTACTATAAATGAATGAATCTTTTTTTTTTCTATTTGCTTCCATTCCATTCATATGTTCTAGGGTGTGGCAAACTTTTTCTGTAAGGGACCAAATATTAAATACTTTAAACTTTGTGAATCATACAATTGTTGTTTTAACTACTCAACCCTACCTTTGTAGTGCAAAAAACAGCTATAGATAATAGTAAACGTGTGGGTGTGACTATGTTTCAAAAAAACTTTATTTGCTAAAGTGGGCAAAGGGTTTTTTTTTTCCTTTTGATAGTGATGTTCGTACATTGGAAATACATTACAGAAGGTGGGGGGATTGTGACATTGCAGGCACACCCACACTGTTGATTGATGTAAAGGCCAGTGCATGACAGTGTGGTCCAGAAGAAAGACCCCCAAACTGATACTGAGTGAGACTGGGCAGTGAGTTTATATCTGCTGCTGAAACCAGATCTATATCCTAGACCACCCCTGGCTGCCTCAGTTTCCCTGTGAATTAGGAACGAATAACAAGGTAAATGTTGTCCATGCTTCCCCATTTTCCATGGATGCAAGGAGACTGAGATGAGATGTTACACATAATCATATTTTGAAAACTGTAGCTATTATCTAACTGTGTGTACATTGCCTCATGTCAGGGAAAGCTGTATATATGCCTCTGTATCCTTGAGTTCCCTGTCCTTTTTCCTCCATCATGGAATTCATAGACCGTATCAACTGCCTACTCATCATTAGTGTGTCTGTTTATCCCCTTGACCACTCCCCTACTCTACATAAGGAGTCATTGTGTTGCATTGGATCAGAAGACTTGAGTGTTGGAAAGTCTAGACTTCCCTTCACAGTTATTGCTGGGCAGCTCGGGGACCATGCAGAGTCATCATCCACTAGGTACATCACAAGTCACACTGGAGAAGCAGCACAACAGATTTAAGTAAGAGAGAAATGGGTTATGAAACCCTGGAACCAGCTGAGCTGGAAGTTTGTGTGATTTCAGAGACAGTTACATAGAGCACCAGAAGGTACACAGGAGACCTGGTTCTGTTTCTTATGACCCGTGGAGACCTTGTGACTCTCTAATGGCATTCTCTGAAGGCTTTTCCTTCATTTGCAACCTGCCCCCTCATTAAAGAGAAGACAATTTTTCCCTGAGATTCTTAGAGTCACAGCGCATAAATATATTCATTTACTTATGAATTAATTTATTCATTCATACATTTGTGTATTCATTTAACAAAGATTTATTGAGTGCCTACTGTTCAAGGCACTAAAGAGATGGTGCTGAGAAGAATAGATTTTGTCCTGTCCTCACAGAACTTACAATCATGAAACAGACATTCAATAAATAAACAAGCAATTGATTCAGTTTCAAGTAGAAAAGGAAATAGGATACCCTGAGAGAAGGAACTGATTTAGATTAAGGTCTAACTTAGATTGATGATTTTGAGGAAACAGGTGCTTTACAGTCATAATCTCAGGTCTTCAACAACCCTGTGAAGTGGCTATTCTCACAACCATGGTACAGACAGGGAAACTGAGGCTCAGGGAAATTAGGTGGCTGGCCTAAGGCTGTTCGTAAGTTTGGAGCAGGCTGTGCTTTCTCCCAGTGCTCCACAAACCCAAAAGGTGAAAATTTTCCTCCCTGCCACCTTTGCACATGCTATGCCTCCTTCTACCTGGAAAGCCGCTCCCTCCCTTCTTCTCTTACGGGGTTCATATCCTGCTTTCAGCATCTAGTTGAGGGCCTACTTCCTCTGCAAAGTTGCCACTTCTGTCCGAGGCCTCAGTCCATCTCTTCTAGGCTCCTGCAATAATCATTACCTATTGCTCGTGTGACGCTGAACCCAGGACACCTTATAGAGTGAATTCTCTTTTTTACAGGTGAACCATGATATCCTTGCTCACAGTCCTGGGAGCCAAACGCAGGCCATTAGAGCCAGGGGCTCTTCTCCCAGTTCTGCATGTTTGCTGAGTGACCTGGAAAAACTTTCTTAGCCTCTCTGTATTTTACTGTCCTTGGAGAGTAATAATACTTACTTCTTGAGATATAGCCTCAAACATTTGTCCCAGTGCTAAACAGACAGTAAGTGCTCCGTAGTGCTTAGTTTTCTACCCAATTCCTTCCCCTAGATTGGAAAGCTCTGAAGGGCAAGAACCACACCTTCTGCTCAGCAGCTAGTGCCATGCCCTGTAACAGCAGGTATATAAGTGGTATATAATTATGGCGGTGACAGCCCTGCCAACTGGGCCCCTCACTACTAAGGAAACTTGTTTTCTCCTTTCTTCCTTTCTTTCTTTGGCAACTTTGACCCCTTTACACTTCCCTTAAACTTGATCCTCTGGCAGGGACAGGTGCCACTGCATACACTCACTCTTTTCCAAATCTACACTGTCATCTCAGGAGGAAAAATAACTGCAGTAGTTCAATGGAGCCCAAGTGGGAAAACACTTTCTAGAAGGGCCTGCTGAGCTCGCCACTCCGACCAGCACCAAGAGCCATATTTTATGCACAAATTCATTTGTTTGTTCAGCTCGCCTCTCTGAAGGTTGCCGATAGCTCATTTCCAAAGACAGGAAAATGCTCCAACTTACTTTATTAGTTACTTGCTACTTATTACCTGGCCTCTGTCTGCCTGCCTTCATCTCTTCACTCAGCAAACATCTGCTAAATACTGAGCCCTTGCTAAGTGCTAGGCCAGAGCTGCTGCTATACAGAAAGCACAGATGAATTGCGATGGGCACCCCAAGGCCATGAGAAAAAGAGGAGATTTGGGGTACTAGAGGAGAGGAAAGACTGTGTTAGCCTTTGCTGAGCTCTGTGCTCTGCACCTCCTCATGCAGCCTCAGTGATTCCTCCCAACCTCCCACGTGGCGGGGGAGAGGTTGCTGCTGAAGAAGGGAAGGCTCACAAGGGTGGAACAACTTGCCCAAGGTCATTTATCACAAGACCACATGTCAAGCTGCCAAAGAGGGAGTTTCTGCTGAGGAGCGAAAGTGGGCAGAGAAGCTCGTGCTGGAGAGAAAGGTTTCCAATGAAGGCAAGTGCGAGTAGTCTCACTGGTGGCAACCCGCAGCCCCAGTTTTCCCCCCTGGGTTTGAGCTGCCCACCCACTTCCCAGTTCCAAGGCCCCACTCACCGTCAAACCAGTTCTATGCCATCTGTATCTTTCTCCCCTAACACCACCCAATCACAGCCCCACAGCCTCTTGGCCATGAGTCATTTTAATAAAAGTGCAAACTATGTCATGAGCCATGACAACAATGTGCAACCCTAAACCCCAACCAGCATTTTTCTCCAACAAGGCAACAGGTGGAAGAAGAGAGTCCAGGGCCATGAGATGATGACGAGGCCAAAAGAGAGATGGGAGGCAGCCTACTGGAAGTGCATGCTCAAGGCCTCACAGGCTGCTAGAGCCTGTGCAATATGCAGTCTTCCGTGGGAAGAACTGTGCCGTGAACTTCTCTAGATCCATGTCATTCGGGAAGCATTAGAGAGCACTGGTTTGGGTAGTTTTCAGACTAGATTCTGTGGGAAGTTTCCTACGTGACAAAGGAGAGGCTGAATGAACTCTCCTCTTTCGGGCCCTTTAAAATGTCCCCCTTCCAGGCGGAGAAGGACAGATACCATATGTTTGCACTCATAGGTCTAACAGGAGAAACCCAACAGAGGACCATGGGGAGGGGAAGGAGGAAAAGAGTTAGGGAGAGGGAGGGAGACAAAACACGAGAGACTCTTGAATACTGAAAACAAACTGAGGGGGGAAGGGGAAGGGGGAAAGGTAATGGGGGGTGATGGTCTTGGT
>CM053570.1:55612438-55774778 GCA_028646485.1 Cryptoprocta ferox
CACACACACACATACAGCCACACAAACATACCCACAGATGCACACATCAAAGCACAAAAAACATGCACATAATTGTACAAATACACATGGAGACATATATCCACACTACACACAGAGCACGCAAATACAATATGTTGAAATCAAATGATAGTGGAAAGATCGGTACACTCAGAAATGATAGCCTCAGGTCTTTTCATGATATGAGTTTTGCAATTAGTTTTGTTTTTATATCATGATGGAAAATTTGTGACTTTTAATACTGCGACATAGCATACAGAATCATGACCCCCACTTTATTGTTTATACACTTTCAGAACTTACAAGTATTGGTGTCTACCCCAATTTCTTCACCCCCAAAGGACTTCTACAGCTATGGAAAAGGATATGAGGACTTGACAGTGAGGGTGTAACATTAAGGACTATACTAGACAGGAAATTTTTGGTTGTAAGAAATGAAGATATAATTCAGACTTGATTAAACAAATAACAAATACAGAAACAAATCAAAAGGAAATTAATTGTCTCATATATTTTGGCAGTCCAAAAGGGAGGTGAACTTCAGGAAAGCTTGGATGCAGGGATATAAATTATGTCTTTTACATATATTATGTATTTTATTTTATGTTTTTTATTTCTTAATTCCTGTGTTGACTTCATACTCAAGTAGCATCAATTCATGTGGTAGCAAAGATGACCAGCAATTGCTTTAGCCTTACAATGTCCTTATAAATCTTGAGGGGAGGTGGCTGAGTGTGTCTCCACACTCCAATTTCTTGCAAGAATGCTGGACAAAGCTTTAAGTGGTTCAGTTTTGGTCAAGTATCCATCTCTAGGGATGGATTAAAAAGAGGTAAACTTCACCTATACCAGAAAAACTGGTTAATGAGGGTTAAGGGATGATTCCCAAAAGAGATAGTAGACAGGAAAAGGAATATTTATTTTCTCCTCCCTACTTCCAGATATACTCATGGGTCAGGATCTGTGCTGAAGGCTGGGGGTACAAGATAAAAAGTGTTCACATTCTTTTCCTTTAGGAATTCAAGCCTAGTGATAGAAATGGCATGTAAGCAAATAGTATAGGACATAAAAAGCAATAACCACAAAGTAAGAGTCTGATAAAATAAACTTCATTAAACAACACTAAGAAAATGAATAGGCAAGCCACAGATTGGGAAGAAATACTCATAAAATATATCTCTGTAAAGCCATTTTTATTTTTTAATAAAAAAAACATTCCAACTTGTAAAAATAGGCAAAAAGCTTGGATACTCCATAAAAAAGGCACATGTATGGCCAATAAACCCGTCAAAAGTTGCTCAAATTCATTAGTTCTCAGGGAAATGCAAATTAAAACCACAATGAGATACTACTACCTAATGTCTAGAATGGCTAATATTAAAGAGATTGACAGCAAATGTTGGAGATAATGTGGAGCAGCCGACCTCTCCTGTATCCCTGGTGGGAATGTAAAATAGTACAACCATTTTGTAAAATCATACATCTACACTATGACCCAGCAATTCATTCCTAGGTATTAACCCAAGATAAATGGAAATACATATTCACCAAGAAGTATTTTCATGTGAATGTTCATAGAAGCTTTATCATCCATAGCTCCAAACTGGAAACAACCCAAATGTCCATTAACATGAGAACAGATTAACAAACTGTGGTGTGCCCGTACAATGGAATATTCCTCAGTCATAAAAAAAAAAGGCATGAAGTACTAATATATGTAATGACATGAATGCATCTCATAGAAAGTATATCAAGTGAAAGGAGCTGGCCATAAAAGAGTACAAACCATACAATTGCATTTCTGTGAAGTTGTTAACTAACTTGTGAAGGAAAATAAATGGCTTGGGTTTGTCTGGAGGGTGAAAGGGGGGAGGTTGGGAGGAAGCCTAACCATGAAAGGTTATGAGAAAACCTCTAGAGTAATGGAAATGTTCAAAACCTTGATAGATGTGTGGGTTATACAAGCATACCCGTTTGTAACTGTGCATTTCATTTACATTAAATAAAAAAATATTTAAAAAATAAGTCATTGAGGGTAGACAGTGATGGGAGGTATAGAAAAATCAGGAATAACAGGATGTTTATAATTACAGAAACTGGATGATGGGTACATAGAAGGTCACTCAACTATGTTGTTTTCTTTGTGTATGTTAGAAATTTTCCATAGAAGAAGAGTTTTTTGGAAGCTAATAAATTCATATTTAACAATATGATGTCTTCCATGATTAAATTAGGAACCAAAATTATAAAACCTAGAGCAATTACCTCTCTGGGGAGTTGGGGGTGGGAGCAAGGGGTGAGAGTGACTCTTGGAAAAGGCATTCGAGAAGAGAGGATATTTGATTTGGAAGTTACCAGCCAAGAAGGACTAACATGGTTGGAAATGCCCAGAATAGACAGTGAACCATTAGAGAACACCGAGGAGCCTCTATGATAGGCCATCATGACAAGATGGCCAGTGATGCGTACTCTTCTGAAATTACCCTTCCCCCATAGGAATCAGTGCAGCCGAATGTGCAGGGTGAAGAAACTGCCGTCAAGCTATCTTCCTCAGAGTGTCCTTGGATGATCTAAGTCACAACCCTTCTCTGCACTTCAGTTTCCTTACCCGTGAGGTGAGAGGATTCAACAAGATTATTCCTAGTCTCTTTCAATGCTTGAAAGCTTTCTGCAGTAGTTAGTTGTGGCAAAGAAGGAATAAAACAAAGATCTAAGAACCTATAGTTCCCAGAATTTCCCTACTGCCATGTTCCACATATTCCAAGGTGCACACTCTTCTTTCACATTGAACATCACAGAAATCAGGGCACACCTTACAACCGATGACGTCAGATGGCCAGGCTCAAGCAATGCCATAGTTGCATTGCCTGCCTGGAGGTCTTTGGCTATTATTCTAGGGCAAAATGACTAGCAACCAGAGTAATTGATGGTTAGGTTGAAAGACCACCTATGGACCTTTGGTGGAACAAATATGAGTTGCAGCTATCTGGAAAACTCCTACTCATGCCTTCTCGTAGAGTGAAAAAATGACACCAACATCAGACTTTGCAAATTGGTACCGGTAGGCTGATAGAATCTTCCCAAGACAATTTCCAAGACAACAGCACTCTTTTAAGAAATGCTACATTCCCAGACTGTTTCTGGGGCGTGGTTGAAAATATTATGTGAAAAACACATCAATGACGAAGTCAGAAAGTGTTGCAGAAGAGGTGAACCATCCCAAATGTGAAGAAGTCTTACCAATACCTTAACCGATGTATTTTGCTTATATTTTCCTTGTTACGTGCACCCAAGGGCAATATGTGATTTAAAAAACATATGTCTAGGGGTACCTGGGTGGCTCAGTTGGTTAAACATCCAACTCTTGATTTCGGCTCAGGTCATGATCTCACGGTTTGTAGGTTTGAGCCCCACATCAGGCTCTGCACTGACAGTGTGGAACCTGCTTGAGATTCTGTCTCTTGCCCTCTCTCTCCTTCAGCGTTTCTCAAAAGTAAATAAAATAAACATTTGAAAAAGTATGTCTAAATAAGTCAGAGATTCTCATTAAAATCTCTAAATCATGTCTAATTATGTCTCAAAGATTTTTTAGTACTAATAAAAGAAAGTCACCTCGAAGTAATTAGGAAGTGTCATATCATAGCTTAATCGACAAGGCTTTTTCTTTCCAAGACATATGTAAAGTAATAGTTCAGCTGGTAGTCTTAACTGTGATTAAATCCCAGAGTGAAACCCAAAGCCTCCCTCAGCACTCACTTCCTGTGCCTCTATACTCTTTTAAGATTCTCAATAAAGCTTCATGTCTGAGAGCTTTCTATACCAGGAGCTGTGCAAAAGGCTTTGCAAACATCCCCTCACCTACCACGCAACAGCCTTATAGGAGATACCATTATCATACCCTTTAATGCTGAAGAGGCTGAGATATGTTGTCCAAGGTCACATGGTGTGTATCACTTCCTTTCTGAAAGTAGTGGAAAATCACAAAATGAACTTTTCCCAGCTCAGATACACTCTCCGGAATCTGTCCATGAACAGTAATGCAGGGAGCTCCTGTGACTTGGGGCAGTACTAGAGAAGGTTCTGACGTACACCTACCTCAAGTTAGGCCGGCAGCATGGGGCAGCACAGAGACAAGCTTTGGAGTCACACAGAACCAGGTTCTAATCTCAACTCTGCCACTTTACTGGTTGTGTGATTTTTGAGTAAACTATTTAAGTCCTCAGAGCCTCAGTTCCTTCCTCTGTAAAATGGAACTATATAACCTAACTCCAAGAGTCATGTGGGGGTTAAATAAGTTCACTCAAGTATTCATTTATTCAGTAAATATCTACAGAGTGCCTGTTGCATGCTAGGCACTGTATGTAATGGAAAGGGAGTGCCATACCAAAGTCCCTAGCAGAGGGCCAGGTATAGAGTAGACACTATGGGGAAAATTTGTTTTATTTTTATTTTTTTGCACCTATTTCTCCTTACCAGCATACCATTTCCCTTTTGAGGAGTCCTCTCCACCCCCAACCTATGCTACTGTAATTAGATGCTTGTCCTTCACTGACTTGGCCATGAGCATGTGAAACAAGCTAGGTCATGGACGTGTGCTCTCTGGAACTTGAGTCTTCAGCAGAGTGACAGAGACTGAAAATGGTAGGTGTCCATGCGTTCCACCTTTGCCGGGGCTCTTCCACCTAAGTGTGAAGCTGTCTTGGTTCCTGTTCATTTCCACACCTTATTCTGCAACCGTACTATCAGTTTTGTTTGCCTGAGGTCACATTATCATTCCAAAAGTTCCCTTTTCATAAGTTATCTAGAGATAGTATTTGTCTTTTGCAACCTAATAAATTAGATGCACAATAAAGAAAAAAAAAGTTGACTCCCCTTTCTCACATATGTATTATTGACTAGGAGAATCGAAGAAGTACCCAAAAGGGTAATTAATGACATAGGGAATTTAGAAGCACCCATTTTGGCAGCATATATACTGAATTCAGAATAGTTGATAGATATTCTAAATAACCATCCCATTGATTTACATTCGTTCATGGCGGGGGGGGGGGTGCTTACTATGGGACAGACATGCACACACACTGTCTTATCTAAAAGCTTGCAAGGAACCGTGGACTAGGTATCATCATCAACAGATGTCCTAGATGAGGACATGAAAACTCAGAGAGATTAAACAGCTTGTTTATAAGATTGCTACAACATTCGCAGGGTCTAGTGTAAAACAAAAATGCAGGCCCATGTTGAGAAATCATTAAGAATTTCAAAATGGCAACAGAAAAACATTAAGTTCAGAGACCTTCAGGGCATGATTTTCCCCCTCCCCTCACTCCCATTACTGCCCAGGTCACCTACCCATAGGTTGGCCCAGCCTGCTTAAGCTAGTAAGTGGCAGAGCTGAGATTTAAACCCAGAACTTTTTGATCCAGAAGTCTATAGTCTCAAATTGTAAGTAACCCTACAATGGGAGCACCCAGATCAGAATGATACTAACACCCATTCCAGATCATTCCCATTCATGTTGTCTAGGCATTGTCCTCAGCCCCTACCCCATAGAGCATCTGGGAGACTCAAATGAAAGGCTGATAATGATAAGGACTTCAGAGATTCATAGGGAAAAGTAGTTAATCTAGGATAGCAGTGACAAGTCTCACTGTCCTCTGCCTTCCTCCTGGTTTTCGATTAAGGCCCTACTCTTTGAGAGGGTTCTAGACCAAGGAGAGAACATCTGGAAGAGGCTGAACAGGATGGTGAAACTGTTGCACACAAGTGTTCATGAAATTGTGAGTGGTCAGCCTGGAGACCAGAAGAATCACAGTTGCCGTCAACCACTCCCCTGTGGAGACAGAAGTTCTGTGAGACCTGGGATCTTTCCAGTTTACCACTATACCCCAAGTGTCTGACACAGTGCCTAGGCCATAGTTAATGTTGAATAAATAGTAAATGGCGCAACTGATTAACCAATTTGCTGAATGTCGGTCAAGAAGAAGAGGGATTAGGTGTGTTTTTTCTTGAGGAGGAATATTGGTTCCAATTGACCGGCTTTGACTCTTGAATACAGGAAAGCTTTGCCTCTCCAGCTTGGAACAGGCTACAAGGTCTCCTTCAAAAGGGGACTCAAGTGTGGAGATGTGACAATGGTATTCCCCAAATGCATTTCCTAGAATACCAGAAATAGCGAAGAGGTTTCTACTCCTCAGGAATTTCCAACTGATTGACGGTAGCTACCTGGGCTTTTCTGGAAAAGCTGCTCATAGGGAAGTCAGTGAGAAATATTGTTGTCCTTTAGACACCCTTCTAAATCTTGCTGTCTGTGACTCAGTGTATATGCACATTTGGTCCAGCCCAGAACTGTTGGTAAAGCTAACTTCAATCGATGTAAGGCAAAATTCTGAAATTAAGTTCACCAGAGTTCATCACTATGTGCAGTCAGACCAATGTGCAACTCTCCTGACTTCAGAAGAATTTTCTACCCTAATTGGGACAGTTATTTGAAACACATTGTCATTTAATTCTGATTCAATCTAAAGTTACGGAGCTTTTGAGAATTCTTTTTTTTCCCTCAGTTTTGGGCTTGGATACCGTATATATAATATCTACCCCTACTGGACAATCCTGGATGTCAGAGTCACCATGCTTAAAGACATCTGCGGGTAGAGAACTCTGAATAAATCTGTCTAAATAGTAATGATGCATTACATTACTTCATAGCGATGTTAACCTTTGGAGGCAAAAGTCCAGACAGGTTGAGGAATGGAAAATGAGGGCGTAAGTGGGGGAACAATTCCATTAGCTATAATCAAAAGAAAAGGCCAAAAGGGGATTGAAATCTATAGTGTGTTCAAAAAGGGCAGAGACTAAACCACTCCAACTTTGAAGAGGAAAGATTAAATGTTTGCCATTGTTTCCTGTTTCTTCCACTAGAAGAGTTTATTAATTTACACTTAAGACTCTGCCTGCCTCAGTTAACAAGAGTTTTTAAAATGAATGATAGACTTACTCATTTAAAACCAAGGAAAAAAACAACCTATCCATATAGTTCTCATTTCTGCTGACCCATACTTTATACCTTTATTTAGATCCGGGCTTTTAAACCTGGAGATGTGAATACTTCATTTTTGAAAATAAAATACAGGGGGTCACTACAACTTTATCAGAATTTCAGAGTATGTGTGTATATATATACAAATATATATATTTCTTTTCTTGATCAAATAATCCAAAGCTGTTTAAGATTATGAAAAAGAGTTTCTGATTGATTACACTCTAGAAAAAAAATTAAGAAATTCTACATCAACTACCTCATCTTTAAGGAATCTTTTTTTCTTGATTCAGATACGCATTGAATGCTGAGCCACAAGCTAAACACTATTCTATTTTTACTAAGTGCTTCCTCATTTAACCCTTCTGGGAGGTAGGGAAGATTTGCCTGCCCCTCACCTTTTACTCTCTCGCAGAAAACAGACCCTGATAGTTTGAGTAATAATCATTGCCATCATTTACTGAACACCTCTGATGTGCTCATTGTTTTTACATCTCATTTAAACTTACAAACAGTGAGGTCAATGTTATTTTCTGCCCATTTAAAAAATGACGAACTAAATGACTCACAAAGTTAAACAACTTGTCCAAGGATATTGAAGTTGGTAAATGAAACATGGGCTGGAGCCCAGGCCTAATTTCAAACCCCATTCTTTGGACACTACACCCCACTGGTTTTTTTCTTGACCAGCTACAGTACTGGCACATGTGTACCCTTAACCCTGAGTGGCAGGGCATACCACTGAACGGGACCCCACCACCATTCGATGTCGAACTGACCTCACCTGGAATCCAGTTATGCTGGCTTCCCTTCCATGGACACACACTTTCAGAAGAGGGAATCTATGTCACAAGATAGGAGTAACATCAAAATATCCTATAACTTTCCATTTCTGGAAATTGTTCCCAGCCACCCAAAGTTGTGTTTACAAAGGTTTGTGTGTTTCCTGTGAAACCCTCTCACAAGACAGTGATCCTCTGCCTTCCTGGGCCTCACAGGAGCCCTGTTACTAGGACAGGGATGGGTCTTCTGGGTGCCAGATAACAACTAGGGAACTGATGGCATCAGCAAAAAAGGTATCTCCTTTTCCCATATTTCTGAGCCTCCAAGGCTCCACATAAAATCCCCTTCTCTAAGAAACCTCCCTGCCTGGGCACTGGCTGTCATTAGCCTTCCCAGGCAGCATGCCACCACAGCCAGTGACAAGGTGGGTATGAAACATTTAATGTAATGGGCTCTCGCTCACTCGTCCATGCAAGTTTTTATTTGCCCGTTTGTGATGTGCCAGACACATATGAGGTGCAGTAGGTATAGTTCCTCCTCAGGAATGGTCAGGGGGCCACATGTGACAAAAAAGTTACAATAATTCTGTATTAAGAGCTAAAATACTGGTGCTTTTCAAGTAACATGAGAGTATAGGAGACGTAGAACCAAACTCTCCTGAGCGTGTTCAGGAAAACTTCACAGAGGAAGTCACATTTAAGTGTGGTTCTGAAAGAAGAGTCGGAATTTTCCGAGAGGCAAAAAAACAAAAAACAAAAAAAAAAAAACCAGGGGTAAAGGCATTCCAGAAGGGTCCAGCATAGAGGTTGAACAGTTAACGGCGTGTTGGACGAACACGAGGACTTTCAGTTTGACTGCAGAGAGGCACTGAGGCCTGAGTCTGAATTAGGTGCGAGACTGTGACAGCCTCAGCAGATGTGAGGTCCTGACTCTATCCTGTCTGTACTACACATTTTCTTTTCAATTATTTGACTATCTTATTGCATTTCCCCCTTAGTACAATAGAAACACGAGTAGGAAATGGAAATTAGAAAGTACCCACAGAGGAGAGAAGCAAATAACTATATTAGTAACACAGTTTCCAAAGATGGAAAACTATTAAACTGAGTTATACCCAAAATTTTCAGCTTTAATTAAAGACCTGTGGGACAAAGAACTGTGTATACAGTGTGAGGGAAAACAAGTAACATCCAAGAAAATGCTTCGCTTTTTTCTTTTTAACATTTCCAGAAGAAGAAGACCTTCAGAGAAGAGACAAGGAGATGGGAAGGAATAGTTGTTGAGTGTCAGTTCTGTGTTGTTATTGCATAACATTGAATTAATTGTAACTCTTAGTTCATAACATACTCTTATCATGCTAATATTGAGTAATGCTCCTCATCATCATCAACCGTAAAATAAAATATTGTTGCACCTGCCACCGAACCTGAGAACTAAAACTCGCGTGTTCCTCTTCCTTTCTACCTCTATCCCCATCCGATTAGCCACCTTGCAAAGTGTGTTCCCTTCATTTAACAGAATGTGTGCCCACACACATTTGTATTTATTATATTACAAAGACGCAGTCACTCGGGTGCATAGAGCTGTAGTTTATCCCTTTCCCCATGGACTAGATTGTGTACATACACCACCATGTATTTATGCATTCTGCTATCGGATGCAGAGCAGGGGGGCAGATTCGGGTTTTTCCCTGATTACCTACTATGAAGAACTCTCTAATCTTTTCCCCATCTCTAATTTCAAATCTCCCACCAACTCTGTGAACTGGAGATTATTAGCTTCGCCTTATGGGTGAGGGCCTTGGAGCCTCAGAGAGGGTAAGAAACTTCCCTGCCGTCACATGGCTAGTAGTAACAGAGCCGGGGTTTAAAACAATTCTCCACAAATCCAAAGCCTGCAGTCTCACTTCCTCCCTTCTTCGGAGGCCCAGTTTTCCCTCTAGATCCAGTGGCTTCAAGGCCCAGGAGACTCCCCCAGCTCACTTTTGGTTTTTCTGAGTCTGCTTTATGAGTCACTGCTGGGGTGAAGAGGGGATTTCCTGAGCTGCCCTTGCCAGGAGATGTCAAAGCAACCTGCTCACCCAAACAATTCCATGGGTAATAGTCAGCAGCACTGAAAACTTCTGGGCCAGCCAGTTGGGTGGGGCTGCATTGACCTAGCAATCTGCTGGAATGGGTTTCTTCCTTTTCCACCATGTATGTCCTCAAATAGGTAACCCTAATCATCCTTTACTTGGGAACACAACTGTACCACTTCTGAAGTTCTCCCTGAGTTGCGAAAGTATTATCAGCCCCACTTTGCAGAGCAGGAGACCAGGTATCAGGGAGATTGTGATTCGGCTGGTGAGGGGTGTCTTGGAAAAAGGACTCCAGTCCAGAGCATGTTCTGGTTGTCCATACAAATATCTCCTCCTTAAATGAAACATATCGCACTGTGATAGAGTCTCGAAGAGAATCTGAAACCCCGATATTCAGGACATTCCCCAACACAATCTTCACTACTAAGAGCCCCATTCTTTCCAAAGGAAAAATACCCAGTTGGCTCTTGAACCACATACTGTCTGCAAACCACAGACAGTTTTGCTAAATGACAGCCACACCACAGCAAGAGGCGGATGACAACACGATGTGGTTTGAAGGTGCTGGACGGAGCCCTCTCTTGCTGTCTCTTTCCATGGTCTGTCACAGAGACCCAAGTTTCACTCCTCCTCCCTTGGTGCCTTGGTTGTTTTCCACCTCAAAAAGTCTTTTAGGAAAAGGGTGAGCTCTAGCAAAGGTCATATTAAGAAAAATTACTGAAGACTTAGACAAAAGGTTAGCTGTGTGTTCTTTTCATATCATGGTGGGGTGCCTTATGATAGGCCTAACCTAAGATTATTTATTTAATTCTCTATTGTTTTGTATATCATGTTACTATTGTTTGAGGCCCAGATTCTGTGAAGAAACATAACAACTTATAGCCTTTTTTTTCCCAGCACAGATGACAATGATTTTTGTCTGAAAGAAAAATAACCCCAAAGAATATGTTTTTATTGCCCTGCAGGATATTAACCACTTTTGTCTTATGTTTTATTCTTTCTTCAACACATATAAATACTTTCTGTCTTATGTGGGTTTTCTTGAATGATTTTTACTAATCTGCTGGTTTCGTCCTCCATGATTTAGATTAATCTTGTGCATGTGTTCACTTTATGATTGCTTATAATTTTAAGAAATTATACGTAGACAGTCCTAATTTTTAATGCCAAAATGAGAGTTTCCAGTTATTATTACCACATAACAAATTACTCTAAAATTAGTGATGTGAAACAGCATCCATTTCATTTACTCACAGTGTGGATTAGGGCTCTGGGAAGGGGTTGCTGGGAAGTCTTTGTCTGAGGTCTCTCAGACGGTTACAGTCAGATATCTGCTGCAGCTCTAGAGATCTCTAGGCTCCATTGGCTTGGATGTCCAAGATGGCTTCTTCTCATGGGTACAATTGATGCTGGCTGCTGGCTAGCCGCTCAGCTGTTCTATCAACAGGAGCCCCTATGAATGACCTCTAGAGCATGGTAGTCTCAGGGAGATAGTGGCTGGCTCATCTCAGGACAGGCATCTCAAGGAAATCAGGTAGAGCTCCATAGCCTTTAGTGACCTAGCCTGGGAAGTCCAGAGCAGCACTTCTACTGTGCCCCACTGGTTAAAACAGTCATGGAGAAGGGACATACACCCCATCTCTTTTTTGGGAAGAGTGTCAAAGCATTTTTGGACTGTGTTTTAACAAGTCACCTGGGGAACCACTTTGAACCCTACAGTGGGAAGGAATACTCACGTTTGGGTTATTACATTTTCAAAAAGACAGTTGGGGACAGAGAGGGCAAGAAGAGGTAAGAGAAATGGAGGTAAGGCATCCAGGAAGGAGGGTTTGTCCTATTTGAAATTAAAAAGTGATTGGAGGGACACCTGGGTGCAAAGTCAATTGAGCATATGACTCTTGATCTCAGCTCAGGTCATGATCTCGATGGTTCATGAGTTTGAGCCTCAAGTCTCACTATTAGTACAAAGCCTGCTTGGTATTCTCTTTCTCCCCATCTGTTCCTCTGCTCCCAGTTCTCTCACACTCACCCTCTCTCTCTCAAAAATAAATAAACTTAAAAAAATGATTGGAGCCTTTGTTCATTCAGCATCATGGGAGGGGTAGGAAAGAGACACATATTAGAGGTAACTCAAATTAAAACTTGTAAAGATTTGGTAGCTGATTGGCTGAGGCTTGCCCTATTAGCTCTGTAATAAAGAGTCTGACCCCATTTTCATTATTATTTTAAAAAAATATTTGCTGACAGCTCTTAAGCCTCACCCTCCCTCTCTGCTCCTTCTTCCCCACAACTGGAGAAGCTGTTAAGAAAGCCCAGTACTCTGTCCTTTGGCACCAATGGGAAGTTTAAACCATGCGTTGAAACTCTCACCCCAGCCCCACCCGACCACCATAAAACCCCCAGCCAACTCTTCTGTCTCTGCTCTCTCAAGCCATTTTTGGATGTACTTGGAAGCCACCCTACTCTCCCCAGAAAGCCTTATTATGTGAATAATAACCTTTATCATAACCCTCTTAGTGCATGTGTGCCATCACCATTCTTGACACGCCAACCACAGTTTGGGTGGGGGTCCTCCTGCATCTTTACAGTGATTATGACAAGTTCCCAGTCACACCATACATAGCAACTTTGGTTTCTGACTATAAAAATAATAATGGTTAGCATTTACTGCTTTCTATAGGCTGGGCACTATGCCGGCACTTTTTCTATGAGAAATCATTTAATCCTCACAAGAGACCTCTGAGATGGCGCTGTTATTATCCCCATTTTACATATGGGGAAATGGGTCAGAGTAGAGCAATCAATGGAGGGGAGGGCCTGGTCAAGATGCCCTCCCCCTATACTCAAAATGTGGTTGAGAAACTGGCAACTAAGAGAAGACAACTTGGAGAGGGTCCATCTCTATGGGAAGGAATATGCAGTTTCAGGAAGGTTTAGGTTCTAATGAAAGGAGGTATACAAATGAAGACATCCTTTGGCATTTAGAGATAAGAGTTTATTCAATAAAAATATCTTGGGTGCCATTTAAGTGCCAGATTCCATATAGGTACCCAACAGAGCTCTGGTAACAGAGACTGTAGAGTGACCAAGATCTTGAACATGGCACTAAGATTTAGAATCCACGAGAAAGAGAAAAGACAAGAGTTGTGAACTCACATTCAGAGCATGGGTGAAAGAGGAAGAGCCAGCAAACCAGACAGAGAAAGGACAGTGGTCTGAGTAGTTGCATCTGAAAACATTTTTTTAAAGAAAGTGATTTACCCAAGGGATACAGAAGTGCTGATGCGATGCATAGGGGCACATGTACCCCAATGTTCATAGCAGCACTTTCAACAATAGCCAAATCATGGAAAGAGCCTAAATGTCCATCAATGGATGAATGGATCAAGAAGATGTGGTTTATGTATACAATGGAATACTACATGGCAATGAGAAAGAATGAAATCTGGCCATTCGTAGCAGTGTGGATGGAACTTGAGGGTGTCATGCTAAGTGAAATAAGTCAGGTGGAGAAGGACAGATACCATATGTTTTCACTCATAAGTGTAACAGAAGAAACTTAACAGAGGACTGTGGGGGAGGGGAAGGGGGAAAATAGTTGGGGAGAGGGAGGGAGGCAAACCATGAGAGACTCTTGAATACTGAGAACAAACTGAGGGCTGAAGGGGGAGGGGGAGGGAGAGAGGGGAAGGCAGGTGATGGGCATGGAGGAGGGCACTTGTGGGGATGAGCACTGGTGTTATATGGAAACCAACTTGGCAATAAACTATACAATACAATACAATACAATACAATACAATACAATACAATAAAGAATAAAGAAGCTGCCACTTAAAAATTGTCTGTATGTCTGGGACAAAGCCTGAAAGCCAGCGGAGTCATCTTTCTTTGATCTGGAAGTGTCTCTTCACTTGATGGCCCTTTGCAGTTATGCAGACAGAAGGCAAGTGGGAACCCACTGTCAGAAGGAATTCTATAGCAGAGCATTTTATCGTTGGCTTTGGGAGGCTGCCCTCCCTTGATATTCAAAGCGGGTCACTTAGGTGGAAGGAGGAAAATTTGCAGAGAGACTCCAAAGATGTTGAGATCTGGACTCCCTTCACGATGTTCAGCTTTATTACATCTTTCCAGTGACTGGAGATGGCCCCAACGAAAGTCTACTGGCAAAAAAGACACCAAGGGTTGCTGAAAAGGGATTCCCCATGAGGAAATTTCTGGACTGATTATCCAGGTTCAATATCAGTGTTTACGTGGCAAAAAGGAAGGGTCATTTCCATCCAGTGTGCAGCTTGTGATTCTGCTGGTGTGGACACTTTGAGCACAGTTAGGAGCACAAACGCGGAGGTACCCTGGCTGAGAGTAACACTGGGAAAGGATTACTGCCCTTCCTTTAAAAACCTCTGCAGCTTTGAAAGTGTCTAAAACAGCAAGAATGTCACTGAGGCGGGAAGCGAGGGTGAGTTATCAGCCAGGACCAGACTGTGATGATGACCCCATGTAGCAGTGTCAGAAGTGAGAGCCACTGAACGCAAAGTCACCCACACACAGGCCAAACCCTCCTACTCCCCCTTTGAGAGGTGTTTGCAGTAGTACTGGCTTTTTGTATTAGGAAAGCAATTCAAAGGGAGAAGGCAGAAAGAGAGCAGGGAACCAGAGTCAAGCCAATATTAATTTTGAATAATGAAAATGTGGCCTGATTTGTATCCCAGGTTGATGATGTACGTCATGCAATCTTGCTACCATTCTTTGAATACTCATTAGGCACATTGTTTTTCAGTGTTCCTGATACATAAAAGGTGCTTAATATATGGTAACTGATCAATAACATTATTAATATCTGTATATTGTTGCTTTTAGTGGTTAAGGCACTAATTTTAACTGGGTGGTCAAAACAGTCCTGGTGGAAAAATCAAGTAACGATGCCAACAGCCACCTGCCTTTTGGATCTCATTCCTTAAGGGAACTCTGAACAGTGCAAGAAGAGCTATTGTTTGAGATAAGGAAGGAAAGGCTGCTGCAGAAGGCATCATCACAACCCAAAAGCCAGTGAAGACAATTCTTCCCGTAGCTAAGACCTTGACCTCCATGGAGAAGCACAGTCCGCACCCTCTAGGGACCGTTATTAACCAGGTCCCTGATTAGCAGCAGGAGGTGGCTTTGTTTGCTTATTTTTACCCTCCACACAAAGCCCAACTCTGGGGACTCTGCCAAGGGAAAAAATAATTCCTTGTAGATAAGGGCAATCTGGCCAATCCACGGATTTGGGAGCAGAGACTTCCTTATTGTAGAGGTCTGTCCTCCTCTTCCTCATTTTTCTCCTCTGTCTTCCCTATCTCAGCTCCTCCTCCTTGACTTCTCTCCATCCTAAACGCAAACCACACATTTCTTATATTCCCATCCACGTGACCTTGGGAACATTTCCTCATCCCACAGACGTACCACCACGAATGACTCTGCACGTAAGCAGTTTTGGGAAACTGGGGACACCAAACCTCTACCCTTCCTAGAAATTCTCAGAGCAACTCACCATGCCCAGAGCTCTGAGAAATCCTGTGGTGAAGACACCACTTAACTCTCTTCAACCCAGGGCTTCCTAATCTCCTTGGCTCACATATGCGATCATATTTAATTATTCTTTCATAATGCTTATTAATACTGCTCAGCACTGGGGCTTCGAGGGATTTGGATTAGGGCATTCCAGGAAGAGGGGGAAAGTACAAGAACACAGAAGTGTGAATCAATTTTGCTGGACAGGGGCACTGTGGAAGGAGTGCTGGGGAAGATATTAAAGAAATGTGTTAGGCCACTTGTACATAAAGAAGAAGGTGCAGAGAAAGGCCCGTATCACAAAGAATCCATTTTATGGAGGTCCCTAAAAACAATTGTCTGAAAGCAAGTAGAGAGGGTGGGTGCAAGCTAATTCCCTTGTCCCAGTTCATGAGCCTCATATGCTTCCCTTGTATCTGGGGGGAGGGGTGGTGACTTGGAAGATTATGGTGGACATGTCTGGCAGGGAAATTAGGGAAGAGACCTGAGTTGTAAGCTAGATATTTGCCTTTTTTTAAAGTTTATTTTTATATTTATTTTTGAGAGACAGAGAGAGAGAGCAAGTGGGGGAGAAGCAAAGAAAGAAGGAGAGAGAGAAAGAATCCCAAACAGGATCATCACTGTTAGTGTGGAGCCCGATGCAGGGCTCAAAGCCATGAACCATGAGATCATGACTTGAGCCAATATCAGATGCTTAACTGACTGAGCCACCTAGGCGCCCCTAGATATTTTCCTTTTATTCTCTTCAGTGCTTTCCAGCTTTCGTCCCATTGTGGCACACATAAGAAATCACTGTACTTTTGGTTTTGTGTGGCACACGGCTGCAAATGGAGGAGGATGCTTGGTCCAGAGTGGAGGGATCAGTATCTCAAGCCCCCTGTAAGCCATTGGTGGGCCATTGGTAGCACAGCAGTGTGTCCTGATGTAGCTGGGAAGTTGTGCTCTAGGTGATAGAGAATAACAGAAGAGTTTTAAGCATGTAAGTGACCTGACTAAGGTAGCACCAAGACCCCTTGTGGGTTTTAGCAGGGACCCAGAAAGAGATCGGGAGCAGCTGGTCCATCTAGTTCCACAAACGTGCCAAGGTCCTCCCACCACAGGATCTTGTGCATGTGTTTCACTTCTGGCTTGAGTCATTCCCTCCAGTATCGCTGGTCTCCACGTTGTCCTCCTCCTCCTCCTTCTGCTCACAGCTCGCATATCAGGTTTTCAAGGAAGCTGTCCCTCTCTCCTCAAGATCAAACCTCCTTTATTATATCTTCCTACATATTTTCCCCCATGCCACTAATTTTAATTTATGGTTATGCATTTGTATTATTATATGGACTGCTCCTAGAGAGACAGGTATTTGTCATACTGCTTCCCTACCTGGAAAGCACCCCCCTCACACCTCCGCGTGCTCATATCATAGCCATCCTTCAACATGCATCTTGGATTCCACGTCCCACCAATCTCCCCATTTGGAAATACTTTGGCCCTTCTTTGCTGGAATTCTATAAATATTATTTCTGCACATCTCCAGGGGCTTTGTAGAACAGACAGTGAGGAATTTTCTGCCTGCCACTGCTGTTTTCTGGGACTACTCCCTCCTCCCCATCCTGTCACATAGTCACTGTGGGGCCTGCCAGCTTTGTTCTGTGTCACTCCACCTGAGGCCCCAGTTCAGTGCAGAGTAGGGTGGATACTTGAACCAATGAGTCCATTCTCTGGAATTTTCAGGTCCAGGTTAGAAAATGTTGCATCAACCTGTCTCCTATACCTGATGTTCTAAGATGTAGCACTCTGGAGCTGTCGGGAGCCATGATTTTACTTTGTAGAAAATACGGGCCTCCAGTAAAGGAGAAATATGAAGCTGTAATCAGAGAGAAGCAGACACAAGATAGTGTCCTGTCAGCACTGGAGTCTCTGCTGCCAGGAGTTCCTGAACCCTTGCCTAGCCTTGGAGCTATGAGATATTCATGGGTGCTTCCAGTAAATTCAACATGGCTTAATTTGGGCGGGTTTCTGTCACTCTGTCACCAAGAAAACAGACAAATTCATATGTACTGATCACTCTTGAGAGCTTTTGGGGATGGTATTCACTGCTTGAATGAAGGACAACCAGGATAGAGAAAGTTACAACAGCAATGGTGCATCACAGGGTTCATGTATGTACCACATACAGTTTCTAAAATATGTCTATCTGAAGTCAGCACCGGGACAACACAGCACAATGGGAAGGTTATGGGCTTTGAAACCAGACTTAAGTTTGAGACCAACTCTATTTATTTCCAAGCAGAAATTGTGACTCCAGGCAATTGACCGCAATACTCTGAGCCTTATCTGTCAAGTGGAGATACAATACCTACCTTAGAGAGTTATTATCACATGGTGTCATGAATGATGCATCAGAGAACTTGACATAGAATTTGGCTCACCAGAGGTGGTCAGCATTTCACATTTCACTGACTCTAAGATGTCATCTATCATCATAGGCATCATGATTTTTATGTACCACTGAGAAAGGCAAAGCCAATTAATCGATGACACACCAGTGCTTAGACGAGACATTCTGAATTTGGTGCTGTTAAACTATGGAAAGAAGTATATCTTACTTAGAATGGAGGAAATACAGTATATGTATCGAGCACAGGTGATCTAGGCAATAATGTTAGACACTAGGGATACAGGAATGAATGAGACTGAGATTGCTTCTCAAGGTGCTAGGAGCTAATGAATACATTTTAGATTTTCAAAGGGACAGAGAATAACCTTAGATAGTGAGTTCATCACTTACAAAGATGCCTAGGTTTAAGAAGTTGAGCAGTAGAGAAATACTAGATTTTAATCCTCTTATATGTTGTTAGATCCTATAGCAGTCATATTTTCATGCTCTGCATAGAATCCAAAACAAATTGTCTGCTTACAATTAAAATCCTGCTGAGTTTCCAAGAGTCCAGCCCCCAGGGAGCTATTTGAACCCTATGTCTTATCCACAATGACGCAATTCTACTTTTAAGGGACAATTAAGGGGTTTCCTTGTAAGTCAGGCCAAACTTTCTCCAAAATACATGAAGGAAGTGCCTGGAAAAGAAAACGTTTGAGACTTGTTTTCATACTGTCACTTAAGAAGAACAATTTCCAAAAAAGACTGATTTTTTTTTAAATCAAATTTGGAAGGCCTGTGCTTTATAGCCCTTTACAGCATTTTAGTAGAGCAGAACAAAGTCCCTTAGGAAACTTAATGTAACAGTAACCAAATGTCCTTGTTAAGCAGCCATTTATTGGTCTATTAAATCTGATCTGAACTGTGATATTTTGTGGTAAATCTTTTCTCCAACATAAATTGCTCATTCTGGGCTTCTTATGGTATCTCCTTCCCTGGAGACGGCTTTTTCATCTTTCAGAAAGGGCAAGTCTGTTTGCATCTTCCTGGGCAGCTCTTCCAGGAGGGGAAATCCAAAAACATTTTCTTTATCTCATTTGCTTAGGAAGACTTCGAAGTGATTTTGGAGATAGTTCATCCCCGTTGCTTCGTTTTATAGATGAGGCTAGATCAACAATCAATTATTAAGTCCTTAGTATAGATCAGGCACTGTCTTAGATCCTGGGAATGCGGAGATAGATAAAAGGTTTTCTCTGCCCTCAGGATGCTAGCCATCCAGTGGGATAGAGAGAGCAGTAAGCTCAGTGGTAAGTGCTAGAAAACAGAGGGAGCCCCCTACGAACTAGGGCTGGCAGCTGGGATAGAGGAAGAAAATGATCTGCATTTGTCAAATGCAATGTCAGGGTCCCTGCAGGAATCAGGACTCATTCAGATGCTTTAAATGAAGAGACAGTGGTTAAGGGAACACTTACAGAATGTGGGCAGAGCAAAGGGAGCAAACAAGGGAGTGGGGCACCCTGAGAATAGTAAGTGAGAAGCTATTCTCAATCCTAGAGTCAAAGGAGTAAAAGGAAGAAATAGTGTATTAGAGTCTGCTAAGAACTGGAGTCCTGGAGAAGCAGCCTGTCGCCGGAAGCTGCAGTCATAGGGGGGGTCATAGCTGCTGCCAGAAAAAAGACACCAAAGCAAGGAACAAGGAAGAAATGCCCCTAATTTTCTAATTTTCCATTGATGCTTCCTGTTGACTGAATCCAACTGGGAGCCAGATTGCAAATGTGATGTAACCCGACAAAGTCGGCCTCCAGAAGCATAGAGCAAGGCAAAGAAGGGCAGAAAATGGATCTGAGGGAGAGGGCAAATGCAGAGGAGCCCAGCACATGTGGCATTTACAATCTTTCAAGGAGCCTAGGTGAGTGTGTGCACACTCGCACACATGCGGGCATGCACAAACACACCCACTACTTATTTATTTAGCTAACACTTACAATTACTTACCATGTAAATAATGGAGATAAAAGTTTCTGGAGTGTATTTGGTTTTGGAAGTGAAGGGTAAACAAAACGAATACCATTTGTACCCTTATGGGCCTTCTAGTCTAGTAAGAAACCAATGAATAAAGTAAATAAACCATAAAGCATAATGAGTATCATGTTAAGGAGAAGTCAGGAGGCCTTGGGAGTACATTGGGTGGGGAAGTACGCAATCCATTCCAGGGCACATAGACTATTCCTCGAGAAGGTGACATTTAAGAGACTTGGCGGTGAACAGAAGCCCTATTCACTCACCTAGAAGAGCGAGTGACAGAGACAGGAATGTTTCTAATGGAATGAACACGTGTGCAAAGGCCCAGAGGCAACAGTAGGTGTCAACTTCAAGGGTCTGAGGAAATCTAGCATGCTTGGAGATTAGAGCCTGAAGAGGAAGCATTGAGAGAATGAAGCTGGTGTGGCAGATTGTTTTGGGCCAGATTTTTATGTGTAAGGACAATGAGGAATCATCCAAAGTTTTTGATTAGGATTTGAAAGGTCACTCAGGATGTATTTTTCTCTCAGCCATCCTGATTTAAGGAGATATGGACATGGTAAGGCTCAAGATGAGGCCTGAGAACAGTAGGAGCCAGTCACCTGGAAACAACTGAGGATGGTGATACAGGCAGAGGTGAGTGCATGTGCAGAGTTTCAGAGACAAAAAAAAGCAGAGCAGGACCCAGGAACTTGGAGAGTGAGGGTGGGGGGCAGTGATGAAGCGGTAGGATGGATGAGAGAGGACTCTCCAGCCCATGCACCCTGAATTTCAGGGCTACCAGGCCTCTTACCATCACTAAGCATATGCTTTCATTTCTCTTAGGGAAATACAGTAAAACCTTGGATTATGAGTAATTGTTCTGCTAGTCACAAGACAAGCAACCATTTATAATAAATTTCAACTTGATAAACAAGTGATGTCTTGCAGTATGACAGTATGTGATGCCGAATGCCATATGATCACAACTGAGCCAATGGTTCTTCTCTCTCTCGCTGTAGGATTATGGGTGATCATCTCCTATGCTCGGATGCTCAGTCTCAGGTCGTGGTGTTTGGCAGAAATCAATGATTTTTCAGAACGTTGGAAGGTGCCCACACCAGGTACTAGTATATTTTTTGTCACTTCAAAGAAGCTATGGACAGTCCTTTGCTTTTCCATACAGTGTAAGCTTAGGAATGTTTTGCTTCATTCTAGGTCAGTCTGCTTGCAGATGGAGACCCTTTCCTCTGCTGCCTTATTGACAGTTACACTAAATATAGTATATGACAAGACTTTATTAATACTGTGCTGTAGTCAGCATCAGTGCGAGCGTATATAATGGCCCCCGTGCAGAAAAAGATTCCATTGAGCCAATAGACAGCAGTAACTCTGTTAGTGATAGCGAGAGTCATCCTACACAATAACCCTCCTCTCTCTTGTCTCCCTCACACCAGCCACAAAGGTTTTCAAAGGTAAGCGCAGGTTAATTGGTTATTTTTTGTATTTTCTTTATTATCTTGTATTATATTATACTAATGTAATCATTTTATATGAATATTTTGGGGTTGTGGAATGAATCATCTGAGTTTTCATTATTTCTTATGGGGAAATTCGCTTTGATATACAAGTGCTTTGGATGACAAGCATGTTTCCAGAACAAATTATGCTCGCAAACCAAGGTTTTACTGTACCTGGCACTGGAATTGCTGGGCCCAAGGGTGACCATGTGTTTCAGCTTTAATAAATGCTCTCCACTGTGTCTTTGCTTGTGCTCATTCCTCTGTCTGGAAACCCCACCTGCCACCATTTAAGAAACTTTCTTGAAAGTGGTTGTGGAAACTGCCTATGAAGAGTGCCAGGACAAGGCAAGAGGATGGACAGGAAGCAGCAGCCAAAGTCAGAGCGGGTTTAGGGAAGCAAATCAAAAGGAGGGGGCTCAGAGAGAAGAACAAGTACCAGAGCGGTGACAGTAATTTCAAGATGGAATCCGTAAAATGAAGAGCTTATAAAAGCAGGCTAGTTTTAAATCACTACACCCAGCTTTCCTCAGGGTTGTCCTATGCTTACCTTAAAGCTACAAGTTTTGGTGCTTGTTGCCAACCCAAATGATTTGTTCTTTCCCATGAATAGTAACACTTGAACATAGTCTGCTTCATTAAATGGTGAGCCAGGTCCTCTCTTGGACTGGTGATTCAAATGCAAACTGATACAAACCATCTGAAAGAAGTTTTGTGACATGTATGAAGAACTTTCAGAAAGTCAATATTCTTTACTCCAGGAATTTCACTAATAATTATATTGTTTCACTAATAATTATAGCTAATACAACTGTGGTAATTTTATGTGTCAACCTGACTGGGCATCAAGATGCTCAGATATTTGATCAAACACTCTTCTGGGTGTTTCTGTGAGGATGTTTTTGGATGAGATTAACATTTAAATTGACAAATGGGGGAAAGTAGATTTTCCTCCCTAATGTGGGTAGGCCTCATCCAATCAGTTGAAGGCCTGAATAGAACAAAAGGCTGACCCTCCTGTGAATTACAGAAAGCTTGTTCTGCCTGACTACCTTTGAGTTGGGGCATCATTTTTTTTCCTTCCTGCCTTTGAACTTGAACTGAAACATCTATTCTTCCTGGGTCTTGAGCCTATGAAGAGTTTGGGCAGAAACTATACCATTGTCTCTTCCAGGGCTCCAACTTGATGACTGCAGATCTTAGGACTTATCAGCAACCACAACTACATAAGCCAATTCCTTAAAATCAATTAATCAATCAATACATCTTCTATTGGTTTTGTTTCTCTGGAGAACCCTAATACAACAACCAAATACTTACCATATATGGGCACTATTTTAAGCAATATACATGTATTCGGACAGTTACATTTCATTAAACCCTCTGAGGTAGATACTATTATCTCTGTTACTGATGAAGAAAAAAGTAAGAAAAACTAGAGTTGACATGCCATGCTCCCACTTGCACATCCAGTAACATGCAGAGAGGGAATTTAAACTGAGGCAGTCTGACTTCAGAATTGGCCGGTTTATGACCATACTATGTGGCTTCTCCAATTTATATAGACAGGTTATGTGGGTTAAGATCTCTGAACAAAGATGTGCATGGTCATATTATTTATCCTAGGGAATATTTTGATACTTTTTAAAGGTATAATTTACTCACAATAATGTGCACAAATCATAAGTGTTTTTTTAATGTATATTTATTTTGAGAGAGAGAGAGAGAGAGCATGAGCAGGGGAGGAGCAGAGAGAGAGAGGGAGAATCTCAAGCAGGCTTGCAGCTGTCAGCACAGAGCCTGACAATGGGGCACCATCTCACGAACCATGAGATCATGACCTGAGCTGAAATCAAGAGCTGACTGCTTAAAGGACTGAGCCAGCCAGGTGTCCCTTAAGTGTTTAATTCAACGATTTTTTTTTCATACATATGCAGACCCATGTAACTGCCCCTCAGATCAAACTATAGAACATTTCCAATACCCCAGCCATGTCCCACCTGCCTTACTTGTCAATGATCCATATGCACTGTCACTATCTTAATCACTATCCTAACTTCTACCAACATAATTTCACCTGTTCAAGAACTTCGTATAACTAAAACCATACAGTAAGTGTATTTTCTGATTACTTTTCATTATGCTTAATGTTTGTAAAGTTCATTCATTTTGTGTGTGTGTAAATCAATAGCTTGTTCTTATTACTGTGTCTTATTCTACTGTATAATTTTTTTACAATGTGCTAATCCATCCTCTTGTTGATGGACACTTGTGTTGTTTACAGTTTGGGACTATTATGAATAAGTTGTTATAAGTATTTTTGTGCCTGTCTTTAGTGTACCTTAATTTCTCTTAGTAAATGCCAGGATTGGAATTTCTGCCTCAATGTTTTAATTCACACTGAAAAACAGTTTTTCAAAGTGCTTGAACTAGTTTACACTGACACCACTCATGGATGAAAGTTCTAGTTGCCCCACACCCTTGATAACACTTGATATAGCTAGGCTGATTAATTGTAGCTACTCTGGTGAGTTTAAAGTGATATATCACTGTGGCTTATCTTAAATTTCCCCTATAGATAATGAAACCAAATACTTTTTCATGTGTTTGGCCACTTGAATAGGCTCTTTTGTGCAGTACTCATTCAAGTATTTTTGCCTTTGAAAAAAATCTGATTGTATTTTTCTTATTGATTTTTAGAAGCAGTTCTTCATATATTATAGGTATCAATCATTTGTTGGATATATGTATTATACATAATTCCTTCTAGTCTGTGGCTTGCCTCATCACTTTTTGATGAACAGAAATTATTAACATTAATATAATACATTTTCTTTCTTTCTTTCTTTCTTTCTTTCTTTCTTTCTTTCTTTGTTTCTTTCTTTGTTTCTTTCTTTCTTTCTTTCTGAGAGAGAGCAGGAGAGGGGCAGAGAGAGACACAGAATTGGAAGCAGGCTCCAGGCTCTGAGCCGTTAGCACAGAGCCCTACACAGGGCTTGAATTCAGGAACTGTAAGATCATGACCTGAGACAAAATCGGACTGAGCCACCCAGGTGCCCCATTATTTTTTTTTCTTTTAAACTGAGTTCTTGTTGTATAATATTTAATATATCTTTCATATATCAAAGTCAGGAGGATATTCTTTGATATGTTTTGCTAGAAACTTGATTGTTTTAGTCCTTATATTAGGTTTTATTTCCACTTTGAATTAGTTTTTGTGCATGCTGTGAGGTAGAGAACAAGGTTCATTTTTTCCACATGGATACTCAATTTGCCTGCACCATTTATGGAAAAAATTTGTCGTTTTCTTACTGAATTTCAGGGTTATAAATCAAGTGACCCTATTTGTGGGGACCTATTACTAGACTCTATATTCTCTTTTGGTTGGTCTGTTTTTCTAACTTAGCACCAATACTGTACTGCCTTAATTATCATAACTTTATAATGAGTCATGAAATCTACTGAAGTCCTCCAACTTTGTTCTTCTTTTAAAAATTGCTTCGATGGATACATTAAAATATTTTTTAAGTCTATTTATTTATTTTGAGAGAGACAGAGATAGCATGAGTGGGGGAAGGGCAGCTAGGGAGGGAGAGAGAGAATCCCAAGTGGGTTCTGCGCTTCCAGCACAGAGCCCGATGTGGAGCTTGAACCCACAAAGCCGTGAAATCATGACCTGAGCTGAAACCAAGAGTCAGATGCTTAACCAACTGAGCCACCCAGGCACCCTGACATTTTTTATTTTCACTATCAAAATGATAGAGAAATGACATAAATTATAGCACATTCATAAAAAATGCAATATTACACATCCATAAAAATCAAGTTTATAAAATTTCAAATGATGGGGAAAAATACATAAGAAATAATACCAAGTAAAAACAGAGGGGCATTACCTTGCAAAACCTGTATGATCTCAATGATACAAATGAAAAATACCTCCAAAGAAAACAAAAAGTGAAACTGTCAAGATGTAAGCTGTGGCTCTCCATTCAAAGTGAAATTACAGATGTCTGTTTCTGTTATTTATTTTCTGTTTGTTTGATCTCAGACCCATTTGCCACTTCCTATGATCTTCTTTGTATTGTAGCAAGATAGACCCGCAAACTACATCTCCCATATCTCATGCACTCATGCATTCAGGCTCTTGGTCATGCTGTTAGGATTGGCTGGTGGAGGGCAACCGACAGAAGTTAGGGGTGGGAGGAGGAGAGGAGAGCAGGGATTTCTCTGCTCCTTTCTGCTGGCATGGGCAGCCCTGCCTGGGTGGCTGTGAGCTCTTGGTGGCTTCTCCTTCCCCTGGCAACCCCTCCCTCAAGACAGCTCTGCTTCTTGGCTCTGTTACCAGGACTTCCTTCCTTGTCCTGCCATCCTCAGGGGTGACAATGGGCTTTTGCTAATTCTTGGGTTACTTCTCCATCCCCTGTTTGCACCTTTAAGCTCTCCCAAGACAAATGAAATCAGTTTCTCATATTAAATCTCCTCCATTAAATTACTTGGTCTGGGTTCTATTTTTTGAACAGGACCTTGGCTGACCTGGTAATTATTATTTACTTAACTGTATTTTTCTACGTTTTTAGACATTTGTTCAACTGTTCATAGATGGCTGTTATACTTTTTTTTTCTTCCAGTTTTTACCCAAGATGCTAGAGAGGAGATTAAACGTTTGGAAAATTAAACTAAAAATTATTGAGTGTCTACTGTGGGCCAGGCACAAAGTTATCAGTGAATTAGCCTCAATGGTTGTACTAGATGTCATAGATACAAGAGCTATAAAAGATGCTGCAATTGGGACTGAGTGGCAATTAAAGCTCTTTTTTTCCAGGAAATTTATATTATTTTATTTTATTTACTTTAAAGTTTTAATTTTAATTCCAGTATAGTTAACATACAGTGTTATATTCGTTAAAAGCTCCTTTGATCTGGGATTTTTTGTCTCTTATTTCTATCACCACAATGAGCAGAAAGTATATCACAGAGGAAACAGAATATAGAATAAATGCATTTTTTAGCAGAAGATAGACAATATTTGCACCCTAGAGTCACATAGAAAAGGCAGGCTTGAAGCATTGGTTCTTAGGAAGAAGTTCAAAGACAAGATAATAAAAGACAGAGAGAGAGAGACAGAAAGAAGATGAATCAGGAGGGCTTTCTGTTACTGGTTGAGTGCTTCTTTTGAGGGCAGAGCTGGAGAGAACAGCCCCTTCCTCTCATTGCATCCTACTGCCCTTCCTGTCAACATACATCCCTTAAGAGTCATAGGCAGAGAAAAACAACAGAAAGTTGTTTTTGTTTGGTTTTCAGAAGTTGGGAAAGAGAAACTAAACTCTACAGGCCAATAGAAAAAAAAGTTATGGGAGGGAGGCAGAGGCCACATTGGTGTTTCCTCGGGGATGGAAGTATATGGGGCCTCTGCATTCTCCATGTTATAATCTGTGGAATGACCTCAGGACTCAGTTTGTCTCTTTCACAAGAGACACCATGGTGATGTCTACTTAACTTGAGGTTTGGATTCAGAATATCCAGGTCATTGGTCTAGCGTTGTGCTCTTTCTCTCTCCCTCTCTCTGTGTCTCTGTTTTTTTCTGTGTGTCACACACACACACACACACGCGTGCGCTGGGTGACCTGAGCAGTTATTTATTCTGTGAACTTCATAGTGGCCCCATCTCTACAGTTGGGGATAATCATACTCATCTGACAAAGTCCGTCTGAGAATTCACTCTGCTGCTGTTTGTGTCCTCATAGTTCCTCGTCTCCTTGTGAAGAGAGTTCATACTCCTCCTTGATATGCCATATGAAGCCTTCATGGCATCTCATTTTCTTCTCTCTGATCATCTCACTCTCCTCTGTGTCACCTGTGAGTGACCCACCTTGAAGGATGTGCATGTGGCTCTCAGCCCCAATTCCTTTATGCAAATAATTCTCTCTTCATGCAAAGCCCCTTTCTCTGTGATCTGGATAGCAAGTTTTCCTCTTGAAAACTCAACCCTTCCTTCTTGGTGACATACCCCCTTGTTCCGCAGGCCTAAATCTTTGTTAATTCTTTGCTAATCCATTTCATCTGTGTAAACCTCCAATGTAATGAACTTAACTGTGTGTGCATCTCTCTTCCTCAAATGACTAAGGGTTCCTGTGGTATAAATCTTTGTGTTCTCAGAGAATAAACCAAGAATTGTCTCACAGAAAGTAAGGAGCAAATGTAGTGAGTAAATAAATACAATTTCAAGAGTTTGGTGGTGAAACATTTCTGATGAAGTGTCAGGGACTAGCAGAAAGATTGAAAATCCAGAGACAGATTCTGGCTCCAGTCTTATCTCAACAAGTGGTCCCCATAACTCTTGGCCTTGGTTTCTCATCTTAAAGCAAGAACATGGAACCAAACAGTCCCCAAGATCCTTCTCAGTTCAAGGATCTTCTGATTGTCCTTCCCTTGTGAAATACAGCAAATATTCTAGCTCTTTGGCTAAGGGACCCACCTCTGAAGGTAAAGTGTTTCATAATCACAAAGTAGGGTGCCTGGGTGGCTCAGTCAGTTAAGCATCCAACTTCAGCTCAGATCATGATCTCACGGTTCATGAGTTCAAGCCCCACATCAGACTCTGTGCTGACAGCTCAGAGACTGGAGCCTGCTTTAGATTCTGTGTCTCCCTCTCTCTCTGCTCCTCCCCCACTCACACACACATACTCTCTCTGTCTCTCAAAAATAAATAAATATTAAAAAAAATAATCACAAAGTGAAGTACAAGGCAGGTGGACTTTGAAATACTGGGAAGGGTGTTGGAATGGACAAAAAAACCTAGGTTCAAGTCTCATCTCTACTACTTCCTATTAACTATGCAATTTGGCTTGGATAAATAATTTCTTTTTTGGAAATTTTATTTTCCTCATATTGTAGAATAAAGCCTTAGCAAAATCTGTGTCAGGATTAAATTGGTAATACACTTTAAAACTCTAACAGTCTCTACCAATAACAAAGTATTGTTATTTTGATTATTATCTCTCTTACTAGTTTTGGACTTTAAGCGATCTACCATGAAAGCCGGAGGAGATTTTTGAGATGATTGCTTAAAAGATACCACTGATATTAAATTGCTGGCCAGGAATTCACACCCTGAATTTTGTAGTCAAAAGCTTTACAAGGCTCACCCTGCCATCTGCTTTATTGCTCAACTGCAGCCTTCAACCACTTTAGCTTTGAAGCTAGACATGAATTAAACGGTCTCCAGCTTTCACATATGCATGGCGATTATTCAGTGGTAAATTGTCTCATAAACTGTGGTCAAATGTACCATAAAACAAACATGATGAACAATGTAAGCTGTATATATAATAATCTCTCAGTGTCTCAGTGACACCAGGATGGAGCATGGAGCAAGTTCCCAGAACTTGGAGAAGTTGATACATATCTGCTCAACTCAAGCAGCATTTTATTCTTGACTATTACTTCATTGTGAATAAGGAAAGATGTCAATTGTGTATATCTGTGTATTTGTATATGTATATATGTTAGTGCATGACCCGTATGATCTAGGCACCAAAAAACATAAAGTATTTCATAATATTTTTATCATAATGAGGAAGGAGAATAAGATGGGTTTTTGCTCTTTCTGCTCCAGGTTTTCCGCAGAATCCATCTACTGACCTACAGCTGAACTTTATGGACAATAAAAGAGGGAAAAAAGCAGCCACTCAATTGTCTACATGGACCCTTAATACAATTCATCTCTCCTGTCTCTTTTTTTTAATATTTATATATTTTTGAGAGAGAGAGAGAGAGAGAGAGAGAGAGAGAGAGAATGAGTGAGCAGGGGAGAGGCAGAGAGAGAGGGAGATAAAGAATCCCAAGCAGGCTCTGCAGTGTCAGCTTAGGGGCTCAAACTCATGAATCATGAGATCATGACCTGAGCCAAAATCAAGAGTCAGACACTTAACCAACTGAGTCACCCAGGTGCCCCTCTTCTGTCCCTCTTAAGGACACTGAGAAGCAGCAAGCCAGACAGATCTGAGAATCATGGCACACCACTCTGGAATTTCTGCTCAGACTGTAAACTTGTAGGGTGGCCATTAGGGCTCTAGAATGACCCAGAGACTCAGAGAGAAGCTGAACCCGGAGGAAAGTGGCCAGTTAAGTTCTTCCTTCATCTCCCACCTAACATATCCTAGAGAAGTGGGAGAGAGAGGTGCTTTCCAGAGAAGAGGGAAAGGGAAAATCACTGGAATCATTTTACAGTTTGTCAAGATATGAATTTGTGTGCCTAATCATTCTACTAAAATAGCATTGGACTTAATGTCTATTTACTTCAATGATTGTTTAGCAAAAACAAAACAAAACAAAACTGCTTTCTATTATTGATTATATTTTCATATACAAAATGTGAATTGCTACTCATATGATAATGAGATAATGGAGGACTCAGAGAATGATGGTGAAGAGGGGAGCCTGGGTGGCTCAGGTGGTTAAGTGTCCGACTTCGGCTCAAGTCATGATCTCGCAGTTCATGGGTTTGAGCCTCACATCAGGCTCTGTGTTGATAGCTTGGATCCTGGAGGCTGCTTCAGATTCTGTGCCTCCCTCTTTCACTCTGCCCCTCCTCCACTCACTCTCTGTCTCTGTCTCTCTCTCAAGAATAAATAAACATTTAAAAAAAAAAAGAATGGTGGTGAAGGACTCAGACCCTGAGATCAAAGGATTTGGAGTCAAATCCTGCTTTTGCCATTTATTAACCATGTGTCTTTGGACAAGTTACGAAAGCTCACTAGTGTCAATTTTCTCATCTATAATGGAAGATACTCTTCTTTTTTTTTTTTTTTTTTGAGACAGAGCATGCACAGGGGAGGAGCAGAGAGAGAGAGAGAGAGAGAGAGAGGGAGGGAGACAGAGAATCTGAAGCAAGGCTCCAGGCTCTGAGCTGTCAGCACAGAGACCGATGTGGGGCTTGACTCAAGAGCTGTAATGAGATCATGACCTGAGACCAAGTCAGAAACTCAGCTGACTGAGCCACCCAGGCACCCTGGGAGATACTCTTAACACTTAACTTCATAAGGATGCCGTGATGACAGACAGAATCCTCCCTGTAAGGCTTTTGGAAGAGTGGCACCTAGACTTTTCCTATGCATGTCAGTTATTATACGTTGTGAGCTTCTTAAGGTCAGGGACTATGGATTCATTCATTCAACAAGCAATTACCAACCATGTGCTTTGTGTCAGGCATTGGAGATGCAGAGAGATGGTTAGCACGTAGGTGCCTAAGAAGGGGTTTGAAGTCTAAGTAGAAACAAATAGGTACTTCTTTGAAACTACTAAGATAAGTACTATACAAAGTATATGGAAGATATTAAGGGACCTCAGAGTTGTAATGAGTAATTTGAGCCTAAAAGACCCAAGTAGAATTCAGTCTTGAAGTTTAAAAGGCATATGCCAGACTAACAAGGCAGAGAAAACTTTCTAGGGGAGTGTGCATATTTTCTATGTCAGATACTTCTGTGTGTGTGTGTGTGTGTGTGTGTGTGTAAATCCATGTACGTTCAAGATTGTTAAAACATCTCTGAGAGAGATGATTTTAGATTTCCAGTCATGATTCCATATTCACTGATCGATATATAGTTGTTTGTTCTACATGTTTTTAGTCAATTTTAGGTAAATATGAGTTTATGAGTTTTATACTTTTTGGCAGAGGTTCTTTTAATTATCTAATATTTTTTATTCCACTAACGCTTTTTTCCTTAAGCTGCTTTTGGTTTAATACTAATATTGCTGTTCCAGCTTTATTTGATTTGTATGTGACTCTTATATCTTATTTCATCCGCTTAGTTTCAATCTTCGGGTCATCATGTTTTGGATATGTTTCTTTCATGAAGCACATAACAAGATGTTTTCAAAATCCAGTGTGATAATCTCTAGCTTTTAATAGGTGAATTTAATTCATTTATAATTAACTTAATTACTACTTTTTAGATATATTGCTACCTTTTTAAATATTTTCTTTTCTCCTTATTTATAAACAGCATTTGGCAGTTCTTCCAGCAAGTATCTATAGGTAATAAATGCTTTGTGGATCTGAATGTGTCTTTATCTCTCTGTTTGTCATGGACTGCATTGTGTCCCCACCCTACCTCATAATTCAAATGTTGCATCACTAGCCCCCCTACATCAGAATGTTTGGAGGTAGGGCCTTTAAAGGGGCGATTAAGTTAAAATGAGGCCATTAGGGTGTGCTCTCATTCAATCTGACTGGTGTCCCTATAAGAAGAAGAAGTTTGGACACACAAAACAAACACCAGGAGTGCATGTGCACTGAGGAAAGACCATGTAGGGACACAGTGGGGAGGCAGCCATCAGCAAGCCAAGGAGAGAGGTCTCAGGAGAAATCAACCCTGCTCATACCTGGATCTTGGGCTTCTAACTTTCAGAACTGTGAGAAAATAAATATCTATTGTTTAAACCACCCAGGCTGTGGCATTTTATTATGGCATCCCTGGCAAACAAATATACCTCTGAGTGATAGTAATATAGGACATAGAAGTCAAGGTCAGATCTTTTCCCATCACCACCTTATAGATACCTATTGAGTTCTGGCTAAGATTGCTGCTATGAGTTACTGGCTATCCACCTCACTGTTGTTCTATGGTAGATAATCTGTCCTTTTTCTCTAGTCGCTTTGAAGATTTGCTTGGAATCCATAACATTCTGCACTTTTTATCTAAGTGCAGTTTGTTCTATTTTTATTTATCTTTTGGCTCTCCTGGTGCTTTCCGTCTCAGCCCAATGGTCTGTCTTCCATGCTGAAAAATTCTTATCCATTATCTTTTCAAGTACTGTCTCTCCACTCTTGTCTAGAAGAGAATCAATAGCAGATAGCTTGGCCCAAGTCCTAGTTGCACAGCTGTTCTGCTCCCTCCTAGAGCTTTATACAAACCACAGCCCTGGGCAACAGATGGTAGGACTTCAAGCCTCCCTTCATGGATTGGAGAGTCCTGCCCGGATTCTCAGTTTTAGTTCATGAGATTCATTCTTGTTCCCTGCCACATTTGGTTCTCCTTGCTCCAGAAATTCAGCTGCATGCTATCTTGACTGGCAGGTGAAAAGCCTAGGGGGCCACACATTTTAGACCCTGATAAGTGCTATGTTTTGGTTCTATTTCTGGGTGTGGCCACAGAGATGCTTATCTTTCTTTCTTTGTTTAAAAATATTTTTTAAACTTTTATTTGAAAATCATTATGGATTCACAGAAGAGTTTCAGAGATAGTATGAGAAGTTGCCATATACCTTCCATCCAGCTTTCCCCACTAATATGAGCCTGTTACATAACACAATTATGTTTTTTTAAGATTTTTCTTTTTGTAGTTTATCTCTTAGTTCTTGGTTTTTGGCCCTTAAAAACAGTGGAAGCATGAACTCATCAAGACATACTGACCAGAATTCTGGACCAGGAATCTTCCTGTTGACTAACCATATAATCATTCATCCATTCATTCAACAAATGTTTATGTACTTATTTTGTTTCAAGAGCTTTCTGAAGCACAAGGGATATAACAGTGGTCAAAACAGATGAAAATCCCTGCCCTTGGGTTGCTAAGATGTTAGTGTTGGAGATAGAAAATAAAGAAGGTAAAAATGGTAATATATGAAGTGTATCATATAGTGATAATACTGAGGAGAAAAATAAAGCATGGAAAGAGGATACAAAGTGTTTTGGGGTGAGGGGGGATGTTTGTAGTATTAAATATGGAGGTTGAAGAAAGCTTTACTGAGAAGGACAATTGAGTGAAGACCCAAATAAGTATGATCATGAATCATACAGATATCTAGGATGGGGACTGGGGGTGGAGGGGAAACTGCCCTCAAAATCACCTTGAAAACTAGTCACAAGAAAACTGAGGTTCAGAGGAATTAAGAAACTTGCCTCTGCATGCAGCCTGTGATTTGGACCTAGGTCTTCCTGACCCAAAAGCTTGTGTTCTTATGTGGGTGGCTAAGCATAGATTTACAAGGAGACACATACCCCCTCAAAGAGTGCATTCTGGTCCTTTTACTCACACAACTTAGTGTTAAGCCATGGTGTTCTCATAAACCTTTCAAGAAAACCCTAGAAATCTATTTACAAAGTACTTGAGGTTTTTCAACAAGATGTTTTCATTGAAATAACTGAGCTTCATAAAATATGACTTTGACCTTTCCAGCCAGTGGTCTGGGAGCTTGAGTGGTCATGGCCAGCCTGGAAGGTGGCCCAGTGCCTCTGTGCAGGGTAGCTCGTTTGTCAGCTCCCACACTAATCAGGAAGCTAGTAATTCTTCCCGAGAGTGTTTGTTCTTATTTTGCTACCTTTGGCCACACATATCATCTACTTGCATCAAAATACATCATGGAAAATGACTCCTTATGAGCAATCCCTACTGATTCTTACAAAGCAGAGAGATGGCTGGTTTATACTGTAAAAGCTTTGGATTACAGGGATTTTGAAGGACAGCACATGTAATTCGTTCTTTAACAGGAATGCATTAATAACAAACCGGGCCCCAGTGGAGGTCTCCTCAAGTCTAGGTCTCCTAGAGAGTTTAAAATGCAGATCCCTGAGCCTGACCTTTAGGATTTGGATTCAGGTTTTGGGCGATGACAAGGAGTCTGCCTATTCAACAGTTACTCCTCCCACAAGTGACAGTCTTTGGTCCAGGTGGTCAAATGCCAATTCTTGAAGAGGTAAATAATGGTCTCTCCAGAATCAGCCTTGACCTACTCCAGCTGTTCTACTACCCCTTCCCCTTGTTCCTTGCTCCTGACCCTCGTCCTTGGATTTCCCTACCAGTATAGGTTTGTTCCATGGAGTCCCTTACCTGAAAAGCTTTTTCTCTCATCCCTGAATGTCAAAGTCCTGCTCCTTGTTCAAAAACTTCTCAGGGCTCTTCGTAAGTCTTCCTAAACCTTCCAGTTAAAATGAATTCCTCCCTTTTCTGTGTTTCCATAGTTTGAAAGAAAGAGAAAGAGAAGAAGTGGGGGTGGGGGAGATATAGAAGGGGGAAAAAGGGTGAGAGAGAAAGGGAGAGAGAGAGGAGGAAAAGGAGAAGGAATTTTCCTGTGATGGATCTTAACATGGCTTGCCCTCAATAGATCATCTCATTTCTCTGAGGTCCTGCAGTACTTTTTTGCACAAGATGTTCACTAAATCCTTGTTGACTCAAAAGAACAGATGAGTATTAGTAGCAATTAGCCTATTAATAATTAGTGTGAAATAAATGAAGTTCTACCTAAGTCCTAGAAATCATTGGTCTAAGTAGATTAAATGGCCCTGCAAAAGTCTTGCCTATATACTTGTATACTTGGCTAAGAAATTCTTTTTTTGTTGCTTTTCTTTTTTTCCTTTTCACATTTCAACTTTCACCCTAAGCTATCGATCAAATCTCATTATAGTTTTAAAAAGTCACTTCCAGGTGTACTCTGCACTCTTGTTGAGACTGTGTTGTGTACCAGCGTTGAGAGTAATAAGCATAGATACTGGAGTTAGCACTTCCACCCACTGCCAATTGTTCAATCTCTCTTACAGCAAAATATGTTTTCTCCCCCATTTCTTAAAATGTGGACAATACCTCCCTCACTAGGGTTTTATATGCATTAAATTAGATAATGCATTAGGGACGTTAGCACAAAGGCTAACTCAGAAAGTGCAAAATAAGTGGTACAATTATTATTTCAATTGCCCCTAATGGCTTACTTCTCCGGGGGACTTTCAGAAAAGAGCTGTGCTCAGTGGACCCATTTGCAGCCTCTGCACCTAAAGGGTCAGATACCATCACAGGCACAGCTATTCAGGCAAAGCTGTTCTATGGTTGCTCATGTCTATGATGGTATGTGATCCTTTCTCAAGAACTTTGCCAAAGTGATCACTTCTTTCTGCTCCTGGCTCCTTCCTTTTCCAAATGAGTAAGGACACACTGGCTTTGGCGGTTGCCCCTCCCACCTCTGTGGAAAACAGCTCCTGAAAAAATGAAGGTGGATGTAGGTCCTCAGCGAAAGCCTAACAAGGGCATTTTTAACTTTTTATTTTGAAATAATTTCAGACTTCCAGAAAAGTTTTAAAAATAGGACACAGCATGTCTACCTTTTATCCAAATTCCCCAAATGTTAACATTTTTTCCCTATAACCATCATGTTATTATTATACTTATGAAGGGAACATTGATACAGTATTAGTATCTAGTGTAAATTTCTCTGATGCCAATTTGTCCTAACTACAGATTTCTCCAGCTGACCCACAGATGTCTTTTTTCTGGTCCAGCATCCAAACCAGCATTACAGGTTTTGTTTTATTGTTATGTCTCCTTAGTTTCCGTTAATCTGGGACCTGTCATGAGTAATTCTTTGATTGGATACTTGATACACTTCCTTGATACCTTTGAGGAGAACTGAAAAGTTACTTGGTAACATGTTCCTCTATTTGGCTGATTCTTCCTCATTATTACATTCTGGTTATGCATTTTTATCAAGAACACCACAGAAATGATGGGGAGTCCTCAATGCATTTCACCAAGAGATACATGACGACCATTTTTCTCTGTCCTAGTGATGTTAACTGTGATCCTTTGCTCAACTTGTCCTCAAAATGGAGATAATGTGAAACTATGCAAAAATTCTGTTTCTCATCTTTTTTTTTCTCATGAATTTTACTATCTATTGAAGAAACTTGCCTGAAACAATTATCACTTTTGCTAGTTGCCAAATGATGATTTTCTATTTTCCTCATTTCTCTGTGCTTATAATTTGGAATTCTATTCTAACAAAGAGATTTCATTCATCCATACATTCATTCATTTATTCATATATTCATTCATTAGTCTTTGATTACAATCTATTGCATTTACTATTTTGTGGCTAACATTATCCTAGCCTTGGCTATCCACAGAACAGTGCTTTCAAGTTGGCTCTTGAATCCTTTTGACATAATCTTACATCTTACATTGTTTTTTCTTCTGAGGGTTGTGTTGGGATTGCATTGATGTAGATGAAGAAAATGAAGCCTCTCTGATCCACCCCAGTGAATTTAAACAACTCTGGTGGTGATGACCCTGTCCTTCCAATGACTGTGATTTAGCTGTGCCCATATGCCGCTCTATGTAACCTACATGTAGGTGTTATCAGATGGTGTTTGTGTGTGCATTTGATTTTTCAATGACTCCTATGTGGTCTACCATTACTGTCTTTCCACTGATAGTTTCTTTGAAACATTTTATAGTAAACCCAACAACTCAATTCCCTACGGCCTCTTGAGCTCTAAACCACGCTCTTTCTGCATCGTTCCTGCACTGGATTCTATTTAATTAACATTTGATTTTGCATTGCAAGACCCAGATATACATTAGGAGGTCACCACCCAGCCATTTATCTTTTAAAGTAACTGGGCTGGTTATTTTTTTAAAGTTCCATCAGGTTAAAACAGTTAGCAATTTTTCTCCTTGCAGTGTTCCTTCAGCTTGGACCAGACGGATAATAGATCAGTGTAGGTTCAGATGCATTACAACATTAGTCATCAATTAGGTTTAAACCGGCACTGTAATATATCATTTATCTTGCCTGCCACGGCTCTTTTGAACATTTAATTTTTTAAGGCCTCTTAGGGTGTTTTTTTTTTTTTCTTTCTAACTGGCCTCCTGCCTCTCTCCTCTGTCTCCGACACAGTCATCTCCTTAAGGAACAATAAAAATTAGATTTGTTTGACCTGCTCTCAGGGTTCATTTCAGCAAGATGGATTTTAATAGCCTTGACTGGTTAGGCAGACAGCTTTTATGTAATATTCCAGACATTTACGCACTGTCTTTCGCTGGGCCCTGAGCAGGTGTGTATGTGAGAGGGAGTGTCTGGGTGCTGCTGAAGAGCTCCTTACTATTCCTTTCACATGAAATAATCATCTGGGAAATTGCTTACCCTAGCTATGATGAGCATCTCATTAAGGGCTCAAGTCATTAGTATGTCTTCCTTCTCCTAATAACATTTTCCTAATCTCCTGCATTCGGCATTTATTGCATTGTTCATATTAAAAAGGATGCTCTTTGTTCAATTGGGTCTTTCTAAGTTGACTCAAGTTGTAACGAGCTGTCTCTATTTTTTCCAGGGGTGCAACACCTTCCTCATGAATATTCTGATGTAGGGATAGGCATTTCCTCAATGCAAGGTGGTTTGAGGTCATGAGAAGAGCAAGTTTTGAGGCCATATGAGCCCTTGGATTTGCGTTGTGACCCAGCCCTTTATTAGATGAACTGCTTTCTGAATCAACAGGGTAACCCCATTTGCCTAAGTCTCAGTGTCTACCTCGCTAGAATAATAATATTTCCTCACAGCTAATTACCAGTGCAGTTCACCAGTTATCAGTGAAAGCATGGTAATTTGGAATGCTCAACACAAATCAGGAATTTTTTTAAGCATCTCTAAATTTAGCTTTTTTTTTTTTTTGCAATGTAGGTATAATAATATTTATTCAATATTTATGCCATGAATACTTACTGAACATATATTTGGTACCATGTACTCTTCTAGGAAGGGGAAGCTGTGTGAACAAAACAGTTGAAGATTTCAGCCCTCATGGAGGTTAAATTCTTATGGAGGAAACTAATAGCAGAAAAGGTAAATAAGTAAAATATATGGTGCGTTAGATAGCGCTAAGCACTAAGGAGAAAAAGATAAAGCAGGGTTTTTGAGAGATAACATAAAATGTTGTTAGCCAGTCCCTTGTACATAATCAATAGTCCATTTATGGTAGTTATTCATATCATTCATTTGTTCATTCACTCATTCATTTTTTCACACATTTATTCAACATCTGTTGAAACCACACTTTAAACTGGGCACAGAAGCTGTCATTTTGGGAACTTCTGGAACTTTAAGGCAAAATATTCATTTATTTATTCATTCATATATCTATTGAGCTCCTACTCTATACAAGGCACTTTGCTAAGTTCTGGGATCTAGAGACAAATCAAATAAAGCAAGTCCTTGTCCTAATGGAATCTCAACTATGACAAAAGCCAAAGAGATAAGAGGAGAAATTTGACTGGGGCCTAAAAGGAGCTAGGATCTGAAAAGGCAGAGCAGAAAACAAGGATGAAAGCAGGTTGAGAGTTCTGGCTTGCTTTGCTCAGTCTTCTGGAACAACAAACTTGTAATTTCCTGATGGCGGTAATGACTTTCAATGACCTAGGCTGCTGGACAACCCCCTCCAGCTCCTCAGGACTTCCTCTTAAGCTACTGCTGAAGCTCACCAATAACAGAATGAGAGCAGAGACCAGGCATATCGTGAGACTCAAACCAAAACAAGCTGCTCTCCAGCTTTGTTGGAAGAAGAGCTATGAACTACAGCCTAAACAAAAGTTTTGTGAGCTAGGAGAAAGTCACTGGAGAAAATGAGTAAAATTAGATGGAATTCTTTACCATATTTTAATATATTGAAATGACCCAGATTTAATCTTGACCATGTTGAGAATTTGTTGTTTGACTGTGGGCTCTAAAAAATGCAGGAGTTGGATTAAATAAAACCCTGGCTCAGAAAAGAATCCTACAAATTTAGTTAAGTTAATCACTTTATGCTCATGCACATAGTTCTTCATCTAACTATGTACTTATTCATTCTTTCATTTAATCTGTCCAAGGTTTTGGGCATCATCTTTCTGCCAGGCCCTGTGCTGTGTGCTTCACTACGATAAGATGTGGTTCCAGGCTCAAGAAGTTGATGCTCTAGGTTATATATTTCAGAGTTTATTTAAATTCTCTTTGACTTGGTGAGCCATAATAAAAAAGTAACAATAACAGTGGTTACTACACAGAATAGTAACCCTGTGAATGAGATAGGACAAATGTTAGCCCTCTTTGTTTCCATTCTATAGGGAAGGAAGTCAAGGCACTGAGAAATCTAGTGGGCATAGCAGAGGCTCATCACATGCCAAATGTTGACCTGTGTGCTAGTAATAGCATGGTGAACAGGTAGAGTAAGCTACCATCCAGGTTTGCCTAACACTGTGTATGATTTGAAACAGAAAGATCTGCATCCTGGAAAACCCTTAAGTCCTGGACAAACCAGAGCAGGCGGTCCCCTAAGATGTCCTATAAAATTACTCCTCTATCACAGAACATTAAGTGTCATGCCAGGCTCATGAAATGAAGTTCAGTATGATTTTATTGATTTGGACTTGAACAAATGGAAATCATACTAGAAATATTTCATTTCTTTCCTGAAATGTGTCTAGTTCTCTTCTTCATGAACCCCCAATTTAGATAGCCATTGAATAGATGGGAGAGATCCCCCATCGTGAGAAACCAGAGATGAGAGAAAACATTGATATAATGTTGGAAATGACCAACCTAGGCCCCTTCTCTTCACTCTCTGAGAGTTAAATAGTAAATAAAAGAGCCATGGGTTCTTCTTTGAAGGATATATTCTTTAGGGCATCTTTGAAGGATATTTTTACTTGGGACAGGGAGAGGGGTGGGGGAGGATTAGGGGCCAGGAGAAAAATTCCCTGAATGCTATCAGCCATGAATAAATCACTTTACATTCCACACAACTCTACTCTTCCTGGATCAAACAGATCCCTGCATCTAGATACTTCATAAAAATGGTATTATTCTACAGGTCATTTCATGGAATAAAGAGAATGGGAGACTGGGGATCAGGAAAAGCCTGGTCTTTTATTTTTTTATTAAAAAATATTTTTAACATTTATTCCTTTTTTTTGAAAGAGAGACACACAGAGAGACAGAATTGAGCAGGGGAGGGACAGAGAGAGAGGGAGACACAGAATCTGAAGTAGGCTCCAGGCTCTGAGCTGTCAGCACAGAGCCTGATGGCAGGGCTCAAACTCACGAACTACAAGATCATATCCTGAACTGAAGTCAGACACTTAGTTGATTGAACCACCCAGGCGCCCCAAGGCCTGGTCTTTTATACAATTTGAAACCGTAGGCTACTTTATTGATTTCCTGGGGTCTCAACATTTTCACAGGGAAAAAAGCACAGCCAGACCTACCTTACTGGAGAGGAAGAGAAGATAGAAGTTACCCCATCCCTAGTAAAATGTCCTGAATCCCAGGAAGGGAAGTCTAGGTGACCCTCACTCTGATGAGACTATTGTGGTTTAATCAACAAATAGTGCAGGCCCTGGCACTAAATCATGTATTAACCAGGACAAATTGCTCACTTTTTCTGAATTTCTGTTTCCTCACCTAAAAATTGGAGGATTGCAATCTTATGACAAAGTGTTGTAAGGATGAGAGAAAATGTCCTCACACAGCACTAGACTCTGGATGAAATGAATAGAATGCTTGGAGACCTTGGTTTTAATCCTAAAGATATTTCAACTGTGACTACATGAAACAACTATTTTAATCTAAATTATATTCACATTAATGTAAGGTCAAAAATTTGTTTTCTGGAGCAAATATTTTTGAGCTAGTTTGTATTTTTAATATTTTGTTTTATTTATTTGTTTATTTATTTATTTATAGAATGAGAGACAGTGCAAGTGGGAGACAGAAGCAGAGGGAGAGAGAGAGAATCCCAAGCAGACTCCATGCTCAGCATGGAGCCTGACATGGTGCTCATGTCAGGGATTATGACCTGAGCCAAATTCAAGAGTTGGAATGCTCAACTGACTGAGCCACTCAGATGCCCTGAGCCCATTTATATTTTTGATTGAATTTTTATGTAGCACAGTTCACTATGATTTTCCCATTTTAATTGTATTAGAATCAAATATTTCTTTATAAATTCTAAAATGAAAATTTTAAGGGAGCCTGGGTGGCTCAGTTTGTTGGGTGTCCGTCTTCAGCTCAGGTCATGATCTCACAATCTATGGGTTTGAGTCCTGTGTCAGGCTCTGTGCTGACAGCTCAGAGTCTGGGGCCTGCTTTGGATTCTGTGTAACCCTCTCTCTGCCTCTCTCCCACTCATGCTCTGTCTCTTTCTCTCTCTCTCAAAAACAAAAAACATTAAAAAATTAAAAAATAAAATGAATATTTTATTAATCCATCATTATTTTTCCCATGTCAAGTTGAACAGATAGCTTTCTGCCACTGCCAGTTTTGTTTTGTGAACATTACTTCCACAAAATTCATTTGAAAATCTGTTCTTGTTTAAGAAGAAATGACATGCCTGTTAATTTACAGTCAATAGCACATCATACGATACATGGTTTTATCCATTATCAACTTTGTTTTGTGCCAAATATGTCTACCAGTAGTGTTCATTAAGAATCAAATAGCCACTGAATGTAAAAAACTGAGAAGATAAATGGTATCTGTGTTTTCTTTTTTAAAGCAAAGAGAAGGGGCATTAGTGTTGCAGGGAGGTAGTAGAGCATGAGTCAAAGTCAAATCAGTAGAGTCTAACATCTGATTTGTCTTCCTCACCCTGGACCGGGCTCCCAACGTTGGCATCTGCTTGAGCCACACCTGAGCTGATCTTACTCTCTGGGCATGAAGTATTGGAGTGAAGAGCTGCATTGAAGGGCTTTGTAGCCTTGTCTGTTACCCTTATTCACTTCCCACTCAATGCCAGCCTCCTCTCTTCCTTGCCAAGTTACTCCAGCAAGGTTTGCAACTGAGTTTGCAAAAAACTTCTTTTAGCAAAATAATATTGTTTTGAACACAAATTTGTCATGAGGAGTAAAAGAGATCCTGTTGACAAAGAGCTTCAGCAGAATGCCTGACACAGTGGTCCTTCATACATAGAAGTTTGTTCCTCTACCCTTGTCCTCTGGCTTTCTCCGTTCTCGAGGAGAGAGCACAGCCGGCCCAACGGAAGGGACATGGGCTTCAGAATTCAACTGAGCTAGGTTAAAATCTTAGTTCTCCCAGTTTTTTTTTTTATCTCTGTGTTCTTAGAACAGTTGTTTCATTGCCTTGAGCTTCAGTTTAACTAGCAATAAGACGGAAAGAAAAATATTACTCCCATCCTTGCATTGTTGCAAAGAAGAAATGACAGTGCATATGGAGCATTCATTGCCCCAGACACTGGGAGCACATGACAAACACAGCCCCTGTCTGCACATTGCTTAAGGAAGGACCCAGACAGCAGCAAACAATGATCAGATTGATGAATTATTACAGGCACGACTGCTGTTATGAAAGAGATGCTGTCAGGGCAAATAACAGGAATATGCATCCTCACTGAAGATTGGTTGGGAGTATCACTGAAACTGTGGTACACATGGTGATTATGTCACATTTTCATATAAGTGTGTATAAGGGTGTGTGTGTGTATGTGTGTGTGTGTGCAAAGAGTGATTATAAGTAGAGTCTTTGGAATTAAGCAGACGTGGGCTTGAATCCTGCCTGGCTCTTCCACTTATAGGTGGACTTTGGCACACTAGTTAATTCTCCAAAAATTTTTATGTTTATTTATTTATTTTGAGAGAGAGAGAGAGAGAGAGAGAGAGAGAGAGGGAGAGAGCACACACACAAATTGGGGAGGGGCAGAGAGGAGACACAGAATCCCAAGCAGGGCTCTGCATGATTGTGCAGAGCCCTATGTGGGGCTCCAACTCACGAACAGTGAGATCATGACCTGAGTCAAGATCAAGAATCAGACATCCAACCGACTGCACCACCCAGGCACCCCCCTTTTTTAAAATGTTTGTTTTTATATTAATTAATTAATTAATTAATTTTTGAGAGAGTGTGAGCAGGGGAGCGTCAGAAAGGGAGACACAGAATCCAAAGCAGGCTCCAGGTCTGAGCTACCAGCACAGGGCCCAAAGCGGGGCTCGAACCCACGAACCATGAGATCATGACCTGAGCCTAAGTCAGATGTTCAACTGACGGAGCCACCCAGGCGCCCCTGAGATTTCTAAATCTCAGCGTCTCATCTGTAAAGTCAGGATCATAACATATTCATCACATAGAACTGTCCTCAGAATTTTCCTCCCCCTTTCTCTTCATCTCTAACCTTTACTGAGTACTTTCCAAGAGCTGGGAACCATGGGTTTAGTAATCCCATGAAATTAGGACTACTGTAATGTCCTGGAGAAACCATCAATTCATGGTAAAATGTAAACAAGAGTTTAGCAAACTTGCCCAGGGTTATACACTCATAAGTAATGTGCTAAAACAGAATTTCAATCCCAAACTGGCTTACAAGGCCATGTGTTTAATACACACCAGCTACATGGAGAGATAGCTCAATACCTGGGAGCTCTTCTCCTTGTGAGTCTTTACCATTGGGTTTGTTTTCTCCAAAAAGGGCATAGGAATGTGCAATATTCCCATCTATCTCCCCAAGGTGTACAGAACACAATTGGTGCTCTGTAAGTGTATCTCAAATAGATGAATGTACGGGGCCTGGCAAAGGCAGTCATGTTTTAGAGTGGGTGGGTGGAGGTGGGAAGGGATTAAGGACCGACACCCCTCCCTAGTACTTTCAGAAAGGCTTTCAACACCCTTGATTGCTATGTGCTCTGACAAATGCATAAAATATGGTCCCCTTCCAGCTGCTTGCTCGGTCCATTTCTGGAGAGGTGCCAGCCGCCTATTTGATTGGCTTTGAACAGCAATGAGGTAGTTAAGACTGAGCAGGGTGCAGTCGGCTGAGAAATGGGTAAATATTTTATAGACTATATGGTAAATAATGTATACATTCAGAGAAACAAGGTGAATCTTTTATAGGCCCAAGATGCTGTTAAGTCTGCAATTAAATGCTAGTGCTGGAAGAAATAAAAGTGAGTTCTAAATCTCCCTACCTTACAGAAGTCAAAGGCCTGCCCTTAAGCCCTGAGTAAGAAATTTAGTCTCTGTCCCTGGCTGCTGAATGGCTCAAATGACAATGTCTTTCTGTGAAGAAGAAAGACCCTTTTTCCTTATCCCAATGCCACTTACAGACATATATTTATAAACATTTCTTTATGTACATTTATAGTTACATTAATTATTTGCATTGAGTGTCTACTGTGGGCTTGATTCCTTCCCATAGATTTATTTTAGTCCTTACAGCAATTTCAGTGAGGTGCATGAAATAGGAACATATCAATATTGGTATTTTATTTATGTTTGTTGGGGACTACCTTGTACCAAGCACCGTTCTAGGTGATGGGGTACCATAGGTCAGGAGTATGCGATCTGATAATAGGAGATGAATAATATATAAGAGTTCAGGTGGAGATAAGTGCTGGGGAGAAAAATGAAACAAGAGGAATAAGAATAGAGAATGCCAGGGAGAGGACTCACTGGTTAAGATAATATTTGAGCAGATGCTTGCAGTGTGGATGGTAGTAGAAGAGTGTTCCTATAATTTCAAGGGATCATAGAGAATGTTGAGTTGAGTGGCACAGATCAGGACCAAAGTACTTATTCCCCCAACTTCTGGAAGCTACTGAGGGCCCACATCTATACCCTCTCCCCTGAAATTGCCCTTAACAGGAGAAGCTAACTTGACCACATTTTGCCTCACTCTCTAGGAGCAGTCTGCATCCAGTGACTGGTCAAGGCAGAGGTACAAAGACTTGACCCCTTGTTTTTGTGGGGGATAACTCAGAATGGGCATCCTGGTGGGCAATGAGAACCCTATCACTAGAGAAGTATGGAGCTCTGATAGCCCCAGGCATCCCCCAGCTATACAGTTGTAGACACTTCAGTTAGTGGTGCATGGAGAGAATGAGAGACCAGTGGAAAGAAATGTACTAGCCTTTGCAATATTTCAGCCATTTAAGAGGTTTAGGAGAAAGAGTAATTATAAGGACAATGGAATTTGATGGTTGAGTACAATTAATTCATTAGAAAAATATATGAAAAAAAAATGAAGGATTGGAGTGTTTAACCATCAATTCATGGTAAAATGTAAAAATCAGAGCATACAGGGAGACAGATGCTCATTTACCATAGCCAGAGGACAGAAAAAAAATGAGTCTCAGACCCAAAAAGTACTTATAAAGGTAGCAGAGCCCTAGAGAAGAGTGAATTCTCAACCATGGTGAGCCAACTCAACCAAGGTCAAGGATCTGGGTGGGAAGGAAAAGGATCCTGAGACTTGGGGTGGGAACATCTACATTGATTGCATATGAAAACCTTAAGACTCCAGATATCTCTACACACTCTTGCCCTGTAGAATTGGTGCACTCATCTTTGTTAAAAGAGAGTGCTCTGTCTTTGATGATGATGCAAAAGCCTATGTTTTGTAAGACAAATCGCCCCTGCCAAGGATTCATCTCCACTTGTCCTCATGACCATTAGACCAGTAATTATGTCAAGTCCAAACAAAACCAAGCAGAGGAAGTGCTGGGCTCACTAAGGGAGGGGAGGGGCTATCCTCTGAAGAAGCTGAAGGATCTATATAGTACAAAGCAGCAAGAGCTGGGAGGGTACATTTGGACCTGAATCCAAAGCAGGATAAATTAAGGAGAGCAAGACATAAAGTGGGATAAATGAAAGTGTATTGGTTTAGGAATACTATCCTGTGATACAGGATCTAGCACTCTGGGAAGAACCTCAGAAGACAAAACAATGGACCCCAGAAATGTATTAGCCAACATGGGATAAAGTAGAATGGAGGGGGAAGGGGTCATTAGCTGGATGCAAGAAAGAGGACACAAAACTGATCTCAAGTCCCAGTCCCAGTGATTCAAGAATGTGGGAGAGAAAACAGCCACTACTTGAGGGGCATGCTGAATATTGAATGATAAATTTTTTCTATTTAACAAAGAAATCAAGAATTAAGGTAAGGTGGGGTTAGGAGGTTGAATCACTAAAAGTCACAGAGTAGGTTTACAGTAGATGTGGGATTTGAGCTCAAGGATTTTATTTCAAGGCTCAAGGTCCTTCTGCCATCCCAGAAGGTTATTTTCAGGCCCTAGTCTTAAGTACTGGTTTTGCAGTGAAGGTAACTGAGGCTCTGGCAGGCCAAATGACTTGTCCAAGACCTGTGACCAGCATTTCTGACTCAGAGACCCAGATTCATTCTGCAATACCATTTCCAGAACAATTCAACATGCTGAAGCATGTGTTAGCTATATGTCCTTGAAGGTTAGGTTTGAGGAACTAGGCTATCAAAAGCTGCCCAGTGTCTCCTCACCACTTACCCAGGTCTGTCTGATTCCTGAGGCATGGCTCTTTTGTGCCATTTTCCTCTTGGTATTAATAAGAGTGACTGAGGACTCCAACACAGGTCTACTCATAGTGAATGGCTGCCACAGGTGATGTTTAATACATGTTTGTCACTTGAATGAAGGTAACAAACCTGACTTAAGGAGGCCTGGTGGGTGTGGGGAGAAATAGAATGACCTTATGTCTGAGAACATCAGCTTTGGCATTAGGTACATCTGGGTTTGACTCCAGGTTCAAGACCAATTCTTGGCTGGTTGACTTTAGGTAAGTCACTGTCACTTTGAGTCTTAGTTTCCTCATTTGTAATATGAAATACAGTAATGCCCATCACAGAGAGGTATTGAATTATTAGTTGGCATCATGCATATCAAACACTTCCATAGGGCTTGGCAAACAAAAGTGTTCTGTCCACATGAGGTATTACTAGCTACTCTCTGGCTTGAATCCCTGTTCTCTCTTAGTACCCAAGATTGTGAGTTCTTTATGTTTGCTCTGCTGCCAATTGGGCTCAGGTTCCATACTTGGCATTGACCACTGGATCCTGTTTTCTTCTCCCTTCACACCCACCCTGGGTGCCCTTTGTCTTCCTGCACTCATCTCTGGATCTAGGACCAGGCTCCCACCTCAGTCATGAAGTCTTTGTCATGTACCCAGTCACTCTTTTTCTTGGGATCCCAGTTCATATGAATCTGCACATTCTGGCCATGCTTATTCATAGGATAATAGCAATTTAATTAATGATTCACTTTTTCTAAGCATTCACTCTGAACTAGGTGCCTTGCTAAGCACTTACATTTATTTAATCCTCATAGTGACCTCAAAGGTAAACTGCATTTTAATCTCTTTTACAGAGCAGGAGACTAAAGCTCCAAGAGGTCAAGTAATGTGCCATAGGTCCACAGTTTATAACTGGTGGAGTGAGGTTTCCTCCTTGGGCTGTCTGACTTCAGAACCTGTGCTTCTAACACCAGTAACTGTGAATTGCTCCTGATACCCATCTGGGGACAGAGGCTGCTGTCTCTATGCCCTAATCAGGCTTTCTGCCTCCCTTCAGAAACCTGGGGTTGACTTGCCTAAATGAGGGAAGTACTATCTGAAGTGGCTACTGAAAGATATTAGTTATTTAATATTGTTCCTCCACTAGACTGTCAGCTCCAAGAAGGCAAGGACAATGACTTGTTCTCTACTGTATCCCTAGTTTCCAGAACCAGTGGCTGACATATAGTAGGTGCTCAGTAGAGAATTATTGAATGATTACTGGATGAATCCCACACAGCTTACTCCACCCCATAGGACCTCCCCACCCCCACCCCAGTATGGCTCTGCTGCACGTTCACATTCAGGCTCAGTAGCCAGGCCTGATCCTCTAGCCTCTTTGGAAGTTCTATTTCACCCCTTATGTTTCCGCAGAAAGTCTCTGTTTCCCCTCCCTGCACCTTAGAGACCTCTGCTCTGTGGTTGGAAACCAAAAGCTAGCCTCGTAATTTGTATATATCCATTGGGACCCAGGATGATTCAGAGAGGGCCTAAACCATCCATGAAGCACATGGCTACTCCACCCAGCTACCCTCTGCCAAAATATTAGCTGCCATTGATGAAGCCCCTCCTAGGATGCTGGGCTAAAGGCATTATTACATTATTTCATTGAGTCCTTTAAAAAATCTTAGAGAATAGATATTTGTATTCCTGTTAAGCAGATGCAGAAATTGGAGTTCAGAGAGAGGAATTCACTTGCCAAAAATGACACATTAATTGGCAAAATTGGGTTTGGAATCCAGATGTTTGATTCTGAAGGTAGTCCCCTTATCTAGTAAACAGAAGTTAGAGACTGTGTCAATGGGTGTGCCCTGGAAAGGGTTCCTGTATGCAAAAGACAAGGAGAGAAACAAGGGAAGAGAAGTCCCACGTTGGCATTGTACCATATTAATCTGGTTGGATCCAGACTGGAGACTTCACTGGGCTCAGTCTGTGGCAACTCCAGCTGTTCTCCTCTCTCACCTCCATGGGGGTTCCCCGGGTTATGCCATATTTCTCTCTGACATTCTCGGAATAGTTTATGATTCATTTTTGGAGCATGAACTTTTCAACTCTTTTCCTGAGGAAGAATTGCTTCTTCCTTAGCAGCAGGTCTGGATGGAAACACATAAGAGTTACATGGGGAAAAAAAAAAAAGGAGGGACACCATTTGGTGTGCTTCAACTCTTGTTGCCCTCATACGTGTGACTTACTGGAGTCTAATAACTTATTAGCTTGACCTGGAGACCATTGAAACTAGAAAGGACTTTATTTTCCAGAGAGGGGACTTGGCCAAGAAGTCCCAAGAGCATGGATAGAGAAAGGAGATCAGGTCTTGCTACTTTGAGTCCTTGGTTCTTTGCATTCCAATTTCATAAAGCCACGGTACCTGACTTGGAGTATTTTCCCAACATAAATTCATGATGAGCCAATGTTTTAGTTCAGTCAATGGAACTCATATATTCACATAATACTTTCCTCATTCTATTACTAGGGCAGAAAGCTGAATTGAGTAGGCCCTGGGTGACCAATAAGTAAAATGCCACAAGCAGAAAATTCCTGGGCAGAACTAAATATATACTGCCAACAATTTATAAATATTTTGTTAATTGATGCTCCTAATAACCCTGTGAGAGAGATATTATCTCCATCTTACAGATAAAGAACTTAGGTTCAGAGAAAGTAATTAACTTGTAGAAGGTCTCACAGCTTGTAATGGAGTGAATCTAGGACAAGTTGAATATAAAGCTTGAGGTCTTTTCACAGCTCTACAGTCTTTAGGAGTAATTCATTTTCACAAAAGGTTGAATTTCTCCAGAAGTGCAAGGACTCCTTGATCAGCAGCCCGGGTGAGGGAGAGGGGTTGATTTGCCATTTCTCAGGAGGGAAGAGGAGGGACAGTGATAGCAGCTGTTACGCCCCATCCATTCCCCATGTCCCACCCCTCTGACATCATGGGCCTGCAGCTCATTTCTGAAGGGCCCCACCTAGAGAGGCTCCACCCAATGGCCCAATACCATGGAAATGAGCCCATCGTCTGGGTCAGGGGTGTCAATCCCTGCTCCCAAGGCAGAGAATGAAGCCAAAGCCTGCATGAATTTCAGGCCAGACATCAGAGCCTAGGACCCAGAGGTAAGGTGTTGAAGGTATCCAAGAAATTCCAACAGTTCCATCTCAGTGACTCAAGATCATAGTTGTGTGGAATGCTCTTCAAATGGCTGGCTATAGCATTCAGAATAAAGTTTAATCTCTTATCCTGCCATACACAGTACTTCATGATCTAGCTCTAGGCCTTGTATCTGTGTCTCCTTCCCACTCATACCTTTTCTCTAACACATCAATGGCCATGCCTCTTTTCACAAGTTGATCCTACTGTCTGGAATGCTCATTACTTCTTCCTTGCCTGGATGACTCCAACACATCTTTCAGCTTCTTGGCCATCACACCCCCTCTGGGAAGTCTTCCTGAAAGTCTACGTCTGGGAGAGGTGCTTGTCTTATCAATAGTACTGTCCTCTGTTAATGCTTCTCTGCTTGTCTGCTGTCTCCCTAAGGATGTGAGTGATCCTGAGCCAGGATTGCATCTTAATCCATGCTGGTGTCCCCAGTGCCTAGGAAAGGCTGGTCATAGTTGGAACAAATTATCTGGAAGAGCTTGTGGGTATTTCTCATCATCAAAGTGAAAAGCCTTTTCAGGGCAAAGTGTACATAAAGGTCACCATCTCCCATGCCAGCATCCAATTCATACACACATTTGGGATCTGGAACCTTTCTTCCTCCCTTGATTCTCCCCTTCTTTTTTTCCCACCCATTTCTTGCCTGTACTTCCTCTTCCCCTGCCTGGAATCTTAGCTTCAACCCAAAGGGGTGAGAACTGCCCTTAGCCTTCTAATTTGATCCAAACTTGGGCAACCCAGCACCTTACTAGGAGATGATAAGTCTATAAAACTCTTAGGCCTTCCAGGTCTTTAGAGTGGAACATCACCAAGCATAATCAGCATTTCTCTTCCTAATACTGACCAACTTTTGATATATTTTTGCACTGACACAACATTTATGTCTTTACTCTGTCTTACTAATGATCTCTTCTCTGCAAAGGATTGGTGGCAGGAAAAAGAAGGAAGTGAGAGGGAAGTCAAACACTATCTTTTATGTAAATATTTAATGTACAACAGAATGGATGGCTAGCTGGCTGGATGAACAAACGAGAGGCAGGATGTGTGGATGCATAAATAAATGAAATGCCCCTTGGTTTGGCCATGGCTCCTGGCACAGCAGTCCTGGTTATATTCCTGCTTGCTCCCCATGCTTGCTCACTGTCTCACATTCCAGGGCCCTGGGCTCAAACACTGATTGGGATTCAGTTATTTACAGAGTCCTAGCTGATGTTGATCATAGACTTCCTATTGTCTCCTAACTCAGAATTCCATGTTCCTAAGCTCATCCACTTGTTAGTGACCCCCTCCTCATCAAGAAGGTCACAGAGTAGATTTCTCCTCTATCTGTCCAACTTGCTGCATTTTTAGGCACAACATCCACTAAGCCTGAGTTGTGCACGACAGAAGATCCCTAGGAAGCACTTAGGAGACCCTGATGGAAATGAGTTCAATGAGGAGGGGCTGCGATGGGAAAGTCAAGCCTTTTATCTTGCCAGGACTCTGATGGTCAGAGAAAGTCCATGGAGATGAAATCCTGGTGTAACTATCCTCTTATTTGCTTCCTCCATTTGAATTCCTAATCCTTTCTTTTCTCTCTTGATTTTAGCTCTCAGCTCCAAATGCCCCTTGCCCTCCCTTTGGGCAAACTCCTTTAGGATTAGTTGTCACCTCCCCCTACATGCCTTTCCCATGCCCTTTGTAAGAGTTATGTGCCCACTCCTTGTGACAGACACAAGGACTCACTGCCCAGATACCCTGCAGGAAAGGAGTGTGATCATCTCCAGCTATCAGCTCCTCTAGGGTTAGCCTGAGCTGTAGAAAACCACTTTGCCTGAAATCATAGCCCTGCAGTCATCAGTACCGAGCAAGGCAATGACATAAAGGGATCTTCATTTTTAGTCTCATGGAAGACCTCACTGTTGGGCAATTAGCTCCAGAGCCCTTTGCCAGGTTGGCCTGTGTTGAGGTTCAACTTCTTCCTCTGCCCAGTCCTGCTCCTTCTTCACATAAATGTCCATCATCAATAAACACCTTGTACCCCAAATCCATCTCAGTGTCTGTTTCTTGAGACGCCACCTATGACATCCATTTACAAAGAACAGAGCACAGTAGGAAACAGAGCTTTGGAGTGATAGAAACCACAGCTTGAATCTGCTCTTTCCACTTACTATGTGTGTGATCTTAGGCAAGTTAGTTGTCTTCTCTGAGCCTCATTTCATTCATCTGTAATGTAGAGGTAGTAGTTCATACCTTGTAGGACTGCTATGGCATTACATGACAAGTACATCTAAATGCCACGTACCCAGTAAGTGTTCAGTGCATATTAACTTTTAATTCCTTGTGTTTCTTTCATCATGGTACTTATCACATCTACAGTTATTAAAAATTTGATTGTTTTTTGTTCCTTGGAGGCAGGGACCATTTCTTTTTTTACTGTGTTCTTTGTACCTAGCACAGATCTTGTATGGAGTGAGCTTTCAATAAGTGTTCAATAATAAATTCATATCCTGATTTTGCAGATGAGGGGGCTGACCACAGAGGCCACACCAACAGTAACTAGCACAGCCAGAATTGGAACCCAACTCTGGCTTCTTTAAAGCAAATGATATTCTATCATAGACTTTCAGAGTCTGCATGTAAAGATGGGGCCTGAAAGTGCTAAAGAATTTGAATTTTATGCAGAGAGAAATGGGGAACCATAGCAGATTTTTAATTGGGGAAGTTTCACAGTCATATTTACATTTAGGGAAGTCACAAAGGGTACAGGGTGGAGGCAGACAGAAAGAGGTCCAGTCTGAGGGGATGGAGAATGTATCAATTGGCTATTGCTGTATAACAAATTACTCCAAAACTTAGTGGCTTGAAACACTAGTATTCCTTTAGGCATGATTTATCAAAGGATGGCTTAGCTAGTCCTCCATTTCAGGATCTCTCACAAATTTGCAATCAGGTGTTAGCTGGAGCTACAGTCAACTGAGGCTCAACTCAGAGAGGAGTGGCATCCAACCTAACTCACATGGTTGTTGGCAGAGTTCGGTTCCTTGCTGACTGTTGTCTGGAGGCTGCCATCAGTTTGTTGCCATTGACCTTTCTGTCAACAGCTGAAAACATGGTATTTTCCTTCATCTAAGTGAGAAGGACCAGAGAGAGAATGACAAGTCAAAAGTCACACTCTTTTGTAACCTAATGTTAGAAGTAACACCCAATCCTTTTGCTGTCTTTTGTTCTTTAGAAACAAGTCAGTAGGTCCAGCCAATACTCAAGGGGAGAGGATTACATAAGGGCATAAATACCAGTGGGATGTTATGAGTTGAATTGTGTCATCCCCAAATTTATATGTTGAAGTCCTAACCCTTAGTACCTCAGCATGTGACTTATTTAGAGATAGGGTCTTTACTGAGGAAATACAATCAAAATGAGGTCCCTTAGGTCAGTCATAATCCAGTATGACTGGTGCCTTTATGAAAGGGGAAATTTGGAGACTGATATGCACATGAGGAGAACACTGTGTGAACATTAAGACAGTCATCTACGAGGGGAGAGGCCTGGAGCAGACTATCCTTCACAGCCCTCAGAAGGAACCAACTCTGCCAATAATTTGATTGCAGACTTCTAGCTTCCAGAACTGTTGAACAATAACTTTCTGTTGCTTTAACCACTCAGTTTGTGTGGTACTTTGCTATTATAGGCCTAGCCAGCTGAGGGATCACTGAGAGCCCCTTTAGAAGCTGCCTCTCACAGAGGTCTTAAGTCTTGTAGGTCTAGCCTGTTGCTGAGAAAGGGCTGATCTGAGAGATAAAGTTAGTTGGAAACTGCAGGTCTTGGTAGCTAATGGACAGAGTGGGAAAGGGAAAGGAAAGTGTTTGCTGTGCTAACCTGATTTACACATGGTTTAAGTAATAGTAGTGAGGACTGAGGAATGGTCATTAATTAAGCACCCTGTTGAATGGTGTCTAGGTAACTGAAGGCAAGACTGTCTGCAGTTCTGATGCCACCAGAGCTGAGCCAGTCTCTTTCCTTTGGCAGGTGGCCTGGCCTCTGTCTTAGAATAGGCGGGGACATTCAGATTCAGTGTCTCTTAAGCTTCTATTCTTCTCAGCACTGAGAAAATAGAGATGAATAATCTTCCTAGCTCACTAATCTGATGAGGATCCTGCAAGCCTTCAATAACTTTGGATCACTGAATAAAGCACAGTTCCGTATCATGGCACACACAGCTGGCCACACTGGAGGCAGGCCTACCCCTGACTCCAAGGGCTCTCCTCTTCTCTTCTCACTTCACCTGCTCCTCTGTTCTGTCTCCATTGCATGTACTGTCCTGGTCATAGTGAATCACCTCTAAGTGCCTATATAAGATGGGCCATTTTAAGCCTCTTTGCTGCTATTTATTCTGCCTGGATTGATTGATCTTCCTTCCTCCTTTTCCTTCCTTCTTTCCTTCTTTCCTTCCTTCCTTCCTTCCTTCTCTTTTGTTTCTTCCTTTCCTTTCTTTTCTTGTCTCATCTTATCCTTTCTTTCTTTCTTTCTTTCTTTCAAAATTAAAAAAATTTAACTTGATTAAGTTCTATCTTCTCTTCACCATCAAGTTGAAATGAAGTGTTCCTCCATGAAGACTGCCTTTCTCCCTTACACCCTTTGTTTTGTGGAAGAGACATATTAATTTTTTCTGTTAGACAATACATCCCTTGAAGGGGGGGGGGTCTTTGTCTTCTCCTTCTTGTACCTCCAGTGCCCAGAACCTGGCCTGTAGTAGAGCTCAGTCAGTGTTCACTGAATGAAATAAATAGTTAAAGAAACAAGAGAGTGAACAGCAGGTGGTCTTTATGCCAGCAAGAGACAGGTAAGTACATAAGCAGTTCCAGTACAAAGTGCCAAGTATTTCATAGCTAAATTCTAAACAAACACGGAGAGCAGAACATGTTCAGTTCACCTGGGGAATGTAGGAAAAACCAGGGAAGGGGTCCTAGGAAAAGGGATGCTAATGCTGAGTCTGAAAGGAAGGTCAGATCGTCCTCAGGGGGCTGAGGGGAAGGCATTTCCAGCAGAGTGTATACACAGGCAGAGAGATATGATAGGGCTCGTTTGTCAAGGAGAGATGTGTCACACAGTGCAGTGGACCCAGGCAAGTGACAAGCACAGATTGTAGGTGCCTGCGAATATGGAGGGCCTAAAATACCAACCTAAGGAGGTAGTTTAGCAACTACTACTATCTACTGTCACTATAGCACTGCACACCAGACACAAAGTTGCTAAACAAGTTAAAAGAAAATGACAATGGGCAGCACCTACTCTCATGACCTCTTAATTGCTTTATCCTGAACCCCCTGTGCCTTTGCCCGGATTTACAACTTGCACTCATAATTTTTATCAAATTTAAAAGACCATTTAATTGCATTTATTCATTCCCCTCCCTCCTTGGATTAAAAATAGCAAAGACTCATTTAAAAAAAATGGAAAATATCTTTAAAAACAAAAGAAAGCCTGGGGAGCCTGGGTGGCTCAGTCGGTTGAGTGTCCGATTTTGGCTCAGGTAATGATCTGACGGTTCATGAGTTCGAGCCCCGTATCAGGCCCGCTGCTGCCAGTGCAGTCTGTTTTGGATCCTCTGTCCTTTTCTCTCTGCTCTTCCCCTGCTCACCTTCTCTCCCTCTCTGAAAAATAAATAAACATTAAAAACAAAAGAAAAAGAAAGTCTTGTATCATCACACATAAATATAATCATTGTTTATATATTGGCAATTTTATTTAATTTCTAAACACAATATGAAAAAAACAATTCTGTATGCTACAGTTTCATCTAATAATATACCATGCGCCCTGTCACATGTCATTTATTTTGGAAGGGACCAGTGGTTAAGAATCCTCTCTTCATAGAGACATAGGACATGAGAGGCAGCTAAAAAGCAAGGTGCTGGCTCTATTGTTGGTGTAACAGGGCTACAGATGTCCAGGCACAAGGCCTTCCTACTACCCTCTGAGCAAGGCTCTCCCACACCGCGGCAGGTGTCCACAGGCTGGCCCAGCTGCAGAAGCCCCGCCCACCCTTACACTACGCTCAAGCAGAGAATGGGTGGTAGTGGTGGTGGCCTGACTGTAGATAGTCTGGTTCTGAAAAAGACAGGACACACAAAGGCTGAGGTAGGCATGTTTCAAACCTACTCTTCAACTCAGATAAGCACCTTTCTGGGGAGGAATAGAACAGTTCCTTGCATACTTTTCCCTTCTGGCAGAAGGCAGGGGTTTTCTCTCATCTCATCTACCCCCTCCCTTCCTGAGCTTGGCACATACAAAGCCAGAAAAATAGGTTAAGAGCGCCTTTAGCATAGCTGCTGTTGGAAGGCTTCTCTGACAGGCCCTCAAAGAGCTCCTGGGTTACCTATCATGTGCCTCCAAAGCTCCCTTAACTCACCTGCATCACTAGTACTTGTCCTTTGACATTAAAGTGACCCATTGTCTCCTCTTCCTTTCATGCCATAGTATGAGTTCTCTGAGAGCAGACACCCATGATTTTACTCACTCTGGGACTCTCAGACCTCAGCATAGAGTCTGGTACAGATCCTGAATCAATGCTTGAGGAATGCATGAAAGTATATACCCAACTTCCTTTGTTTTGTAAACTCGTGTCCCATCTCTGGCTCTGGAAAGTTCCTATGTCTGGCTCATTCTGTCCATAGGCATCTCCTGTCTAGTGAGGTCAGATGCTCAGGACAAGTAAGGCCAGTGACTCCAAGGGGGTGGGAGCCTGTGCAGCCTGGTCAAGTCCAAAGGCAGAGCCCCAGGGGACTCGCTGGAAGGCGCGTGATGTAACCACATCTCCAGAGCTAGTATTAGACCCCTCTAATTTGGTTTTGAAAACATGTGGTTTTGCCCTTGTTCAAATATTGATTTTAGGTAACTTGAGCCTGGCAGAAAAGGCCTCTACTGAGGCCAATGGGGCTGTTTGTTGCCTTAATGACATTTCTGTGTGTTTGTATAACACGGGCTGGCGGTCGAATTGTCGCTTCCAGGGAAGATTTACGGGACTTTACACTTTGGAAGATATTGAGGCAAACTGTTGATGAAGGCCCAGGGCATAAATCAGACCCACTCAGGCCAACAAAGGACACTTTGGAAACCTTGCCAACTGCCTCTCTTCGTGTGAGTGAGGGATTTGGATTAGGTCAGCTGGTTATAGAGTGTGCTCCCTGCAACCTCAGACTTCAAGGAGCAGGTGTGGGGAGGCAAGTAAGAAGAGTGCTTATTGTGGGAGACTGAGCAGGCAGGGTTCCATGGCCTTCTAGAACTTTATCGGTTTTATAATCATTGTTCTTAACTAGGTCTGTGCAGGTAAAAGTGAAGATTTGAGACCCATTCTGATATGGCATCCAGACTTAAAACTCTAGCACCAAATTACCCTTGGTCCTAACAGAAAACAGATGGCTCCCTTGAATGGGGTTCGTTGAGGAGAGTTTAATGAAGGAATTATTAACAAAGGTATTGATGGAGCTAAGGGACACAGACAAGGGATGGTGAAGTACTGGAAGCTGGTACAAGGGTTCTTAGAGGGAGCCAGATCTGTGCCATGGCTTAACCAAAGAACTACCTGATAGGAGTAGACCCCTTGCATAGAGGAATACAGCCACTGCAAACTAACCAACAGCCCTGAGGGAGGGAGCAGGGAATAGACATCGGGATCTCTCTCTCTTGTCCTTGGATCTTCTGAGAGTGCCTCCCACTTGCCAAACCCAACCAGGAGCCAGAGGGTTGATGAGGTCCACAGAGGCCAGGCTCCCAGGCCTAGAGAGACAGAGGTGGAAAGTGGATTTCTGGGGGTAAATGAAAACTACTCAGTCTATATCAGATTTGCAGACCCCTGTAAGATGGCGGGAGGTAGAGAGCTCTGCTCCTCCTCCACTCTCTGTCTACAGCCAGTCTTCACTTGAGCATCTCATGCCTTCAGCTACCTTGTTTCTGTTTTTAACCAAATTGGGATCTGGCGATTTCCTCAAATTTTCTCCTGTGCCATGAAAAAGGAACCTGTATTTGCCTGAACCGGGAAATGCTGGCTAGTAGAGTTTAAAGGGAAACAGTAAAGGATATTGACTAAGAACATGAACCTTGATGTCCTACATCACTGGGGTTTGATATCAGCTCTATCTCTTAAGAGCTGGGTGACTGTGCAAATTACATCACCTCCTAGAGCCTCAGTTTCTCACCTGTGAAATGAAACCAATTGTATTACCTTACAGCATTGGTGCAATGACAAAATTAGTTCAAACACATAATGCACTCAGAGTCAAGCACGTGGTTAGAAATCAATTGGCAGTAGCTATTCCCAGATGAGAGCCCAGACGAAAACACTAAGAGACACAGTGGTATTAAAGTCCTCATTCTCTACTAATCTTTGCATTCTTGTCTCCCCTCTGTCCTCAGCTTTTGTGGTCAAAATGCAGCAATTTGGAAGGAGTTCTCTTGGGTTAGTGCCACAAGGCAGTTAATGAGCTGACCTGCAACCCCTGAGCTGACCAGGTTATTTCGAATTTCCATGTCTGCCCCTGGGACTGTGGTCTCACCTCTCTGGGATTCAGGTCCTCCAGCTCTGCCATTCTCCATCATTACACAAACCGTGGCATCTTCAGGGCATGCCAAAGCATTCTGGAGCCCCAGCTGAGCACAGCAGTTTCCTTCTTTATTTAGGCATGCAAGGTTCCCCTGGGACAGGCTGGCCCCAGCTGTGCTCCTTGGCACCTAAAATCCCACCTCCTATCAAAGCCACAATCTAGAGAGTCATGGGCACTGGTGACCCAAGGCAACAGCTACCTCCTCCCTTTTCTAACAAATACTGTCCCCGGGGGCCTCGGGAGACAAACAACGAGTTCACATCTCAGCAGCTGCCCCAGCTATAAGTCTGTGCGATTTACCTTGGCTCTCATTGGCACTGAGAATGAGGTCATGGAAGGAAGGAGACAATGGAGAAGACCTCTGAAAGGGCAGCAGTAAAACACGCTGTCAGGAGGCAGGAGAGGATCTTTGAGTCATGGGGTCCTCGGCAGCTGTCTTTGAGAGGTAAATAATTTCAAGAAGTCCTTGACTGGAAGATAAAATGTGTGCTTTTACGTGTACCAAAGTCCATCCGGAGACTCTTCTCTCATTTTATTGTTTTTATTGAATCAACTTCCTTACGACTCAGGAGTATGGTGTGGTAAAATGAGCAAAAACTTCTTACGATGGGAAGTGGAAAGATAATATTTATCCAGAGCCAGACAGGGTTGATGGCGGGCTTGAAAATTCAGTCCATGTCCCCCTCTCCAGTTCGCTCCCCGTCACCCTCCCTGTGGCAGCTTCACTGAACTTCTCCCAGTCCCTGAGATCTTCACTCTTCCAGTCTGTCTTCTGGAAAGCTCTTCCCTGGCTAATTCCTGTACTCAATTCTTCAAATCTCAATTTATATACCATTCTTCAGGATCCTTCTCTCATTTCACTTCTTTGTTATTTTCTCCTTCCAGATAGCTGGAATGCAGCTGTAATCATTGGAGTTTGAGCAGCCATTTTAAACTATGAGGTAGATGTGAAAAGTACAGATGGCAGAACTACAAAATGGAAGGAGCCTGGATCTCTGAGGTTGTCATAAACCTGCCAGTTCTGAGTTCCCCCCCTCTGGATTTCTTCTATTATTATTTCCAACTGATGCAAAATTCACATAACATAAAATTAGGCACTTACCATCTTTAAGTATACAATTCGGTGGTATTTAGTATATTCACTAGGTTGTGAAACGATCACCTCTATCTAGTTCCAAGATAGATTAATCACTGCAAAAGGAAACTGCCATTTAGCAGCTCCATTCCGCCTTCCTTCAGTCCCCAGAAACCACAGTCCACTTCATTCTGTATGGGTTTGCCTATGAGGGACACTTCATATACGTGGAATTGTGTTACATGTGACCATTTGCATCTGGTTTCTTTCACTTCATATAACGTCTTGGGGATTCATCCACATTGTGTCATGTATCAGTATTCTGTTCCTTTTTATGACTGAATAATAGTTCCTTATATGTATAAACCATATTTTGTTTATCTAGTCATGTATTCATGAACATTTTACCTTTTGACAATTTTTAAATAGTGCTGCTATGAACATTTGTGTACAAGTATCTCTAGATTTCTTTGACACAAGACAGGAATAGATTTCTGTCTGTTTAACCATTGTTACTTGGATTTTTGTCACTTTCTTTTTTTTTAATGTTTTTATTTCTTTTTGAGAGAGAGACAGAGTGCGAGTGGGGGGAGGGGCAGCGAGAGAGGGAGACACAAAATCCGAAGCAGGCTCTAGGCTTTGAGCTGTCAGCACAGAGCCAGACACAGGGCTCCCGACACAGGGCTCAAACCCATGAACCATGAGAACATAACCTGAGCTGAAGTTGGATACTTAACTGACTGAGCCACCCAGGTGCCCTGGATTTTTGTCACTTTCAACTGATGTTTAGCTGATACAGAGGGTCTAGCAATTAAAATGAAAGTAAAAATTCGACTTCCTCCTTATCTATCCTGTCTAGAAGTAGAGAATATTAAGAGGCAGAAAGTTCTATATTATTTTCTCCCCACCACCATTTCCTCTGTTTCTTTAGGCCTTAACAATTGTATCTATAAATTGGGGATAAACAGCCCTTGAAAGCAGAGGTCTAAACCAGATGATCTCTAGAGGTCTCTTGTAGTTGATTCTTCAAAGTATGTTTTGAGAGGGTAGAGGTGACTGGAAGCAGTGTGAAACCCATTGAAATGTCATGTCATTTTCATTGGAACACTGTTCCAAATTCATCCCCTTCCGTTCCCTTGAGCTGGCCTTTTTTGTCTTCATCTCCCTGCCCTGTAACACTTCTAAAACTACATCTTTTACAGTCCATCTTAAATCTGTTGTGTAAATATCTGTTTTCTTGGTGGTGCATGCAATCTTTCAAAAAGAATCCTTTCAGTGTAGCCTGCTCTTCCACACAAAACAAGCATGTAAGAGCCAGCTGCAGCAACAACATATATTCTAGGTGTTTCTTCTCACCCAACTCTCTGACCTTACTAAAGCCCTCTGATTCCTTGGACCTTGACACCTGTGTTAGAATATCTCTTCTAGTTCTCCTGGATAAAGATTGTATTCTTTCATTGACAACCTTGTCCTTACCTGATTCTGTCTGATCCCTTGAGCTACAGCTATGGCTGAGAACCATGTCATATAATGGCCCTGGACCTATGGAGCTCTCAATGACTGGTTAAGCTCTTGCCCTATTCCCCACCCCCAGTGGGAAGGAGTTCAGAAAGCTTCTAGGTAAAGGTATTCAGAAAAGATTTATTGAAGGAGTCCCTAAAGAAAGAAAGAAAGAAAGACTTCACCTCATCAAATTGTTTTACTGAGGAATCAAACACAGAGGCAAAGCCCAGTACTGTTCCTTGTAGGAATCTGGGTTGAAGATGGGGAGGAAAACAATTAATTGGAAATTTTTAACCTAAGTCTGAAGATATATTGCCAGTTCCCTTATTTCTGTCTGAACTAACCATCTCTCCTCCCTCCCCCCAATCTTAGTCAATTCTTGATATATACAAAGGGTACATTAATTAAGCTTGGAAACTTTTTAAAGTTAATAATATCTAACATATATATTACACAAGTACTTATTGCATGACAAGAACTATGAAAATTTGTTTATATGGGTCATTTCATTTATTCCTTTCAAAAAAGCCTGTGTGGTAGGTACAATAATAATTTTTATTTTGTATATGAAGATACTAAAGTTTCTCAGGCTAAGTAACTTGCCCAAAGTCTCACAGCTAATAAAGAAAAGGACATAGTTTCACTCATGTCATCTGATTTTAGTCTGTGCACACAACTATCCAAAATGAAATTCAAATTTATGTGAATATTTCCTTGCATACATCCATTCATCAAACTTGTATTAGTGTCTCTGGATCACTTGCTTGGGATAAAGAGAGAACTAAGATGGGGTTCTATGCAGGGTAAGACGAAGAATTTCAACAATTATTATTTCTGGCACACTTCCATAGTCCCTAATTCTCAGCTTCAATCACAAGACTTTTTTGAGACTCTCCTTCTCCTTAATAATCAGGGAGATGTGAGTAAGTGTAGTAGGCACACTATTACTTCAATATCCCCAAATGTAGCTGAATAATGGAACTCAAAGATACCAAGTCCTAATACCTGGAACCTGTAAATGTTACCTTACACAGCAAAGTATTCATAGATGTGATTACAGTAAGTATTTTAAGATGAGGAACTTATCTTGGATTATCAAGGTGGGTCTTCAGTGCAATCAGAAATGTCCTTCTAAGAGGGAGGCAGAGGAAGACCTGACAACCCAATGGAAGAAAAGAAGGCAATGTGACCATGGAGGTAAAGACTGGAGTGATAATGGACACAGGCCAAGGAAAGCTGGTAGCCCTGAGATGCTGGAAGAGGCGAAGAATACATTCTCCTTGATTCTGGACCAGGAAACAGAATCATACTTGTGGTCTCCAGAACACATAGAGAAAACACATTTCTATTGTTTTAAGCCATCCAGCTTGTGTTAGTTTGTTATAACAGCTCCAGGAAACTAACACACCAACTTACCATACTTGGTTGCTTGGATGGCCCCTGGGATCATTAGGACCCAGGATAGGTATGAAATATGAAAATAGGAAACTGAGTTTCAGAAAAATAAATGGACTTGCCCAGGATTAAAGGGCTAGCAGGGAGGGGAGGTGAGATCAAAACATGGTTCTAACTCTGAGTTTTGCAAATCACCTTATAGTTTATAACCACCTTGACTTAACAGTCTTTTACAATTTTTCATGGGAACCCAGAGTAGATTTTATTCTTTTTTTCTTTATTATTTTTTTAAAATACAGATAAAGAATCTAAGGTTTTGTAAGGCAAAGGGACATGCCTTAAGTCACAGCTGAGGAGCTGGGATTGGAGCCCAGACTGGGTCGTTGAATTACCTGTTCTTATAGCCATGCCCCCTGGCCTGTGATGGTTTCAGATGCTGGGTGAGGGGATCCTGTCATAAGCCTCCTGCCAGCCTGCCTGCAGACACCCCCAGCTTATCAGTCTGACCTTTGGTTTTCCAAGGCAAACCCCTGCATGGAGGAAGCTGCCAACAGTCAGCCAAGGCTCTGTATTGTCCTTATTTAGAATTGCTTTCACTTAAACTAGCCCTGCTCTTGCAAAACATGTTTATTCTGGTTTCCTTTCCCTTCTGGCTGCCTGACCAGTGCGGGCCCAGAGTATAGACCCATCAGCTTTCAGATCTGGGCCAGGCAGAGCCGCGCAAGGAGGAAAACACCAGACTCCAGGGAAAGGACACAGGAGGGCACAGTTTCCCTTTCCAGGTCATGTGTCAGACGTGATGGGAACCTTCTTTTTGGGGGTATTGCTGTGGGGCCCCGGGGAGAAAGTGAACATTCAAAATACCACTGCTGAGATAGACTTCAACTTAAAATCCCAACAGTTTGAGAGTAGTAATACTAATAATGATGATAATTTTAATAATACAAGCACTTCCTTTTCTTAAATACTATAGATCAGGCACACTGTTAAATCTCTTACGTGGTTTATTTTGTTTAAGTGGCAGGAAAAGCACATTAGCTAGGTTATATCTAATAACCTTACTTTATAGATGGGGAAACCGAGACATATTTAGGTCATAAGGCTGGTAGACCAGGTCGGTCTGGGTAGACTGTGTTCTCTTACACAACACTCTTCTGTAGGGACTCCTTGGTCCAGCCCCTTTGTTAGCACAGAGCAGAGTTCAGAGAGCACTGCGACTTGTCCAGCACCACACAGTGAGTTCTGAGCAGAACGCCTTTCCTAAGATTCTAAGACAGTGTTCTTTCTAATACGTTACCCCCATGTAAGCTGTAATTTTAAAAAGGAAGCAAAAGCAGTTCAAGATTTCTCATGTATAATATGAAAGGTTTGTTCTTCCCTCCTTTCATCCTCCTGAATCCCATTCTCAAGTTGTTATTGTCTTTGAGGCCAATACATTTCTTCCAAGGGGAAATCTCGGTAGAAGCTGGCAGCGAGAGGAGGGAGGAAGCCTGGAAATTGAAGAGGGGTGTGCCTGCCAAGTTCCTTATAATAAGTCTACATGGAGAGCATTTTATGAACCATGACTCTTGGAGTCATCTCGTAGGGTCTTCCCACTCTTCCGGGGAGTATCCCCATTACACAGGTGAGTAAGGTAAAGTTCAGAGGCAATCCATCATTTGTAAAGAGAGAGAGCTGGTCCTCCAGCCTGAGTACCCTGACTGCTGGGTGCCAGAGAACATAGGTACTATAAACAAGCTGGATGCTTCCCAGGCCAGAGAGCCCCCCACCCAGCCCCCATCCACTTTTTTATCATTTGGAAGTGAGGATGAATTAAAAAAAAGTCTGATCTTCTGTAAAGAGAAGGAGAGGGGAAAAGGAAGACTCCCAAATGAATGTTCTTCATAGTAGGGGAGAGGGTGGTAGCTGGGGAGCCTCGAGAATTTGAGCTTTTATTCAAAGCTTATTCAACAAATGATAAGTGAATGTTGATTCTGGGAAGGGACTGTGCTTGGTACTGGGGACTTGGAATCTGGGATTCAGACTACAGACAAGCAGACAGACAGACAATAAAAGCATGTAGCTGGAACCCCCAAATCTGGTTGGGGATGGAGAGGCACTGGGGCTGTTTGTAGGTCTTACTCCCTTAGGAGTTTAGGCTGTTTAGGCTACACTGGGCTACTTTTAAATCCCTGAACATGCTGTTCTGTTTCTCAGTCCTGATTTCGTTTATGCTGTTTCTTTTGCCCTTCTGCACCTCACAAGCGGCTATGCTGTTTTATTACCTCCAGGGCAAACAGCCCTCCCATTGTCTGCTACTTTTTGTATCTCTCCTTTTGAGTTCTTTCAAAGCAGGGATGGTCTTTTGTCATTTTGTTTTCCCTGCCTTTTTGAAAACAATAGATCAAATTTATAACATAACAAATGACCCTGAGTAAGAAATAGTAAAGCTAGTTTAATGAATACACAGGTTTGAAATCAGGTATCATGCTCAGCCCTCAATTACTTCTGTACGTCGTTTGGTTTGACGTTCACTTTGGAAAATCCTGACTTGCCCAAATTGAGCAGTCACAAGGTATAGTTTTTAAAGAGCAAGTTTGGCAATCTCAGGGGAGTGGAGTTCACAGAGGGGGCAGGCAGATTCTCACTCAGAACATGGCAAAGAGACAATATATGACCTGGCAGCACATGACATCATTAGATAATGATCATGCAATCAAAGAAAGGAAAAGGTAAGTGGAGATCGTGTTTCATACTGGAGAGGCTGAGGTTTCTGACAGTGACTGGGATGCAGAGAAAAAAGCAGGGGAGGAGGGGCAGTCTTTAGATAGGTGATGGAGAAGGCTTCTTTGAAGAGGTGACATTTGAGGAGATAACTGAGGAGTGAGAAGAATGTACGTAGGCAAAGGGCTGAAGGAAGACCATTCTGGACAGGTAAAAAGTGCAAAGGCCCCAACATGGGAAGAAGCCTGGGATTCACTCTGCACCTTCGCTTTAGGCAACAACACTAGGGACTTCAGATAAACCTAGATATCCCCAGTGGCCTCTTATAGATGCCTGACATCTTTTCTCAAACACGGTGTCACTTGAACAAACTTGGGAGGCAGATTTTACAGCTGAGGAGGAGAATGGGCATGTGACGGTCACTCACACACAGCTGGTTACTGACAGGCTATAATGAGGTCCCAACAACCCCCTGGTTTCAAGCCCAAGAGTCCTAACCACAACATCACCCCACTCCACAGCCTGAAGGTAGAGTCGTTCCTAAAGCCGAACTTTCTTCTACCGGAAACCAGGGACTCAGTGCCAGGCAGGATTTATGACCTAGTAACTGAGGACAGAAATAATTGGTTGCATTAATGCCTGGCAATCCCAGGCTGGGCTCCACTCCTGGGGGTGGGAGGCACTGCCTGAAACAGTGGAGGCAAGTTTACTTCTGTCAGCCCAGGTGCTCTGCTGTGGCCGGCACAGCCCTAATGAGCTCTGCATATTCAGGACCCAAATAATTGATGGCCCAATTTAAAGTGTGCAGAGGCCACATTTCTTTCCAGGCTCTGAAGGAAAAACACTGGTGAGGAAGAATGAAGAACTGCCTGTTCTAAGTTATTTTCCTTCTGTGGTCATTCGATCCCCAGGAAGACCACATCTATCCCATCAAGAGCCTGGAGAAAGGAGGCAATTATCTAGAGAAGCCAAGCAAAAAGGAAAGCACAAAATAAAATTCATGCACCAGGGGAGAGGTCTCGGGCTCCAGGCTGAAATGCATCCAGCCTTCACCATACCCTGCTTCATGCAGAAGTGTGAGTTAAGGTCTTGGACTTTGGGGTTAGACAGATCTGGATTTGAAAATGAATTCAACTACATATTACACATGTGACCTAAGCAAGACTTAACTTCTCCGTGCCTCAGGCTACTCATTTCCTATATGGAGATTAAGAGCATGGACTTTGGGGTGATCAGACTTGGATTTCAAACCTAGCTCTGCCACGGACCGTGTCATAAAGGGCGAGTTACAAATATCCAGGGTCAGTTTCTTTACCTCAGAAGAGGAGATGGTTAAATAGTTGCCTCAGAAGACCGTTAGGAGGACTGGCTAAGAGGTAAAATGCATGTGCCTAGAGCTCAGGAAAATCATGGTTAACTTGTTACTTACCCCCTTTAAGTGCTAGGTCAGGGCTTCTCAAAGAGTGGTCCCTGGACCAGCAGCAGTAGCCTTCTCTGGGTACTTGTTAGAAATGCAAATTACAGGGCCCCATCCTGGACCCACTGAATCAGAAACTTTGGGGGGCTGGGCCCAGGACTCTGTGTTTTAACAAGACCTGTGGAAGATTCTAGAGCATGCTACAGTGTGAGAATATCTGCTTTGTGCAGTTGTACAGAATGCACCTGAGATATTTCAGTTCATTTGCAGCTGTCTCAGGCTCCTGAATGCCTCAGTGCCATAATCCTTCAAGATAGCTTTCTGTTCATTCCTTTCTGTTCCCAAACAGTGAAGAAATACTTACTACTTAAGATTTTAAAGAGCCCCTCTCAAACTAGGTAACATTTTCTACATGCTTACTATATTCTAGGCATTGTGATAATAGATTATGACGTGGGTAATTATAATTTATCTCTCCAAGAATGCTCTATGGTAGATAGAATTTTTGTTTTGCTGATAAGAAATCAAAGCTCTGGAAATTGCCCAAAGATTTACAATTAGTGAATGGCAAAGCCAGGATCAAACCCTGGGCATCTATTGCTAGACCCCATGCAATTCCTAACTCATCACGGTGCTTCTTTATATGAGTATGAAGAGCCAGGGAGTAAGGTTTAGTGAAGAGAAGCATCTGGAGAGCATGTGAAAAGTTTCTTCATGCCTATGTAGGGCCAGTATGGTCCAGTATAGTCATGGGAATCAACCAGTTTGATGGGGTTCCACACTGCAGAATAGGGAACCACTGAGGCTTTTGCAGAAAGCATGGCTTTCAACAATCATCTGAATTGTCCAGAATGGCCTTGCCTTAAGAAGTAGTGAGCTCGCTTTGGGACACGTGGGTGGCTCAGTCAGATAAACGTCCGAGTTTTGATTTCAGCTCAGGTCACGATCCCACGGTTTGTGGGATCAAGCCCTGTGTCAGGCTCCTGCACAGACAGCCGGAGCCTGCTTGGGATTCTCTCTCTCTCTCTCTCTCTCTCTCTCTCTTTCTGCCTCTCCCTCACTTCTGTACACCGCACTGTCTCTTTCCCTCTCTCTCAAAATAAATAAATAAACATTAAAGAAAAGAAGTAATGAGCTCCATCACTGAGGATGTGTGAGCATAAGCGAGGTGGACACCTGTATAGATGCTCTGATGTTTGTGAAAAAACTGGAGATATTTCACTTGCATGTAAATAAGACTGAAGTGAGCTCCCTGGTTTGGAGAAGAGAGAATCCACTCTCCTGTGGCTCCAAGGAGCCATGTCAAGATCCTCTCTGATTCTCATAGCTGGAAGGCATCTCACTTTCCTCTGCACCCCCCTGTCACGTTATACTGATACCGCTCCTGTAGCACTGAGCCCTGTCCCACTGCACTATAGCTATTTATGGGTGGGTTTATTTCTTTTGTCAGGGAAGGAGCAAGGCATATGTTCATGAAGACTGATAGACCCATGGGATCACAAGCAATAATCTTCATTTCTCATTTTTCTCCTTACGTAAAGGAATCAGTAGGGATTCCTTACTGAGGCTTGAAGGACTCAAGGGGCCAGAATATGGTACATCATAGCCTGTACTCCTCCTCTCCAGTCCCCGGTGGAATGTAACATGTCTTTGGGGAGAATGCATTTCTGATTCATTGAGACGCCCTTTCTACTGCTCTTCATGATTCTCTTCCCACCTGAAATAGAGATATTCAATATGTGGTGCATAATGGACACTTATGCATTTATTTTAAAAACGAAAGGGAAAGAAATAAGAAGGCAGGAAACAGAAAAAGAAAAAAGGAAAGAAAGAAAGAGAGAGAGGGAGGAAGGAAGGAAGGAAGGAAGAAAGGAAGAAAGGAAGAAAGAAAAGGAGAGAAAAATTTAACAAATAAATGCTTTTCCTCATTTGCTGCCCATCACCTGGTTGGCCCTTTACCTGGGTGGACATTTTTCTTGGGCACACCATGGTGTGTGTGTGTGCCTGGCATGCACGTGTGTGTTTGTGTGTGTATGCATTTAACAGAACAATCCACAACATGCAGTAGAAGAGACCTATGGGAGAAGAGAGGAAACAGGAAAGAAAGACTTGAAACAATCTCTCGATAGGCAGCTAATGGCAGTTTTGTGGTTATTTTGGGCAGTTGTTTACAGTGGAAAGGAGCTGCCTCTGGGATAACAAGCCTTGCATATACCGATCTCCATCCTCAACCCCTTTAATAGGAGCAGAATGTTTCAGGGTCAGATTCTAGGAGACTTAAAAGCAGGTCTGGTTTGCAACACAGTGCATATTGAACTTTCTCCACTGTGGGAGGCAGGCCAAGTAGTGGTTTTTGAAGCTTTTAAAGGCTCACTGGCCCTTCCAAAAAAAAAAAAAAAAAAAAAGGCTGTTGTGGACATATGGTTTTAGAAGCTTTTTAAAAAGCCTTGTGGGCTTATTTTTAGAGTAAACCTTAACCTTGTAAAAACTTCTTAAAGGAGCTACAGAGGTCCCAATCACTTGAGCCTCCTTTGAGCCCCAGGCAGCTGCTCCCTGAGATTTCCAACACAGGCTGTCCTTGTGCCTGATGTATCAGGCTGACCACTCAGCCTGCGATAGGCTGTCCCCGGAGAGGGCGTGTCCTGGGAGCCAGAAGACCTGAGACTTGGGCCACAGGTGAGTCACCCAAGGAGGCGGAGTTTGCTTGCCAGTGAGTGGAGACCCAAGAATCACAGACTTACAAATTCTCAAATACTCTCCTGAAGGAGAAGAACCTTAAAAATCATGCAGTTAACCCCAATCTGATGCGAGAACCTCCCTTGAAACACACTTATAAAGAGGCGGTTCCACCTCTGCCTCCACATCTCCAGCTGTGAGAAGATCATTGACTGGGCATTCATTCATTCATTCATTCAACACATTCATGATTAGTACACATTATGTACTCGGCACTGTGCAAAGCACTGGGGGAACATCAGTGAATAAAAAACCAGATGCAGTCTCAATGTGGATTGAACATTAGTGTGATAGACAGACATGGATCAAATGATCATGTCAATATGTTAATTGGAAATAAAAAAGGTGTAATTTTAAAAAATTCAGGGATTTATAAGAGCTGCTGGCTGGACCTGATCTGGTCAGAGATAAGGGGGATATTTTGATGAGAAGGTGACCTTTGAACCAGGATATGAAGGATGAGTGAATATTGGCATGGCAACATGGGTTAGGGGAGGGCATGGAGGGCTGAGGGGACATTTCTGCAGCGGGGCAGGCAGGAGACAGAGTAGCATTTTAGTGGAAATGAAGCCTAGGTGTTTTACATCAAGGAGGAAGACCGGGTGTGAAGCTGGGGACACACAGTGTATAGGACATGCATGGCCTTGCTGCCATGTTGAGGATTTTGATCTTTAACCTAAGAGGTACTGGTGACCTCCGAGTCCTTTTAAGCAGAGGCTAGGCAACTCACGCCAGAGCTGCAAATTCTTTCTCAGGTTGCTAAGTGTAGTGGTCTTAAAACATATCCATAATTCTCCACCCTTCAAAAGTCAGAGCCTAGCTTCCCTCCCTGAAATGAAGGTCTTAGTCTAATTGAAAGAACGTGATAGAAGTGATTCTGTGGGACTTCTGAGCCTAGGATAGCTTCCCTTGCACACTTTCTCTTGAATTGCTTGTTCGGGGGGAATCGGCCACCATGCCGTGAGGATTCAAATGACCAAAGGAGAGGCCTTTGGAACCATGGAGAAGAACCAAGGCCTCACTTCCTACAACCAGCACCAGATTGCCAACAGTGAGGACTGGAAGCCAAGCCTCCAGCCCCAGCCAAATCTGCAGAGAGCTGTAGCCTCAGCTGAGGCTTATCTTGACTATAAGCTCACAAGAAACCCAGGGCCTGAACCACCCAGCTAAGCTGTTCTTGAATTCCTGACGCACAGACACGGTAAGATGCTTATTGTTGCTTCGAATGATTAACTTCAGGTAATTTGTTAAGTGGCAAAATGTATCTAGTTGAGTGAGACACGTCAAGGTATGGGGAGGAAAGAAAGGACTTGGGGGTCAGAGAGATTTGTATTTGAAATATGAGTCTTTGACTTCCTGGTTGTTGGACTGAAGGCACGTTTCTTTACTCCTGGAGACCCCATCTTTCATCTGTAACAGGAGATGATGCCCACAGAACCCCAAGGATTTAATACTGTGCGGCCATTCACAGTTTCCTTGCCTTCCCTAACTTCATATCCAATTGGGACATGCTGCTCTCAAAGTTGAGAAGATAAAAAAAGGTCGCACTGTCAACGGGGGCTGCAGAATGTGATTATTTTGCTTCCCCTAGAAAGAGAGGGCTTGAAAACTGAGGCCACTTCAGACCCTGTTTGATTAATTCAGGCTACGTATTTTCAAGCCTATTCTCTAGTTGGGTTTATGAGTTTCATGAGTCCATCTCTTACTGTGTAAACAGAATTGCCTTTTATTTATTTGAAAGTTAACTCTTCATAGCTGCATGTCTTATTTTCTTAATTTGCACTTCAAAAAGAAAATTGAGATGATGGGTTTTCTTATGAAAGAGATTATTGAATAGGTCCTTATGTGTCATATCCATTGTGAAGATATTTTTTAGTTAATTCTCTAAACACAACCCTGGGGTATCCATCATCTGTGCCATTTTACAGATGAAGAAACAGAATGAAAGCCAAGGATATTACTTTGCCACCTACTATTATGTGGCCTTGGCTAGTTATTAAACTTCTCTTACATCTTAGTTACCTCATCTGCAAAATGGAAGATAAGAACAGAGCCTATGAAGCCCATGAAGATTAAAGGATTAGTATGTATAACATACTTAGGAAAGCATCTAATATATTATGATATATTCTTAATTAGTTTCTATCATTATTTTTCTAGTTTTTAAAACCAATGTTTAAAAAAATCAGAACAAAACTTCTGTCTAAGCCATTTTCCTCCATCCATGATGTCTCTCTCCTACAATAGTCTTTTCTATTCTTATGGCATTTAAACGATATCATGTGGTTCTGTCAACAATTCAGTGATTCAGTCTCATGATCATTTTTCAGCCAAAAAAACTAAGTCTCAAAATGGTGAATATGAATTGCTCAACGTAGCTTTGGTTGCAAGCAACAGAAACCAAATGGAGCTAGTTTCATCTAAAAAGAGAAATTCATCGTAAGATGCAGGGGTGATTGAGGCAACCAAGCTGGTGAGTGAGCCGTGGGGAAGGTCTCCAGTAATGACTGGAACCGGGGAGAGGAAGGTTGCAAGGAACTTGGGAAACTCTCCTTCTCCTTCTCTCCCCTTTTCTCAACTTGGCTGCTGGGCTGCCTCCGCCTTTCTTCTCTAAACTCTGGCTTTCTCAGCAGCACAAGTTTTCATGCCAACCATACCAGAGATCGACCTTCTGCCTCTCTCTGTTTGGATTCCCCATTACTACCAGTGGGACCCCGATTGAAAGAGCTTGAGTCAGGGGCATTCCCCTGGTCTGGTCAAATGCGGCTAAGGAGTGGGGTCACAGTGCTCAGGTCTTGTTGCTGGGCACTCACTCCTGTAAATTCCCACAGGAAGGTCATGGGTAAGTGAAAAACTCTCCAGAGGGAGCCAACAACATGAAGTGAGTTTCCTACCATTTTACATACTGGAATGACGAAGGCAGGATTCCCCTCCAGATCTTCCTTCCCTGTGAGGCCAACACTTTTCCTACATGGCTTCAGCTATGTCCCTTCAGGAGACCACACCTCCAGGGATTCAGGTTGCGGGAGATTTGGGCAACCGCTCTAATTGCGGTCAACCCAGCTCCAGAACTTTTTTACCTTGCAAACTGAAACTTAGCACTCATCAAACAACTTTTTCCCCTCTTCCCCCACCCCCAGCCTCTAGCAACCACTGTTTTACTTTCTGTCTCTGTGCAGTTGACTCCTCTGGATATTTCATATAATTTCATACACGTTTTGTCTTTTGTTCATTAGCTTATTTCATCAGCATAGTGTCCTCAATATATATCGTAGTATATCGTATATATACTATCCATGTAGTAGTATATATGAGAATCTCTTTCCTTTTTATGGGCTGAACAATATCCCCACTGTGTGTGTGTACCCTGTGTACCACATGCTATTTATTCATTCATCAGTTGATGGCCACTTGGGCTGCTTTCACCCCCTTGGCATTGTGAGTAGTGCTACTATGAACATGGGTGTGTGAAGTTGTCTTTCTTGCCACATATAGGACAGAAGGAGGATCTTGAGAGCACAGTGTGAAGAGCGCAGAAGGGAGGTCATTCCTGCTCTATATGAGAAAATGAGGGGAGTTTTGCTCCTGACAGAAATGGGGAGAGAAGAGAGGAAAGGCACCAAGGAGGAGAGGTGGGGAGAGGTGACCCAGGATCATGGGGTAGACTAGCAAACACCTGGGGTGGGGAACCAAGGAAGAATTCCCACTGCTTGGTGGTCTATCATTCAGTATGAAGTGGTTGTATTGGTTGTTTCGCCCCATCCTTCCTACTCAGCAAATTTTGGGAACATTTCCTACACACATACACAAATGCTTTGTGTGAGTTGCTTTTTGGTGTAAACTGAAGAAGGAATTAAGTTTCCCATCTGGTCTGACGTGAAACAGACAGAGACAGCAAAGAAGGGCAAAATAAGCTATAAACTGTCCTGTGCAGGGGAAGCAAATGTTCCAAGGATGCCACGGAGAGATTCCCTGGGAATTAACCAACAATTTGGGAAGAAATTTGGACTTCCGTGGGATATACCTAGGAGTTTTGTGGCAATCTTATCTAGATCAGTACTTCTTAAACTTTAGTGTCCCTGAGACTTGCCAGAGGGACTTGATGAGATGTAGATTTTGATTCAATCAGTCTGGAGTGGGCCTGGGATTCTGCATTTCAGACTGTTTAAGCTCATGGGTGATGGGTGATGCTGGTGGTCTGTGTACCAGCCTTTGAATCAGAGGGTTCCAGATCTCAAAGGGATGGGAAATTTCTTTTTTTATTTATAGTTTATTGTCAAGTTGGTTTCCATATAACACCCAGTGCTCTTCCCCACAAGTGCCCTCCTCCATGACCATTACCCCCCTTCCCTTTTCCCCCTCCCCCTTCAGCCCTCAGTTTGTTTTCAGTATTCAAGAGTCTCTCATGATTTGCCTCCCTCCCTCTCCCTATATCTTTTTCCCCCCTTCCCCTCCCCATGGTCCCCTCTTAGACCTATGAGTGAAAAACATATGGTATCTGTCCTTCTCTGCCTGGCTTATTTCGCTTAGCGTGACACCCTCGAGGTCCATTCATGTTGCTACAAATGGCCAGATTTCATTCTTTCTCATGGCCATGTAGTATTCCATTGTATAGATGAACCACATCTTCTTGATCCATTCATCGGTTGATGGACATTTAGGCTCTTTCCATGATTTGGCTATTGTTGAAAGTGCTGCTATGAACATTGGGGTACATGCGCCCCTATGCATCAGCACTTCAGTATGACCCAGCAATAGCACTGCTGGGGATTTACCCAAGGGACATTTCTAATAGTGTCATAGTGCCTCTTGTTATCTCTCTGTCTCTCCATCTCTGTCTGTCTGTCTGTCTGTCTCTCTCTCTCTCTCACACACACACACACACACCATCTCCTGGTGTTCCTGAGGAAACATGGCTATCCTGCCTCTCAGGGTGAAGCTGTGGCAGAGGAAAACATAAAGGAGCTACTGCTCTCCTATTACCTCTTCATCTTCATCATTGCTCTGTCCCCACCCAGGCAGTGTGGAGGTCATGCCAGGGGATGCTCAGTGACCCAACCTGCCTGCTTTGGCCAGGGTATTACAACAACAATTTTCATGGGGGAAACCAAAGGCTCTTTCTCCATGGTTGGCCTCAGAACTCCTTCTCTCAGAAAGATGGAGAGAGGCGGAGAAAAAATGTTTTAAATGGTATTTTTCTTGAGAAAGGTCGTTTTGGGAAGCCAAACATTAATTGAGTACTTGATTGTGAGAGGGTTGTGTGGTAAACTCCCTTGTTTTCCACAGATGTTGAAGGACTCCGAGCCAGAGTTCAGGGAAAATGTTTTCCCGCATATCCACCCCTGCCCCAGAGGCTGTGATGAAGTTGGCAAAGGACATTCAGGTCAAGTGGGGCTCCAGCAACCTCACAGAAACACAAGAATTCACAGAATCTGAAGGGGAAACAGTGACGAGGAAGCATCTAACATGAAAAGAAGAGAGGAAGAGAGGGAAGCCCACCAAATGGGGTGCCTTGCCTGGAGGAGCCCTGTGCTAGAAGCTTCAGTTACCACAGGTGATGAAGGAGACCCTCTGCTGCTTTCTCATCTGCAGGGGCTTCTTTTGTTGGGGGAGGGGGTGGGGGGTTCTTCCTGCCTCAGAGAGAGCCCAGCTCACGTAGGAGCACTCACTGTGGAAGGCCTGTCCTCACTCTCAGTTGAAAACTGCCTTCCTGAAACATACATGTTAAGGACTTTTGTGCTGATGCTGCCCTTCAAAGCCACAGCGAGTGAGACACTACCACGTCTCCATGATGTCTTCACAGTTAAAGCACATCCTGGCACAGTCATGGGCCCATCTGATCCTCAGAGCTGCCTGGAAAGAAGCAGTGGAGGCAATTTTTCTTCCAGGGTTTTAGATAAGCAAGTGGGAGTGTCACTGGCGGTAGAGGTCAAGTGCACAGGCTCTAGGGTTTGTCTGACTGGGTTCACAGACCAGACATTCACCGCTCTGTGTCTGTGGACAAACTCTGACAATTTTTATCTTGGGTTTCCTCTTTTATAAAATGGGCATTATGTTATTACATAGCAGAGCGGGTTGTGGTAATCACTAATAAAAGTAAAGTGCTTGGGGCTCCTGGGTGGCTCAGTTGGTTAAGTGTCTGACTTTGTTCGGCTCAGGTCATGATCTCTGGGTTTGTGGGTTTGAGCTCCACTTCGGGCTCTGTGCTGAGAGCTCAGAGCCAGGTTATGAGCCTGGATGGAGCCTGTTTCAGATTTGGTGTCTCCCTCTCTCTCTGCTCCTCCCCGGCTCCGGGCTCTGTCCCATCTCTCTCAAAAATAAACTAAACATAAAAAAAAAAAAAGTAAAGGGCTTGACCTTTGGTTTATAGGAACTTCCCTTCTGCTACTGAGGAGAAAAAGATAAGAGGTCAAATGATTTGCCCAAGGCCAGAAAATGGCGGCACCGATCTCCAACTCAGGTCTCCTGATGCTAAATTCAATACTTTTTCCATTAGAGTCAATATTTTGCATTCTTAGGCCCATCAGAGATGGAAATTCTCTGGTGACCCTCACGTTGGCAGGGTCTGTCCCTGCACTGAGTTGTGTGCAGAAAAGAGTTTTAGAGAGTTTTGTCTGCACAGGATAGTTATAGCTTCTTTGTCCTCCCTTACTTATTCTCTCTTGTCTGTTTCATATCAACTCATATGGGAAACTTAATCACTTCCTCAGTTTCCACAGAAATATATATATATATATATAGTCTCTTCTGATCTTCCTCATATTTTGAGATGGTCACCAGTGCTCTTAGTTTTATAGCTGATGAAACTTGGAGGGGTTAAGTAACTTGTTGGAAGGTCATATATCCCTCAAGTAGGGACTCAGCTAGCTTCTTCCTCTATACCTCTCTGCCTCCAAGCTTGCAGACAGCAGCAAACACCCCGGGGGCCCTCATCAGATTCTTTCAGGATGTCACAACAGGCACGTGGTGTTGGGCAGGCCTTTGCCTAGCCCCTCCAGAAATAAGCCTCACTCACCAGGGTGGGGAGGAATGTGAGAGGGTGAAGGGGGAGTCCAACGAAACAGGCGGAGCAGGTTTCCAGAGAGTTTGGGTTGGGAGTGAGTGCCTGGTCACGGCAGGCTATCAGGTCAGGAATTCCAGAGGGTGCGCCTCTGTGGATCTGTGGAATCCAGCCACGTGAGTATCCAGGCAGGCTAGAGAATCCACAGCATGTGGTTAGGAGTGGGTAGGACTGTCCCATTGGGATCAAATGCTGAGGGTCTGCAGACAGGATGAGGTCCTGGTGAGATAGCTGGAGAGGTGGAATAGCCTAGTGGTCAGGAGGGAAGATTTCTGGAGTTCGTACTGCCTGGGTTCTCATTCTTCTCCTCCGTTCGTTAGCTGGGTGACCTTGGCCAGTTACTGGAATCCTCTGTGTCTCATGTTCCTCATCTATAACCCTGATAGAGTCTGAATCATAAATTTGAGGTGAAGATTAAGTAAATGAGAAGGAGAAAAGCAGCCCCTGGCATCTTTGAACTGCCCCCCCCAAAAAAGCAAGGCTCCCATGTTATTAGGTGCCGGCCTGGCATTGGCAGCTAGGCTGTGGTGTTTCTCTCGCCAAATACAGATAACCTCCTAAAGGAGACACCCCGTGTCCCCACAAAAGATAGCCTTTTTTCTAAGCACATATGAAAACAGGGTCACTGTGCAAACCACAAAAATATCAAATGTCCCCCTCTCCCAGCTGATATGAGTGATTGCTTCTTCTTTATTAATCATTTCTTTAGCTTCTTTCTATTAGTACCTCCTTCTAGATACGATTCATTAAGATATCCAATCAGAATTACCCTTGCTTCATGATAGCACTGAATACAGAGCAAGCCCTACCTCCTTGAACCCTGTCCCAAATCACCTGACTACAGCTCTCATCCTATAGGTCCCGCCTAACACCCTCTACTGCAACACCCCATAGTTCCCCAGGATGTGTAGTCTCCCTCATTGCAATAAGTCAAGCAACCCAGTGTTCAGCCATAGATGTGCTCCTGGTGGTCTTTGGCTGGAGGGCATAGGCACAAATTAATAAATGGAAGCATGTAGAATTAATTCCCAGCAGAGTAAGCACCATGTCAGTGATGCCATCATAATTACTGAGTATGTTTCCAAGGAAGCTTTAGGGACAGGAGATCTGAGAAGGAAAGTTATAGGACAGAAGCCGAGTAGAATAGTAGATTTACAGCCAGGAGATTTCAATTTAAGTCCCAATCCAGTGTTGAAAATCATAAGCAATACTTTATTGCACTTGTCAGAAGTGCTAGACACAGAGTGAGTGTTTGGCATGGCAGATCTCACATATTTACTGTGATACCATGGGCAAGTTCCTTAACGTCTCTGAGCCACAGTTTCTCTATCCATACAAAATGGGAAAAATGAAAATACTTACAGGTTTGCTGTAAGGTTCCAACAAGAACATAAATGTGCTATAGGCCACACATATTATTAAAATGTGACATATACCTAGATGGGCAAAGTCTAGGTGATTGGCATAAGGCAGCCCTGTTATTCCCACCTGAACCCAAGGCTGGCAAAACACCCAGAAAATTAAGCTGATTTAAAGTAAGGTTCCTGAATCCCTCTTGCAATGTTGATGGAAATGCAAAGTGGTGCAGCCACTCTGGAGACCGATATGGAGGTTCCTCAAAAAGTTAAAAATAGAACTACCCTATGATCCAGCAATTGCTACAAAAATACAGATTTGAAGGGGGACATGCACTCTGATGTTTTACAGCAGCATTATCAACAATAGCCAAACTATGGAGAGAACCCAAATGTTCACTGACTGATGAATGGATAAAGAAGATATGGGGTATATATACACTGGAATATTACTCAGCCATCAAAAAGAATGAAATCTTGCCATTTGCAACAATATGGATGGAGCTAGAGTGTATTATGCTAAGTGAAATAGGTCAGTCAGAGAAAGACAAATACCATAAGATTTTGCTCATATGTGGAATTTAAGAAACAAAACAGATGAGCATATGGGAGGGGGGAAAGGAAAAAATAAGAGAAGGGAAACAAACCATAAAAGACTCTTTAAAGATAGAGAACAAATTGAGGGTTGATGGAGGGAGGTGCGTGGGAGGATGGGCTAGATGGGTGATGGGCATTGAGGAGGGCACTTGTTGGGATGAGCACTGGGTATTGTATGTAAAGGATGAATCACTGAATTCTACCCCTGAAACCAATATTGCAGTACATGTTAACCCACTAGAATTAAAATAGAAATTTGAAAAAGAAACAAACAAAAAAAAGAAAATTTCAAAAAAATTATTTTCTTAAATATATAAAGTAAGTTTCCTGAAATTCCTGCATGATTAGATCTTCTTGTAAATGAAGGCTAGACTTGAACTCTGAATTCTGTTGCTCTACAAGAAAAGGCCTGTGTCAGGAACCCCTTCATTGGCCTCATTTCCATGTAGTTCCTTTTCCAGGGAGATCAGGAATGATGAAAAGCTTTTGGCTCCATGTCACTTATTACCATGAGCAAGATACTTATTTGAGACCTGGTTTGTCAAAATGGAAATATAAAGTTAATTCCTACCCCATACATTTGTGGTGAGGATCCAATAAAAAGGTGTTCATGCTACTGTATTATAAGTTATAAAGGGGACACTATCAGTCCATCTGAGGCTGCCTCTCATAGAGTAGTCTCTCACCTGGGGACCCAGTTGTCTGCTGTCTGAGGGCCTAGATATTGGCCATTGGCCAAGGTGCTTGTTCACGTGTCTCTGTGAATTATCCCCCCCCGCCCCCATAAAGGTACTTGCATTAGAGAGAGTACAGGGAGCCCCCACACTGGGCTTATATGAAACAAGTTTCTCTCTTCCTTAACAGTCCAAAGGAAAGTAGTCTGGGTTAGGACGGGGCTCTGTACCATAAGCCACTCCAGGTTTCTACCAACTGCTTTCTACACCATCCCTAGAATATCCACTTCATCTCTGGCTGTGGCTGGGTTACTGTCTTACCTGATTTTCAGCCTGCAGGGAGGAAAAAAAGTGAATCCTGCATAAGGGACAGTGTCTTTAGAATACATGTATCACTCCTGTTTTCTCAATCACGCCCCCGCACTTCAAGGAAGGATGAAAATATGTCGTGTCCAGCTGGGTGACCATGTGCCCAGCCTCTGTTTGGGAATTATATGAATCAAGATCAGGAATAACAGAATAACAGGAATAACAGAAGCAAGGAAAGCAGTAGGGAATTGAATACTGATCAATTCATTCATTGGGTCCCTAAGCCTGAGCCTGTATTTGTATTGAGTAAATATCTGGATGAAAAGCAAAGAGCGAATTTATTGAGATGCTTGAATTATCGAATGCCGAAAATCAAATATTTGAAATTATCCCAGTGAATCTTCATATTTTTTTAGTTTCTCTTTAGATCTTGGCACTAAGGAGATAGAACTGTAGGTACGTAATTCACTGCATGAAAACTCACATGCACCCATGCACATACAGGCATTGTGTGTGTTTGTACAAACCTATATGCATATGCAGTACAGATTTACACTTGCATAGATCTTAATTTTGTACTAGAGGACTATAAGTCTTACCTAGTTACCTCACTCCTTTCAGTGGGATCATGATATTGTTAAGAAAAGTAAATTCTTAGAAGCCTGAGATCTAGGTTTAAATGCAGCCTATGTCATTGATATATCTCTGCATGAGATACTCCATTTTTCTTAACTTTTGTTTCCACATTTGTAAGACGAGTACTATATGATTTGTCTTGAAATATTAGTTTGAAATTAAATAAAATGCCATACTTGTTTGTGTCATTAATGATTCAGGTATAGTTGGTACATAATCAATATTAACTGTTATTTTATTATTAGACAAGTAAGGCCCAGCACAAGCAAATGGCAGGGCAGGAATTGTCCATCTTCCTCCTTGATATGAAGCACAATCCTTTCTAAACTTGTACTGCTCTCAACTATACTTATTTTTTTTAATTGTTAAGGTAATTTAAAAGAGCAAATTGTTTATGAAAGTATAACAGATAACAGAAAAGCACATAAATCGGGCATATGGGTGACTCAAGTCAGCTGAGTCCGATTTAGGTCATGATCTCCTGGTTTGTGGGTTCGAGCTCTGGGTCAGGCTCTGTGCTGATAGCTCAGAGCCTGGAGCCTGCTTTGGATTCTGTGTATCCCTCTCTGCCCCTCCCCTGCTCACACTCTGTCTCTTCCTGTCTCTCAAAAATAAATAAACATTAAAAAGAAAAAAAAAAGCACATAAATCATAAACTTTATAGCTCACTGATTTGTCCAAAAGGGATCCTGTCCATGTCATCAGCATTCAGATCGAGAACCAGACCATCACCAGCACCCCAGAAGCCCCTTAATTACCCTCTCTGAGAATAACTACTATCTTACATTATAGATTAATTTTACCCTTTTATACTTTATAGAAATAGGATCACATATAGATATTCTTATGTCCGGCTTTTTTTACTCTATGCAAAGATTGAGACATTCACCCATGTGGTTGCATGTAGTTGTGCCTTTCCTGGATCACTCTTGGCTATGTAGTGTTTCAGTGAATATGCTACCACTTATTGACCTATTCTACTATTGATTGGGCATTTGGGCGGTTTCTGGGTTTCAGCTATTCTCAGTAATGCTGCTATGAGCATTCTTGCATGTGTCTTTGGTGAATGCATTTCTGTTGAATACATTATCTGTGAGTGGAATTTCTCAGTGTTAGGATTTGTACACATTCACCTTTTGTAGATCTGTCAGGCAGTTTTACAATGTGATAGAAGGATTCCCTATTTTTAATTGGTAGAACTTTGAGAGTCTTCAATAGTTCTATGCGCTTCCAATTTCTCTTACTGGGCCTATAAATCCAGAAATCCAAGAATGTACTCTTACTCTTTGGGCATAAGGAATCAAAAGCTTCCAGGTAACCCAATGTATCAGTTATCTGTTGCTATGAAACACATCCCTTCCAAACATAGTGGCCTAAAACAGAAATACATATTTACTATTTCTCACAGTTTTTGTGGGTCAGGAATTGGGGGTACCTTGGCCAGTGGTTCAAACTTACAATATCTAATGAGATTAAATCAGGTGTTGATCTAAGATACAGTCATCTGAAGAGTTAATTGGGGCTAGACAATTCACTTTCAGGCTGGTTCTTTCCTGTAATTGGCAAGCTGGTGCTGACTATTGGCAGGAAGCCTCAGTTTTTCCTCACATCAGTCTATCCACATGGCTGCCTGAATGTCCTGACAACATGGTAGCCAGCCTCCTCTAATGTGAGCAATCCAAGAGCCCAATGTAGAACAGTAATGTGTTTTATGACCTTAACTTGGATGTCACACACTTTCTCAATATTTTATTGATTATCCAAGTCATCCTTATTCAATATGAGAGAGCTCTATATAAGGGCCTGAATATTAGAAAGTGAAGATCATTAGGGGCCATCTTGGAGGCTGGCCACCACATCATTAAGCCCTTCCTGCTACCAAATAAAGACTTTTTTTCTGGGATAATTGGAGCCCCAAGTGATTAGCACAGGGAATAGGTAAATTTTGATGGACAAGGAGAGGAAAAGAAAAGAGAATACATAGAGCAAGTAAATCCAGGGAGAAAGGCAAGCCTGAATATAGTAGACAAGAGGCAGTTAGTTGTAGCATTTTGAGTATCTGAATAGGAATGAATAAAAATGTGTTTGGGGTAGGGGGGCTCGGAGGACAGTATGTTGGGATCCACAAAAGTCTTCCTTTGTTTACTACTCAGATCATGTTTTTGGACCATAAAGACTCAACTCTGGCATTGTTTGTATGAAAGTAATAGCCCAAATTGAGTATTCTTAAATTTTCTCAGGCGTTATTTAATTTACCATCCATCCATCCATCCATCCATGCATCTAACTCTTATCAAGCATCTAGCAAATGCCAAGTCTACTTTAGAGGGTGATGAGGAATGCAGAAATGAGCAAATACACAAATCTGACAACAGGGAATGGGAGAGAGAGAACTAATATTTATTATGCACCTGCTGTGTTCCTGTACTTTCACATTTATTGTTTTAAATAATTCTTATAACTTCTCCAGATGTTGGGAATAATTCCCACTTGGCAGATCAATAAACAGACTTGAGAACTTTTTTATTTGCTCAGGGTTGGAGCTGAAAAGTGGCAAAGCTAAGCCTTCTGCAGAAAATGATGGTACAAAGTAAAAAGTGATTAAATGCCCAAAAAGGGTCTACATGTACTATAATGGCAGCTCAGAGAATGGAGTGAGTTCTTTGGCCTGGGAACTTAAGAGAAGGTTTCATGGAAGAGGTAGCATATCAGCTGGATCTTGATAGATGAGTAAGAGATAATGGGAAAAGGCCATATGTCAGGAGTAAAGAATATCAGAAACGAAGGCATGACTGTAGGAAGGGATGTTAGTGATGGTCAAACACACAAAGACACATGGAGACATACACATATAATGTGGCTAGAGAAAAGTGCAAGAAGGAAAGGACTGGCTGACAGAGGTGGACAAAATGGGTTTGGGCCACACAGACACCAGGCAGACACCAGATCTAGCTGTTCTGTAATGCGACAGGAAGCCACAAAAAAAGGCTAGATGTGAGAACTTCTTTCAGAGTTCTTGGATAACACCTTCTTTAAGGTTGCTATTAGTTAAATTATGATTGCACTTTCACACCTGACAACAGAAACAAAAAGTAGATTGACTAACTATGTAAGATTATTCAGATTATTGAATAAGAATGGGAAATGCCGTGGACCAGTAAGAAGGTCAATAAATGTACCAATGGTGAGGTCTGCTGCCAGTTAAAGATCGAGAAAAACAATGGTAAAAGTCAGTAAGTCCCAGGGCTATTGATTCTCAGAAAAATCCAAGAATCTCAGAGCAGGGAGTGGCCTGAAAAATTATTTAATCTAACTTCGCACTTTACATAGGAGAAAACTGAGGTCAGGATGTAGGAGTGACTTGTTCTTCTGGAGCAGGGCTCCTTCTAATATACCTCAACTTTGTGAGAAGAAGAGGGTACATTCTCTGATGTTAAGAAGGCTATGAGTGTAGAGAGTACTATAAAAATCACTAGTTGTAAAACATTTTGGTTACAAGTTGAACTGTGTCTTCCCCAAATTCATAATTTGAAATCCTAACCTCCAATACTACAGAACATGATCTTATTTGGAAATAAGGTCAGTGCAGATAAAATTAATTAAGATGAGGTCATATTGGAGTAGAGTGGGCCCCAAATCCAATATGATAGGTGTCTTTATTAAAAAAGGAAATTTAGATATGCACACAGGGAAAATGCCATGTGAGCACGAAGACAGAGATTGGGGCAATGGGTCTACAAGACAAGGAACACTCAAAAATTGCCAGCAAGCCTAGAAGCTAAGAGGGAGGCGTGAAAAAGTTTTTCCTCATGGCCCTCCAAAGGAACCAACCCTGTAATAGCTTGGTCTTATACTTCTAGCCTCCAGAATTGTGCAGAAAATACACTCCTGTTGTTTAAGCTACCCAGCATGTGGTACTTTTTTTTTTTTATGACAGCTCTTGGAAACTAATTTAATTGCTAAAAGAAAGAGAAGTTATTTGGAAGCCACACAGAGTAGGCAGTGTGAGGAAGGAATAGTGGACTAATAGAATAATAAAACCATGCATTAATTCATTCAAATGCTGAGTGTGTATGAGGCACCTTGGTTGGCCCTGAAGCAGATAAATGAAGTAGAGTATACCCCTCCTGCCTTTGAGAAGTCCAAAGTTTGGTCTACTTTGGTTCATAACAGATGTAAATGTTATGGATACCCAGAGGAGTGAGGTAGGCAAAGGTTTAGATGCAGAAGGTAATGTTTAAGCCAGGTTTTGAAGGATGAGTGTGTTTGCTTGCTGGTTGCTAAATGGAGCTGATTATTTCTGCCACTAGAAAGAACTTCCTAAAATCTCCATCCTGGTCCACATAGCCATCAAAAAGACAAAATCACAGACTTGCTAAGTTTGTTCAATTCAGCATTTCAGACAAACAGCTTCAATAACCCAGGCCAGTTATCTCAATCGCCTGCCCTAGTTGGCCTGCCTTTTGTAGGAAAAGCAGGAACAGAGATGCTGACCTCTGGCTGTTCGGCCCAAGTCCCCTTGGAGCTTCAGGCTCGTGTAAGCACTGGCTTCAGAAACTCACCCCAGTAGGTGGGGGGTTGTCTTCCTATTCTGACTACCCAGATCTCTCTGCAGTGCTGAAAAGTCAGATTGTGTTATTTATGTATAAAGACAACAACAAGAATAACCCTTTTTTTCCAAATATTCCATGCACAGGAAGCCAAGCCTTCAGCAGGTCATTACTATGTTCACATTTTGAAGAACTGTGCTTCCAGGCCCCGAAACAGGAGCCAGGTCTGCTGGCCTTGGTCTTGAGATGTCTTGGCTCTCTCATATTAAGGACCCCCACGCTCCCAAATTGAAGCTTTCAGCAGCCACTGCTCTGAGTAATGCTGGTAAGACACACAGCAAAGAACAAAGCCAACTGCAGCTGGAGCCACATCTGCCTCTGTGGAATGATGTCAAGTGTGCTAGGGGGAAGGCAAGGGGCGTCTCTTGACTCTAATTGCTTCCCCACGGGTCAGCCACACTCTCTGAAATTCCATTAAGATGATGGACCTATTCCTTTAGGTTTGTGAGCAAGAACAATGGGACAGGAGAAACTCTACACACAAACCTGCAGTCTTTGCTTGACTGATTACGTTGGAAAGCCTTTAAGCAGGGCAGGCATGGTCAGTTGCCCCAGGCCCTGGAATTCCCCTAGGGTACTGCATCAAGTCCCATTCAGTGATTGGTACGTGCCTGGCCCCGCCAAGCATTTGTTTCCGTAACCCTTGTTCAACTTAGCCATACATATGGTTTTGACCACCACCTTGGTGGAACTATTTTAAAACTTCCATCTCTAGTTCATACCTTTCTCTTCAAGCTTCTGACTCTTCTATCTAACTACCTAGCCCTGCACACCTCATCTTCAACTAATTCATCATCTTTCCTCACAAAACTCTCCCTTGCCAGGGTTCTCTTTGTCTTATTTCCCAAATCAGAAACCTGGAAAGCATCCTTGACCCTTCCCTTCCTGGCATATTAAATCAATCACTAAGATTTACTAACATTATCGCCTAAAAGTTTCTTCTAACTGTTCTCCCTCTCATACTTTCTGATAATTCCCTAATTCAGGATTACACCAACTTTTGCTTAAACTACTATCACAGCTTCCAAGAGGGTCTCCTTATTATCAGCTCATCCCCACCCACTCCATTCTCCACTTTGCAGCTGAAGTATCTTTAAAAAGTGTAAATCTGTGCTCAAAAAGTATAACTGGATGGGAATTACTTTACATAACATAGAACATGTATGAAAAACCTATAGCTAACATCATATTCAGGGGTGAAAGATTGAAAGCGTTTCCTCTATGATCAGGGCAAGCATGCCTGCTTTAACCTGTCTTCTATTTAACATAATAGTGTAAGTCCTAACCAGAATAATTAGTCAAGAAAAAGAAATAAAAAAGCATCCAAATTGGAAAGGAAGATGTAAAATTGTCTGTTCACAGATGACATAATTCTATATGGAGAAAACCCTAAAGATTCCACAAAAACCCTATGAGAACTAGTAAATGACTCCGCAAAGTTGCAGGATGCAAAATCAACATGCAAAACGTCAGGTGCATATCTATACATTAACAATGAATAACCTGAAAAGAAAATTGAGAAAACAGTAGCATGAAAAAGAATAAAATACTTAGAAATAAATTTAATCAAGGCAGCAAAAGAATTGTGCACTGAAAACTACAAAATATTGGTGAAAGAAATTAAAGAATTAAATTAAAAATTAAACAAATTAAAGAAGACGCAAATACTGGAAAGATATCCTGCGCTCATGGGAAGGAAGACTTATTATTACAAAGATGTCAGTATCACCCAAAGGCATGTACAGATTCAATGCAATTCCTGTTAAAATCCCAATGATATTTTCTTCAGAAACAGAAAAACCCATTCTAAAAGTTATATGACATCTCAAGTGACCTGGAATCGCCAAAACAATCTAAAAAAAAAAAGAACAAAATTAGAGGTCTCATACTTACTGATTTCAAGTTATCTCAAAGCTATGGTAGTCAAAACAATGAGGTATTGGCATAAAGATACACATGTAGATCAAGTGAACATTGATATAGTAATAAACCCTCACATATATGGAAAATGATTTTTGGGTGCCTGGGTGGCTCAGTCAGTTAAGTGTCCCACTTCAGCTCAGGTCATGATCTCACGGTTCGTGAGTTTGAGCCCTGCATCAGGCTCTGTGCTGACAGCTATGAGCCTGGATGGAGTTGCTTCATATGCTGTGTCTCCCTCTTCTCTCTGCCCCTCCCCCACTTCCTTTGCTCAAGAGCTCTCTCTCTCTCTCAAAAATAAACATGAAAAAATTTATATAAAAAAAGAAAATGATTTTCAATAAGAGTGCCAAGACCATTCAATGGGATAAAGGAGAATTTTTTCAACAAAACGTGTTTGGAAAATTGGATATCCATCCAAAAAAAAAAAAAAAATTGGATCCTTACCTTACGCCATATACAAAAAATAACTCACAATGGATTGAAGATCTAAATGTAACAGCTGAAACTTTAAAACTTTTAGAAGTTTATATATACAATTTACTTTTATTGATGTCTTCTACTATAGTTTCAGTAGCACGCATTTCACATGTTATTGTCAAACTTTACAGACGTCCCTTTATACGAAAGAGGAAACTGAGACCAGAGAAGATAAGAAATTTGCTTAAGAATCAACTAGGTCTTAAGTGGATCTCAGGCTTGTGACTCTTCCCAAGGTCAGATATCTGGCCAACTCAAAGTAAAGCCTTATAAAGAATGCAGACTTTAAACCCAGAAAGAACATGGACTAAACCCATGAAATTGGACATGTTTTTTAACCTTTCTGCTGACTCCATTTCCTCATTGTTAACATAAAGATAATAATATCTGACCTTTTGCAAGTCACAGGTGGTGAGGACTAATTAAAAGGAGGTATGGACAAGAAAGAAGACCTATGACGTAGTCCTTCAGGCTCTCTAGAGCTGTAGAAATTCACAGCCAAGTCTGAAGAAAAGCTGCATGGGGAGGTAGTACCTATTCTGGAAATCGGAGGAGATGGAAATAGAAATGAGAGGGAAGGGAAATAAAAATGAAGGTGAACGTTACTTATAAAAAAGTGATGTGAGAAAAGATTTGGGAAACTCTTTTGTTTCATTTATGGATGAGAAAGGAAATAGAGATATGTATATCATGTAAATTACCTTTAAAAAGCAATTCTGAGTGATTCCCAAAGGCAGTGTGATATAGCAGAGAGAGTACTCTGAACTCCAACTCTGGTTTTACAACTTCATATCCTTGGTGGCATTTGGACATGTCATGGAAATGCTCTGAATTTCCAGGTCCCTATTTCTATAACGGGACTATGAATACCTACTTGACCTTCTGGGAAGAAGTGAGAAAGAGAGGTACATATATTTGAAAAGTTAAAATGCTATTTGGATCCAGATTAAAATTACTTTGACCAGCGATATAACCCGCACCACCTCACTGTTCTGAACCTGTTTACTCATCTGTAAAAGACATAAAAATAGAATCTACACCATAGATTTGTTAAAGAGATTAAATGAAACAGTGTAGGTAAATGCTTAGCATGGGGTCTGGCACACATTAAGCCCTAAATAAATGGCCCTGTGTATGGTATATACTAGCAACAATAGCAACAGACACATTTCTTGTCTACTGGGAAAGACAAAAGAAAGATCAATTGGGAATTCTAGGAAAGGAATTCATGGCAATTTTTAAAAATCCAGCTTTTTGGGTCTTCTTAATTTCTTCTTACCTCAAGCACCAGCAAGAGAATGGCATGCTGGGGGTGGTATGTGTCTCTGTGAATTTTCTTTTGACTCTACAAGGTTAGAAGTTTCTTGTCTCCTGTGATTGAACACTCCCAAGATATTGGATCATTTCCTGAACTTCATTTATTTAATAACTAATCTTTTATTGCCTTCCGTCCTTTAAAGCCAGCCAGGCAGTCTCATTCCCACCCCCACCCCCACAACGTCTCACCTCTTTAATCATTTGGATAATCCCGAGACACACTACAAACCATCTTAATGGAGGGCTGATAAGTGAAAGCCATTTTTCCTCCCGTCTGCTTCTCCATCCAGCAGTATTTCGGATGATGTTCAATAATCCCAGCAAATCACTCATGTCATCCCCCCCACAGTCACCTACTTAATATCTCCAGTCAACAGGTTTCTTTTGGCTCTTTTGTCTGGGAAAGCTGGCTACACAAGGCCCCAAAACTCAAGAAGAATGAGTCTGTACCTGGAATTTGTACAAACTAAGCCCTCAACTGCAAGAGAAACATTTTACCTAGTTAATAAGAATAGCTACCATCTCTGAACCATAATTCTGTGCCAGACACTGTGCCAATCACTGTATCTGTATTACCATGTTTAATTCTCATAAAACCTACTAAGGAATGCTCTCATGTCCATTTTATGGATGGAGAAGCTTATAGCCTGGGCCACTGTTACTCAAAGTGTGGTCTTCTAAGCAATTACCTGGAAACTTGTTAGCAACAGAAATTCTCCATTTCTACCACAAACCTAGTGAGTAAGAATCTCTGGGGGGTAGTGTTCAGAAATCCATCTTTTAAAAAACTCTCCTGATGATTCTGATACAGACTAAAATTTTGAAAAGCACTGAATATATGGAAGGCATCTAACTTGCCAAATTCATAGAGCTAATAAGTGACAGAGAGAAACTTAGAAGTCAGAGTCTGGCTGACTCCTAACCAAGTCAGAGAGGCTCTAGAATGAGACGGCCCACAAAGTTTTAGGATTTCAATATAGACATCTATTATTTCACATAATAGATGTGCAGAAATAGCTCAGTTCTGGGACTGATTTAACGTAGCAGTTCAATGGCTTTGTGGATCCAGCTCAAAGACATCTCTCTCATTCTCACAGTGATTCTGGACGTTACATTTTGTTCCTCAATGCCCAGATGTCTGGAATGGAGGAAGAAGGAAAGGCTGTCTCTTCTTCTACTTCTTTTGTCTTTTTTTTTCTGATAGAGAGAGAGAAAGAGAGAGAGAGAGACAGAGAGAGAGAGAGAGAGAGAGAAAATGTGCACACACATGAGAGAGGGAGAAGGGCAGAGAAAGAGGGAGAGAGCATCCCAAGCAGGGTCCCCGCCCAGCGCAGAGCCAGACATAGGGCTCAAACTCACAAAATGTGAGATCATGACCTGAGCTGAAATCAAGGGTCAGATGCTTAATCGAATGAGCCACCATGGAAGGTGCCCCCTTCCATGTCTTTCTATAAGCAATACTTTTTCCCAAGAAATACATTCCCCAGTAGACCTCCTTTCATGTATTGTTGCTCAGCATTTCATCATGTGCTCACTCCTAAACTGGTCACTGGTAAGAAAAATGGAATAACATGATTGGATAAAATTAATTACAATTCACCTCACTTGGGGCATCTCGGTGGCTCAGTGGGTTAAGCATTTGACTCTTGGTTTTGGCCCAGGTCATGATCTCACAAACTGTGAGGTTCTGTGCTGACAGCATGGAGCTTGCTTGGGATTCTCTCCCTCCCTCTCTTGTCCCACGCCTGCTTGCGCGTGCTCTCTCTCTCTCGCTCTCTAAAAAAAAAAAAAAAAAAAAAGATTCACCTCACTTGAAGCACATGTATGCCTGCATGAACAGAGCAGATGGAAGTACTAGGTCAGAGCAATGGGTACAAATTATGAAATCTTGAAACAAGTTTGGATTCACAGGGTAGCATCAGATGATAGGGATCCAGATAGAAAAATTAAGAGTTTATGCCATAAGAAATAGACAGCCGATAAATTTTTGAGCAGGGGATAAGGAAATGTAAGTACAGACATGCAAAGAGTCTGCTGGTGGTGTGTAGGATGGTTGGGTGTAAGACTCAGGAGAGGGGATGAGGAGAGGCCGTGGGAGGACCAGCTGTTGTTGTAGCCTTGCTATAATTTGCCAAGCCCTAGTCTAGGTAGGTGGCGATGGGTATGAAGGATGGGTAAAGATAAAGTCATTTAGAAGGAAAATTGGCAAGAATGAGTGACTGGCCATGAGGAGACAAAGAAGAGGATGAGTCAGGGGTTACAAGTCAGCTTCATGTCTGTGGCCAGTTATTCTTCCATCCCCATGGAGCCAGATGCAAAGAAAAGTACTGATTTTTGCAAAAGGTATTTAGGCAAGTTAAAGAAAAACTGTCAGAGGTACAGTAGGTTATTTAGGGGTATAGGCTTAAATTCTTAAATTCAGTGCACAGCTCTAGGATCAATGATGATGACTGATGATGATGATAACGATAATAGTGCCATTTGTTGCCAGTCTGATATGGCTTGCTGCTTTATTTATTTATTTATTTAAATTTATTTTTATTGCAGAAAATTTCAAACATAAACAAAAGAAGGGAGAATCGTGTAATGAACTCACATGTACCTGTTAACCAGCTTAACCATATCAAATCCTGGCCAGTTGATCTTGTTTCCTCTATTTTCTCTCTCACTCTTCCCCAACATCCCCAGACCACATTATCATTTTTTTTCAAATAACTCACACACCATACAATTAACCTACTTAAAGTGCACCATACAGTGGTTTTTAGTAAATTCATAGAGTTGTGCAACCATCACCACAATCAATTTTAGGACATTTCATCACCCCAAAAAGAAACCTCATGCTCTTCAGATATCACCCCCTGTCTCTGCATCCCTAACCCCCAGTCCAAAGCAACCATGAATCTGCTTTCTGTTCCTATATATTTGCCTGTTTAACAGACATGTCATATAGATGGAATCATACAAGATGCCATTTTTGGTAACTGGCTTCTTTTACCTAGCATGATGTTTTCAGGGTTCATTTATCTTGTAGCATATATCAGTACTTCATTTCTTTTTAGTGTCCAATTATACCCCACTATATGCATATATTACATTGTCCACTCATCAGTAGATGGGTATTTGAGTTCCACCTTTTAGCTATTATTAATAATGCTACCAAGAGCATTTGTGTAAAAGAACATTCATGTATGACTGGACATATGTTTTCCTTTATCTTTGGTATATACCTAGGAGAGGCATTCTGGGTCATGCGATAACTCTATCTTTAACCTTTTGAGAAACTGCCAGACTGGTTGTCATGGTAGCTGCACCATTTTACATTCCCACTAGCAGTGTAGAGGGATGCCAATTTCTCCACATCTTCCCCACACTTTTTCTTATTTTTATTTTTTTTTAATTTTCAAGTTTTTAATTTTATTAAGGCTTTTATTTTTTTATTTTTTAAACTAAGAAAAAAACCTTTTATCTTTTGAGAGAGAGCGAGCGAGAGAGAGAGCGAGTGCACGAGTGGGGGAGACACTGAGAGAGGGAGGGACAGAATCCCAAGCAGGCTTTGTGCTGTCAGCACAGAGCTGGACACTGGGCTCGATCCCACGACCCTGAGATCATGACCTGAGCCAAAATCAAGAGTAGGATGCTCAATTGACTGAGCCACTCAGGCACCCCTAGTCTTTCTTAGTGTAGTTTTAGGTTCTCAAAATTGAGAGGAAGGTATAATTTCTCATATACTCTCTGCCCCACACATGCATAGCATTCCCATTATCAACATCCTTCACCAGAGCTGTGCATTTGTTACAACTGATGAACCTGTATTCACATATAATAATCCCCCAAAATCCACAGTTTACATTAGCATTTACTCTTGGTATTGTACATTCTCTTCATCTGGAAAATTCTGATGACATATATTCATCATTATAGTATAATACAGAGTATTATTTACACTCCTCTAATAATAATTCCATGTCCTTGTCTTTTTGATTTGCATTTCCCGGATGGCTAAGGATGTTGAGCATTTTCTCACGTGCTTATCAGTCACTTGTGTACCTATTTTAGAAAAATATCTATTCAGATCATTTGCCCATATTTAATTGGGTTGTCTTTTTATTATTGAGATGTAAAGTTCCTTATGTATTTAATATATAAGTCCTTTATCAGACATATAATCTGTAAATATTTTCTCTCACTCTGCAGGTTGTCTTTTGTCTTTCCGAGTGGTGTCCTTTAAGCGCAAATGTTTTTAAATCTAAAGAAGTCCAAGCTATCCATGTTTTCTCCTGCTGCCTGTATTTGTGGCATCATAGCTAAGAAATGGTTGCCTCATTCAAGATCACCCATGTTTATACCTGTGCATTCTTTGAAGCGTCTTATGTTATATATAGCTCTTACATTTAGGCGTTTGATCCGTTTGGACTTAATTTTATAGATGGTGTGATAGGGGTCCCACTTCATTCTCTTGCACGTGAATATCCAATTGTCCCAGCACCATTTGTTGAAAAGAATAATGAAAAGACTGTTGAATTGTCTTGGCTCCCTTGTCAAAACTCAGTTGACCATCACCCCCCAGTTATTTTAAAGCAAATTGCAGACATCGCGTCAATTTATCTGTAAATATTTCAATACGTGTCTCTAAAGTTCAATGCCAGGGTTTTATCTATCTCACCGCACTGATCCTCACAGTAATTCTCAAGGTACCAGAATCCACATTTAACAGAAAAAGACACTGATGCTTGGAGGGGTTCCATGACTTGCCCAAGATTATGTGGCTACTTATATGATAGAGCCAGATCCAAGACTGTGCTCTTCCTGTCACACCATGATCCAGTGTGGCCAAAGCACAGTGAAATGTAGTAACAGTGAGGGCAGCATGACCCAGCCAGCCCTTGCCTTTAATTCCATAAAGGTATCATTTAACTTGTTTACTTTCTTCATTGGCACCACCACCATCTCTACCTGCCCTTTACCCAGCATTCTACCCACCAGGAAAGACAGAAAGACAACTCTCTAAAAACCAGAGATTACCTCCTGGGAATCCAGGAAACGTGAGCTGGAAAAATTAAGAGCCCAAGGTGAGAGGTCTGTGAATGTGCATCAGTTTGAGATGTAACACTGTTTACTCTGAAGTGAGGAGCAGATTGAACAATCTTAACTTTCCAGTGAAAATGGAAATTTTGTTTACTAGAAGGAAGGCTTCAATGACCAAATCTTTGCATTGAAAGACATTTCAGTATAGTTTGACCTCTTATTTCACGCCTGTAAAAATTCTAGTGGCTTCCCCAAGGTCACAGGGCTAGTTAGTGGCAGAAAGGGGACTAATAGGCAGGTCCTCTGATTCCTGTATTTTCTATTCCCAAGGCCTACCGGGCATCAAGCGCCAGATAACTTGCCTTACCAAACAAAGGTTTATAATAATCTCATGAGACTCTGCAAGAATTATAAGAATGGGGAAAGGGGGAGAAAACTCACTGCAGACTGGGATTTTTCTGAAGATGCCCATGGGGAACAAAAATTTTCAAAGATCTATAAGGCAACAGCAATCCAACTTCTGAATCAGAGAGAAGATACATGATCCAGGAATTGGACAGCATCTTGCACATTCTGCTATTTTTTTTAATAAGGCAAAGAAAGACAGAGTTGAACTCAGACTCACCTGCAATGTATGCCTAGGGCTTCGTAGAAACATGATAGAGAGAAGGTGGATCTAAAATATCTGGGGTGAGGAAAGACTTGCAGCCTATGGTAGGATGGGTTAGGTCTACATCAGAGGGCAATGTAGGGGAGAGAACAAGTTAGGCAACATAGGGGAGAGGACATCAGCCAATGACATGGCCTTCAGGACGGGTGTGATCTTACTTCTCATGCAGCCCCCACTCCACTTTTAGCAGAGAGCAATCTTAGAGAGGATTCTTTCTGATAGCAGCTGAGTATGGGTGTCTTAAGAAAGCTCTGGGTTACATGGAAACCAACTTGACAATAAACTATAAAAGAAAAAAAAAAAAAAAGAAAGCTCTAGGGCCAGCTAAGCCACGGTTCCAATTCTCATTCCTTTACCAAATAGCTGTATGATCTTAGGCAAGTCATTTCATGTTCCCAAGCCTCAGTTTCTTTTTCTGTCCAATGAAGGGTGTTGTGAGGTTTTAACTGAAGGAATGATATCAAGCACAAGACACCATTCCTGGGAGATAGGGAGGGTTAGCTTGTGAACATGTGCGTCCCTCCTTTGTCTTTGTCAGCTTTGTATGAATTTGGGTCTCTGTGTCATCCCTTCAGGTACTCTTTGGATCTCAGGACCTAGGTTTTTTAGTATAGGCCTCAGGACCTAGGTTTTTTAGTTTGGGCTTAAGTATTCTATTCTCTTGTTGAGAGAATTTTAGAACGGAAGGAGCAGAGGCCCTGGTTAGGAACCCAAGGCCAGAGCATTCATAGCAGAGTGGATGTCTGCATGCCATTCAGTGCTCCCTCCTCAGCATCACTGTGGTGCGCCCGGGATGCTCGTTGCCATGACCACCTAATTATTTCCTCTAGGTCTGACCACCATGACGAACTGAAATCCTTGCCAAACTCCCATATAAACAAGCAGCAGATGTCCAATTTGAAAAACATCATTCCTGAATAATAATGTTTGGTTTCCCGTCCATCACATGGACTCATCCACAGAAACGGATTACTGAAAGATAGCTGTCAGGGAGGCAGGAACAAGAACTGGGATGCAGAAGGGGGCCAGACTTAGGGTCTGCATCTCGCCTTCGACCAACCATGCAGGAGGCACTCCTTTCTGACATGACATACTTATTCATATATGGATTAGTCACCAACAATGTTCCATTGGTCTTACAATAAGCTCCTAACAGTCATGCAGCAGCAGTTAAGGGCAAAGCTAATGGCTTTTAGACGCAGACAGGTGTGGGTACCAATACCACTCTTGCCTCTGAGTAACTAACTTTTGACCAAATTCACTCCTCTGAAGTTCAGATCCCTCATAGAAAATGAAGATAATGATACTTGTCTCATAAAGTCATTGTGGGATTAAAGCAAAATGCGTAGAGATATAGCACAGGGCCTGGACCTAGTAAGTCCTTGATTAATGTTATAAATTTGTTTTTAAATTATTGGACAGTCTAATATACCCAGTCTACCACAATATAGGATGATAAATTATTGATTTTGAGAAATACAGACTCATGCAAACAAAGAGTGTCTTACAAATTATTTCATACAGTACTCTTACTTTATAGAGGAGATTGAGACCCAGAGAGGTTAAGGCATTTGACTGAGATCACACAGCTAGTTATTAACAGCAGGACTAGTATAGACTGCCAGAGTTCTAACATCCAACCCAATGCCTTTTCTAGCATCCTATAATGCCTAAGAAAGGGAAGCAGGGAAGAGAAGCAGCATTTATTGAATATCCACCATTCACAGATATTCTTCATGAATTATTTCATTTACAGGAATAACAGAATGTAAAGTATTATTATTTTCACTTAATAAGTGAGCAAACTAGAATATAAGCTTTAAAGAGCTGGAACTATATCTTTCTTATTTATTCCGGTGTCCCCAGCAGGCAGAACAGTGTGTGGCATATAGTAGGTGCCCAATAAATATTTGTCAGTGAACAAGGGGACATAATTTGCCCAAGTCAGATAGCTGATAAATGGCAGAACCAGGACTTGAAGTAAAATCCATCTGACTCCAATGCCCATGATTTTTCTGAGCTGGCCCTTGTACTTTCTCCACTATGGGAACTAGGATGCAGGAAGGAAGAGAGGAAGAAAGACTCATTCTTTGATAAACTTGTAAGTTCCAAAGTATTAAACTAGGTGCACTTATATATATGATCTCATTTGCTTTTTATAACCACCAAGGATAATTGTTTTTCTCTTTGTTGGAAATTGAGATGCAGAGAGCTTCAGTGACTCTTCAAAGGAAAACAGTGAATAGGAAAAACAAGGGGTCAAATTGTAGTCTCAGACTTTCACCTCCATCCTGGGCTCCTCTCATAGACTGGGCTCTGAAGGAGGCTGGGGGTGGGTCAGGAACATATGAGGCCTGTCACATAATGGGGGGCAAGTGTATCTCTTGGGGTTTGCCACCGAGTGGTCAGGATGCCTGGAGCTATGGTGACCTTTTATGATCACAAGCACGAAGGTAGAAAACTTCTGGTGGTTTCCTTCATTAATTAAGGAAGCTGAGGATGGCTGAGTGCTTGGTAACAATTGCAGCAAACCTGGGAGCTGCTTGCCTCCCCTCTCCTAGCTGAGTTCAATAACAAAATGCCTTTGGTTCTTAAGCTTTCATTAATTTTATCTTGTTATCTTCAGTGAAAATCATTTGTGTCTGATATGCCGCACTTTTCAGGAGTGAAAGGGTAATAAAAACCATGGCATTTAGCTATCCTCTCATGGACAGGCAAATCTGTATGCTTCTAGAATTTTCAGTGTTCATATTTTTATTGGTGGGAGATACCTGTTGGTCAGAAAAGTGTCAGAAAAGAACTTGAGCTAACTTATATGAATGAGGGCCCATTTTTACAGGAATAAGGAATATTTCAAGCAACCCAAGTACAGGCTTTCTGCTGAGCCTGGCAATGGTCTGGGATCAGGACCTCAAAATCATTTGGCTCTCTATTTCTCTTTCATAATATCTGTTCTCTCCGCAACCCTTCCCTTCCCATCTCCTCCTCCCCCTTCTTTCTGTCTCCCCTCTCCCTCTACTTTCCCCCACCTCCACCACACACACTTTTTGAAAAACAGCCTTCATCAGCATCTATATTTACATGTAACCAGTTCAACCACCAGAAGTGAGACTATATCTCAGGGCCAGATTAGCGAGAGAGTGGGTGTGACTGGCCACATGCAGATCTGTGGCCAATGCTGCAACACTCAACCCTTCCCAGGAGGAAGGATGGTTGAGTAAGAACTGGGCTTCCTGGGGACAGTCCCTGGAACCATGATGGGTCAGGGAAGTTCTGACAATAAATGGACTGGGAAGACAGCCCCAAGCTGTCTGTTATAAACTGCCCTCTCTTCTGTCTTCCTGAGACATTAATTAAGGGCTGATTTCAGCTCTTATCAAGGTCAAGTGGCAAGCCTGTAACATTCAGCAGGCTCTGCTCCGTGCATTGGGCCTAGATATAGTCGTGGACAAAGCTAGCCAAGTCACTGCACTCAGAAGCCTTACACGCTCCCCCATCAACTGTATGCCATTTCCCACATCCTTCCAAGAAGCCTCCCTTTGCCTCAGCTTATCTGAGATGAATCTTTGTCACTTCTAACCAGAATAGTGCTGACTGGTGCAGGAATGGATACTCAGAGTGGAACATTACAACTGACAGATCCCCAAATGTTAAACTGGCTTGAGTCAGGATACAGGGATTTGAAAGGACTCTGGCAAATGGGGCCGGGATCTTAGCAATCCTTCTTAAGTGGTGGAAAATCAGCTGGTTAAAAGATGACCAGTTATCTGCTAGAACTCAGACCATTGCCCACAAATTGGGAACTGTAGGTGGACTGATGAAGAAATGTCAAATCATTGCTACATGTGGCTCCTTCTTCTAGCAAGTTAATGATTTGGGTCCATCTGATAGCAGAGAGAGAAGAACCAGGTAAATTTACAGCTCTGTTTGGAGAATTAATTTCTTTCTACCTGTAGTTAGCAATTTGAAACTGTTGAATCAGATAATCAAGTGCCTTAAGAATACAGCCTTAAATTGGTACACCAACCAGCCTACTGGGTACTGGGGGGATTTAGAAGAATCCAGGAAGCCTGATGCCCCCAGATGCTTCTAAGCAGCTCTGCTGTGCATTTCTGTCTGGGAAAATGGGAAATGCACATTTGGATGGGTAGAGGAGTGGAGAGAGGAGCCACAATGCTAGGAAAAAATGAGCCTGCCTCACAACTTCAGCCTATTATTCTTCAAAGTCAAAGGCAGAGGCCAATAGACATAGATTAGAGATATGTGCAGAGTCCCCGAGTTTGGTGTTAAGAAACTGATGCTACAGAAGTGAGGTCCAAATTCAAAATGGAATTTTGGCAAGATTTCTAGTACTCAACACTAGAGCCTCTCAAACTGAGTCTCTCCTGCATCGTCCCGGCTGTAACCCCATGCAGTTAATTGGCTGGGCTAAAGAAGGACTTAAAAGTAGTACTGGAGGGGCACCTGGTGGTTCAGTCAGTTAACCATCCCACTCATGATTTTGGCTCATGGTCATGATCTCATAGTTCAGAAGTTCAAGTCCTGCATGGGACTCAGTGCTTAGGGTGCAGTGCCTGCTTGAATTCTCTCTCTCTCTACCCCTCCTCTGCTTGCACATACTCTCTATCTCGAGATAAATAAATAAACTTTAAAAATAGAATAAAAGTTGTACTGTAAGAAATGCTCAAGCCTAGTATACAGAGGCCTGTCTTCAACCCTGAAAGCAACCTTGAGTCCATGTTCATGATTGAAACAGAAATGAACTATCAAGATGGTGCAGTCCCCTATAATGGAATCCCTCAATTCCCCTCTCAATTTTGACACTGATTAACACTGGCCTAGTTGGTGGAACCCAGGGCAACTAGAATGATGGGTCAAGGAACAAACAGATGTCTATGAGACAGTGGCCCAACAGAATCTAGATGATGCAACAGCCCAGTGATTAAATGTCTTGTCTCTTCCCCAACCCTCACTAAGGGAGTCTTGTTATCCTTTGTTTCCTTGACCCTTGAGGAATGATTTTATCGGGCAATTAAGTACATTATTTAGCTTTTAGCTTGCAAAATCTCAAGGAGCCACAGGGAACGATGTTCAAAGGGAGGAATCAGCATTCACCAGAAAAGCTGAGCTTGGAAATCACTGGCCCCGGATTTCACCTCTGAATTCGTCGGCTGGATGGGGCTTTAAGTTTTCTATTGGAGAAAGGGTTGGAAAAGGGTCTTTTTTGGAAACACTTTGGAAAAGGGTTGACTTTTGATGAAATGAGATGATTTCTGCAACAATAATAGCTAATGCCTATTAAATCCTCACTAAATGCCAGGCACTGGTCTAGAGCTTTATGTGCATGGCTCATTTGAGTGTCTCAATTATTCTGTGAAGTAGGTACTATTATTATCTGCATCTTAGAGAAGCAGTTAAGTTTAGACAAGAGAAGCCTTGTCTAAAGTTGAGCTGAGATTTGAACCTATGGCTTGGGCTCTTGACCATTACATAGCATTTATTTTTAGGTTACTTACGTTGCTGGATTTTGCTTTGTTCCTCCTCCTACCACTGCATCTTCTCGGCAGCCTATTGCTACTGATTTTTTTTGGAGGTGCAACTGGCATACAATAACCAGTACAAACTGATGGGTTTTGATATACGTCTATACTCATGAAAACATCACTATAGTTCAAATAAGAAACATATTCATCATTCTCTTCCCCAGTTGTTCTCATATCTCTTTGTAATCTGTTTCTTCTCCCTCTCTCCCCCATCCTCAGGCAACCACTGATACACGTTCTGTCATTATGGAACAGTGTGCATTTTCTAGAATTATATGCAATTGGAATTCTACAGTATGTCCTCTTTTTCTGTCTGCCTTCTTTCATTCAGCATAATTATTTTGAGATTCATGATGTGGAGTATATCAATCATTTCTTCTTTTTTAGTTTCTAACTATTATTTCATTGTATGGATGCTACTATCTGTAACAATACACAAAGCAGCACAAGTATAGCTACTATGAATATTCATGTGCAAATCTTTGTGTGGACATCACTTTCATTTAAATAAATTTCTTGGTGTGCAAAAGCTAGGTGATATGCAGGTGTGTGTTTAACTTTTTAAGACACTGTCTCGCACTTTTCCAAAGTGTTTGTACTGTTCTACATTCTCCCCAGCAATATTTGGGAGTTCCGGTTGCTCTATATTGTCACCAACACTTGATGTTATCAATCTTTTTAACTGTAGCCATGCTAGTTGTCATGTAGAAGTTTCTTGTGGTAAGTTTAATTTTTTTAACATTTATTTATTTTTGAGAGACAGAGAGAGACAGAGCACGAACAGGAGAGGAGCAGAGAGAGAGGGAGACACAGGATCCGATGCAAGCTCCAGGCTTTGAGCTGTCAGCACAGACGCGGGGATTGAGCCACAAACTATGAGATCATGACCTGAGACGAAGTCAAACACTGAACCAACTGAGCCACCCAGGCACCCCTCACTGGTGTCTCCCAATAACTAATGATGTGCGTATTTGCCATCTCTATCTTCTCTCTGTCAAAATGCCTGTATTGACAAATATTTTGTCCCTTTTATTTTTATGGAATCCTTTGTGTTTATTTAGGTTATTTTTTCCTACTCCTTCCCTCTAGAGTCAGCCTCCTTTTTCTCTGAGAAGACATTCTACAAATTAGAACACAGATCAAGGAGATCAATATGGTTTAGTAGATAGGACACAAGTTTGGAAATAATCAGGTATATTTGAACTTGCATTTTAGCGCTGCTACTTGATATATTATGTTGCCTTGGGCAATTCACTTAATGCCCTTCCACTTTAGTATATTTGTCTGTAAAATGAACCTCGTGAGCCTATCTCCGGTGTTTCTACAAAGAATAAATAAAACACTCTTCTTAAGTGAGTGGCAGGAAACAATGGGAATAACCCTTGTTAAGGCCGTGCACTAAAAGGGAGACTGCTTATGAGAATTTTGATTACAAGAATGATTGAAATAGGCTCAAAGCCAGATATTTCTGTAGAATAATATCTGAATGGGGTATCTTGCTTATTATTTCCTTTTTGCTCTCTTCTTCCCTTCTGTAAGCATAATATCCACAGTTTGCAAAAGAGGTATGTCATACACACACATCTGGCACACCTCAATAATATCCCACCCCAATCAATACCTGCTATGGTACTATTCACTCACCAGGGATGGGGAACCCCCTGATCTCAAGACTCTTCTTTTTGGTCATCCTGTTCTCACACTGCCCTCATGCCTTTATGAGTCCCTCCTTGTCTATATCCTGCTCAGGTAGACAAAACACTGGTCACTTCTGTGGGGGTTGTTTTTTAAAGTGATGATAGAGAAATCCCAGTCTCCCTGTGCAGGGGCTTATACATGCAGACAGTCCTCAATATCTAATAAGAAGGTTTGTTTTCCTCCATTGTGCACAAAGGACAGTAGGAGCTCTGTGGATCTCTACCCCACACTCTGAGTGTCTCCATGAGAGTTGAACTCCTAGTGCTGTGCTTTTGGTGGGGGGAAGGGTGGGACAGGAGAGAGGCCAAGAGCTATTGCCCCTGGCTCCCTGACAAGAAAAGAGCATCTTCCAGACAGGCTGAACCTGCAAAAAGGCTCCCCTGCTGTGCAGGAATTATTCACTCTAGGACATGCTTCCTGTGTACTAACATCAAATATTCCTGCTGGCTGGAGAAGCCCAGAGTAGGACAGTTTAACTGTTTCCTGCCCAGTGTGCATGAGCTATAGAATTCCTGGCAACGATGCTGTGTGCATAATGGCTGCCCAGTCATGGCAGTTTCCTTCCTAATTCTGATTGTTACTCTCAAACAGGTATCAGGGACAGGTAAGTTCCCTTGTGGTTGATGTCTGTGTGAATGAGGCTCATCACTACCAACCTCTCAGGGGCTATATCAGTTTATTCTCTTAGTCCTACCTGTCCTGGATGAACCTAACAGTTTGCTTCATGGAAGCTGTTGATAAGCACATGAAATATCACAGACTCTCAAAAGGATAGACAGCCTTCCCAGTGTTTTAGTGCCTAGACCTGTCCTGAAAAACTTCTGATATGCCCTACCCTGAGGAAATGTGACATATCCTGATGAAAGGCTGGTGACAAATCTGAGATCGCCATCTCTCTCACTTAAGCAGAAACCTTCTTGCCCTTTTGGTAGAGGAATTCATAGCAATAAACCTGCAACAGATTACAAAGGGCACGTGGAAGGAGACATTGCATTAAACCCAGAGTCCTCCGGGAAGCCACTGGAAGATTGGCTTAGACTCAAATGCTAATAGCCCCACTGATGAGCATGGACAACATGATTACACAGGGAAGGCAAGGCCAAGTTCTGCACTCTCTCCCCAGCTGGCAGGAGCAGTCTTCCTGGAACGACTCCCTCCTACCTCCCATCCTCTCCTCAATCAGAAAAACTTCTGGGAATCTGATTTCCTGTCCTAAGTCTCTTTGAATAAAATGGATGGATTGAGAAATTGCCCTTTTCACAGACCTCTGTGCCTTACCTTCAGGCACCATAATTAGAAAACAAAACAAAACACTAAATTAATTACTTTGTAGAGCAAAGTGTTAACAATAGAAAGAATACCAGGCAGGGTTTAAGGGAAGTCAGGAAACAGGATCTGAAGGGGTCTTGTGGAGAGCTGACTATGTGCCAGGCCCTCCCTGTGCTGGGTGGCTGATCCTTTGAGATAGAATTTCATCTCCATTTATGAGTGAAGGGACAGAGGCTCATGGAGTGTGAAGAATTTGTCTCAGGTCACACAGAAATTAGCAACAGACCTGGGTTTGATCATGAGTTGGTCTGATTTCCAAAGCCCATTGGTTTCCCATTGTATGCTCTTTAGATTTTTTCACTGACTATGTTCCTCATTCCACCCATCTGTGCCTCACACAGCCAACACCTCTGGTCTCCAGCCATGCTGTGCCTCAGACCCAGAGGTGATGCCAACCAGTACTTGTTTTCTCCACTCTGACCAGTACTTGTTTTCTCCACTGTTTACAGTTTTCCTGAAGCATATTCATAAGCCAGCTGGCTGAAACTCTTCCCCTGCATTCTTTCCTGGCCTCTCCATTGGTCTCCTGAGGGGCCAAGGGCCTTTGTGAAGAGTATTATTCCACAGTGAGGAGTAGAGTCTGAGTCTCCTGTTTCAAAACTGGCACCGCTCTTCAATCCCCACTTTTTGTTATTCTAGTGGTAGTGATGTGTTTGTTGGAGAGCACTTTTGCCCTCATAGCTCACTGGTGAACCCAGATCAATGACCTGTCCTCAGCCACTGACAATCAAGCCCCTCTTCAACTCAGGTTAGTGGCTCCACCTACTTTTTAAGGGGTTCATTTTCCAGAAGCCTCTCATGGCAAAGATGAATGAGAGACATGGTCTTAGCCTACTAATTGCAGCTCTCAGCAGGGTGAGGGAGATAGACACTGTCATTTAGTGTTCAATTCAAGAAATGGAAGCCATTCTAGATATTTCAAGCAGAAAAGATTTTAATGTGGGAATTAGATGCTAGTAAAATCATTGCATGTTTCTGATGGAGTAGCTTGTAGGTTCCAGTGATAACTTCCAGAGGGAGATGCTACTGTTGCCCCATCAGAAGTGTGGAAATAAGGACCCAAATTAAATGGTGAGTTCTAGATTCTAGAATCTGTAACAGACCACCCAATTTCAATCTAGGGAATCAGCAAAGGAGCATTAGGAAGTAGTTGTGCTGCTTTTAAAACTGACTCTAGACAATCATTAAACTGTTGACTAATTACTGGAGTACGAAGCAGGAAAACTTCATGTCTTTACAACTGTTCTCGCAAGCAGAAAATATCTAAAAAGCAAGATTTTCTTTGTTTCTTTTCTACTTTTCAAATCTCACATATGTGCATCCATTGGTGGAAGGTAATTGACATTAAGAAACTTCTCTATCTACAGGGAAGTCTGGAAAATGGACTTGTACTCGAGAAGATAAATGTGTACTATAGAACATATTGGGAGAATGACTAGCAGTGTCTTCCATAGACTCATGAACATATGTGTGCACTAAAGTGTTGAGGAAACTATACAAAGCGTTGAGGAAACTATACAAACGTGGGTCACAAAGAAGGGAGAGATCAGTTCTGCCTGGGGTTCAGGGCAGGGGCAGAAAAGAGATTCCTCTTGCTGGATCTTGAAGAATATCCTTTAGCAGATTGTTTCAAAGAGGGCTAAAGTGCATTTGAGGTAGAGTAAGCATTATGAGTTACAGCAGACAGTATGAAAAAAGTGTAGTGTACCTAGAATCAGCCTATGCTTTCCTTGTCTCCAGCAGAAGGGAGAAAGAGGAGAGCATGAAGCATTTAGGTCCAAGGCAGGCAGGGCCCAGATCAAGGCCAACCCCACTTGCCATGCTCAAGACCTCAGACTTTCTCCTGTAAGTGATGGGGGTCTTTGACAACATGAGATGGGTTTTAGAAAGCTCCCTCTGGATGCTGTATGGAAGACACATCAGAAGGGAGAAAAATCAGGATAAAGAGAGCAGTCAGAAGGACACTGCAACATGGAGGAGACATGGTTAGGACCATGGATGTTGGAATAGGAAGAGAGGGCTTGCAGTATATCAGGAAGTTGAATCAATACAACTCAACTAAGCTAAAGTAATTGGGAACAATTACTGTATGTATTCTATGTGCCAGGTTCTATTCTATATGCTCTGCATGCATGAACTCATCCATTCCTTACAAAACTCTCTGAGGTAGACTCTATTATCAACCTACTCCTACAGATGAGGAAACTGAAGCATGGCTGGCAAATGGGAGTGCCAGCGTTTGAAACCAGGTAGTCTAGTTTTAGAAAACAAACATTCAGCCAATTTGCTATGAAACTACTCTGTGTTTGCTGATAAAATTTGTTTCCCTGTACTTTATGATTCTGCATTTCACTTATGAATTCTGGTTTGGACTCTGAATCAGGGGCTCTTTTAGCCTAGATGTTCACAGATGAATTTCTGCAAGTCTAATGAATCCTGACATTATAATTAAGTGTTTACAGTTTGTTTGTTTTTTTCAGCATTTGTGTAATTGTTTTTCTGGGAAGCAGTGGCAAGGCCTATCACATGTGTTGTCAAGAATCCTCAGACGGGATCTCTGACCTGAAAATACATTTAAGAAGGCATTTGAAATACATTTAAGAATACATTTGCCTTAGAGCAACAGTTCTCAAAGCGTGATCCCTGAACCAACAGGGCCAGCATCTCCTGGGCAATTGTTAGGAATGCATATTCCCAGGCCCTATCCAAGACCCACTGAACCAGAAGCTGTGAGGAATCTTCCGGTTGCTTCTGACACGTGCTGAAGTCTGAGAGCCACTGCCCTGGAGCAGCGTAAGCATGAGTGATACGGCTACAGGCGCTGCGCCCTAGCCTAAGTGGGCCATTCACCGTGGATGCAGTAGCAAGGAGGGTAGGACAAAATCGTAGAAGTCTGAGATCTTTTTTGGACACTCTCAGGAAGGAAATACTGAGACCTAAGCTTTGAACCGTGCCAATATGTTGTGCAAGGCACTCGCTGAGGGCTTCTGTGATGCTCAGAGCATGCCTTCCTAGGAGCTGCTGGGCTCTGGACTAGCAGCCGAGAAGACAGAACCCTATAGACCCGTGCGCCAGTCCCACTATGCATCAGGCGCCAGCCTCCTCGTCTCTCATAGAGTTGCTTCTGGGGCTGCAGTTTAGATATCTCGTTTCATCCAAGGTACACAGACCTTTAAGGACATTTCAGCAGATGATAACCTGCCCGCTCCCGGGGCATTTAGTACCCACTGACACCCTAAATGGTGTCAGTTTAGGCACTTCACGGTGATGTGCGTGCCAGGGCCTGCGGTCCACACCGCGCCCAGGCGACACAACAGCTGTGCAGTCTGTGCAGGATTCCTGCCTGCGGGTCTTTTTACATCTTCCTGGAGACGGAGAAGTCTCAGAAACCACCTGCAGCGCCGGAGAATGGGAATGGCCAGCATTCCGGAGCCCCACTCTCCTGCGACCCCTCCCTTCCAGAAACCCAGGCCTGGCTCCTCCTGTCTGCTAGGTCACAAAGCTGGAAAGCTCTTAGGGTAGGGGAGAGAGCGTGTGGCTGCTGGTTGGCTTGGAGAGGTTCTGGGAATTCATTCTGATCTAAACAACCGTTCCAGTTATTCATGTGACTCAGCCCCCGAAAGCGGGATCTTCCTGTGTCCACGGGGCTGGGTGTTGCTGACTCAGTGCTGAAGAGGGCACCTTGTCAGCCCTCCTGGGCTCCCAACGCCTCTCCCCCTCCCCCCTTCGCCTCTCACCCTCCCCCTTCATCCCCAGAGGACACCAAAGGGAAGCAGACAGTGAGGGTGAGCTTCTCAGCCTCGGTTCAGTTTCAGTCTAAGCAAGCAGCCAACCTCCTCTCATTACAGCTGGCCTCGCACCCAGCTGTCCTGTCTTCTGGGCATTTTGGAGGGGACATAATCAGAAACAGTCACCCATATGCATTCAGGTATGCCTTTAACACACTTTCTCCAGCACCTACTATGTGTCTGGCTCACTGCTAAGGGCTGGGATCCACTATCTGCCCATACGGTTCAGGGGCCCGGTGGGGGAAAATGCATTAACAGTCATTCAGGAAATAGTGGAAAAAGCAGTGTAGCCGAACTACAGAGAGTTTTGAGAATGCCAGGCAGCGACTGACAAACCCTTTTTAGGTACCTGGGATTTCTCTTTAACACGCAGAAAAATTCAGAGTTACTTTCATCTGTAGAAGACAGAGAGAAGAAAATGCCAGGAACCAACATGGCACAGGTGAAGGGCTTTCGGGAAGAATTAGGCAAGACTGAAGGAAGAGGCAAAAGGGCAGGAAGATTAAAAGGGCAAATTTTCCTGTTTTGCCCAAGGGCCTTTTCTTATCTTGAATCCGATACACATTGTATCTACAAGGCAGGATGGCTCAATTTCCCCAAAGAGTAAACTGCTTGAACTTTTCTCCTGTCTTTGAGAAAGGGGAGAAGAGAAAGATCACATGCATGAAAATTTTCTGGATGAAAATTAAAGAAAAAGTGAAGACACTAATACAGGTACTGTGTATCAAACATTTGGACATATGATATCATACCTCATTAAATACTAAAAGCATACACACATACATATATACGTGGTAGGTACTGAGGTGCAGAGGGGGTAGGTAACCTGCTTGAGGGTACCTGAGCTGAGATTAGGGCCTTTGCATGCAGGTACATAATGTAAAGAGATGCTCCTATCCCCATTTTATGGATGGGCAAACTGAAGATTGGAACTGTTAACTACCATCTCTAAGGTCATACAAATAGAAAGTGATTTTACAGGACTTCAAACCCAGGTCCGTCTAAATTCAAAGTTTGTGCCTCTCCACCACAGCACCCTGTCCCTCCCCCCCCCCCACCATTTTGAAACCAGACTTTCTCTCTCTAGGATCTACTATCTGAATTTCTAAACATAGAACCTGATATCGTCATCACCCAGGAGTATGATTTTATCGACGGTACTGTTAGCATTAAAGTATAACCCCAAGCACGCTTTCTTACCATTCATTCATTTGTTCAGTTCGTTTATATTGAGTATTCACCTTATTGCGCCAGACACAAGGTCCTGGGAACAGAGCAATGCAAATGGCAGGCATAGTCTTTTCTTCTCCTGAAGCTTGCATCGCAGGAGAGAGAGGAAAACACGAAGTTAAGAGTTACCCACGCAATCAGTTTATTACAACTGCAGTACATGATATAATAACGATAGCTAACACTTCGGGTGAACTTACTATGTGCCAGGAACTATTCTAAGTACTCTACCTAAAGAAGTGCATTTAATTCTCACAGGGCAAAGATGGAAGTGGGGAAATCAATGAAGGCTTCCTGAAAGAAGGGTCCGCTCAGTGGGGAACAGGAGTTAGTTACGCTGAGGAGGAGAAGGGCAGGCAGGAACAGGGGTACAGTCTAGTAGTTGCTAGCCACATGAGGCTACAGAGCACTTGCAGTGTGGCTAGTCTGAATTGAGGGGTGTGTTACATGTGTAAAATACATACTGGGCTTCAAAGATTTAGTAGGGAAGAAAGTAATGTAAAATATCTCATTAGGTTTTTTGTATTGATAACTTGTTGATGTGATGATATTTTGGATATAATGGGTTAAATCAGACATATTATTAAAATTAATTTTGCCTTTTGTTTTTACTTTTTTTGCTATTAAAATTTTTTTTAACATGGCCGCTAAGAAAATTTTAAATGACATATGTGGTTCACATTATATCTTGACTGGACGGTGCTGCTCTAGAGACTCAAAAGTCTCAGGGAGCAGGTGTATCAGGGGAACTGGAGCCTGGAGGAGGTGTGGAGAATGATGAGGAAATAAATCGAAGAGGATGCTGAAGGCAAACACGAACTGCCAAACCTCTGTCTGAAGGTCTGACAGCATAAGTGCAACCTTTGTAAGCCCCACATCTGAGATGGTGGGCTTGACTTACTGAAAGTTGCTTCTTCCTCAAAACCAGGTCCAGCTATGAGCCAGGGAAGGGTTAATGCCATTCTTGAGCCTGGTATTGTAAATGCAAGAGGCAAGAAAAATCAGGGCAAAAAAAGTAAAGAAAAATGGAGGAAGATTTTAGGGTAAAAGTCAAGCCCCTAATAATGACCCACCCAACCCTGTAACATCTTCCTGCCAACCCCCTTGCCTCTTTGACTTCTTCTCCTATTTATCTCCTCCTTCCACACTACCTCCACTACAGTTATGCTGGCATCTTTGCAAAGATGCTGAGCCCCAAACACACCAGGCATGCTCCTGCCTCAGGACCTTTGCACTGTCTGCTTCCAGTGCCTGAAACATTCTTTCCCCAGCCATCACATAGCCAACTACCTTAACTCCTGGTTTAAATATCACCTTCCCAGGAAGGCCTACTTGACCATCTTATTTATTTATTTATTTATTTATATGAAAACAATTTTTTAAATTGGGTGGGAGAGAGAATCCCAAGCAGGCTCTACACTGTCAGTGGAGAGCTCAATGCAGGGCTGGAACTCACCAACGGTGAGATCATGACCTGAGCAGAAGTTGGATGCTTAACAGACTCAGCCACCCAGGCGCCCCTTGACCATCTTATTTAAAATGCAACCCCCCCTTGGCACTCCCTTACCCTACTCTTGTTTTTTCCCATAGCATTTATTACCTCTTAATATATTCAATAATTGACTCTTTTGCTATGTTTATTGTTAACCTCCCTACTAGAAAGTATTCCCCCTAAAGACAGTGATCTCATTTTATTTCCTGCATTATCCCTAACCCGGAGACAGTGCCTGGCATACAGTGGCTGCTCAATTAACATTTTTTTGGATAAATGAAAGTGTCAGTGGCACTGCTTAGGGCACCATTGGTTGATGAATAAGGCATCCTCCATACAGTCTTTCCTGAAAGGACCCTGTTCTCCCTTTCCTGCAGACAGACTTGATTAACCTTGCTTCCCATCCTGCCTTTACTCCTGAGGGTTCTGCCTTGTTCTCTGGGGAGGGCCTTCCAAGAGACTACAGGCAGCCACTGATGCTTCACAAAGTGCCCCACCCTCCACCCCCTGGGTCTGGAAGTTGGGATTCCCAGGTGCCCTCCTGGCTTTGCTCAGATGCAGGTCTTCTCTCCCCTTGTTTCTCCAGCTGTCAAGAATTCCAGGCTTTCTGGGAGGCTAAACCAGATAGTTAGTGGGTTAAGGAAGAAAACAAGGGAGACAAGGCAGTGGTTCTCAGGAATGGTCCCTGAACCAGACACATCAGCATCACCAGAAAACTTAATTAGAAATGCATTGTCCCAGGCCCCACCTTAAACCCACTGAATCAGAAACAGTGGAGGGAGGGTGGCAATGAGTTTTGATAATGACCCACTGCTCAGTGGCTCAGGGTGGCTCAGTGGATTGGACCTTGGACTTTCTCGATTTCAGCTCAGGTCATGATCTCACCAGTTGCTGAGTTCCAACCTCTAGTAGGTGCTGATAACCTTGGAGCCTCCTGGGGATTCCACCCCACCCGACCCGACCCGCTCCAACCCGCTCCCTCCAGCTCATCCTTGCGCATGCGCGCTCTCTCTCCCTCTCAAAATAAATGAATTAACTTCAAAAGTGATTAAATCATTCACTTCATTTACTAAATTAAAAAATTTAATTTATTAGTAAAAAGCCTCCACAGTGATTCTGATGCACTCAAGTGTGAGAATCCCTGGGCTACAGAAAAGGAGGGATTTTGCTAGAGCTTTGAAGGCTTAAAAGGTCAGGCCAAAGGACCAGTCCCGTGGGCGGGCTAGCACTGGGAGGCTTCCCTGCATCAGAGGTCTGCAGGGTGGTCCCAGCCGGAGTCGGACCTAGGAAGCAAGGCCAGCTTTCCCAGGTCCTTCCTATTCCCACCCCAGGAAATTTCCCGCAGAGAGGCGATGACCTTCCGCCAGGGTGGGGAGGGGGCAAGTCTACTCCAGCAGCCTTGGGTCCCCTGCTGAGGGCCTGCACTCTGGGCTCTGCCCTCCCCATCCCTCCTGGGCTGGGACGCCCCTCCAGACCCCAGCCAGCAACTACCGTCCCCTTCTGCCCGCCCCTCCCCCTCAGTCTGGGGCCCTCTCTTAGCCTCTGCCTTCTCCACGTCCCTCCCCTGTTCTTTCTGCCTGTCTTTACTTTTTCATTCCGTTCAGTCTCTTAACCAAGTTACCAAGTGCCCACTGGGAGCCCTGGACATGCATATTAGGCTCTGGGCAGTCAGGGGGAAAACAGGCACCTGAAAACCGGGGCACCTGCGGGTAGCAAGCTGACTGGGTCTGGGGCATTCTCCTCATCTCCATTGTTTAAACAGTTACCAGCTCTTAACAACTGAACCAAAATTAGTTTATCAACCTACTGCAGACAGCCACATCTTATGGGTGTTACCTAGCTGAGAGAAACTGATATTTATCTATTTTCCCCTTTTATGCTAAATGCCCTTTTATTGAAGAATATGTATGCATTCATTTCAGTGATTTATTGAGTAGCTAGTGTGTCAGATGTTGTTCAGGATGAGCACTGTCCAATAGCAATAATAATATAAACCACACAGGGGTCTCCTGGGTGGCTCAGTCAGTTAAGCCTCCAACTCCTGCTCAGGTCATGATCTCATTGTTGGTGAGTTTGATCCCCACAACCGGCTATATGCTGACAACTTGGAGCCTAGAGCCTGCTTTGGATTCTGTCTCCCTCTGACTCTGCTTCCCCCCTGAAAAACCAGTAAACATTGAAAAAAAAAAAACAACAACAAAAATAATATAAATCACACAGTGTTCTTAGTGCTATGAAGAAATTAAAGCAATTATATAAATGATTAAAAATTACTCATTCAACCCTTACAGTCTCTCTTCAAGTTTGATAAATAGCATGTAGCTATTTTATATATATGAAAACTGAGCCTAAGTGACCATGTGCATTGCTGGTGAGCAGTGTGGTCAAGATTCAAACCCCAGTCTGACTGACTCCCAAGTTGTTTCTTATTATTCTACAAGGCCAGGTTGAAGGCCAGTCTAGTCTACCTGGAAGATGAGGAAAATATAGTGGAATGGCTTTGGAGTTGAAACTTTGGAATTACTGGACTAAGTGTGGATGCTGTGTGTTACTGATTAAGTTTCATGACCTCTCTTGATCCCACTTATAAGTTAAAGGCAGAGCTTGGCTTGCTGGCTACAAAGGCTTCTTCCATATGGAACATGCAGGTTAACCTATAAGGTCTAGAGCCAGGCTGGCTGGGCTGGAAACCTGCTTCTACTATGGACTTGCTGTGTGACCTTGGACAAGCCACTTAAGCTCTCTGGACCTCAATTTTCTCGTCTGAGAGATTGTTGTAACCACCTCACCAGGCAGATGTCAGGATTAATGGTTTCCGTTAAGTGTTATGAAGGTTAGCTAGCACAAAATAAGTACCCAGTGAATGTTACGTGTTTTTCTATTATGCCAGCTGTATCCTGTGGGCTTCTTAGCAGAGGCCAGGAACATCTTGCCCTGCACCCCAGCCTCTGGTGCCTGGCTCACGCCCAGGCTAAGCCCTTTCTTTCCCAGAACAATGGAAATCCTGATCTCTCTTCCTGACTGAAGGCACCAGGGAATCTGGTCTTGGATCTCAGTGGATTTTCACTCAAGGCCTTTCTTACTGGCCTACCCACACGGAGGATGGTTTTGTTAGAAACTTTTCATCATCAAATGTACCTGCTTTCACAGAGGTTTTGTGCAAAGCTCAAAACATGTTTTTCCTTAGTTCTGGTGGGCGAGACAAGAGTCCAAAGACGGTTAAGGATACTATCGCATGGGGCTGAAGAACAGAGCTTTGTGTGGTGGTCAGTTGATCATCCTAGGCAGGGGACCTTAACTATTTTGAGTTTTAATTCTCTATAGTAAAATGAGCTTAACAGCAGCATCTGTCTCATGGCGTATTTGTAGAACAGAAATGAAACGTTGCATAGAAGCATCGACCACAGCAGCTAACATGGAGTAATCGTACTGGTAAATTGGCTATTGTAATAAAAGTTCTCCCAGATTTTGTCCATTTGGCATTAGAGAGACCTGTGCTTGAGGCTAGCTCTATCACCTATAAGCTGTGTGACTTTAGACAAATTAATTACTGTCTCTGAGCCTCAGGTTTTATCTGAGAAATGGGAATGGAAATATTAACTGTACAATCTGCTACAGGATCTTCATAGACATCAAACAAGGTTCCGTATGTTCATGTGCTTGGCCACGGTGATGTACCATGCCCATATTGCTTGTTCTCAGTAGCTGATTTTCTGTCAAGGTCCCCTCCCAGCATGATCTTGTCCTTTGCTGAGCTGTGTTTCCTCCTCTTTGCCTTTGTAGAAGAAACACAGAGAACTCAATCTTATTTATCTTTGTACCAGGGCTCAACAAAATGCTTTGTGTGCTCAGATTATTAAAGTGAGAAGTCCGAGGGTCCAGTTTGGTCTCTGCTACCTGCTGGTAGTGTAAACTTAGACCAGTCATTTAAGTTCTCTGACCAGCTTCCTTATCTACAAAACAAGGACAGACTCAATATCTGACTCGCCCCCTTGTTGAGATTGATCAGGATGATCAGAAGAGGTGAAAAGTGTGTTGAACATCACACATCTTTACACGAGTAGGAGGGACCATTCCCAAGCACCGTTCCCAAGGGCAGGCGGCCCTGCTCTTCCTGGCTCCCAGCTCTGCAGATCTGTCACAGAAGGCTGCCTCTCCTTTCCTGTATGGGCCTCTGCTGCTCATGTCTCCGTGACTGTGCATTTTGCACAGACCAGTTTCTCTGACAGGGAGTACACTTCCCTTCGTCCTTCAACTGTACCCCTTACCCATTCTCCAAGCATCTTCTCTCTGAAACCCCCTGAGATCCACCCAACCAGAGTCAGTCACCCCCTGCTTTGTATCCAGTTGTAACTGTACAGGCTGCCTTTCTGTCTGTCCTCACCCTGCATTGCGATTAATGTTTAATCACCTATTTAATGGACACAATATAGCACAACAATGAAGGACAGGGGCTCCGGAAACTGGGACCAAATCTTGGCTTTGACACTTACTAGTTATGTTACTTAGGGGAGCTAAATTACCCTCTCTGTGCTTCAGTTCCCTTATCTGTTAAGTAGCATGATAATGATGCCTCCTTCCTATGATTGTTGTTAAGGAGAGTCACATCAAACACAACAGTGGCCGGTGCAGAGTAGGTGTTGTGTAAATTTCAACTTTTATAAATGTTTCTGCAAGGACTGGGTCTTCTCCTCAGTGCCTAAAATAAACCAAGGCATAGAGGAGGGTTTCAACAAATAGTAGAGTGAATGACTCAGAGAATCCCACATGCCATGAATTCTTGTGTCTCCATTCAGCCCTCTCCTCTGGGTCTTCCAACTCTTCAGTTTTCCTTAGAAATGGGTCTTGCAGCTTCTGCTTTGCATTAATACCAGTACTGTTTTCTTGATCAGAGGCTCCCTTATCTCTTGCCCAGCTTCTTATTTGGTTTCCTTCCTTCCTTCCTTTTTAAATTTATTTATTTATTTTGAGAGAGAGTATGAGAGGGGGAGGAACAGAGAGAGAGAGAGGGAGAAAGAGAATCCCAAGCAGTCTCTGTGATGTCAGCGCAGAGCCTGACCAGGGCACAATCTCATGAACCGCGAGATCAAGACCTGAGCCAAAATCAAGAATAAGAAAAAAATTTTTTTTTAGCAGTTGGAGACTTAAAACTGACTGAGCTACCCAGGCGCCCTCCTATTTGGCTTTCTGATTCAGATTCTTCCTGTCCAACCCCAGCCCATAGCTCTGCTACCACTCCTTCTTTGCTTCTGATCCCTCTAGATCCCATATTCTCTACTGAATTAATTCAGAGGACTTCACCCAAGGGTTTCAAGGTCCTCTAGCATTTGGGTCCCCCACTACCATGGATTACCCCTTCTCACTGCTTGCCTGTGCCCTTCTCTGAGCATGGCAACTCCCCCACCATCTTTTTCACCCACCCACCTGAAACATCCACCTATCTGTCCACCACCCACCCACCAGATGGGTAGATGACCCATCCATCCATTTATTATCCACTAAGGCATTCGATTGGCATTCACTATGTACCTACCACTCTCTAGTCACTGTATGGAATACAGACTTGAACAAGTAGAGCTGGTCTCCAACTTTATGTAATTTATAGTCTACCAAGGGAAATTAGATAACTGAGCCACAATTTGTATCAGATGGGTGCCATAATAGGGTTTTCAATTAGAGTCCGTGAATGAGCTTCAGGGTTCTGTGAACTCCTTACAAGTGTAGGCAGAATTGTGTGGGGTAATAAGGCATGCATGGTATCTATTTCTATACATGTGCATTTTCAGGGACGAGGGTCCATGGCTCTCATTACACTCTCAAAGGAGGTCACCAGGAAGCACTAGAGGCTATGTAAGGAGAAACTTGAAGAGACACCCCTAATTCAGGGCCTTTAAGGTAAGAAAAAGTGAAACAATTTTTATTTCAGACCCACTGTGCTATGGACTGATGTTTGTGTCCCCTCAAATTCAAACGCTGAAGCCCTAAACCCGAGTGTAATCTAGCGTTAGGCTGGGCTTTGGGAGGGCATTAAGTTTAGATGAGGTCATGGGGCTGGAGCCTCCATGATAAGTTATCTTATAAAAAGAAGAAACATCAGAGCTTTCTCCCTTTGCCATGTGAGGACACCGCAAGCAGGTGGCCATTTGCAAGCCTCAAAGAGGGTCCTCAGCAGACCTGACCATGTAGGCTCCCTGATCTCAGACTTCCAGCCTCTAGGACCATGAGGGGGGAAAGAAATGTGTGTTTTTTAAACCATCCAGTCTATGATATATGACATTTTGTTATAGATGCCTGAACTAGCACACTTTATGCTGGGGACCTCTTCTTCTAGTTCTGCAACCTTGGATATGTCCTTGCTGGGAACATAGGAATGGGAGAGAAATAAGGCAAAGGAAACTAGCCTTTACTGAGCACTGAGCTAGGCGGCAGCATCTTATTTAATGCTACAGCAGGCTTTTAAAATAAGTGTATTATCCTTATTTTACAGAGGAGGAAGCCCAGAGAGGTCAAGCAAGGACCAGGGCTGCACAGTCGCAAGGGGTAGAGTGAGAATTTGAACCCAGGCCACCGGGGCTCTAGGACCCAGGATCTCCTCCTCCCTCCCTAGCTCACCTGTGGATCAGGGAGCCACTGAGTAAGTTCTTTACAGCTGTAAAACAGTGCTTGTGGAAGAGAAGATGTTGTTTTCTGTGCTCAGAGAACGTTAAAGGAGTTTTACAAGCCTAAGGAATTGCTGTCATTAAATTTTCAATAACCTCCAAAAATAACGACCTTTTCCTGTGGATTCTGCCCGTGTAAAAGGTCAGCGAGCATCAGCGAGCATTGGCTCTCACCCAGAGTGTTATCACAGCATTTTGCAGGAACAAGCCTGGGCGTGGGGCAGTCACTCCGGGGTGGGTGGGTCTGTTGGCAGAAAGGTGCTCCCAGCCCCCTGCCAGCCCCCGGGGCTCCTTCTCCCTGGGGAGGCTCTGCCTGGTGAGGTCACCAGCCTGTGTTACCATAGCCGGCAGAAAAGGCGCACCCTCACAACGGACCCATTGCCTGTCCCCCACGGGCCCGTCGGCAGGACACACACTCTCGAAGGCCCAGGGGTTTCTGACACTTTAAGAAAGCTTGAGTCCAGGCCAACTGCCCACCAAGACCCTTGCCTGGCTGACTAACATTCCCCCCCCCCCGCCCCCCGACCACCTCCCCCCGCACTGACGGAACTCAAACCCAGGTCAAAAACGTCTTGCAAGGGGAGATTGAACTAAGTGACCTCCAACTTCTCTTCCAATCCTGTAAGACTGGGATGGATTAAGGGAGAAAATATTTTTTCAACTAAAATGATTTTCCCCTTGAAGGCAAAGACTGTATCATTCCTTGACCTCGCCTGGTAACTAGCTTTACCCTCCCCTCCCCCCCCCATCCCCTTGGCCCTCACTCCAGTCAAGAACACCATGGTCATCGCTCTGAATTGCTGCTACAACCACCTTCCTGGTGTCCCCACACATATCTTGTCCCGTCCCAGCTGTTCTCAGAAACTGGCTGGTGCTTCTAAATGAATTGCATTCTATCTCTGGCTTTTTTACCCCTGGCCTTCTTCAGTGCTCTCCTTGTTGGATTTCAAGGTCTGAAGTTTTGCCAGCTGCTCAGCTCTCATAACTTATCCCTATTTACACCTAGTGCCTTGGTGCCTTATGCTCTGGTCACCCCCATCACCTCCCCACCTCAAGTGCCTCTCGTGTGTTCTCTCTGCTTCCGGTGCCCTCAGCTCCCTGCCATCCTCCCCCACAGCCTGCAGGTCTTGGTCACTAACACAGCCAGGCCTTTCCTTGAACCTCTACATTTCAGGTGGGCCTTCGTCTGGGCTCCTACAGCACCCACAGCCTTCCTCACCCTGTGTTGTAATTTTCTGGTACATTTTCTGTCTTTCTCACCAGCTGGGAGCTCCAGGCAGGATGTATCTGTTTGCTTGCTTATCATCATATCCTTAGCCTCCAGCTCAGTAAGACCCTCACTTATAAGACGCACTTAATCGATGTGTTTTCATTCCACAGAGTAGGGCTCTAGTCTGAGTCCAGGTCAGACTCCTTGCCTCCTTCAGAGCTTGAAAGGCCCCGTTGCATGAGGCCCCAAATGTGGAAGCCATTAGGACAACCTCCCCCTGCTCTTAACTGAATTTGCTCGGAACAGGCAGGGGGCCTTTGGAAGCACCTGAATCCTATTACAGAGCTTGGCCCCAAAGCCAGACATGATTGGGCCGCCTTCCCTGCCCCCCATTTTTAGCCAGATGACCAGCATCCCGCCCCATCAGGATCCCAGCCTGCCTCTCTGCCAGCATGTTCTGGCTGTGACAGCACTGTCACCACTGAATGGGCAGCTGCGATCGCATTCAGGGAGGGTGAGGCAGAGAGACTCACTTCAACTCTGACATTCAATCTGTCCCTTGTGACTCAGGTTGCCACTTACCCCTGGGGCTGCAGGATGCAAGTAGGGATAACCCTTTCATTAGCTATCTGTGACACGGGAAAAGGTCAGACAGGCGGGCTGGGCTGCTGAGTCACAGAGCGAGAGTGCCCACCCCTCCTGGCCCATCTCAAGGGGCACCCTGTCCCCTTGCTGAGGTCGGTTTGATGCCTGGGATGGGTTCAAGGCAGGGCATGCCAGGGAGGATGTTCCTTGTCTACCTCGGTAAAGGGAGATGATATTAATACAATATAGTAGGGAGGAAAGCAGCCTGCGGCGTCCGACCCACCTGAGTTAGAATCCCAGCTCAGCAGCCTGCTAGCTGTGGCACCTAACACAAGTTGCTTAGCCTCCCTGGCCCTCAGCTCCTCATCTGTAAGGTAGAAATAATATTATCTAATGCCAAGGAGGATTGTTGAGAGAATACATGAGGTCACATGTGTAAGCAGCTTAGCAGAGTGCTAGGCAGACAGTCCATCCAGGTAGGGGTCATTATTGTAGGCGCTGGTCTCTCAGTAGATGCTAGATCCCCTGGGGCATATCACGCCTCCCCATGGCCACAGTCTCTGACCCTGCTCCCCACATCCACAGTCACACAGTCCTGACTTTGGAAAATGGAGTTTAAGCGAGGGTGAGGTGGGAAGAAGCAAAAAGGAGCTAAAAGGCTAGGGACATTTAAAAAACTTCACTCTCTCAGATTGACACACTCTTTCCCCAACTGGGGTGATTCTGGCTCTGTTTGTCCGCAACGAACCAGATGCATAGGTGGGTGTGGGGACCACAGAAGGAGCCCAGAAGGCAGGATTGTATGAAGGCAAGTTTTCAGACTCAGAGAACTAGAGGAAACAGAGCTGGTTACGGAGACCCTGAAACACACACACTCCTCTACCACTTACTGAATTCAGACTGCAGCTCTGCCCTTTGCTCCTGGCTCAACATCCTCTCCCCTTCCTCCAATACTTCTAACACTCCGAATAGAGAGAAAACATCACAGGACTCTTTGGACCAACATGGAGAAGACTGAAATCGCTCAGCGTCAGTTGGCAAGCTGTTTAACCTCCCTTGTAACCTAGCTATCTTTAGCCTCCTTGATGCTATTTTGAAATGTCAAACTAGCAAATACTGCTTCCAGAATGGTTCTGATCTGGGATGTGACAGGATGCTTGGGGGTGGGGAGACGAGGAGGAGGTGGGGATGGTAAAGGAGCCTTCTGGTAGAGGGTGAGATAATGCACCGACTTTACGACTGCCAAGATTCTTCTCCCTTCTTCTGTCCCAGCCACCTTCTCCCAGGGCCAACCCATTTAAAGGGAAGTGGGGGATTGGGTCCCAACTGGGCCTAACTTGGAGGGATGTCTGTCTATATGACTCTGGAGCCAGAACTGGATGTCCCATTAGCCAACGGAGCAAACTGACTCTTGTGTGCCCAGCCCAGTTCTAAAAATATTTATTCATTCACTCATTCATTTATTCATTCAACGGGTATTTATTGAGTAGCAACTATGTGCCAGGTACCATAGTAGGCACTGGGGATATGGTAGCTTGCAAAGGTTACAACCCATTGGAATCCTCTGGAGAGTTTATTAAAATGCAACTTCTCAAGCCCCAGCCCCAGGAGTCGATGCAGGAGGTTTAATGCACACCGAGGAGATTGTATCTTTAACAAGCATGTCGGCATTCTGATGCAGGTAGTCCAGGGTGTATGAGAAACCCTAGTCTAACTTGTAGTAACATTTGTTTCCTAAGAAGCCCGCTGGAGTGGAAAGCTAGGGATACAGAAATACATGTTGTAGCCCCAGACCTTGAAGAGCTCACCGTTCACAATGTCCAGAAAGAGACAGAGAAATAATGCCATTTCAGGGGCTAAGTACTCTGAAAGCCGAGGTACAAAATGCTGTTAGGCCCCATGGAGGAGGTAACTAGCTCTCTTATAAAGGAGGTGATATTTGAGCTGTGTCTTGAGCATGCAAAGAGTTTTTCAGATAGAAAGAGTGGGTGCAGATAATAATTTCTGAAGACAGCCTCATCAGGGCATACCTCCCATCCCACCCTCTCTTCTTATGATGGGAAAAACATGCCTTGCTCAGAGAAATGGGGCTCTGGGTGCCTAGCTCTTGAATCTCGGTGGGGACCTGTGACTACTTCTACCTAGAGGGTATGGCAGAAGTGACACTTCTGAGCCTAGGACACCCTAAGGTAGTATGGCTTCTGCTTGGCTCCTTGTCTGTCGGGACACGTACCTCAGGAGCCCTGACATGACTTGTAAGAAGTCTGGCTTCCCTGAAGTGGCCTTGCTGTAGAAGTCATGTGGAGAAGCCACAGAGCAGTAGAGGAAGATGCCTGAGGAGCCCACCTTTGGGTGATTCCGGCCCCCAGCCTTTGAGCCTCCAGAGCTGATGCCGAGTGGAACAGAGATGAGCAGCCAGCCTACACTGCAGAAAGAAATGTTTTCATGGTTTCGACCACTCCATTTTGGGGTGCTTTGCTGTGTTGCATTAGGCACGTAGAAGAGACTATAGGGCATTCCAGGAATGCAGGTTCAAAGGCATGGAGGGTGAAAGGTACATTAACTCTTTTTGAAATTTAGAGATTCAATATCCTCATGTAGAATTTAGGAGCCTTGATTCAGCACAGACCAAAACGTACAATAATGCCACCTATGTGTTTGCCCCAGCAGTGAGGTCTGTACTCTTTCCCCAAGCTTCATGACCCACCAATTTGGTGACATCCCAAATTGGCATACATGGTTTTAACTGTCCTGTCTTTGTAGTGATGTAATTTTAAGGGTGTGGGTGGCACCTTCTCAATTCCAAGGAAAGAATTCAGTGGATGTTGGAGCTGCAGTGATTCGGGTGTCATTCAGTCTAAAATTGCCTGTCCAGTCTGACCACTCTGAGCACAGTGCCTGGCACACAGCAGGCCATCAACAAATGTGATGGACTGTTTGCATGAGGCCGGTGGGTGAGTAGCGACATCCGAACCATGGCCAGAGTCTCTGACTCAGGGGATCCCAGAATCTGGGTCACGGGAGGGATCTTCACAGGTCATCCTGCCAACAAGCCTTCCCATATCAAGGACTCAGCTACGTCTGCTTACACACCTTTCTAGCAACGACTTCTGCCTGTTATGAAGTCTCTTTTTCACTGGAACCAAACTATCTTCACTGTGAGGTAACATAAATCCAGTCCATGAGTGAGAAAATTGAGGCTCAGAGAAACCACCCAGCTTCTAAGTGACCAATGAGATGTGCCCCCCCTCATGGCTGAATGCCTTCCCACTCTCACAGACTATAAACCCTACAAACAAACCAGGAGCCCATCACCTTTGTACCTTTAGCCCACTGTTTCACCACCTGAAATGCCTTCCCCATCTTCTCTCCTTTGAAGTCCCTGCTCTAAGCCTAACTCCCACGGGAAGCATGGCTCACAAAGATGTAAGACCCTAAAGACCAAGCTTGTGGCTGAACTCGACATGTGGCTCTTTCCTCCATGGGGCTCCTGGGAAAAGAGCCAGCTGTTATCCACTGGGGGCCTAATTTTTTTTTTCCAAGTTCTGTCTCTGTGGCTCTTATATGACCACAACATTTAGTGTCCAGTCCAGCCACGTACAGGGAAGATCTTTGTGCTCCCCAAAGGCTCAATAGAGCAAATTGCTGGGATAGAAATTATCAATTATACTGAGAACAGTCCTTTATATAGTTACTGTGAATTTTAGGTTTCTGTCTTTTCCATGATGCCAACAATATAGTCTAAGGCAGATTTTCCAGGCTCCTGAGCAGCCTATCACAATTGTCATGTCTTGAATGGCTCCAAACCCTTCTTAAAATGCCTGCTTTAGGAACTTATACCACACCTTCAAGTTAATGAGGTTCATTTACATAATATTAATTTTTTTATTCTGGACCTCACAATTAAATTTTTATTTGATTTCTTAGAACTTCATATGATTATAGATGAGGGAGATTTGATGCCTATTAACAAATGAAATGAGGAGAGTTTCTTGGGTTTTTAAGGAGGAAGACTTGTGCCAAGAGAAGTATGGTGACTCCCTGAAATAAGTGAAGATATTTCAGGCTCCATATAATTGGAGAATCTCAGCCAAATGATAAAGTCATACTAGAGAAATTAAAACCACTGTGGGTCAAAAGTAGATTGAAATGATGGAATAAGCACTAACCCCAGAGGCAATGACTTCTAATGAAATGAGCTATAAACCTAAGTTCTAGGTTGTCCATCCATCCATCTATTCATCCATCCATCCATCCATCCATCCAGGGAGATATGTTCCTGACAGATGAATAGCATATGTTTTGACCCAACAGTAAAAAGAAGCATATCCACTTGGGAAAAGACAAAGATATTCCAAGGAGGTTCAGGGGGACAAGAGATGGAGCTTAGTGGATAAGCGGAGGCTAGCTTTTAAAGCATTTTGTAAGCGTCACCCTGAAGTTTATCTTTAAGGCAATGGCAGGAGTAGTTGGGTGATGTTGAAGAGATGCAGGAAAGAGAATATTTATGTTAATTCATCAATTTGTTATGAAAATATTTTGAACATTTCAGGAATATTTTTGAAGCTCTACACATATTCTTCATGTTTCATTGGTCCTGAGTTTACAGAGCAGAGCCAGGAATTAATTTCATTTCTAACCCATAGCATGACTTGGGCAAGTCACTTCCTACTTGGGTCCTAATTTTCTCACTTAGAAGAGAAAAAGAAAAGAAAAGCTAGGGGATTGGCAAGTTGACCATGCTGAATAGTTTTCCTTTGCTGAACTGTTCCCAGAGGGTCAACCAGATTTCAGTAGGTGTGATTAATAAATTACAAAAGATAAATAGAGTGCCTTGAAAGATTTTATGTTCCTTACTTAAATTTTACCTGTCTTTACAGGCTGCCGGGAAGTCTGTCATTCAACCCTTAGCAATAAAACAGCCCTGCATAAATGAAGACAAAATAAATCAGAAGCCGTATGCTTTTAAACTCACTAAATGAAAGCCCAGCATGCATGCTGCCTCCCTCCAAATTAATCACTGGATTAAATGCAAGATGTGCACCCCAAATCAATAGGTTGTGACAGAGAACTCCTGCCTGTGCTTCAGGAAAATTCCACTTCCTTTCAGATGTTGTCGCTTGAAATGTCAGGAAGTTTCCATTCATCACCCACCCTTGAAAAGGCCACCATCACCATACTTCACATTTCCTTGCTGCCTTTCTTCAGAGGAATCAAGGCATATGGCAGAGGGAGCCTTCTCATTGTCACAGCTTCTTCTGGAGGCTGGAAGAGGGGCAATGTACAGAGAGGAGAGGTATAGAGATGCCCAATGCAGGAATAAGAAAATCAAAGGATAAGATGCCCAATGTCTTGTTCAAAAGTCCCAAAGAAACAAGACTCATGTATAGCCCCTTGAATTGCAATACAGTATAGTGGGAAGAAGATGGGCTTAAGAGTTTGAGAGGCGTGGATTTAAATCTTGACCCTAACACCACTCTGAGCTTCACTTTTCTTATCTGTGAAATATAGGAAATGAAAATACTATATGTTACAATCTGTGTAATCTTGGGCAACATGTTATGTAACATCTCTGTGCTTGAGCACCTTCATTTCTAAATGAGGTGTTAAGGTTAAATGTTACCACTCAACACATGATGAGAATGGGGTATTGCATCTCCAGATCAAAGCTATACATACTTTTTCTGCTCTTCAAGACCCGATCCTGCCATCACTTTCTCCAGTAGCCCACAGAGTGGGTTAGGTCGCTTTTGCTCTGTCATTATAACAATATTCATAATAATTAAGAAACACAGTGATAATGATAACACTGAAAACTAACACTTATTGATCACTTACTACAAGACAAACTCTGAGTTATTTGAATTTACTCATTTAGTCCTTATAACAATGTTCTACATTTTACGGAAACTGAGGAAACAGAGTTTACATTACCCATCCAAGGTCTCATCGCTATTAAGCAGGAAAATGCCCTGTCTCCCAGAGCACCTTGGGCTTCACTCTTTCTTGACTTTACCATGTGGCAATGACAGTTCCCCTTATATGACTTTCATCTTTACTGGACTTCAGGTTCCCCTGAAATAGTGACTGAGCGTTATCCAATTTTGTATTCCCAAAGTTTAGCACAGAGTAGGTGTTCTTGAATTTGAAATGAAATGAAATTGACTCATCATGCAAAGATAATAGACTACGAGTATTTAATACCAAGGGCTCTGAATTGAGAAAGTGACTTCCTAGGTCAGAATGTTGCAGAGCTAGACATCATCTCACACGGAAGGGACTCAGACAGACTGGGACAAAGCAAAGACAAGAGCAGTACAGATGAGACAACCAAAAAAAAAAAAAAAAGCCCACACAAAAATCTTCCATTAGTCACACAAATGAAAGAAAGACCCTTAATGGATGCTTAACGTTGCTGGAAGTTGTCCTCAGTACTTCAGTGCATGGTATGTGTGGGTGTCAAACACAGTGATGACAAGTAAACTCCAAAGGAAAGCAGTCATTCTCAACAAATTCTTGTGTCAAAACTTCCTGGGGAATTTTTAGAGATGGATCTCAGGACTGAGGGGAGCTCACTGCAGTCAAGATTCTGACAGTCATGGCACAAAAGGAAAAAAATGGCCTATAAACATATAGAAGAGTGCTCAGCTGCATATTTTTCAAGGTTTGCAAAAGTTACAAGGATCAACAATAACCAGGTTCATGAGGCTCCGAGGAAATGGGTATGATTGTGCCCAGTTAGTGGGAGTAGAATTTTGGAGTCTCCACCAAAATTCCGTTTTGAGGACTCTCTTACAGAAATACCTGCACATGTGTTTGCAAATATATTTTCAAGGGTGCTCATTCTAGTACCATTTGTAATAGTAAAAAACTAGAAACTTCTAAAGTAGGGAAATGGTTTAAAAGTTATGGTACATTCATACAATGGTTAGGGAGTCATGACAACAAATTCAATGGTTCCATAGGTATTGAAATGGAAAGATGACCAAATTCTGGCAACCAACAAATGAACCCTTGTCTCCACAAGAGGCCTTTAGCAGTTTGTTTCAGCTCTTTGTTCTGATTGGCTCATGCCTGTGCCATATGGGATAGGAATGGGAAGGGAAGGGTCAGATGGAAAATTTTTTTCCCATTTATATCTGACTTACTCCCTTCTTCCTTCCTTTCCTCCTTCAGTATAATGAACATGTATTTTTCATATCAATATTACTCTATTTGTTCTTTTTAAAAGTTCTGCTAATCAGTGAAGGCAAAGCTAGACTCATGATGAGTTTTTTTTTTTAATGTTTATTTTTGAGAGACACAGAGAGATTGAGAGTGAGAGCACATGAGCAGGGAGAGGGGTAGAGAGAGAGAGAGACAGAATCTGAAGCAGGCTACAGGCTCTGAGCTGTCAGCACAGAGCCCAGGGTGGGGCTTGAATCCACAAATCGTGAAATCATGACCTGAGTCAAAGTTGGATGCTTAACCAACTGAGCCACCCAGGTGGCCCCAGACTCATGGTGAGTTTTAAGTTCAGTCTGAGTATACCATGTGTTACACTATAATAAAAGTATGGACAAGGCCCCATGCTAATAGAGACAAAAAGTGAAATAAAATAAGACACCTTCCTATAAGCAATAGGGAAGATATCACAGGAGAGGAGAGTCTGAGATTCAACTTGAGCTTTGACTTGGGAGTAGGAACTCTCTAGGGGAAACAGTGAAGGCAAAGCTTTCAGGGCAGAGGCACACATGGGCCCAAACTTAGCGGGATGGAACAGGTGGGGTATTGCAGGTCTGCAGCTGGAATGATGCTTGGTGCTCAGATGGTTATTCCATCTTGGAGTGGGGAACCAGAAGAAGCCCAAACTAAGGAGCAGCACAAATTTAGCTCTAGGTGAGGAACAGCCACAGGGGAAGAAGGCGAGAAAGCCAGGGTGGATGATTTGCACATTGTTTTCATCTGACCTGCTATGGAATGTGCCTCATAACTCATCTGCATAGGCAGCTCTGGGAGTGGACAAAGGAAATACAACCAGTAGAAATTCCTGGGAAACTGTGAGGGGCCCAAATAGGAAATGCCAGTCAAGAGATTTCACTGTGCTAAGTTCAAATACCAATGTCGGAGCTGTGATCCTCAAAGATCCCACTTGTTAACTGCAGAAGAGACACTTTGGCAAAAGGTATATGGATAATAATCAGGGTCCCGTGGATATCATCTTTTCTTTTTTCTTAATTTTTTATTTTTATTTTTTATTTTGAGAGAGTGAGAGAGCAGGGGAAGTACAGAGAGAGAGGGAGAGAAAGAGAATCCCAAGCAGGCTCCTCGCTGTCAGTGCAGAGCCTGATGCAGGGCTGAACTCACACACCATGAGATCATGACCTGAATCAAAATCAAGAGTTGATGCTTAATCGACTGAGCCACGCAGGTGTCCTGGATACCATCCTTTCCAACTTTTTGTATTCACCATCTAACTTGATGCTTCAAAAACCTTTGAGCCAAGAGTGATTATCTTCATTTCATAGATATTAGAATGGAGGCTCAGGGAGAGTTAGCTACTTGCTCAAGGTCACATGGCTAAGGGAGACTGGATGCTATCAGAAGAACAAAAAATCTATTGCTTTTGGAGTGGTACAGACTTGTATTAAAATCTTTATTCCATAACTCACTATTTGCGTGGCTTTGGCCAATTTACTTTCCTCTCTGACTCCATTTTCTCATACATAGAATGTGGATAACATTACTTACCTTATAAAGCTGTTGGAAAAATGGAACAAGATTACATATGCGGCATACTTGCTCCCTGTTTGCCCCTTCCTTAGTGACTCAATCCTAACTTGGGGTAAGGGGGAAAACAAATACATCTTGTTAAAACGTTCCATTTCCCAGCTTCCCTTGTACCTGGGAGTGGCCATGTGACACAGTTCTGGCCAATGAAATGTAAGCAGAAGTCTCTAGAAAGGGAATCTGGTCCCAAATTAGAAAGTTAAACCTTTTTTAGCAAAAGTCTTTCTTCTCTGCTTCTTTCTTCTTGGAACGGAACTTCATTCCAAGGAATGGAAGAAGGGAAGATTGAAGAGCCATCTTGGAACAATGGAGGAACTTGCACCTCCAATTTTATTGTTGGATTGCTTTTTCCTGGATCTCTCATTGCTTGAGACAAATAAACCCTTGCTAACTTCAGCAGTTTGCAGCTGTCCATATTCTTGATGGAGTAATCTAGGCTTAGAGTTATCATACATATCTAAGGAATCATAGGCATTTTGATTAAAGCAGGGACCTTTCTCTGAAGTGGAGGAAGAATTCAATCCCCTGTCCCCAACATAAAATAGCATTAGCCTGCTCACCCATCTTGCTTCACACTACACAGTGTTTCTTTCTCTATTCTCTGTCTTGCTTACCTCCAAAGTTGGGTACACAGCCCTCTCCACCTGCAGACCAATAGTTCAAATGAGATAACATATATAAAATCCCTAGCAAAGTCTCTGACACACAAGTATAAAGTAAATCGGATTTATTTTTCTTGAGTCAAAAAGTTTTAAAAGCAATCTCAACATATTGTAATATTTTTACTTTAACAAATATGTATGGAAAAGTGTAGAGGGTCTTTTGACCTACAAGATAAAGAAACCCAAGCAGCTTTAGCATGGCATTCAAGGTCCTAACTCCCACATATAGCTCTAGGTATCTCTTCCTGAGTCCCTTGATAATGCCCCTTCCCTTGCTACAATAACACTGTAGGGTTTTGCTTCCTCTCTGCTGTAGCACTTATCTGATTATAGTCACTGAGTTTGCCTCTCCCACTGAATGTGAGGATTGCATCTCATTTATCTTTGACTTTCTAGTAACCCTGCACAGAGTGGCACTCAATAAATTGCTGCTGAAGTAATAAATAAGTCTCCAGTCAGTGCCTAGAAGTCTAGTCACATGAAGGTCTTGGCTTTTTTCTGAACACAGCTGAGCATTTTCATGCTTCAGAAGTTTTGCACAAGCTCTTCCTTTTGCTTAGAATTTTTTCTCTCCATTTTATGTCTGTAGCATTCCTACTCATCCTCACACAGCCACCTCAAACATCACCTCTGCCAACTCTCTCAGTTGCTCTTTGTTCTCTCTTAAAGGATTTGATGCTTACTTCTGATATGGTACACAATTTACTGCTCATTATTATTATGATTTGTCCACATGCTTCTCTTCCCTGCCAGACTGTGAAATCTTAAAAGCACTTAATCATATTTTTCTGCCACTTGTATTCAACATAGTTTCTGGCACATGGGAGATATTGAGAATTTTGGTGCAGATTAAACTTTGAATTTTCACAAAATTGTGGCTTTGAGATGTTGCTTGTCCTTGCCTCTGTAATGAGGTTCAAAACATCTGTAATGAGGTGGGGAATAAAAGGAAATGAGCCTTTATTCAGCATTTACTGTGGACCAGGCATTATTGTCCATGTTGTTTCCAGAGTAAGTATGAAACCCACCCTCAAATAACTTATAATTTTATTAGGGAGACACTCTACTACATGAGTGCTTTATGGATTGGTGTAGATTTTGCTAATGGTCCCTTTGTCATTTTAGACCACACCTCTTGGGATAACTCTAACTGTATTGTGGCTCTTCCTAACCACCTTCAACAAAGACCTGAGAACCTGACCCAAGCTGGTCCAATAAGATTCTCTCTGAAAGAAATATGAAATTTTGGAATGAATTTCTGAAAATATTGGGAGCTGTTGGCGGTGAGTCACATGTGTGGCAGTCCTCCAGGATGAAAGTCCATAAAGAGTTCTGAGATACCAGAACTGCCTTGGGTTCTCCTATCTTGGTAGTTCAGCATTTCCTTTGATTCTCTGAGACACCCCCAGCATCCTTCCAATAAATTTCCCCTTTGCTTCAGCTAGAAAAAGTCCATTTCAAATTCTTACAAGTTAAAAAAAAAAAAAAAAAGAACCAATACGGTCCGAATTCCAAAAGAATTTCCTGTTTGGTCTCTGAATTGGTTAAGATTTGCATTAGCTGCCAATGACAGAAAACCCATAGTAGTGGCTTTAAAAGGACACAAGTTTCTTTCTGTCTCAAGTGAATGCAGGCAACCAGAACTAGCTGTTTGATCCACAGGAATCCAGATTCCCTCTATCTTCAATCTCAGGATTTAACTTCTCACTCAAGGACAAGGATGGCTGCTCAAATTCCAGACATTGTGTCACCAATCCAGCTTATAGGAAGAAGGAAGACATGCCCCTCCCTTGAAAGGTATATCCTAAAAGCCGAACACACTATCTCTGCTCTTATTCCACTGGCTGAAATTTAGTTACCTAACTTCAATATGCTAACTATCTTCCATTTGCCTGTCCATACTCACTGCCAACTCTTTTCATCTGCTTTCTACCTGGGGAGGCTGGCCTGTGTAGACCATATCAGTGGGAGAGTATAACCTCTGGCTTTTATGGTTTTAGCTCAGACAACAGAGGCTCTTGAAGGAAATCAGAAAATGAGAAGAATGAGATGAGAGTGTTTATTTCTCTGGACTCTTCCCTTCAAGGTTGCACTGGGCTGGCTCTATCCCTCAAATAAAGATGACTGGCCCTGCAAAGTGACCGAATCAACTTGACTCTCTTTTTCTATGCCTTAGTAGCTATTTCCTTCCTTCATTCCATTAGGTTCTAAGGGAGGTAACAGCCTAGCTGCTATGAGCTCTGGATTACTGAACTGTAGTTACAATTCTTCTACACCCTATCTTAGTAAACAGCCCCCTTTATAAATAAATCCTCCATGGCTTATCCCATTTTGAGTGTGTCATCTCTTTTCTGTTGGGATTTTGACATACCTACATAATTACAAGGTTTTTATTATAGGCCAGGTACCTAAAAATTGAATCTATTACCAAAAAAGGATAGGAGAAACCATATAATGGGATAACTGGTAGTCTTTGCCATAGTCCCATCAGGTCTTTTTGATCAACTCTTATATCCAATTTTTATGGGTTGAACTTTCCATCCCTTACTCCTAATATCCATAAGGCAAGGTAATCACCATCTTTTTTACCTTATACAAAGTTAAAATAAGGCTATAAAAAATCTAAAGATACACATCTATTTGTGGATGAATTATAATTATTAATAGCCACCTAGGAAGGGTAGTAACACATGTTTAGTGAATGTATGGATGAAATGATGAAACTCTGTTTTCAGTTTTTCAACTGCAATATTGGTGTGTTGTGCCACATGATGTCCTAAGTCCTTTCCAGTGATGATCTTCAAGTATTATTTTGTTAGCTGTGTCACAATTTTCCATGGGTCATAGAAAGAAATATGGCAGAACTGTCAAACTGGAGGTACAAGGTCCAGGGAAGACATAGGAGTGAGACCGATTTAAGAAGATACCAGATCTGATAATCTAGGTAGAATCAGTAGAGCAGCCATAGGTATTGACTCATGCAGATTCTGATCGTTGGAAGAGACAAGAGATAGGAGGCAAACTTAGCAGATGAAAATAATTTCAAACACCTGGAGGAAGTGCATAGGCACAGGCAACCAGGAGGTTGGAAACACATACATTGCAAGACAATAGTCAACCCAGACAGAAATTAAGAAATCTGCTACCCCTTAAGAGAATACTTGAGTCACCCAAGTCAAACTCCAGATGCTATTTATGGCTCCTCCCTCTATTTTATCCTCATATCCAACCAGTCTTTTGAATCGGTTGATTATGCCTTCTAACTATTTCATTTTTGTCTACTCATCTCCGTTCCCATTTCCAATAACAGCTCAGGCTCAAATTATCTTTGGCTTGTATTAAGGCTACATTTTCCCGATCGATCATTATTTCCCCCATACAGTCCCATTTTCCAAACTGCAGCCAATGGCATCTTTCTAAAACACAAACAGACCATCTTAGTCACCTGAATAAACAATTCAGTCATTCTTCAGTTCTAGAATTAAATTAAAATGTTTAACAAGACCTTGTATTATCAGCTCCTACATCTCTTTTTAGCCTCATCTCACCCCGCTCCTTTTCTTCCCACTTGCCATTTCAGCCACTCTGAAATACGTGTAATTTCCCAAAGAAATTAAATAGGGTTTTCCATGTGTATTATTTCCCCCAACCACTCTAATTTCCTGCCTCAGATGCATTCTCACTCATCCATCAGAACTCCACTCAAAAGCTATTATCTACTGCAGACATTTTATCTCAACATCCTCATCTTCACTCAGGTTAGAATAGGCATCTCTCCTTTGTGTTCTCATAAGCTCTGGGCTTATCTCTACTGTATTACATATCATGATCTATTGTTATTTCCATGTTAGTTGTCTATTTCTCCCTGGTCTAAGAGTTTGTTAAAGAAAGGGTTTATATCTCATTTAACATGGTAACTTCAGTGCCTAGCATAGAAGATGATAAAAATGGTGCTCAAAACATGCCTATGAAATAAAGGAATGAACAAGAGCAGTAATACGTAAAGTGAGGTTAAAGGCATTGTCATCTTCCTTGTCTTAGACACCACACTTCAATTAATGCAGACTGGGATGCCTTTCACATTTTACATTTTACTCGTTATACCATGTTGTTTTGCTTTATTGTAATATGAATATTCTTGTTTCCAGTCTTGAGGTTTACTCTTTTCTCTAAGTACAAATAAATCATAATAGCTGAACTTCCATTTCAGGCTAGGATAGAATGACAGGATTCAGACATATTCTCCCATTATAAACAAATAAGGAAACTGGGAAAAATTATATGAAACTGTTTGCAGACATCAAACAACAGATACTATGGTATTGTGATTACTAAGAAAAGGGACATTAAGTGAGGTAAATACTTGGCCTTTGCCTGGAATCACATTCTGGATCTTATTACAGGAAGAGAATCCTAAGCAGAGTGCAGCAATCTAAGTTGAGAAGATACAGGTCAGAGATCTGGGAGGTTGAGGTGATTCAAAATTGTGGAGCAGAGTTTTAGAGAAGAGCAACATAGGAAAATACTTCAGAGCCTTTGCTGAATATCAGATCATGTATGCCTAGGCTAAAACTCCATGAAACCAGGCAATGGGTGACTAGAGAACAGTAGACCAAGAAATTCAGAGATCACAAAATTGGGAGACTCTATCCACCAAGAGTGGAAGGTCCTTGCAGATCTCCTGGGACATTCAGTGGCCACAGAAGTGTCATGTGTTAGTAGTGGGGTTAAACTATACCTACAATAAAAGTTTCTCTATACTTGCCCTACAAAGTCTTAAAAACAAGTCTGGGAAAAGATCAAGCTAATCAGCAAGTAACTTATCCACTTGCCAGAACAAATCTGAACACTCATTATAGGATAACAACAAAATCCAGACACTCAACATAAAACACAATATTCAGTGTTTTTTTAGTAAAAAAAAAATTACTAGACATGTCAAGAAGTAAGCAAATATGTTCTATACTTGGAGAAAAAAAGGTCAGTCAATAGAAACAGACCCAGAAATAATAGAGATGATAGAATATCAGAAAAGGACTTTGAGCAGCTATTAAGTTATACTGAATTATTCAAAAGTAAACATAAATGTAGTGAGGAGAGAAATGGAATATACGAAGAAGGCTAAATGAAACTTCTAGAGATTTAAAAAAATATAATATATGCTAATGAAAATTTCTCTGGAAAGATGGAGGATATAATAGATATTGCAGAAGTAAATATTAGTTAACTTGAAGTCATAGTAACAGAAGCTATCCAAAATGAACCATATAGAAGAAAATGATTGAAAAGCATAATTAATACTGTCTTGGTGACCTGTAGGATGATTTGAAATCATCTGACATACAATTCCAGAAGGAGAGGTTGGGGTAAGGAGAAATAGAAACAGATTTGAAAACATAATGGCTAACAATTCCCAGGCTTGATGAAAAATACAAGCTCAACGAACCTCAATCAGGATAACAAAGAAAACTCCACCAGGGCACATTATAACCCATTTTTGAAAATAAGGTGATGATGGAAAAATCTTAAAAGCTTTCCTATAAATAAAAATAAAGATTTCCAAGGTAAATTTAAGGGAGAAATAGTACCAATCCTACATAAACAGTTTCAGAAGATAGTAGAGGAGGAAACATTTCATAACTTACTTTATAAAGCTAGTCTTGTCTAGCTATTAAAAAGAAAGACTTCATAGGAAGAAGAAAACCTTCACGAGGAAAGATGTAAAATTCCTTTTAAAATGTAGCAAATAAAATCCAGGAATATATATAAAAAAGGGTAATATACCACATCTAAGTGGGATTTATTCCAAGAATACAAGATTGGTTTAACACTTAAAAGTCATTAATGTAATTTAATATATTAACAGACTAAAGAGAACAATTCAGCAGAAAAAGCATTTGACAAAATTTATATCCATTGATTTAAAAAAAAAGCTCAAAATCTTTCAACCAAAGAATAGAAAGAAACTTCTTTAACCAATTGATAAAGAGTATCTATGAAAAATTTGCAGCTAATATATGTAAAGGTGAATGACTGAGTGCTTTCATCCTAAGATCAGAAACAAGACCATTAACTAACATAAATCACAATACAAAAAAAAAAAAAACTTCTTTAAGATGGATTATAAGTCTAAATGTAAAATCTAAAACTCCAAATTTCCAGTAAAATCTTTGCAACCTTATGCTGGCAAATATTTCTTCAACAGGACAAGAGCAGTATGAAAACAATTAGGTAAATTAGACCATCAAAACTTAAAATGCCTCTTTCAAATATACCATCAAAAGGATAGTAAGGCACTCTACAGATTGATAAGAATATTTGTCATATATTAATAGGACAATGGACCAATATCTAGAGTATATGAAGAACTCTTAAAACATAAGAAGACAAAAATTTTTTTAAGTGAGCAAAAACCTAGAATAAATACTTTCCAAAAGAAGATATGGGAGTGGCCAACAAGCATGTGAGAAGATACTCAATGTTATTAGCCTTTAGGGAAATGCATATTAAAGCCACAATGAGACACCAGGGCATAGTTGTTAAAATGGCTAAACGTAGACTGAGATTATCAAATATTGACAAGGATGTGGAGGAACTAAAATTCTCATACGTTGCTGGTACTAACAAAAACAATATAACCGCTATGAGAAATAGGCACTTTCTTATATGGTTAAACACAAACCCATATATCTACCCTACATCACAAGGATTCCACTACAAGGTATTTACATAATTTAGATCTGTTTACACAGGTATTCATAAAGCTTAGTTGATACTATCCTCAAATTGGAAACAACCCAAATGATAACCAACAGGTGAATCCATACAGTGAAATACTACTCATCAAATCAACCAACCAAACAATCTACCTACTAAAAAATGCAACCACATGAAGAAACGTAAAATACCATTATTTAAAAAGTGTATAGGGTCACCCAGGTGGCTCAGTCAGTTAAGCATCCATCTCTTGATTTCTGCTCAGGTCATGATCTCCTGTTTCAGGCCCCAAGTCAGGCTCTGTGCTGACAGTGTGGATCCTGCTTGGGATTCTCTCTCTCTCTCCTGTTTCTGACCCTCCCCACTCTCTGTCTTTCCTTCTGTCTCTCTCAAATTAAATGAATAAACTTAAAAAAAAATGTATGTGCACTATTTATATAAAACTCTGGAGGAGGGGCTCCTGGCTGGCTCAGTCGGAGGAGGATGCAACTCTTCATCTCGGGGTTGTGAGTTCAAGCTCCACATTGGGTGTAGAGATTGCTTAAAAATGAAATCTTTAAAATAAATCTCTACAAGAGACAAGCCTAATCTAGAGTGACAAAAAGCTGACTGACAATTTCTTGTGACCTGGGGTGTTTGGGGGTTGACTGATAAGAAGGCAGAAGAAAACTTTTCAGGTGATTGTGGTGGTTATCTTGATTGTGGTGTGGTGACTACATGGGTGTATACATTTTTCAAAGGTGGTTAAACTGTACATATTCAATGAAAGTATTTTATTATATGTAAATAATTTCCACAAACCCTGGGCTTCCAGTAGTCTTCCCAAGTGTTGCAAAGAGAGGATCACTCAGATTTCTGGAGAGTGCCCTACAAACCTCTCCTTCTTTGTTCTACGAACCCCTCCTACACTGAAATTCCCCACCCACTTTTCACTCTCCCATGTTGGCTTCTCATGGCTGTTCCAGTTCTCTCTAGTATGTTCCACTGGAAAATCTCGCTATGCTTTTCTCTTTCATCCCCCAATGCACCACCAGCAGAGAGCCACCTTGTACTGAGCATTTTACTAAGGTTTAGTGATGAAGTAGGGAAGTCATGTCACAAGAGAACAAACAAAGCTAAATGTCAAACAGCATGTTGGTGGTATACATCATCCACTCCTTGAAGGCAGTGACTCACTATCTCCTCACTCTTGGCTGCAGCCTGCTTCCATGTGGCTGGCCACGTTCCCCTCTCTTCCTAATTTAAGCGCTAAAGACTCTGACAAGGGGTCACAATGGGAAAACCCTCAAGTCCTATTATGTTGTGAAGTAGAAAACATGTAAATCTCATCCTTTTTTTGACCTCTCTCATCAAGATGAGCCCTGATCTATATTTGCAGAGCCCCAAAAGCCAGTTAACGTAATTTCTCAAGCAAAGGAGGACTTATTTCCTAAAAACAAATTTTTTTCTGGATTAGTGTTTTCATCTGGGATGATGATAAAATAAATGCAAACAATTATGCACACATCAGAGGTCCTGAACAAGAATGTCTTGGCCTGGAACTTATGAATCTATATTTCAACTAACATACCATCTCACCAAATTTCCCTGCCTTGATTTCTTTAGGCAGTTTAAAACCAAACAATTCTCATCCTTTTGTGATTAATAAATCCTCCTATTATACTCTGTAAATGTCCTTTCAGCCAGAGGTCTCTCGCCCTTGATTTCAATAGTTGATATATAAATTTTATATATAGGACTGGTTTTTCTCTCATTCTCCCTCTCCACAGCCCACCTTTGGACCATAAGCCTAACCATACTGCAGTAAGGGTGGAACCACAAAAATGTTGTATCATAGGGCTTCCCTTAGGTTCCAGATTATATTTACAGCTAGTAGCCTGGGAAACATCTTAAAAATCCATAACATGAAGTCTGTCATTTCTGAAAGCACACTGTCACCTCAAACAATCATCACTGCTCTTACCCACAGATTATTGTGGGCTTGCCTGTACCCCCAGGACGTTTTATGGCAAGCTCTGGAAACATGAGTTACCTTTTAGGATCTTTAGATTGGCAAGATCTGACTAAAGTTGATAGACCAAGTTCTGTAAAAATGGTTTGGGCATGGGCTTTGTCTAGAGCCACAGAAGAGCTTAAGGGAAAACCTTGAAATAGCAAATGACAGAACTTTCCCTGAGGTTCACAGATGTTCTCTCCAAATTCTAGAAGTATGCCAAGAGCTAAATTTCATTTTGGGGGCCTCCTATCCACAAGCAGACAGAGATCAAGAATCATCACTAAACATGTGGTTTGATGTAAATAAAGTTCTCAAAGCCCCTCTGTTTGTCATTTCAGTAATTGATTACAGCATGATTCTGTCTCCTATTCCCAGACCCTGCCAAATTGCTTTGATTCCTTCCGGAATCAAATGTAGAGACTGACATACAGATGCATTAAACTCATCTTTGTCACAAATCTCTCAGGGGCACGTTGCTCCTCTGCTCATGAAAATTATGGTGTTTCTCATGGTCCAGAGATCACTGCATATAGTAAACTTCCTTCTCGTTTTTTATATATAAATGCTATATTTGCACTTTCCTATTGCGAATTTTCAATCTCACTGAATATATTTGAGGTGCTAGTTTTTACTAACCAGAAGGATGTTCCTTTATAACTCCATGGATAATAATGGCAACTAACATTTATTTAGTGCTTCTGTGTTAATGCCACCTTATGTATCTATTATGGCCTTCAATCCTCAACATAATCTTATGAAAAAAGTACTATGATCACCTTCATCTTGCAAATGAGGATAGAGAGGCCAAGTTCTCATAGCTGCAGAGTGAGGGCCAGGAGGTGCAACTTCAAAGCACTGATGCCTGACTCCGATATTATACTCATTCAACAAGTATTTGCTGAGTGTCTACTACGTGCTGGGCACCATGATAGGCACTGGGCATACTGCAGTCTACTTGGTGGGCATCACGTTCATAGCTCTGTAACAACAAATACCAGGCTGATTGCATTTTATTAGAGAAAATGAATGTCATGGACTTAAATTAGTCAATAGACAATTTGTTTTAAAACACCTCCCATTCCTTCGTAATCAAATAGAAAAAATTGCTACTTCCTTCTTGGTGCATAGGGATATATTTATTAAGCTTATCAATTGTTTCTGAGAAATGCACAAAGTGTGTATTGACATATAAATCTCTCTGTGGAGGGGCGCCTGGGTGGCTCAGTCGGTTAAGTGTCCAACTTCGGCCCAGGTAATGAGCTCAAGGTTCGTGAGTTTGAGCCCCATGTCGGGCTCTGTGCTGAAATCTCATAGCCTGGAGTCTGCTTCGGATTCTGTGTTTCCATCTCTCTCTGCCCCTCCCCTGCTCACACTCTGTCTCTCTCAAAAATAAATAAACATCAATTTTTAAAAAAAAAATCTCTCTGTGGAATAGCTCATCTACATTCTCACACCTTTGTTAACTAGGGAGCCTGTGAGAAATTGGCTCTTTTGTGAGTTAGTGACTTAGCTATCCCCAAAGGGATAAGAAACTGTCCTGGAATGATCTGGCCCTTTTCAGAGCCTTCCTTGAATTACATCTCTTAATTAGATGTGGCTTCTCCCTTTTTGGGACTCCCAGAGCACATTTTATATAACTTTGGTATGATACGTAACATATCCAGTCATGTTCAGTGTGTACTTTCCTTAGCCCTCTGGCTAGAAAAAACTTTAACAGCACTTGCTGTATAGATCTATTGAGAGAATTCAATGAAACAGAGCACATAATGCACTTAGCCTGGTGACTGGCACAGAAATTCTCCCCACAAGTATTTGTTGAATGAAGGAATGAATAGTTGGTGCACAGTAAATCTTAGATGCTGCTAACTGGTGCAAGGTGTACATAATATTAATCAGAGGGACTTGTGAAAATTCTAGACTCAAGGCTCCTCCTTCAAACATTGCAACTCAGTTAGTCTGGGGTGGAGGTCCAGGAATCCAGGTGACCCTGGGACAAGGGCCTGGAGACTACACCTGACTTAGAGAATCCTGGTGACTTGTGAGCTCCACGGTGGCAAGGGTAATATGGTCATTCATCTCTAAGTGACCCTGCACCCATCTGCCCCAGTCCCTGACATGCAGCAAGTGCTCAGGGACAGGTAGCCTGAAGGTTAGCCTTGTTAGGTAGAGGAGGTGCTGTGTCTAGACCTATCAATATAAAGCAAACAGAGTATGAATGATTCTAAAATGTGCATGGAGCCTTGTAACCACCCCAGTCACAACCTCAAAAACGTAGTCACTGTTGTTCCACACTTGATTTTCCCAAAGTCTCAAGTTCTTTTATGCCCCCTCATCAGTGCCTTATTTTGAGCACTTTACTATGTGCCAGTCACTTTATTTGATTTTATCCTCAGCATTTGTCCGAGAGGGAGGAGACTGAGGCTCAGAGAGTGTGTTACCTGTCTGAAGTCACATAGCAAGTGCTGGGTTTCAGACAAGGTGGGAGAAATTGCCAAGTCTGAGTATATTCCACACAGCTCCCTCCTGGGGTGAATGAAAGGAATTGGGGAGCACCTCTCTTGGCCTGCTGGGGCAGGTGAGACGCAGAAGTCAGTGTGTGTGTGTGTGTTTGCATATGTGTGTGTTGCCAGAAAATTCCTGATTATAGATAATTGCATCAAACAGAAGTGATTTTTCCCTTGTAAGTAGGTATTATAAATATAGCATATGAAACAACCCTTACTTCATCCGCAGCCAATCAACCCTTGGCAGTTTGCATATTACATATCTACAGCATGACTCAAAGGACCCTCAGGCAGTGGGTGGGTTAAAAATCAATCAAACAATAATAATTTTCATAAGTGAGAACTCCCTGGCTTCCCAGTTGGCTGTTCAGTTAGTCCTGAGTCACGAATTTCCTTTTTAGGGTAATATTTACCATAGAGCATGGCTAGTTAGTACGTAATATCCACTATCTGATGGGAGACTTGTTATTAAAACATTACCTAATGATATATTTGTCTGATAAATAATCCCTAGGATTAAAAAATGTAAGTTAGGGAGGAACTAGGGTGAGTTTTCAGGGAATGGAAAGGTGAATAAGAAAAAGCCATGGTTTGGAGGTAAATAAAAAGGTGTTTGTCTGGAGCTGGGTGTCGAAATAATGCCAACTGTAATAATTAGAATAAAGGAGAGAGAGGGAGAGACAGACAGTGACAAAGAGCACAGGAGGAGACAGGATGAACACTGGAATTGTTAATAACCATAATCATAATTATAAGCACCTTTTATTGCATTGTTAGTATATGCAGGCACTGGGCTGATCATCTGACATACGCCTTCATTTTTCTTCTCATGAAAATCCTGGCGGTCACTCCTCCTACCATCCCCATTCCTCAGATTCCAGCCAGTCCAATAAAAGGGCTGAAAGCAAAGACCCTAAAGATAAAATGTGTGTGTTTACATCTCAGCTTCCTATTTACTAGCTGTGAAACCTTAATTTTCTTCTGCCTCAGGCCTCTCATCTGTGAAAGGGAGGTAATGGTAATGTTGCCTACCTTATAGGGTTGTTTAGAGGACTAAAGTAGTTAACAAACAAAACCCTTGTAAACTCCATAAATTCGGCTGCCATTTCAAGCTAGAGGATCTGAGGTCAGAAGTTAAATCCCTTGCCCGAAGTCACAGAATTGCAAAATAGTAGAGATGGGATTTGAACCTAAATTGGTCTGATTCCAGCTCCCATGTGCTCTCAACATTTATACTTTGGTGGATGGGAGCAATAATGGTAGGAAAACAGACATAACAAAGTATGTTTTCCTAAGGCACATATTGTCAATACCCACCATTTGAGTCAAACTACTCCAAATTTATGGACCATTTTATAACCACAGAATACAATCTAGAAGCAACCCTAGAGGTCATCTCATCCAAAGATTGCAAACTGTCAGCTCAGGGACCTCTCATTTTCCAGAGATATGTAGTGTTTGGCTGCCTAACATTGGTGGGTGCAGAGCTATTAAAATTTCATATAAGTTGCCAAAACTAAAAACTGTGAGACTAACAAGAAAAATCTAGATTTGGGGGCGCCTGGGTGGTTCAGTCAGTTAAGAAGCTGACTTCGGCTCAGGTGATGATCTTGCGGTTCGTAAGTTCAAGCCCTGCATCGGGCTCAGGGCTGACCGCTTGGAGCCTGAAGCCTGCTTCAGCTTCTGTGTCTCCCTTTCTCTCCAACCCTCCCCTGCTCACGTTCTATCTCTCTGTCTCTCAAAAATAAATGTTTAAAAAAAATTTTTTTTTTTAAAAGAAAAATCTAGATTTACATTTTCTCTAACAAAGCGGGAGGGTCTGGACCCACATCCCTAAACACAATAGTCAATTATACTCAGCTGCCTGAGTATATTCTCACCACTCCCTGCTGTCTCTTGCATCTGGTCCACTTCACTCAGTTATCTCCCCATGACAGCCCAGTGAATATGGGATACCAGAAGCCATGTTCTCTGAACCTCCTTTCCTCAGACATGATACCTAGCTTAGTGAATTTTTCCAGAAGGGTGAGTTGTTATTCTCCTCATAGATTCACCCCCTCTTCTGAAACCTTGCATTTATTCACATCCCTTTCACAGAATGGGACTCAGAGAACTGAGCTTTCTGAGCTGACCAGCAGAGAGTACTAGGGGGCAGCTTACTCACATCTCTTGAGATCTTTTGAGATCTCCCATCAAAGCTTTTTCTGCAGACTAACTTTATAAATTGACGAGGAGTTCCTGGTGACGAGGAAGCCCAGGCTGTCCCAGGATGTTTTCTGTCACAGGGCCCAAACCCGGCAGTTGAGAAACCACTTGCCTGAAGTTACCCAGTTCTATAGCCATACAGTGATGTTGTCTCTCTGCCTCTCTGGTCTCCCTTCCATTACACAGTCAAGCTCATCTTGTTCAGGTGTTGACAAGATCATAGTAAAACTACTTAGCTTGTATGGTCACAAACAGTGACTCCCAGCTGACCTCAGAGAGTGTGGCTTCCTTGAGGACCCTCAAATTCAAAACTGAGCAGTGCACTAGCCCCAGTGAATATCTCCTTTGTGCCAGGCTCTGTGCTCTGCTGCCTCTCCACAGACAAGTGACGCTCACTTTGCTTCTAGCACCAGTTTACCTTATTTAATCTTCATAATAATCTCCTCACTACTCTGTGAGGTATGTGTTAGGATTCACATTTTACAGGCAGAGAAACTGAGGCTGAGCAAGTTTACTATCTTGTCCAATGACAAGTCATTGTAACTCTGAAGTTCTGTACTCTTACTGTCTAGCAAGTATAAAAACTCGGATCTGTGCAGTGGAGGTGGGAGCATGAGGAATGCTCTGTGAGTTAGGAGGTGGTTCAAAAGAGGGAGAGATGATATCTGACTGACAGGATCAGGAAGAACACATGGAGGAGTGAACTGGAATGTAGTCGTGCGAAACAGGGATGCTCCTCATGGGGGAAGAGAAGATTACATATGGAGGCTACAGCAATCAAAGTCTTAGCAGTGGACAATGTTGGGATATATCATTTAGTTTACCTGGCCTGGGACACCTTCACAGGAATAAAGAGACAGTAAAGGCCAGATTATGAGGGTGCTTGGACAATCACATGGTGGGCCTGGGACCAAAAGGCACTGGGGAACTCTGGACAGAGTTTAACAGTGACTAGTCATAATTATTAGCTCCAGAGAGAGACACTCTGTCTTCTTCCTCTTCCTCTTTCTGTTGTTCAGTCCTCTTGCCACAGATGGGCTCTAGTGTGGGGGGTTGATGGAGGTAGACCCTGTAGTCAAAAGTGCTTTGGAAGCTTTGGAGGTTGCTTCCAGTTGGAGCAAGGAGGGTTGAACATTATTAACAGAGAAGGGGGGATTTGACCAGGGATATGGAGGACAGATGATATATTAGCACTCAGAGATGAGGGCAAAGGGGAATGCAGGTGGAGAAACTAGCACGAGCAAAGGGACAGGGGCAGAAATTAAGCAGGTGCTCTTGGGGAACGGTGACTCATTTACTCTTCTGAAATGGAAGGTGTGTGAGGGGGTGAGGTGTGATGTGGGTTTAAGAGCAGGAATGGCAGTGTTATCAAGCTAAGGAGACTTTATCTAATTAAAAAGGGAAGCCTGGGAGGATTTTGAGTAGGGGAGTGATATTCATGTCTAAAATATCTATTGATGACAAAAGTATGCAGGATAGATGGAGGACAGAGGAGAGACTCGAGACAGACGCCAAGGAGAAAGCTGACCCAACACTGCTGGTGAGATGTGGTGAGCATGTGAACTAGGACAGTGGCTGTGGGGACACAGAGTTGTCTCTACCTGGGGCATCTGGGGGACTGTAATCATAAACAGGACACATTCTTGTCATTAACATCATCACTTATTTTGCTGTTCTCCTCCTTCCTCTTGCCTTTTCATTTCATTCTTCTTTCTTCCTCCTTCTCTTTCCTTCTCTTTTCCTCTTCTTCTGTAATTACTTACCTTTCAATAGTCCTTTCAGATTTAGTTAAACCTTGGTTTCTGAGCATAATTTGTTCCAGAAACATGTTGGTAATCCAAAGCACTCATATATCAAAGTGAATTTCAAGAACCATTGGCTCAGTTGTGATCATGTGATGTTCGGCATCACACACTGCTCGTAATCCAAGACGTCACTCATTTATCAAGATAAAATTTATTAGAAATGTTTCCTCATCTTGCAGAATGCTCGCAAAACAAGTTATTCACAATCTGAGGTTTTACAAAATGAGGTTTGCAGCATTCCCTGAGGGTCAGGCCCAGGCTCTTGCTATCTTCCCACACTGCCATTCTCAGCCCATGGCTCCCACGTCTTAGGTCAAGATGACTCTCAAACTTTCCCCATTAGATCTGTTTTCCTGCAGGAGAATGGCAGAAGAGGACCCTTCCTGGAATTTGCATTCTCCAGTTCTGCATACTTCAAATTAGCAGACCTTATCCCATTACCACACTGCAGGGTCAGAGAGACCAGAAAAAGAGGGCTCTCATCTGGGTTACTATTTGCTAGAGAACTGCTAGCATGGCAGAGACAGAGCTACTTCCGGTAGGCTGGTTCTGGGGCCCAGGCAGAGGGAGTCGATTTCATCTCTGGTAAAGCCATGCCCCAGCAGACACTTCCTCACCACTGCCTCTGCAGGGTGTGCTGGGTGCTCTTAAGGGTGTGAAGAAGTACTCAGTGTGGTATTTAGTCCGTAGGTGCTTACATGCTTACATACTGTAAAATCTCAGAGCTGAGAGGGACGGCGGTGGCCATCCATTCCACTTCAGTCCATCTTCTCTTCTGTCCCAGATATATCATCTGCAGCTTCTGCTCGCACACATCCAGAGTTGGGGGCTACATCTGAGGCAGCTTACTACATGAGTCACAATGCTCGATTCTTACAGTGAATAATATCTGCCTCCCAGTAACTTCTACCCAACAGCTCCAGTTAGGCTAGGGAATAGGTCTTGCTTATTTCTCACTCTAAAAAAGAACTCATTTGCTATGTGAAGGCAGCTCTCACGTCTGTCTGTCCATCTGTTTGTCCTCTGCTTTCCCAACCAGATCCCTCCTTTTTAGAGGGGGTGTGCCATATGGCTAAGTCAGGCCTGGCTCTGACTCTTACCGGCTTACTCGATCTTGAGCAACTGACTTGCATTTTCTTCACCTTTATTTCTCCATTTGTAAATGTGGCTGAGGTTAGCCACCTTGCAAGGTTATTGGGAGGTTTAAATAAGCTAATGAATGCAAACCCCAGAGCACGACACCAAATACAGCAGTTATAATCATTACTAGCATCTTCATAATTAATAATAATAAAGCGTCTGTGGCTCTTCTTCCCTCTTGGGTAAGTTGCGATGAGGTATTAGATAACAGAAAAGAAACTTTTAACTCTTTGGGGGAAAATGAGCATAAAAGTACCACCTATGATTGTGACCTAGGATCCATATTTTTTGCTCCCTTTACCCATTTCACTGTGTTGCTGTTGCTGTCCATAGAAAATCACCTCCTGGGATCTACGGTTTGCTCTCTCCATTTGCAAACTGCCTCCTGGGAAGCTCCATCTGTTATAATGGGCATCGGCATTCCTTGGGCTAATTTGTTATTATTGTTAGCAGAAACAGAACACAAGTACGCAAACATATTTAAGTACTCAAAATCTGCCTGCCTTGCAGAGGGAAAAGGAGTCAGGAAACCTGGGTCCTGATTTCTACCTTAACACTAGCTGGCTGGGCGACCAGGGATAAGTCACAGGGCTCCTCCAGGCCTCTGATATTTGACAGCCTGCTCAGCAGCAGCATCCTGTGACCAGAGAAAGGATTACTACGGCCTGAGTTCCCCTTGAATCTCTCTCCCCACCTAGCGCTAGTCCAGGTGGGACCAGCATCTGGGCGGAGGCTGGGTGCATGCCCAGGCAGCCCTGCTTGGTCTAGGAGCCAGGCAGAGCCCGCCTGCTACCAGGGTGTGATTGTTCTTGTGATTTGGCAACACCCAGCAAACGTGTCCCATCAGGGCTGAACTAAAAATAGGTGCTGTGCTGTGGGGCCCAGGAAAATTAGTGGCCCAGCACGCACATGTTTGGCCAACCAGGTGGAACCAAGTGGCCACCAACACCTCAGGGGCACAACGGCCAAAGAGAGAAGGTTTGGCGATTTCCCCACCCTCCTGCATCATGCCTCCTCCTCCCCTACCAGGGCCAGAGCCTTAGTCTCGCTTTCCTCCCACACCTCTGCTGCTGGAAACATTGACTTTTGGAGAGGTACTGAATGTGGCCACAGTGTACTAGAATGAGCTGGTGTTCAGGCATTGGTGGACTTGGGTTCGAATCATGACTGTTATTTTCTAGCTGTTTGAACGTGAGCATGTGATCCTTTTGAGACTCAGCTGCTTCAGCAATATAATGGTGTTCGTTATACCTACTTCTAAGGATTGTTATAAACACTAAAAGCAACATGACTAAAGCAATGATTCAAGAAGTTTGTCATGCATCTGAATCACCTGGGTTGGGGGAATCTTGTTAAAAATGAGAGGGCTGAGCCCTGACCCCAAGTTTCTGATTCAGTGGGCCTGGGTGGTATTTATTTTCTTAGTAACAAGTGGCCAGGTGGTGCTTATGCTGCTGGTCCAAGATCACCACTGGATTAAGGGTTAAGTGCGTGAATTCTAGAGTCAGACCACTAGAGTTCAACCCCTGGTCCTGCCATCTCTAGCAAAGCGATTTGGGGCACATTTCTAAACCTTATCTGGAAAGTAGCGGATTAATCATTCCTACTGTATAGTGTTGATATGAGGATTAAGTGAGTTAATTCATATAAAGGCACTTAACACAGGGTCTGGCAAACAGCAAGTCTGAGTAAACACTAACTTTTATTAGTATCACAGAGTCTGCAGAGAATATGAGTTCAATACGTGTTTTTTTTCTCTCTGTCCCTGTGGTTATTGCTGGCTTTGCTGGAATTGCTGTCTCCATGCTGCCCCTCCCAGGTTCTTTGTGTTCTGAGCCTTGCCTCTCTGTGTGGAAGGGCTTTTACTGGGAGGATTTGTGGCACCAAGGAACACAGATTGAATGTCAAAGATTAGAGATCAAAGAAGAGCCTGAAGCCCTCAGACTGAACGGGCTTACCCAAGAGGATTCAGTTAAAAGGGGCAGAACTGAAAGTCGACCCAGGTTTCCTGACTTCTCAGCCAGAACACTTTCATACAGCATCATGATGTGTCTCTAGAGGCAGCCTCACTATCCCCAAGTGTGCTTAGGGAACAACCAGCTCCCTGCCCCATGCCTGCACCGTTGCTGGGCACTTGGGTTGTTTCTCCTGTGATTGTTTATGATTGAAGAAGACACAGCTGTAAACATCTAACATCTGAGTATAAATAACTATTTTCTTTTGGTTCCCCCCTCCCCGGGGGGGGGGGTGGCTAATGTCCTCAGAGTGGAAATGCTTTGTCAAAAAGTACAGACAGTGTTATAGCTAGAAGAAAGCTAGACATAGCAACTCTTCCAGGGAAAAGAACTTCTCATTTCCAAGCAACTGTAAAATGTCTGGGGATGTTGGTGTTTGAAGCAAGTTAGGAGTTCAAGGAGAGCCCAGAGCTGAATCTTCAAATCAGTGGTAGGAGACAGCCATGGCTGAGAGAAGGGAGATCAGAACTAGGAGGGGGATGCCTGGCAGACTCTGATAATTTTCCCAAGAAAATTATTGAAGTATTGGAAGTATTGAAACTAGTGCTTCCCAGACATTAATGTGCGTAGGAATTCCCTGAGGATTTTGTTCATATGCAGAATCTGATTCAGTAGGGTTGGGTGAGGCCCAAGAGTCTGTATTTCTAATAAGCTTCAGGAGATGAAGATTCTGTTGATCCATGGACCACACTTTTGAGTAGAAAGAGTTTAGCTTGCCGTGCCTTTGTTCATGCCATGCCTCTGCCTAATCTATCATTCCCACTATTTTTCAGACCCAGCTCCAAAGACTTCCCTAGACTGAGCTTACTAGGTTGATCTAGGTGTCCCTTCTCTCTGACACCTATGACTGATACTTATAACTATGGCAGTATTGACCATTCTGCACTAAATTGTCCATCCCTTCCCAAGGGTATGGACCAGCATTATTCATCACTATACTCCCGGCATCTAGCACAATGCCAATCATGGTTTGGGTCTAATTATTATGATTAGGTAAGTGAATGGGTAAATGAGTAGGTAAGTGGATGGATGGATGGATGGATGAATAAATGGCTGTGAGGAGAGGGAAGTAGGAAGTAATGGGTTTAGGAAAAGCATGGTGAACAATCAGATTTGGCCTCAAGATTATTATTGTCTAACTAGACCATTTACTCAAAGCCCAGAGTCAATGACCCTCCTCTGATCCTTGCCAACTTTTTGCCCCCAGAATGCTGACCCTGAACCAAGAATGAACTCAGATAAATGAATAAGATCCAGAAAGCATAGACGTGCCTCACAGGGTGGCTTTAATAAATACCAGAAAACAAAAAGCAGGTGTTGGCAATCTTTCTTCTGCCCAAAGAGTTATTTACACAAGTTTCCAAAGCAATCCCCTTCATCACTTTTACATGCCTATTACATGGTTCTCTACAGGGAAAGGTCTGGAGTTGGTTAGCTCAGTGGATTAGAGAGTGAGTCCCTCAAAGCCAAGGGTAGTGGAAACCTTTTCTCTTCCTCTGCTCAAGGCTGCAGGCTGACTGCCCAGTCCCAAACAGGGGCACTGTGGTCCTGCTTGATCCCAATGATTGAGAATTGTCAGGGTGAATCAATCCATCCCTCCCACTCAAAATGATAGGTGGTGCCATGAAGAACAATGAACTTGAGCTTTGATACTAGACAGCCCTAGGAATGAAACATGAATACTTCACTCACTCACCAACTATATAATCTTTCAAAAACTTTTTTTATTTTGAAATAATTTCAAACTTACAGAAAAGCTGCAAGAAAAATACCAGAAACTCTTGTGTACCCTTTGCCAATATTTGCCAATTTTTAATATTTTGCAACATTTGCTATTCCATTCTCTCCCTTTTAATTTTTTGTTTCAGTCCCTCTGATTGAAGATGACAAATGTTCAACAAAAAATTATATTCTGAAACAAAGATGTTCTGAAACAAAATTAAAATAAAAAGTTATTCAAAAGTCACAAAATTAAATAAATGCAAGAGAAATATAAATAAACTTTTTAAAATGATCTTGTTTGTAAGTTTGTAGCATTTATACTTCCTAGAGTTGAGCACAGATATTTGAGCTCAACTCTCTAATGTTATATAAAAATGTATAGATTATGTTTTGGAGCCATAGGGGAGTGAGTAGATTGCATATATCATACCACACTACCTCTTCATACTTTAGGGTGGATTACCTGAGAACAAGGATATTTTCTTATGTAACCTTGAGTACAGTTTCAGAAACTTTAACATTAATAGAATACTTCTGTATACAGTCTGTATCCCAATTTCTTCAACAGTACCAATAATGGCTATTTCTTCCCCTCCAGTATCTGGAGTCATTACTTGGTACATTTATTTCTATTTGTATTCAGCTTCACACTTTCCTCATTGATTTGATTTTTTGTCCATGTGGAACATGAACACACTTCCGAAGTCAAAACTAAACAAGGTATCCTCAGAGAAGTGTCCTTCCTCCCTCAATTCTCAACCTCTTGTGGGTAACTAATTTTATTGCTTTCTGGTTTATCATTCTGTACTTCTCTTGGCAAAAGGAAGCAGATAGATACATGTGTGTTTTCTTATTTCTCCTTTATTACACCAAGGGCCAACCCTATATACACACTTTTGCAGTTTGCTTTTTTTCCTGGAAGTCACTGTGTATCCATTCATGGAGATGTGCTTGACTCTTTTTACAGGTGACTATTGGTGGTAGATTATCATGGCCACAAATTATTTGCTTCTACTCCTTGCAAAAGGTGGAGTCATTTCCTTTCGCCTTGAATTTGGGATGGCCTTGTGAATCGTTTTGAGCAATAGCGTTTGGTATGAGTGATGTCCTAGAACTTCCAATCACAGACCTTCAAAGGATTATGGGCTTCTGCTTTTTTTTACACTTGGAAGGCAGCTACCATGTTATAAAGAAGCTCAGCATGGACTGCCAAGGGATGATAATCCATTAACATAGTGAGTTTGGAGAAAAGAGACCATCTTGCTGTGTCAGTATCAGCTGATTCCAGCTGAATATGGCAACTGAATGGACTCAGACTATAGCACAGGGATAGAAAGAACGACCCAGCTGAGCCCAGTCCACTCACAGAATCATAAATAATAAATTGTATTTTTAAGCTGCTAAATTTTGAGGTGGTTGGTTCAAAGTAATAGATAACTGAAACAATAGTTATCTACCATGGGCGTGCCCAATCTTGTGTTTGGGCACTTAGGTAGTCTTTGCAACTACAAATAATACTTCAGAAAGTAATCTTGTGTGTTTGTATTTTGTATTATTGGAGGTCTATCTTTAGGGTAAAATTCCAGAAGGGGGATTGCTGGATTGCAGAAGAATGCAAAGTTATTTTGTTAGCTATAACAAATTTCTCTCTACGGAGTATTCCATTTTGCACTTCTACCAGCAATGCAAGCCTGTGATTATTTCTCAGGCTTTTGAATTTTTGCCAGTCTGATGTGTGAGAAATGGTATCTTTGCATCGTTTTAATGTGCATTTATATTACTATGCATGTTATTTATTGCCACATAACAACTTATCCCAAAATTTAGTGACTTAAAACAACAAAATGTTATTATCTCACAGTTTTTGTGAGCTGGGAATTGAGCTGTGGTTTAGCTGGTGCCTCCCACTTGGGGTCTCTCACAAAGCTGTGACCAAGCTGTTGAATATGGTCGCAGTCATCTTAGGGCTCAACTAGAGGAAGATCCATTTCCAAGCAGATTCATGTGCCCAATGGATGGCCTTAAGTCCTTACTGGTTGTTGGCTGGAGACTTTGGTTCCTTGCCATGCAGGGCTCTTCAGAGGGTGGATCACAACATGGCAGCTGGCTTCTCTCAGAGCAAGTGCGTAAGTGAACTAGAAGATGAGACTGGGTACCCAAGACAGCAGCCACAGCTGTTTTATAGCCTACTCTTAGATGTGGCATCTCATCACTTTTACAAATCCTATTCATTAGAAGCAAGTCACTGGGTCCAGCCCACAAGCAAGTGGAGGCGTTACACAAGGGTGTGACTACCAGGAGGTGGGAATCATTGGCGACCATCCTACAGGCTGCCTGTCACAGCATTTCTCTTAGTATAAGTGGCCCATTTATTTTCTATCTTTTGTGAATCATCTGTTCATGATTTTTACATATAATTTTTTTTCCCTTGATGTGTGAAAGTTTTTTTACATGGACATCTTAGCCTTTTATCTGTGATATGCATTATAAATATTTTTCCCAATTTCTCATTTGTCTTTTGACTTTGCTTATGATGTTTTGCCATTTAAAAGTGCTTTTAAAAATTATTTTGAGGGGCGTCTGGGTGGCTCAGTCGGGTGAGAGTCAGACTCTTGATTTTAGCACAGGTCATGATCTCATGGTTTGTGAGATCAAGCCATGTGTTGGGCTCTGTGCTGACAGCATGGAGCCTGCTTGGGATTCTCTTTCACTCTCGCTCTGCCCCTCCCCCACTCAAGCTCACTTTCTCTCTTTCTCTCTCTCAAAATAAATAAATAAATACACATTTAAATAAATAAATACACTTTTAAAATCTTTGAGTTGTCAAATTTATCATTTTTATTTTATCACATCTTGATTTTCAGTCATAATTAGAAACCCTTTCTCTGTACCCAGTCTCTAGGGAATTCATCCATGTTTTCTCCACATACTCACATAGTTTCATTATTTTACATTTAGATCATTGATACATTTGGAATTTTTTGTTGTATATAATGTGAGGAATGGATCTAACTTTATTTTTTTTAAATGTCTAACTAGTTGTTGTAACACCATCTATTAAAAAGTCCATTTTTGTCCTTATGATTCAAGTTAATTCTGAACTCCATAGATGATTGGGTCTATTTCTGGACTTCCTAATCTATTCTATTGGTTTGTCTATTCATATCATGGTACTAGACTCTTTTAGTTACAGAGACTCTGCAGATGTTTCATACTCAGTATACTCTTAGCTCTTACCTTTCAATGATTCCTAGCTATTTTTGTATGCTTTTTTCATATGCTTTTTTCTAGAAGAACTTTAGTATTAGCTTACTTAGTCCCAGAAAAAAAAAAACTATTGGCATTTCTTATTGGAATTATCATAGATTAATAAATTAACCAAGAGTAGACTGACATCCTGGTGATGTGGTGATGTCTAAACCAAGAACAAGAGATGCGTTTCCATTTGTTCAAGTTTACTCAAGTGTCTTTCAAGTGCATCTTATAGTTTTCTTCATATAATTTCTGAACATTTCTTTTTAAAAATTCTGTAATTGTAAGTTACTTAGTTCTTGTGAATCTCGTTTCTCATCCATAGAAAAATTGAATTATAATAGCTTCCTTGAAGAGTTAATGTAAAAAGTAAGTGAGGCAAGTTGCAAACTAAGTGCTGTGTAAATCCCGGTTTCCTTATTCCTTTCCTTGAAGCTCATGTTTGTTCTTGAAGAGAGGGCTGAGGGAAATAATTTGTCACATATATCTAGCAAGGACATCATCTAGTTTGGTCATAAGTCAATCAGTATTGTGGAGCTCACCATGTGCAAGGGGGCTGCAACACTTGCTATGGATACAATGGTGAGAAAATCAATCACAATTCCTGTTCTCATAGAGCTTCTGGTTAATGAACATTTCCCATTGATCATATGAGATTTTATAAAATCAAACTGCAAGCCCAATTAGCAATCCTGGCCCTGCAATTCAACAGATTCTAAAAAGGCACAGCATAGGGAAGTAGAAGCTTTAAATGCTTTGTAATCCAGAACCCAGTTTGAGTCATTGTGCTAGCAGGTATTACCTCGAATGAGAATCAGAGCTAAAGGGAACACACGGAGGAGGGAACAGGGACAGTGGGTCATGATCTGACCATGTTCACACAATAAGTTACTGAGCTGGGGCTGGAAACTGGGTAGCCAGGCTCCCAGTCTGGGATACTTTCCAACACGCACCCACTGTCATTCTACTTGCCATCTGTATCTCTTGTCACTGCTTGTGTACATTATCAGGGCTCCAGCTACCCATGCAGGTCATCCAGGGAACACTGGCTACAAATGAACAGCACATTTCTAAGAAAGACCTGATATCACCAGGGTCACTACATTATGAGGCTGCAATTCAACCCACAAAGAAGACAATTTCACAAACCCTAAGAATACATAGAATGGGAATGTGGATCAGATAAGACAAAATTAGAATCACTCTAGCATAGCACTGTTTGAAATCACACAGACACAATGATTTATTGCCTGTGTGACCTTTACCTCGCTGTTTAATGTCACTGAGCATTTTTCTCACCTTTAAAATGGGCATGTACCTGTGGGATCTGTGGAAAAGACCGCTAATTGTTCTCAGTTTGGTTTTACCTTCCTTCTAGTTCTTAGCTGAACCAACAACCGTGTGAAATAAAGACTATTTTTCCTCAGTTTTCACTGCAGCTAGGCGTGGCCATATGACTAAGCTCTGCCTAGTGGTACGCCAGCAGAAATGGTGAGTTGAGCCTCCAGGAAATGTCCTTAAAGGGCAGAAAAAGAACTTCTACTTTTTGGTAGGAAGCTTCAGTAGGAACACAGAGGAGGAAAGCTGGAGGAAGTATGAGGCACCGAGAAGAGTGGTCTTGGGGGATGAAAGCCATGCTCAATGAAGTACAAGATAAAGCAGTCTGGACCGCTATGGGCTTTGAACCTTTCCTCGATACCTTACTGATATCCTGATGTAGGATTTTTTTTCCTATTGTTTTCAAATCACTGCTATTTTGGGGAGTAGGTTATCTCACAAAGTGATGGGAGGTCCAATATGAACTCTTTACTCCAATTCATAGACACAGCTTTTGTCAGCCTGACTTCCACTTCTGCTACTTTTCATGATTGCATTTCAAGTTTTCTTTGAGGAATGACCCCTTTTCCTGGCTTCAGTGGAACTGTAAATTAAGTTGCATCGCCTTCCCCTGAGCTGGGCCAACTGGACTTTGAATTCAAATGGAATTTTTATCTTGGACAGTGTAACCCAAGCACCAAGTATATAAGAAGTGGGTATCTTCCTGAGGTGGGTGACAAGAGAAGCCCTTCTCCACTGAAGAATAGCAATCAAGAAATGTAGCAGAAAAGCTAGAGAGAAAAACAATCAGCATTTATAACCACCATAATACTGGATTCAAGCCAGAATCATCCATGGACACTGATCAACTATACAAGCATAAAGCTGGCTCCACAGTGGGGAGATCTGGAGAACACCACCTGGCTAGATGACCAAAGATAATAGCACCAAGGGCAGTGCATCTGGTGGCTCCTGACATGAGACACCGAGAAATTTTCAACATCACCTACATAGTATTCACAGTGAAACTGACCAACCGAGGTCTAATGAAGAAGAAATAATCAGAAAAATCTAAACTGAGGTACATTCTGTATAACAACTAGTCTAGACCCTTCAAACATTTCACTGGTGTGAAATACTACCAAAAAATCACACACACACGCACACATACACACACACACATAAACCCACAAAACACAACAGAACAAAACAAAACAAAACAACCCCCCTCACACACACACACCCCAACCAACCCTGGGGAATTAATTATCTAGATGAAAAAACACACTAAAAAATGTGATAGTTAAAATGTATAAAATGTATGATCCTTGATTGGATCCTGCATATGACTGCTATATTATATTATATTATATTATATTATATTATATTATATTAATTATATATAATGACTATATATTACATGATAGTATTATATCAGTGTAAGTTTCCTGAGTGTAAGAATTGTGGTTAGGTAGAATATTCCCATTTCCTGGTTCTTAGGAGATCCATGGCAAAGTATTTTGGGGCAAACTATCATAATGCCTGCAAGTAATATTCAAATAGTTCGGCGAAAAAAATTAAATGAGTAAACACACAGGCAATAGAGAGTTATGACCTGGGGATGAGCAATGGGGATAAGGGGTGGCATTTAGTCTGGAAGCTGGGGGATGATTTACAGTCCTGCAGGGGTGGAGAGATCCCCACCAGGATGACGCTTCCATTCTGCTTACCTGTTGCCTGATAATAAAGCTACAATGTGGGGTGCCTGGGTGGCTCAGTCAGTTAAGTGTCTGGCTCTTGATTTCAGCTCAGGTCTTGCATTTCATGAGATCCAGCCCTACACTGGGCTCTGAGCCAACAACACAGAGGCTGCTTGGGATTCTCTCTCTCCCTCTCTCTCTGCCCATCCCCTACACTCTCTATCTCACAAAAATAAATAAATAAACTGAAAACAAAAAGGTACAATGAGACAGTGGGTCTGGCTGAAAGTCCCTTCCTACCCCTGAAACCCACTGTATTAGGCACCTGTGCCTGCAGCCCACTGAAACTGTCCTCTCCAAGCCTGCTAGCTGGCCTACCGCCCAATCCACTGGTCACGTTTAAGGCCTCATCTCACTTGGTTTCCTGTGACATCTGCAGGATTGACAGTTCCTTTTTCTTGAAACTTCATCTCCTTCAGGTTTCTGTGACACATTCTCCTGATTCTTCAGTATTTGCTAAGCTCTTGATAAGTGAAGGATTCTTCCTTCTGCACTTTACTTGATCCTCACAACAATCCTCTGAGTTAGATGCTATTATTCTCCCCATTGTGCTGAAGGGGAAACGGAGGCTCAGAGGTTATGTTGCCCAAGCTCACAGAGCTCATAAATGACAGAACCTGGACTCAGATCCAACTTGTACTATGCTCAAGACTGTGGCCTTAGTTGGAATCCTTACCATCTTTTTTCTCTACCCCTCACTCTCTGATCCTTCTTTATGGGTTTCCACCACTTCCCAGAATCAGGGAGGGTTTGACAGAGTCCATCCTCAGGCCTCTTTGCTCCCAGTACCTCTCTTGAGAAACCTCAGCTACCATTAGGATCTAACTACCTACATGCGGATGACTTTCAAATCCTTATCTTTAAGGATACAGAACAGCTCCAAGATCTACTGGACATCTGTTATGAATGTTTTTGTGTCCCCCACCCCAATTCAAATGTTGAACTACCCCTCTCCCCCTGCCACAATGTTGTGAAATTAGGAGGTAGAGCCTTTAGACTGTGATTAGGCCTTCAGGGTGGAGCACTCATGAATTAGATTAGTGCCCTGACAAGAGAGATCCACAGGCGTCTCTGGCTCTTTCTGCCATGTGAGGACACAGTGAGAAGATGGCCATCTATGAGCCAGAAAGTAGGCTCTCAGCAGACACAGAATATGCTGGTGCCTTGATCTTGGACTTCCCAGCTTCCAGAACTCTGAGAAAGATATATTTATTTTTAAGCCAATTAGTCTGTGGTATATATTATAGCATCCCAAACTGACTGAGATGTCACCTCTGCCTGGTGGCTTTTCCCAGAGCATCACCATTTCAACATGCCCCAAAATGAACTCATCACTGTCTCCTGAGATGTGCTCCTTTGCCTTCTTGTGTTCCTTGTATTGGTGAAGAGTGCGGATATCCACCCTGCCACTTCGGTCTTACTCCCTACATTCAAGCAGTTACCTCCTCTCCATTCTTGCTCTCGCCACCCTCGACCTGGTCCGCATCATCTCTCCCATGGATCACTATCTCAGGAATAGTCTCCCATGTGGACACCTCCAGCCTCTCCTCCACACAGCTTCAAAGGCCCTAAAACATGAAGACCATCATCTCACATTCATGCTTCCATCTAATCAATGTCTCTACCTACAATGGGTTGGAAATCAAGTCCTTCCCATCCAGAGAAGGCTCTCCACCTTTGTGGTTTATCCAGCTCTTATCTCACTCTATTCTTTTTAAAATTTTTTAAAAAACTGTTTCTTTATTTTTGAGAGAAAGAGAGAGACACAGAGTGTGAGTGGGGGTGGAGCAGAGAGACAGAGGGAGACACAGAACATGAAGCAGGGTCCAGGCTCTGAGCTGTCAGCACAGAGCCCGACATGGGGCTCGAACCCACAAACCGGGAGATCGTGACCTGAGCTGAAGTTGGATGCTTAATTGACTAAGCCACCCAGGTGCCCCTCTCACTCAAGTCTTTACCAAGTTTTTGTCCCTATGCATAAGCTGTTCTAAATCCTCAGTAGTTTCCCAACATCAGCACTTGCTGCTTCACATCTCAAGGTTGCCTGCTTTCCTGACCCAGCAGTTACTGCTCCCACCAGTCTCTCCTGCTCACTGGCCCCAGTATATCCTCTCATTCTGTCAAGGCACCCAGAGCCCATCTCTCATGATTGGTCTGCTTCCCCCATGATTTTGTAACTTTCCAGATACCAGGGAATGGTGTCTGACTCATTCCAGTGTTGGGAACGATGTCTGAGTTCAGGTTTGTGAATAAATGATGATAAAAACTCTAGGTTTAATAAGGGTAACATTGGGGTGCCTGGGTGGCTCAGTCAGTTAAGCGTCCGACTTTGGCTCAGGGCATGATCCTGCAGTTCGGGTTCAAGCTCTGCGTCAGGCTCTGTGCTGACAGCTAGCTCAGAGCTGGAGCCTGTCTTAGGATTCTGTGTCTCCCTCTCTCTCTGTCCCTCCCCCACTCATGCTCTGTCTCTCTCTGTCTCAAAAATAAATAAACATAAAAAATTTTAAAAAAATAATGGTAACAATGACAACAACAGCAGTGCTATTGATGATAAATACATATTGAGCACTTATTCTTGCCAAGTATTATACTAATTGCTTTTAACCAAATTATTTAATCCCCAGAAGAATTGAGGGGTATTGGCTCCAAATAATAAGAGCCAACCAATATTGGCTATTACCACATGTCTAAGCATTTTTACAGTACTCGTTCATTAAGCCTTACGATAGCCTTATAAAATATAATAATACTATTATTATTTCTTTTTATAGATGATGATACTGAGGCCTCAAGAAATGAAGTTGTTTTGCCTCAGGTCACACATCTGGTGACAGAGAACTGGGATTCACCTTCCTAGAGTCAATGGCTAGACTCCAGACTCCATTACAATATACCTCCAAATACCCTTGTCAATGTTAACAATAACAGTAACTATAATGAAAAGCTTTGAATATTCAGTGCAGTCACTGCAAATAGTCCCAGCTTCAAAACACATTTTTGGGGGGTGAGAATGTGTTTCACATACCTATGTACAACAGCATCTCTGGGTTGCCTGTCACTTAATCCCAGCCACCATGATATTTGACATTTTTGGTTACATCAGCTAGAATAGTTAACATGATAAAACATCATAGCATGCATAAATGCAGAAGACATGATCAGGAGCCCTGTGGAAAAGCCATTCGTTCTGGATTCCTAAGTCATAATCCTTTCATAAAAGGGCTTGAAATCCAGACTTGCTGGAAACAAACAATAGACTAAACATTGCATGCTCGCATCCATGCCAGAAGACAGGATGTTATAGGAGCTGGGTACGTCAACTTCAATCTCTGGCCTCTTAGAATACAGAGTGAAGCAGAGTCTAGGAAGTCCACAGTGTGTGCATAAATTCAGCATTAATGCTTGAGTCAGAAGTGGACTTCAGAGTTATAGCCAGTCTTGGAATTGTAGTCTCCCCAATCCAGAAATTTGGGGAGGTAAAGTCAGAGGGAAGGAAGTGGAGACAGTAGATGTTGTGACAATAAATCTGGAGTCCCTTGGTTTGGGGGTTGAATTCATGCTCTATAACTTATTCTCAGTGTGAATCCGGGCCAACTAGTCAACCTCTTTGACCTCAGTTTTATTATCTGTAAAATTGGGATAATAGTCCTACCTTATAAGTTTGTGAGAATTAAATGGGAAATGCCTGTAATGCTCTCACTAATTAGTAACATTTATTGGGCATTTCCATTGTCACTCATTGCTTTAAGCATTTAAAAAATATGTATTTACTTGTTTAATCCTCCCAAGAACCCTATGAGGAAGGTACCTGGAAATCACTAGGCTCTCTCAAGATGCTAGAGACCAGGGAGCCAGGGATGGAAGTGGTCATACACACTGACTGTCCTATACCCAAGATATATCTTGGTAAAGCTACTGTCTGATCAAGACACCAGACTAAGGTAGGCCGAGTTAGAGTCAGATACTCTAAGTTAACCCAACTTTTCCATTGACTACTGAACACCCTTAGGCAAATCGCCTAACCTCTCTCAACCATAGTTTCTTGAGTTATATCATGGAGATTAATCCACTGAACTAAGAAGTAGTGACAAGGATTAACTAAGGTAAGATCTACAATGAACCTAACTTTAAGGAGTTTTCAGCAATGAAGATGCTCCTTGTTATTATCATTTTATGATTATTTCTGAAATGTAGGCAGTCCATATATGCAGCCCCACCCTTGCCTCAGACCAGCCTTAATGCAGGTGTCAGCACCTCTTGTTTCTCCAGAAAAAAGTCATTCACACCAAACATGGATTTTCTGGGAAAGTCTATCGGGGAGATGGAAGAGGTGGTTTATATTATACATCCCAGAACAAGTACCTAAGATCTTCCTTTGACATCTTTCTTCTGAATCTATTTGCTGTGCTGCCCCTAAACTCACTTGTGTGTTTACCACATGAAGCTACAGTCTCTCACTTTAAATTCTCCCATGAGCCTCTCGATCTCTCATCTCATCTTAATTCTTGACCAAATTTTACATCTAAACTTGCACATCCTACTCAATAAACCCAGAGGGCTGCCATCATCAAGCTGATCCTCCTTAAAAGGTAGGTTAACTCTGTAGGGGTCTCAGCTTCACCCCACTCCATCCTTCTAAATACAAGAAGCCCTCTCTGAAAGGTGTTCTAATAAAATGTCTTCTTATTCCATTTCTACCACCCTCACTACTAATGTAGATAGCTTGGCACATGATAAGTACTCAGTAAGTGACAATTGTTTGTTATTACTCACAGACATTTTATTTGTTCTTAGTAAAGCAGGTTTCTTACTGACCTCTACTAAGAAATACACTTAACTGATGTTGTAATTCTGCATATTTCTGTGTCAAATTTATAACTTTTTAAATTTATAATTTTTTAAAAACAAGATACACTCTAGAGTAGTCTTCTCTAAGATTTGCTCAACCAAACTTTTCCCAAGTTTTGCATAAAATAGCATTTATTAAAAAATTTTTTTCAATGTTTATTTTTGAGAGAGAGAGAGAAAGAAAGAGAGAGAGCGAGTGAGCGTGAGCAGGGGAGAGGCAGAGAGAGAGGGAGACACAGAATCAGAAGACTCCAAGCTTTGAGCTGTCAGCACAGAGCTTGACACAAGTCTGGAACCCATGAACCATGAAATCATGACCTGAGCTAAAGTTGAACGCTTAGCTGAGCTGTCCAGGTGCCCCTAATAGCATATTTTTTAAACTAGGATTTGCCTGGGGCACCTGGGTAGCTCAATCGGTTAAGCTCAGGTTATGATCTCATAGTTTGTGGGTTCAAGCCCCCATTAGGCTCTGGGCTGACAGCTCAGAGCCTGGAGCCTGCTTAGGATTCTGTGTCTCCCACTCTTTCTGCCCCTCCTCCTCTCATGATTTGTCTCTCTCTCTCCCTCTCTCAAAAATAAACATTAACAATTCTTAAAATAAATAAAATAAAATAAAATAAAATAAAACTAGGATTCACTTGAATGTTATCAGCTAAATAAACCAATAGAGAAAGTTGAATTGGTGTGGAAACATCCTTGCCTAATCTCTTAATAACAAGACAACATGATCTGCTCTTTACAAAGCAGCAATCATTTTAGAGAGAAGGAGAAATAAAATAGCCATGAGTTTGGTTAGTGTAAAATACTGATGAGCACCACTCAATATCAGCATTGAGGCAAAATGATCAAAATGCCAAACGTTAGTAATTCTGATTTCAAAGATTGGATGAGTAAATCTCACTGAATCTTTCACAGAGAAACAAGGATGCATGTGCGTGTATGTGTAAGTGTGGAACATACAGAGTGGGTCTTAAGCAGTTTCTGGCCATCCCAGTCATCTTCCTGAAGCAGTTAATCTTGACCCCCAAACTGAGAGATCCTGCTTTCCATTATAGCTACAGAAGAGAAAAGGTCTGCTATTCTTGGACAGACTGTGGGACTTCCCATTTGTTATTAGAACTACCTGCTCCATTCCAGAATCTCGGTAACCTGTCATATTTTCAAAGGATTTTCTAATTCTTTTTGACCTGGGGTGTCTTCAGTTTAGGGAGAGCTTAGGAATAGGGAATAGAAAACTAGGGAGAAAAGAGTGCAAGAGATGGAAACTAGGTGGGGGGGGGGATATTTATTGAGTACCCACTGTATTCCAGACATGTTGTCAATTGCTTTCATCTATATAAAAATGTTTAATCTTTATTATATCCCAAGAGATTGATATTATTATTTCCATTAAATAAAGGAAAAAAACTGAAACTCATGAAGGGTAAGAGGTCTGCCCAAGTTTTAAAAGCCAGTGAGAGGCACAGGGCACCTGGGTGGCTCAGTCGGTTAAGGGTCCGACTTCAGCTCAGGTCATGATCTCACAGTCTGTGGGTTCGAGCCCCGCGTCGGGCTCTGTGCTGACAGCTCAGAGCCTGAAGCCTGCTTCAGATTCTGTGTCTCCCTCTCTCTCTGCCCCTCCCCTACTCACTCTCTGTCTCTATCTCTCAGAATAAAATAAAGATATAAAAAATTAAAAAAAAAAAGCCAGTGAGAGGCAGAGATGAAGTTTCTTGGTATTCTGATTCCAACTTTTTTTTTATTCTAACTTTTATGTTCTCTGCAGTATACTATAATGCCTGGGAGAGACAGAAGAGAGGAAACACACTATGATTTTCCACAGCCAAATGCCTTACATGCCTTTTGAGGTATGTGGGGTGGTGATAAGAGCCCAGGCTTGGGAGACACACAGTTTGTTACTTACTTGTAAAATTGTACTAGTTGTTAAAGTAGTGAAAACTGAAATATTTTCATATCAAGTCATAAATTGCTGCTGCCCTGAGCCCCTCAATTGTTTCCTCTGCTACTTCAGCCCTTCCAGACCCTCCTCCAAAATTTTTTGGATCTCCCCTTGAGTCAGCAACCAAATATTTAAGTCATTACACATTAGGGTGGCTCCAGTAACCTTAATCCAATTCTTTGGCCAATTTCTTCTGATTCACGAATATCTACACTGCCATTAGTTGTTAATAATTTTGGATAATGCCTCTGCCCCTAGCCTCCTACTTCCCCTCCATCACACACCCAGTTCATCTATGGAAAGTCTTTGCTTTGCTAAGTCATCTTTGCTAATAGGGATTCTGGATTTACATGATGCTGAATCCAGAAAACAGGTAGAGAGAAACATAACTAGAAAAACAGAAAGAGAAACTGAGTTGATCTAAGTAATAAAGAGTTGATTAGAAGAGGTAAGAAAAGAAATAAAACCCTGAAGGCTGAAGTTTGAGAGATGGTGACTGTATTTGCTGAGTGTGTGGTTGTGGGGCAGCAGTGTCATTCAATAAATTAGTAAGGGAGGAACTGTTTCTTGAGAAGTGTTGCTGAGAATTGGTCTTCCTTAATGCTCCGAAGAGACATAAGAAAAAAAATGGGAATTTGTCTGTTGTTACTACTGGGCTTATTCCTAGTCTACTTGATTTAAAGACTAGGTCACTTAGAGCCCTCGATTTATCAAAGTTACAGCACGATGATCTCTAAGATTCCTTCTAATATCAGTCATAAACAGAATACCTGAATTGATCCCTCAAAGGTTGTTCAACTTCTATGGGTTCTATAAGTATGATGACCAGCTATAGGGTTGCATAGCCCAGGACTCAGCAGGTCAGTTACCATCTTGGGTCTACCTATAGTTTACTGGAGTTCTCAGATGAGAATCTTACCTTTATGAGTCTTGTTATTTGAAAAATTGGGAAAATCATATTTATTGCTTTTGCTTTTTTTGCAATTGTTTTTGTCGTTGTTAGTGTTTTCTGAGTTCTGACTGTGTGCCATTCTGTTTGGTGTCTAGGACTTAATTAAATCCTTACTGCAAACCTGTAAATTATGTGTCATCATTTACTTTTCACAGGGTACACTCAGAAAACATAAGAAACTTGCTCAAGTACTCCCAGCTAAATGGTGGCAGAGCCGGGATTTACAGTGTCCTCTTGCTCCAAATCCAGTGCTTGTCCCTTTACAACATATGGTTTCCCAACCTGTCTAAAGAACCTAGAATGGAGGTCATGAGTCAGCCTTTGTCTGGGAGTATGCTTTGAAAAATATAAAATGCCATGGAAATATCAGAGGGTTAAAATATGTTACTAACGACTCATCCTGTAGGCATTCATCTATCCTTTTTTTTCCCATTTTATCAGAATTGCCCTTCTTTATTTGGAGTGGGCCATTTTGCACCATCCAGATCCCTTTTCAATGAAGAACTTGTTATTACTTGAGCTGCTGGGAGTGCTGTCTGCAGGCAGCCTTCTGAGATCCTGCAGGTAGGGACAGCCACCTCACCCAAGGTCACACTACCTTCCAGGACAGCCCACATCCAGTGATTGATGCATGCAGCAGTATAAAGAGTGGGCCATCTCAGCCTAACTTTGGACAACTTTAAAGGATCATTCTAGTTCCAGAACTTACATAATGTTTATAATTTGCCAAATGTTATTTTAACATTTGAACATATCAACTCAATTAACTCTCACAACAATCCTAGGAACTATTATTATTGTTGAGTTGTTGTTGGTATTGTTACTTCTATTTTACAGATGAATAAAGAGAAGCACCTAATGGTTAGAAGTTCTGCCCAAGACCATGTATCTTCTGGTGGACTCGCCCCTGGATCTGCCTCTAACTGCTACTCCTATGGCTTTCTGTATCCCTCTAAGTATTAACCTCTAATCCACCAGTTTTTAGAGAAGGATGGAAAAGAGCTAGGTAAGGGGAGAGGGAGGGCTAGTTCTCTATTCCACGACCCCTGGAATCATCACAGAGCATTTCCAGTGATGACATGTCTGCTGTGTACGCCTAGACTGCAGGCTTGACAAATTTAGGATGGAATGGTCCCAAAGGCCCCCAGGTAATTTAGGTACACAGGGAGGTCTGGTACACACTGATGCAGGTGGCACTTCCAGGCACACAGGAGGCATTTATAAACATGCCACATGGAGGCCCAGGGATGTGAAGTGATCTGGCAGTGGTCACCCTGGCAAGGAGAGAGAAGCCGCCAAAACTCTCCTCTGTTTCAGGACCCAGCCCAGGGCTCTTTGAGCTGCACTTCCTGAGGCTGGGCCAGGAATCTGCCCTGGGCATGGGGAAACTGCATACCTCACGCGTGCATCTAATGATTACTCAGGAAGTGGAGGCTTTGGGGCTGACAAACGCTGCACCGGAAAGGGGAGGGGAGGGCCCTTCAGGAGGGGTCAGCAGAGCCCGCTCCCTCAAAGCATTGTCTTT